>OV839566.1:25787-729615 GCA_929447395.1 Epistrophe grossulariae
ATTAAAAGAAAAAAATATTTCCAGAGGGGTGGCAACCCTGGCATTTTACCGTAATGTACCCCTATTAATTACCTATCTTTTGAGACCATAACGGGAATTTTAGTTCCACTCCCACTATGTTCCGGAGCCTACTTTGCGATATTACTTTTTTCAACAATTATTTTGTTCATCTTTCAAATTAAAAAAAAAAATATTTCCAGAGGGGTGGCAACCCTGGCATTTTACCGTAATGTACCCCTATTAATTACCTATCTTTTGAGACCATAACGGGAATTTTAGTTCCACTCCCACTATGTTCCGGAGCCTACTTTGCGATATTACTTTTTTCAACAATTATTTTGTTCATCTTTCAAATTAAAAAAAAAAATATTTCCAGAGGGGTGGCAACCCTGGCATTTTACCGTAATGTACCCCTATTAATTACCTATCTTTTGAGACCATAACGGGAATTTTAGTTCCACTCCCACTATGTTCCGGAGCCTACTTTGCGATATTACTTTTTTCAACAATTATTTTGTTCATCTTTCAAATTAAAAAAAAAAATATTTCCAGAGGGGTGGCAACCCTGGCATTTTACCGTAATGTACCCCTATTAATTACCTATCTTTTGAGACCATAACGGGAATTTTAGTTCCACTCCCACTATGTTCCGGAGCCTACTTTGCGATATTACTTTTTTCAACAATTATTTTGTTCATCTTTCAAATTAAAAAAAAAAATATTTCCAGAGGGGTGGCAACCCTGGCATTTTACCGTAATGTACCCCTATTAATTACCTATCTTTTGAGACCATAACGGGAATTTTAGTTCCACTCCCACTATGTTCCGGAGCCTACTTTGCGATATTACTTTTTTCAACAATTATTTTGTTCATCTTTCAAATTAAAAAAAAAAATATTTCCAGAGGGGTGGCAACCCTGGCATTTTACCGTAATGTACCCCTATTAATTACCTATCTTTTGAGACCATAACGGGAATTTTAGTTCCACTCCCACTATGTTCCGGAGCCTACTTTGCGATATTACTTTTTTCAACAATTATTTTGTTCATCTTTCAAATTAAAAAAAAAAATATTTCCAGAGGGGTGGCAACCCTGGCATTTTACCGTAATGTACCCCTATTAATTACCTATCTTTTGAGACCATAACGGGAATTTTAGTTCCACTCCCACTATGTTCCGGAGCCTACTTTGCGATATTACTTTTTTCAACAATTATTTTGTTCATCTTTCAAATTAAAAAAAAAAATATTTCCAGAGGGGTGGCAACCCTGGCATTTTACCGTAATGTACCCCTATTAATTACCTATCTTTTGAGACCATAACGGGAATTTTAGTTCCACTCCCACTATGTTCCGGAGCCTACTTTGCGATATTACTTTTTTCAACAATTATTTTGTTCATCTTTCAAATTAAAAAAAAAAATATTTCCAGAGGGGTGGCAACCCTGGCATTTTACCGTAATGTACCCCTATTAATTACCTATCTTTTGAGACCATAACGGGAATTTTAGTTCCACTCCCACTATGTTCCGGAGCCTACTTTGCGATATTACTTTTTTCAACAATTATTTTGTTCATCTTTCAAATTAAAAAAAAAAATATTTCCAGAGGGGTGGCAACCCTGGCATTTTACCGTAATGTACCCCTATTAATTACCTATCTTTTGAGACCATAACGGGAATTTTAGTTCCACTCCCACTATGTTCCGGAGCCTACTTTGCGATATTACTTTTTTCAACAATTATTTTGTTCATCTTTCAAATTAAAAAAAAAAATATTTCCAGAGGGGTGGCAACCCTGGCATTTTACCGTAATGTACCCCTATTAATTACCTATCTTTTGAGACCATAACGGGAATTTTAGTTCCACTCCCACTATGTTCCGGAGCCTACTTTGCGATATTACTTTTTTCAACAATTATTTTGTTCATCTTTCAAATTAAAAAAAAAAATATTTCCAGAGGGGTGGCAACCCTGGCATTTTACCGTAATGTACCCCTATTAATTACCTATCTTTTGAGACCATAACGGGAATTTTAGTTCCACTCCCACTATGTTCCGGAGCCTACTTTGCGATATTACTTTTTTCAACAATTATTTTGTTCATCTTTCAAATTAAAAAAAAAAATATTTCCAGAGGGGTGGCAACCCTGGCATTTTACCGTAATGTACCCCTATTAATTACCTATCTTTTGAGACCATAACGGGAATTTTAGTTCCACTCCCACTATGTTCCGGAGCCTACTTTGCGATATTACTTTTTTCAACAATTATTTTGTTCATCTTTCAAATTAAAAAAAAAAATATTTCCAGAGGGGTGGCAACCCTGGCATTTTACCGTAATGTACCCCTATTAATTACCTATCTTTTGAGACCATAACGGGAATTTTAGTTCCACTCCCACTATGTTCCGGAGCCTACTTTGCGATATTACTTTTTTCAACAATTATTTTGTTCATCTTTCAAATTAAAAAAAAAAATATTTCCAGAGGGGTGGCAACCCTGGCATTTTACCGTAATGTACCCCTATTAATTACCTATCTTTTGAGACCATAACGGGAATTTTAGTTCCACTCCCACTATGTTCCGGAGCCTACTTTGCGATATTACTTTTTTCAACAATTATTTTGTTCATCTTTCAAATTAAAAAAAAAAATATTTCCAGAGGGGTGGCAACCCTGGCATTTTACCGTAATGTACCCCTATTAATTACCTATCTTTTGAGACCATAACGGGAATTTTAGTTCCACTCCCACTATGTTCCGGAGCCTACTTTGCGATATTACTTTTTTCAACAATTATTTTGTTCATCTTTCAAATTAAAAAAAAAAATATTTCCAGAGGGGTGGCAACCCTGGCATTTTACCGTAATGTACCCCTATTAATTACCTATCTTTTGAGACCATAACGGGAATTTTAGTTCCACTCCCACTATGTTCCGGAGCCTACTTTGCGATATTACTTTTTTCAACAATTATTTTGTTCATCTTTCAAATTAAAAAAAAAAATATTTCCAGAGGGGTGGCAACCCTGGCATTTTACCGTAATGTACCCCTATTAATTACCTATCTTTTGAGACCATAACGGGAATTTTAGTTCCACTCCCACTATGTTCCGGAGCCTACTTTGCGATATTACTTTTTTCAACAATTATTTTGTTCATCTTTCAAATTAAAAAAAAAAATATTTCCAGAGGGGTGGCAACCCTGGCATTTTACCGTAATGTACCCCTATTAATTACCTATCTTTTGAGACCATAACGGGAATTTTAGTTCCACTCCCACTATGTTCCGGAGCCTACTTTGCGATATTACTTTTTTCAACAATTATTTTGTTCATCTTTCAAATTAAAAAAAAAAATATTTCCAGAGGGGTGGCAACCCTGGCATTTTACCGTAATGTACCCCTATTAATTACCTATCTTTTGAGACCATAACGGGAATTTTAGTTCCACTCCCACTATGTTCCGGAGCCTACTTTGCGATATTACTTTTTTCAACAATTATTTTGTTCATCTTTCAAATTAAAAAAAAAAATATTTCCAGAGGGGTGGCAACCCTGGCATTTTACCGTAATGTACCCCTATTAATTACCTATCTTTTGAGACCATAACGGGAATTTTAGTTCCACTCCCACTATGTTCCGGAGCCTACTTTGCGATATTACTTTTTTCAACAATTATTTTGTTCATCTTTCAAATTAAAAAAAAAAATATTTCCAGAGGGGTGGCAACCCTGGCATTTTACCGTAATGTACCCCTATTAATTACCTATCTTTTGAGACCATAACGGGAATTTTAGTTCCACTCCCACTATGTTCCGGAGCCTACTTTGCGATATTACTTTTTTCAACAATTATTTTGTTCATCTTTCAAATTAAAAAAAAAAATATTTCCAGAGGGGTGGCAACCCTGGCATTTTACCGTAATGTACCCCTATTAATTACCTATCTTTTGAGACCATAACGGGAATTTTAGTTCCACTCCCACTATGTTCCGGAGCCTACTTTGCGATATTACTTTTTTCAACAATTATTTTGTTCATCTTTCAAATTAAAAAAAAAAATATTTCCAGAGGGGTGGCAACCCTGGCATTTTACCGTAATGTACCCCTATTAATTACCTATCTTTTGAGACCATAACGGGAATTTTAGTTCCACTCCCACTATGTTCCGGAGCCTACTTTGCGATATTACTTTTTTCAACAATTATTTTGTTCATCTTTCAAATTAAAAAAAAAAATATTTCCAGAGGGGTGGCAACCCTGGCATTTTACCGTAATGTACCCCTATTAATTACCTATCTTTTGAGACCATAACGGGAATTTTAGTTCCACTCCCACTATGTTCCGGAGCCTACTTTGCGATATTACTTTTTTCAACAATTATTTTGTTCATCTTTCAAATTAAAAAAAAAAATATTTCCAGAGGGGTGGCAACCCTGGCATTTTACCGTAATGTACCCCTATTAATTACCTATCTTTTGAGACCATAACGGGAATTTTAGTTCCACTCCCACTATGTTCCGGAGCCTACTTTGCGATATTACTTTTTTCAACAATTATTTTGTTCATCTTTCAAATTAAAAAAAAAAATATTTCCAGAGGGGTGGCAACCCTGGCATTTTACCGTAATGTACCCCTATTAATTACCTATCTTTTGAGACCATAACGGGAATTTTAGTTCCACTCCCACTATGTTCCGGAGCCTACTTTGCGATATTACTTTTTTCAACAATTATTTTGTTCATCTTTCAAATTAAAAAAAAAAATATTTCCAGAGGGGTGGCAACCCTGGCATTTTACCGTAATGTACCCCTATTAATTACCTATCTTTTGAGACCATAACGGGAATTTTAGTTCCACTCCCACTATGTTCCGGAGCCTACTTTGCGATATTACTTTTTTCAACAATTATTTTGTTCATCTTTCAAATTAAAAAAAAAAATATTTCCAGAGGGGTGGCAACCCTGGCATTTTACCGTAATGTACCCCTATTAATTACCTATCTTTTGAGACCATAACGGGAATTTTAGTTCCACTCCCACTATGTTCCGGAGCCTACTTTGCGATATTACTTTTTTCAACAATTATTTTGTTCATCTTTCAAATTAAAAAAAAAAATATTTCCAGAGGGGTGGCAACCCTGGCATTTTACCGTAATGTACCCCTATTAATTACCTATCTTTTGAGACCATAACGGGAATTTTAGTTCCACTCCCACTATGTTCCGGAGCCTACTTTGCGATATTACTTTTTTCAACAATTATTTTGTTCATCTTTCAAATTAAAAAAAAAAATATTTCCAGAGGGGTGGCAACCCTGGCATTTTACCGTAATGTACCCCTATTAATTACCTATCTTTTGAGACCATAACGGGAATTTTAGTTCCACTCCCACTATGTTCCGGAGCCTACTTTGCGATATTACTTTTTTCAACAATTATTTTGTTCATCTTTCAAATTAAAAAAAAAAATATTTCCAGAGGGGTGGCAACCCTGGCATTTTACCGTAATGTACCCCTATTAATTACCTATCTTTTGAGACCATAACGGGAATTTTAGTTCCACTCCCACTATGTTCCGGAGCCTACTTTGCGATATTACTTTTTTCAACAATTATTTTGTTCATCTTTCAAATTAAAAAAAAAAATATTTCCAGAGGGGTGGCAACCCTGGCATTTTACCGTAATGTACCCCTATTAATTACCTATCTTTTGAGACCATAACGGGAATTTTAGTTCCACTCCCACTATGTTCCGGAGCCTACTTTGCGATATTACTTTTTTCAACAATTATTTTGTTCATCTTTCAAATTAAAAAAAAAAATATTTCCAGAGGGGTGGCAACCCTGGCATTTTACCGTAATGTACCCCTATTAATTACCTATCTTTTGAGACCATAACGGGAATTTTAGTTCCACTCCCACTATGTTCCGGAGCCTACTTTGCGATATTACTTTTTTCAACAATTATTTTGTTCATCTTTCAAATTAAAAAAAAAAATATTTCCAGAGGGGTGGCAACCCTGGCATTTTACCGTAATGTACCCCTATTAATTACCTATCTTTTGAGACCATAACGGGAATTTTAGTTCCACTCCCACTATGTTCCGGAGCCTACTTTGCGATATTACTTTTTTCAACAATTATTTTGTTCATCTTTCAAATTAAAAAAAAAAATATTTCCAGAGGGGTGGCAACCCTGGCATTTTACCGTAATGTACCCCTATTAATTACCTATCTTTTGAGACCATAACGGGAATTTTAGTTCCACTCCCACTATGTTCCGGAGCCTACTTTGCGATATTACTTTTTTCAACAATTATTTTGTTCATCTTTCAAATTAAAAAAAAAAATATTTCCAGAGGGGTGGCAACCCTGGCATTTTACCGTAATGTACCCCTATTAATTACCTATCTTTTGAGACCATAACGGGAATTTTAGTTCCACTCCCACTATGTTCCGGAGCCTACTTTGCGATATTACTTTTTTCAACAATTATTTTGTTCATCTTTCAAATTAAAAAAAAAAATATTTCCAGAGGGGTGGCAACCCTGGCATTTTACCGTAATGTACCCCTATTAATTACCTATCTTTTGAGACCATAACGGGAATTTTAGTTCCACTCCCACTATGTTCCGGAGCCTACTTTGCGATATTACTTTTTTCAACAATTATTTTGTTCATCTTTCAAATTAAAAAAAAAAATATTTCCAGAGGGGTGGCAACCCTGGCATTTTACCGTAATGTACCCCTATTAATTACCTATCTTTTGAGACCATAACGGGAATTTTAGTTCCACTCCCACTATGTTCCGGAGCCTACTTTGCGATATTACTTTTTTCAACAATTATTTTGTTCATCTTTCAAATTAAAAAAAAAAATATTTCCAGAGGGGTGGCAACCCTGGCATTTTACCGTAATGTACCCCTATTAATTACCTATCTTTTGAGACCATAACGGGAATTTTAGTTCCACTCCCACTATGTTCCGGAGCCTACTTTGCGATATTACTTTTTTCAACAATTATTTTGTTCATCTTTCAAATTAAAAAAAAAAATATTTCCAGAGGGGTGGCAACCCTGGCATTTTACCGTAATGTACCCCTATTAATTACCTATCTTTTGAGACCATAACGGGAATTTTAGTTCCACTCCCACTATGTTCCGGAGCCTACTTTGCGATATTACTTTTTTCAACAATTATTTTGTTCATCTTTCAAATTAAAAAAAAAAATATTTCCAGAGGGGTGGCAACCCTGGCATTTTACCGTAATGTACCCCTATTAATTACCTATCTTTTGAGACCATAACGGGAATTTTAGTTCCACTCCCACTATGTTCCGGAGCCTACTTTGCGATATTACTTTTTTCAACAATTATTTTGTTCATCTTTCAAATTAAAAAAAAAAATATTTCCAGAGGGGTGGCAACCCTGGCATTTTACCGTAATGTACCCCTATTAATTACCTATCTTTTGAGACCATAACGGGAATTTTAGTTCCACTCCCACTATGTTCCGGAGCCTACTTTGCGATATTACTTTTTTCAACAATTATTTTGTTCATCTTTCAAATTAAAAAAAAAAATATTTCCAGAGGGGTGGCAACCCTGGCATTTTACCGTAATGTACCCCTATTAATTACCTATCTTTTGAGACCATAACGGGAATTTTAGTTCCACTCCCACTATGTTCCGGAGCCTACTTTGCGATATTACTTTTTTCAACAATTATTTTGTTCATCTTTCAAATTAAAAAAAAAAATATTTCCAGAGGGGTGGCAACCCTGGCATTTTACCGTAATGTACCCCTATTAATTACCTATCTTTTGAGACCATAACGGGAATTTTAGTTCCACTCCCACTATGTTCCGGAGCCTACTTTGCGATATTACTTTTTTCAACAATTATTTTGTTCATCTTTCAAATTAAAAAAAAAAATATTTCCAGAGGGGTGGCAACCCTGGCATTTTACCGTAATGTACCCCTATTAATTACCTATCTTTTGAGACCATAACGGGAATTTTAGTTCCACTCCCACTATGTTCCGGAGCCTACTTTGCGATATTACTTTTTTCAACAATTATTTTGTTCATCTTTCAAATTAAAAAAAAAAATATTTCCAGAGGGGTGGCAACCCTGGCATTTTACCGTAATGTACCCCTATTAATTACCTATCTTTTGAGACCATAACGGGAATTTTAGTTCCACTCCCACTATGTTCCGGAGCCTACTTTGCGATATTACTTTTTTCAACAATTATTTTGTTCATCTTTCAAATTAAAAAAAAAAATATTTCCAGAGGGGTGGCAACCCTGGCATTTTACCGTAATGTACCCCTATTAATTACCTATCTTTTGAGACCATAACGGGAATTTTAGTTCCACTCCCACTATGTTCCGGAGCCTACTTTGCGATATTACTTTTTTCAACAATTATTTTGTTCATCTTTCAAATTAAAAAAAAAAATATTTCCAGAGGGGTGGCAACCCTGGCATTTTACCGTAATGTACCCCTATTAATTACCTATCTTTTGAGACCATAACGGGAATTTTAGTTCCACTCCCACTATGTTCCGGAGCCTACTTTGCGATATTACTTTTTTCAACAATTATTTTGTTCATCTTTCAAATTAAAAAAAAAAATATTTCCAGAGGGGTGGCAACCCTGGCATTTTACCGTAATGTACCCCTATTAATTACCTATCTTTTGAGACCATAACGGGAATTTTAGTTCCACTCCCACTATGTTCCGGAGCCTACTTTGCGATATTACTTTTTTCAACAATTATTTTGTTCATCTTTCAAATTAAAAAAAAAAATATTTCCAGAGGGGTGGCAACCCTGGCATTTTACCGTAATGTACCCCTATTAATTACCTATCTTTTGAGACCATAACGGGAATTTTAGTTCCACTCCCACTATGTTCCGGAGCCTACTTTGCGATATTACTTTTTTCAACAATTATTTTGTTCATCTTTCAAATTAAAAAAAAAAATATTTCCAGAGGGGTGGCAACCCTGGCATTTTACCGTAATGTACCCCTATTAATTACCTATCTTTTGAGACCATAACGGGAATTTTAGTTCCACTCCCACTATGTTCCGGAGCCTACTTTGCGATATTACTTTTTTCAACAATTATTTTGTTCATCTTTCAAATTAAAAAAAAAAATATTTCCAGAGGGGTGGCAACCCTGGCATTTTACCGTAATGTACCCCTATTAATTACCTATCTTTTGAGACCATAACGGGAATTTTAGTTCCACTCCCACTATGTTCCGGAGCCTACTTTGCGATATTACTTTTTTCAACAATTATTTTGTTCATCTTTCAAATTAAAAAAAAAAATATTTCCAGAGGGGTGGCAACCCTGGCATTTTACCGTAATGTACCCCTATTAATTACCTATCTTTTGAGACCATAACGGGAATTTTAGTTCCACTCCCACTATGTTCCGGAGCCTACTTTGCGATATTACTTTTTTCAACAATTATTTTGTTCATCTTTCAAATTAAAAAAAAAAATATTTCCAGAGGGGTGGCAACCCTGGCATTTTACCGTAATGTACCCCTATTAATTACCTATCTTTTGAGACCATAACGGGAATTTTAGTTCCACTCCCACTATGTTCCGGAGCCTACTTTGCGATATTACTTTTTTCAACAATTATTTTGTTCATCTTTCAAATTAAAAAAAAAAATATTTCCAGAGGGGTGGCAACCCTGGCATTTTACCGTAATGTACCCCTATTAATTACCTATCTTTTGAGACCATAACGGGAATTTTAGTTCCACTCCCACTATGTTCCGGAGCCTACTTTGCGATATTACTTTTTTCAACAATTATTTTGTTCATCTTTCAAATTAAAAAAAAAAATATTTCCAGAGGGGTGGCAACCCTGGCATTTTACCGTAATGTACCCCTATTAATTACCTATCTTTTGAGACCATAACGGGAATTTTAGTTCCACTCCCACTATGTTCCGGAGCCTACTTTGCGATATTACTTTTTTCAACAATTATTTTGTTCATCTTTCAAATTAAAAAAAAAAATATTTCCAGAGGGGTGGCAACCCTGGCATTTTACCGTAATGTACCCCTATTAATTACCTATCTTTTGAGACCATAACGGGAATTTTAGTTCCACTCCCACTATGTTCCGGAGCCTACTTTGCGATATTACTTTTTTCAACAATTATTTTGTTCATCTTTCAAATTAAAAAAAAAATATATTTCCAGAGGGGTGGCAACCCTGGCATTTTACCGTAATGTACCCCTATTAATTACCTATCTTTTGAGACCATAACGGGAATTTTAGTTCCACTCCCACTATGTTCCGGAGCCTACTTTGCGATATTACTTTTTTCAACAATTATTTTGTTCATCTTTCAAATTAAAAAAAAAAATATTTCCAGAGGGGTGGCAACCCTGGCATTTTACCGTAATGTACCCCTATTAATTACCTATCTTTTGAGACCATAACGGGAATTTTAGTTCCACTCCCACTATGTTCCGGAGCCTACTTTGCGATATTACTTTTTTCAACAATTATTTTGTTCATCTTTCAAATTAAAAAAAAAAATATTTCCAGAGGGGTGGCAACCCTGGCATTTTACCGTAATGTACCCCTATTAATTACCTATCTTTTGAGACCATAACGGGAATTTTAGTTCCACTCCCACTATGTTCCGGAGCCTACTTTGCGATATTACTTTTTTCAACAATTATTTTGTTCATCTTTCAAATTAAAAAAAAAAATATTTCCAGAGGGGTGGCAACCCTGGCATTTTACCGTAATGTACCCCTATTAATTACCTATCTTTTGAGACCATAACGGGAATTTTAGTTCCACTCCCACTATGTTCCGGAGCCTACTTTGCGATATTACTTTTTTCAACAATTATTTTGTTCATCTTTCAAATTAAAAAAAAAAATATTTCCAGAGGGGTGGCAACCCTGGCATTTTACCGTAATGTACCCCTATTAATTACCTATCTTTTGAGACCATAACGGGAATTTTAGTTCCACTCCCACTATGTTCCGGAGCCTACTTTGCGATATTACTTTTTTCAACAATTATTTTGTTCATCTTTCAAATTAAAAAAAAAAATATTTCCAGAGGGGTGGCAACCCTGGCATTTTACCGTAATGTACCCCTATTAATTACCTATCTTTTGAGACCATAACGGGAATTTTAGTTCCACTCCCACTATGTTCCGGAGCCTACTTTGCGATATTACTTTTTTCAACAATTATTTTGTTCATCTTTCAAATTAAAAAAAAAAATATTTCCAGAGGGGTGGCAACCCTGGCATTTTACCGTAATGTACCCCTATTAATTACCTATCTTTTGAGACCATAACGGGAATTTTAGTTCCACTCCCACTATGTTCCGGAGCCTACTTTGCGATATTACTTTTTTCAACAATTATTTTGTTCATCTTTCAAATTAAAAAAAAAAATATTTCCAGAGGGGTGGCAACCCTGGCATTTTACCGTAATGTACCCCTATTAATTACCTATCTTTTGAGACCATAACGGGAATTTTAGTTCCACTCCCACTATGTTCCGGAGCCTACTTTGCGATATTACTTTTTTCAACAATTATTTTGTTCATCTTTCAAATTAAAAAAAAAAATATTTCCAGAGGGGTGGCAACCCTGGCATTTTACCGTAATGTACCCCTATTAATTACCTATCTTTTGAGACCATAACGGGAATTTTAGTTCCACTCCCACTATGTTCCGGAGCCTACTTTGCGATATTACTTTTTTCAACAATTATTTTGTTCATCTTTCAAATTAAAAAAAAAAATATTTCCAGAGGGGTGGCAACCCTGGCATTTTACCGTAATGTACCCCTATTAATTACCTATCTTTTGAGACCATAACGGGAATTTTAGTTCCACTCCCACTATGTTCCGGAGCCTACTTTGCGATATTACTTTTTTCAACAATTATTTTGTTCATCTTTCAAATTAAAAAAAAAAATATTTCCAGAGGGGTGGCAACCCTGGCATTTTACCGTAATGTACCCCTATTAATTACCTATCTTTTGAGACCATAACGGGAATTTTAGTTCCACTCCCACTATGTTCCGGAGCCTACTTTGCGATATTACTTTTTTCAACAATTATTTTGTTCATCTTTCAAATTAAAAAAAAAAATATTTCCAGAGGGGTGGCAACCCTGGCATTTTACCGTAATGTACCCCTATTAATTACCTATCTTTTGAGACCATAACGGGAATTTTAGTTCCACTCCCACTATGTTCCGGAGCCTACTTTGCGATATTACTTTTTTCAACAATTATTTTGTTCATCTTTCAAATTAAAAAAAAAAATATTTCCAGAGGGGTGGCAACCCTGGCATTTTACCGTAATGTACCCCTATTAATTACCTATCTTTTGAGACCATAACGGGAATTTTAGTTCCACTCCCACTATGTTCCGGAGCCTACTTTGCGATATTACTTTTTTCAACAATTATTTTGTTCATCTTTCAAATTAAAAAAAAAAATATTTCCAGAGGGGTGGCAACCCTGGCATTTTACCGTAATGTACCCCTATTAATTACCTATCTTTTGAGACCATAACGGGAATTTTAGTTCCACTCCCACTATGTTCCGGAGCCTACTTTGCGATATTACTTTTTTCAACAATTATTTTGTTCATCTTTCAAATTAAAAAAAAAAATATTTCCAGAGGGGTGGCAACCCTGGCATTTTACCGTAATGTACCCCTATTAATTACCTATCTTTTGAGACCATAACGGGAATTTTAGTTCCACTCCCACTATGTTCCGGAGCCTACTTTGCGATATTACTTTTTTCAACAATTATTTTGTTCATCTTTCAAATTAAAAAAAAAAATATTTCCAGAGGGGTGGCAACCCTGGCATTTTACCGTAATGTACCCCTATTAATTACCTATCTTTTGAGACCATAACGGGAATTTTAGTTCCACTCCCACTATGTTCCGGAGCCTACTTTGCGATATTACTTTTTTCAACAATTATTTTGTTCATCTTTCAAATTAAAAAAAAAAATATTTCCAGAGGGGTGGCAACCCTGGCATTTTACCGTAATGTACCCCTATTAATTACCTATCTTTTGAGACCATAACGGGAATTTTAGTTCCACTCCCACTATGTTCCGGAGCCTACTTTGCGATATTACTTTTTTCAACAATTATTTTGTTCATCTTTCAAATTAAAAAAAAAAATATTTCCAGAGGGGTGGCAACCCTGGCATTTTACCGTAATGTACCCCTATTAATTACCTATCTTTTGAGACCATAACGGGAATTTTAGTTCCACTCCCACTATGTTCCGGAGCCTACTTTGCGATATTACTTTTTTCAACAATTATTTTGTTCATCTTTCAAATTAAAAAAAAAAATATTTCCAGAGGGGTGGCAACCCTGGCATTTTACCGTAATGTACCCCTATTAATTACCTATCTTTTGAGACCATAACGGGAATTTTAGTTCCACTCCCACTATGTTCCGGAGCCTACTTTGCGATATTACTTTTTTCAACAATTATTTTGTTCATCTTTCAAATTAAAAAAAAAAATATTTCCAGAGGGGTGGCAACCCTGGCATTTTACCGTAATGTACCCCTATTAATTACCTATCTTTTGAGACCATAACGGGAATTTTAGTTCCACTCCCACTATGTTCCGGAGCCTACTTTGCGATATTACTTTTTTCAACAATTATTTTGTTCATCTTTCAAATTAAAAAAAAAAATATTTCCAGAGGGGTGGCAACCCTGGCATTTTACCGTAATGTACCCCTATTAATTACCTATCTTTTGAGACCATAACGGGAATTTTAGTTCCACTCCCACTATGTTCCGGAGCCTACTTTGCGATATTACTTTTTTCAACAATTATTTTGTTCATCTTTCAAATTAAAAAAAAAAATATTTCCAGAGGGGTGGCAACCCTGGCATTTTACCGTAATGTACCCCTATTAATTACCTATCTTTTGAGACCATAACGGGAATTTTAGTTCCACTCCCACTATGTTCCGGAGCCTACTTTGCGATATTACTTTTTTCAACAATTATTTTGTTCATCTTTCAAATTAAAAAAAAAAATATTTCCAGAGGGGTGGCAACCCTGGCATTTTACCGTAATGTACCCCTATTAATTACCTATCTTTTGAGACCATAACGGGAATTTTAGTTCCACTCCCACTATGTTCCGGAGCCTACTTTGCGATATTACTTTTTTCAACAATTATTTTGTTCATCTTTCAAATTAAAAAAAAAAATATTTCCAGAGGGGTGGCAACCCTGGCATTTTACCGTAATGTACCCCTATTAATTACCTATCTTTTGAGACCATAACGGGAATTTTAGTTCCACTCCCACTATGTTCCGGAGCCTACTTTGCGATATTACTTTTTTCAACAATTATTTTGTTCATCTTTCAAATTAAAAAAAAAAATATTTCCAGAGGGGTGGCAACCCTGGCATTTTACCGTAATGTACCCCTATTAATTACCTATCTTTTGAGACCATAACGGGAATTTTAGTTCCACTCCCACTATGTTCCGGAGCCTACTTTGCGATATTACTTTTTTCAACAATTATTTTGTTCATCTTTCAAATTAAAAAAAAAAATATTTCCAGAGGGGTGGCAACCCTGGCATTTTACCGTAATGTACCCCTATTAATTACCTATCTTTTGAGACCATAACGGGAATTTTAGTTCCACTCCCACTATGTTCCGGAGCCTACTTTGCGATATTACTTTTTTCAACAATTATTTTGTTCATCTTTCAAATTAAAAAAAAAAATATTTCCAGAGGGGTGGCAACCCTGGCATTTTACCGTAATGTACCCCTATTAATTACCTATCTTTTGAGACCATAACGGGAATTTTAGTTCCACTCCCACTATGTTCCGGAGCCTACTTTGCGATATTACTTTTTTCAACAATTATTTTGTTCATCTTTCAAATTAAAAAAAAAAATATTTCCAGAGGGGTGGCAACCCTGGCATTTTACCGTAATGTACCCCTATTAATTACCTATCTTTTGAGACCATAACGGGAATTTTAGTTCCACTCCCACTATGTTCCGGAGCCTACTTTGCGATATTACTTTTTTCAACAATTATTTTGTTCATCTTTCAAATTAAAAAAAAAAATATTTCCAGAGGGGTGGCAACCCTGGCATTTTACCGTAATGTACCCCTATTAATTACCTATCTTTTGAGACCATAACGGGAATTTTAGTTCCACTCCCACTATGTTCCGGAGCCTACTTTGCGATATTACTTTTTTCAACAATTATTTTGTTCATCTTTCAAATTAAAAAAAAAAATATTTCCAGAGGGGTGGCAACCCTGGCATTTTACCGTAATGTACCCCTATTAATTACCTATCTTTTGAGACCATAACGGGAATTTTAGTTCCACTCCCACTATGTTCCGGAGCCTACTTTGCGATATTACTTTTTTCAACAATTATTTTGTTCATCTTTCAAATTAAAAAAAAAAATATTTCCAGAGGGGTGGCAACCCTGGCATTTTACCGTAATGTACCCCTATTAATTACCTATCTTTTGAGACCATAACGGGAATTTTAGTTCCACTCCCACTATGTTCCGGAGCCTACTTTGCGATATTACTTTTTTCAACAATTATTTTGTTCATCTTTCAAATTAAAAAAAAAAATATTTCCAGAGGGGTGGCAACCCTGGCATTTTACCGTAATGTACCCCTATTAATTACCTATCTTTTGAGACCATAACGGGAATTTTAGTTCCACTCCCACTATGTTCCGGAGCCTACTTTGCGATATTACTTTTTTCAACAATTATTTTGTTCATCTTTCAAATTAAAAAAAAAAATATTTCCAGAGGGGTGGCAACCCTGGCATTTTACCGTAATGTACCCCTATTAATTACCTATCTTTTGAGACCATAACGGGAATTTTAGTTCCACTCCCACTATGTTCCGGAGCCTACTTTGCGATATTACTTTTTTCAACAATTATTTTGTTCATCTTTCAAATTAAAAAAAAAAATATTTCCAGAGGGGTGGCAACCCTGGCATTTTACCGTAATGTACCCCTATTAATTACCTATCTTTTGAGACCATAACGGGAATTTTAGTTCCACTCCCACTATGTTCCGGAGCCTACTTTGCGATATTACTTTTTTCAACAATTATTTTGTTCATCTTTCAAATTAAAAAAAAAAATATTTCCAGAGGGGTGGCAACCCTGGCATTTTACCGTAATGTACCCCTATTAATTACCTATCTTTTGAGACCATAACGGGAATTTTAGTTCCACTCCCACTATGTTCCGGAGCCTACTTTGCGATATTACTTTTTTCAACAATTATTTTGTTCATCTTTCAAATTAAAAAAAAAAATATTTCCAGAGGGGTGGCAACCCTGGCATTTTACCGTAATGTACCCCTATTAATTACCTATCTTTTGAGACCATAACGGGAATTTTAGTTCCACTCCCACTATGTTCCGGAGCCTACTTTGCGATATTACTTTTTTCAACAATTATTTTGTTCATCTTTCAAATTAAAAAAAAAAATATTTCCAGAGGGGTGGCAACCCTGGCATTTTACCGTAATGTACCCCTATTAATTACCTATCTTTTGAGACCATAACGGGAATTTTAGTTCCACTCCCACTATGTTCCGGAGCCTACTTTGCGATATTACTTTTTTCAACAATTATTTTGTTCATCTTTCAAATTAAAAAAAAAAATATTTCCAGAGGGGTGGCAACCCTGGCATTTTACCGTAATGTACCCCTATTAATTACCTATCTTTTGAGACCATAACGGGAATTTTAGTTCCACTCCCACTATGTTCCGGAGCCTACTTTGCGATATTACTTTTTTCAACAATTATTTTGTTCATCTTTCAAATTAAAAAAAAAAATATTTCCAGAGGGGTGGCAACCCTGGCATTTTACCGTAATGTACCCCTATTAATTACCTATCTTTTGAGACCATAACGGGAATTTTAGTTCCACTCCCACTATGTTCCGGAGCCTACTTTGCGATATTACTTTTTTCAACAATTATTTTGTTCATCTTTCAAATTAAAAAAAAAAATATTTCCAGAGGGGTGGCAACCCTGGCATTTTACCGTAATGTACCCCTATTAATTACCTATCTTTTGAGACCATAACGGGAATTTTAGTTCCACTCCCACTATGTTCCGGAGCCTACTTTGCGATATTACTTTTTTCAACAATTATTTTGTTCATCTTTCAAATTAAAAAAAAAAATATTTCCAGAGGGGTGGCAACCCTGGCATTTTACCGTAATGTACCCCTATTAATTACCTATCTTTTGAGACCATAACGGGAATTTTAGTTCCACTCCCACTATGTTCCGGAGCCTACTTTGCGATATTACTTTTTTCAACAATTATTTTGTTCATCTTTCAAATTAAAAAAAAAAATATTTCCAGAGGGGTGGCAACCCTGGCATTTTACCGTAATGTACCCCTATTAATTACCTATCTTTTGAGACCATAACGGGAATTTTAGTTCCACTCCCACTATGTTCCGGAGCCTACTTTGCGATATTACTTTTTTCAACAATTATTTTGTTCATCTTTCAAATTAAAAAAAAAAATATTTCCAGAGGGGTGGCAACCCTGGCATTTTACCGTAATGTACCCCTATTAATTACCTATCTTTTGAGACCATAACGGGAATTTTAGTTCCACTCCCACTATGTTCCGGAGCCTACTTTGCGATATTACTTTTTTCAACAATTATTTTGTTCATCTTTCAAATTAAAAAAAAAAATATTTCCAGAGGGGTGGCAACCCTGGCATTTTACCGTAATGTACCCCTATTAATTACCTATCTTTTGAGACCATAACGGGAATTTTAGTTCCACTCCCACTATGTTCCGGAGCCTACTTTGCGATATTACTTTTTTCAACAATTATTTTGTTCATCTTTCAAATTAAAAAAAAAAATATTTCCAGAGGGGTGGCAACCCTGGCATTTTACCGTAATGTACCCCTATTAATTACCTATCTTTTGAGACCATAACGGGAATTTTAGTTCCACTCCCACTATGTTCCGGAGCCTACTTTGCGATATTACTTTTTTCAACAATTATTTTGTTCATCTTTCAAATTAAAAAAAAAAATATTTCCAGAGGGGTGGCAACCCTGGCATTTTACCGTAATGTACCCCTATTAATTACCTATCTTTTGAGACCATAACGGGAATTTTAGTTCCACTCCCACTATGTTCCGGAGCCTACTTTGCGATATTACTTTTTTCAACAATTATTTTGTTCATCTTTCAAATTAAAAAAAAAAATATTTCCAGAGGGGTGGCAACCCTGGCATTTTACCGTAATGTACCCCTATTAATTACCTATCTTTTGAGACCATAACGGGAATTTTAGTTCCACTCCCACTATGTTCCGGAGCCTACTTTGCGATATTACTTTTTTCAACAATTATTTTGTTCATCTTTCAAATTAAAAAAAAAAATATTTCCAGAGGGGTGGCAACCCTGGCATTTTACCGTAATGTACCCCTATTAATTACCTATCTTTTGAGACCATAACGGGAATTTTAGTTCCACTCCCACTATGTTCCGGAGCCTACTTTGCGATATTACTTTTTTCAACAATTATTTTGTTCATCTTTCAAATTAAAAAAAAAAATATTTCCAGAGGGGTGGCAACCCTGGCATTTTACCGTAATGTACCCCTATTAATTACCTATCTTTTGAGACCATAACGGGAATTTTAGTTCCACTCCCACTATGTTCCGGAGCCTACTTTGCGATATTACTTTTTTCAACAATTATTTTGTTCATCTTTCAAATTAAAAAAAAAAATATTTCCAGAGGGGTGGCAACCCTGGCATTTTACCGTAATGTACCCCTATTAATTACCTATCTTTTGAGACCATAACGGGAATTTTAGTTCCACTCCCACTATGTTCCGGAGCCTACTTTGCGATATTACTTTTTTCAACAATTATTTTGTTCATCTTTCAAATTAAAAAAAAAAATATTTCCAGAGGGGTGGCAACCCTGGCATTTTACCGTAATGTACCCCTATTAATTACCTATCTTTTGAGACCATAACGGGAATTTTAGTTCCACTCCCACTATGTTCCGGAGCCTACTTTGCGATATTACTTTTTTCAACAATTATTTTGTTCATCTTTCAAATTAAAAAAAAAAATATTTCCAGAGGGGTGGCAACCCTGGCATTTTACCGTAATGTACCCCTATTAATTACCTATCTTTTGAGACCATAACGGGAATTTTAGTTCCACTCCCACTATGTTCCGGAGCCTACTTTGCGATATTACTTTTTTCAACAATTATTTTGTTCATCTTTCAAATTAAAAAAAAAAATATTTCCAGAGGGGTGGCAACCCTGGCATTTTACCGTAATGTACCCCTATTAATTACCTATCTTTTGAGACCATAACGGGAATTTTAGTTCCACTCCCACTATGTTCCGGAGCCTACTTTGCGATATTACTTTTTTCAACAATTATTTTGTTCATCTTTCAAATTAAAAAAAAAAATATTTCCAGAGGGGTGGCAACCCTGGCATTTTACCGTAATGTACCCCTATTAATTACCTATCTTTTGAGACCATAACGGGAATTTTAGTTCCACTCCCACTATGTTCCGGAGCCTACTTTGCGATATTACTTTTTTCAACAATTATTTTGTTCATCTTTCAAATTAAAAAAAAAAATATTTCCAGAGGGGTGGCAACCCTGGCATTTTACCGTAATGTACCCCTATTAATTACCTATCTTTTGAGACCATAACGGGAATTTTAGTTCCACTCCCACTATGTTCCGGAGCCTACTTTGCGATATTACTTTTTTCAACAATTATTTTGTTCATCTTTCAAATTAAAAAAAAAAATATTTCCAGAGGGGTGGCAACCCTGGCATTTTACCGTAATGTACCCCTATTAATTACCTATCTTTTGAGACCATAACGGGAATTTTAGTTCCACTCCCACTATGTTCCGGAGCCTACTTTGCGATATTACTTTTTTCAACAATTATTTTGTTCATCTTTCAAATTAAAAAAAAAAATATTTCCAGAGGGGTGGCAACCCTGGCATTTTACCGTAATGTACCCCTATTAATTACCTATCTTTTGAGACCATAACGGGAATTTTAGTTCCACTCCCACTATGTTCCGGAGCCTACTTTGCGATATTACTTTTTTCAACAATTATTTTGTTCATCTTTCAAATTAAAAAAAAAAATATTTCCAGAGGGGTGGCAACCCTGGCATTTTACCGTAATGTACCCCTATTAATTACCTATCTTTTGAGACCATAACGGGAATTTTAGTTCCACTCCCACTATGTTCCGGAGCCTACTTTGCGATATTACTTTTTTCAACAATTATTTTGTTCATCTTTCAAATTAAAAAAAAAAATATTTCCAGAGGGGTGGCAACCCTGGCATTTTACCGTAATGTACCCCTATTAATTACCTATCTTTTGAGACCATAACGGGAATTTTAGTTCCACTCCCACTATGTTCCGGAGCCTACTTTGCGATATTACTTTTTTCAACAATTATTTTGTTCATCTTTCAAATTAAAAAAAAAAATATTTCCAGAGGGGTGGCAACCCTGGCATTTTACCGTAATGTACCCCTATTAATTACCTATCTTTTGAGACCATAACGGGAATTTTAGTTCCACTCCCACTATGTTCCGGAGCCTACTTTGCGATATTACTTTTTTCAACAATTATTTTGTTCATCTTTCAAATTAAAAAAAAAAATATTTCCAGAGGGGTGGCAACCCTGGCATTTTACCGTAATGTACCCCTATTAATTACCTATCTTTTGAGACCATAACGGGAATTTTAGTTCCACTCCCACTATGTTCCGGAGCCTACTTTGCGATATTACTTTTTTCAACAATTATTTTGTTCATCTTTCAAATTAAAAAAAAAAATATTTCCAGAGGGGTGGCAACCCTGGCATTTTACCGTAATGTACCCCTATTAATTACCTATCTTTTGAGACCATAACGGGAATTTTAGTTCCACTCCCACTATGTTCCGGAGCCTACTTTGCGATATTACTTTTTTCAACAATTATTTTGTTCATCTTTCAAATTAAAAAAAAAAATATTTCCAGAGGGGTGGCAACCCTGGCATTTTACCGTAATGTACCCCTATTAATTACCTATCTTTTGAGACCATAACGGGAATTTTAGTTCCACTCCCACTATGTTCCGGAGCCTACTTTGCGATATTACTTTTTTCAACAATTATTTTGTTCATCTTTCAAATTAAAAAAAAAAATATTTCCAGAGGGGTGGCAACCCTGGCATTTTACCGTAATGTACCCCTATTAATTACCTATCTTTTGAGACCATAACGGGAATTTTAGTTCCACTCCCACTATGTTCCGGAGCCTACTTTGCGATATTACTTTTTTCAACAATTATTTTGTTCATCTTTCAAATTAAAAAAAAAAATATTTCCAGAGGGGTGGCAACCCTGGCATTTTACCGTAATGTACCCCTATTAATTACCTATCTTTTGAGACCATAACGGGAATTTTAGTTCCACTCCCACTATGTTCCGGAGCCTACTTTGCGATATTACTTTTTTCAACAATTATTTTGTTCATCTTTCAAATTAAAAAAAAAAATATTTCCAGAGGGGTGGCAACCCTGGCATTTTACCGTAATGTACCCCTATTAATTACCTATCTTTTGAGACCATAACGGGAATTTTAGTTCCACTCCCACTATGTTCCGGAGCCTACTTTGCGATATTACTTTTTTCAACAATTATTTTGTTCATCTTTCAAATTAAAAAAAAAAATATTTCCAGAGGGGTGGCAACCCTGGCATTTTACCGTAATGTACCCCTATTAATTACCTATCTTTTGAGACCATAACGGGAATTTTAGTTCCACTCCCACTATGTTCCGGAGCCTACTTTGCGATATTACTTTTTTCAACAATTATTTTGTTCATCTTTCAAATTAAAAAAAAAAATATTTCCAGAGGGGTGGCAACCCTGGCATTTTACCGTAATGTACCCCTATTAATTACCTATCTTTTGAGACCATAACGGGAATTTTAGTTCCACTCCCACTATGTTCCGGAGCCTACTTTGCGATATTACTTTTTTCAACAATTATTTTGTTCATCTTTCAAATTAAAAAAAAAAATATTTCCAGAGGGGTGGCAACCCTGGCATTTTACCGTAATGTACCCCTATTAATTACCTATCTTTTGAGACCATAACGGGAATTTTAGTTCCACTCCCACTATGTTCCGGAGCCTACTTTGCGATATTACTTTTTTCAACAATTATTTTGTTCATCTTTCAAATTAAAAAAAAAAATATTTCCAGAGGGGTGGCAACCCTGGCATTTTACCGTAATGTACCCCTATTAATTACCTATCTTTTGAGACCATAACGGGAATTTTAGTTCCACTCCCACTATGTTCCGGAGCCTACTTTGCGATATTACTTTTTTCAACAATTATTTTGTTCATCTTTCAAATTAAAAAAAAAAATATTTCCAGAGGGGTGGCAACCCTGGCATTTTACCGTAATGTACCCCTATTAATTACCTATCTTTTGAGACCATAACGGGAATTTTAGTTCCACTCCCACTATGTTCCGGAGCCTACTTTGCGATATTACTTTTTTCAACAATTATTTTGTTCATCTTTCAAATTAAAAAAAAAAATATTTCCAGAGGGGTGGCAACCCTGGCATTTTACCGTAATGTACCCCTATTAATTACCTATCTTTTGAGACCATAACGGGAATTTTAGTTCCACTCCCACTATGTTCCGGAGCCTACTTTGCGATATTACTTTTTTCAACAATTATTTTGTTCATCTTTCAAATTAAAAAAAAAAATATTTCCAGAGGGGTGGCAACCCTGGCATTTTACCGTAATGTACCCCTATTAATTACCTATCTTTTGAGACCATAACGGGAATTTTAGTTCCACTCCCACTATGTTCCGGAGCCTACTTTGCGATATTACTTTTTTCAACAATTATTTTGTTCATCTTTCAAATTAAAAAAAAAAATATTTCCAGAGGGGTGGCAACCCTGGCATTTTACCGTAATGTACCCCTATTAATTACCTATCTTTTGAGACCATAACGGGAATTTTAGTTCCACTCCCACTATGTTCCGGAGCCTACTTTGCGATATTACTTTTTTCAACAATTATTTTGTTCATCTTTCAAATTAAAAAAAAAAATATTTCCAGAGGGGTGGCAACCCTGGCATTTTACCGTAATGTACCCCTATTAATTACCTATCTTTTGAGACCATAACGGGAATTTTAGTTCCACTCCCACTATGTTCCGGAGCCTACTTTGCGATATTACTTTTTTCAACAATTATTTTGTTCATCTTTCAAATTAAAAAAAAAAATATTTCCAGAGGGGTGGCAACCCTGGCATTTTACCGTAATGTACCCCTATTAATTACCTATCTTTTGAGACCATAACGGGAATTTTAGTTCCACTCCCACTATGTTCCGGAGCCTACTTTGCGATATTACTTTTTTCAACAATTATTTTGTTCATCTTTCAAATTAAAAAAAAAAATATTTCCAGAGGGGTGGCAACCCTGGCATTTTACCGTAATGTACCCCTATTAATTACCTATCTTTTGAGACCATAACGGGAATTTTAGTTCCACTCCCACTATGTTCCGGAGCCTACTTTGCGATATTACTTTTTTCAACAATTATTTTGTTCATCTTTCAAATTAAAAAAAAAAATATTTCCAGAGGGGTGGCAACCCTGGCATTTTACCGTAATGTACCCCTATTAATTACCTATCTTTTGAGACCATAACGGGAATTTTAGTTCCACTCCCACTATGTTCCGGAGCCTACTTTGCGATATTACTTTTTTCAACAATTATTTTGTTCATCTTTCAAATTAAAAAAAAAAATATTTCCAGAGGGGTGGCAACCCTGGCATTTTACCGTAATGTACCCCTATTAATTACCTATCTTTTGAGACCATAACGGGAATTTTAGTTCCACTCCCACTATGTTCCGGAGCCTACTTTGCGATATTACTTTTTTCAACAATTATTTTGTTCATCTTTGAAATGAGAAGAGAAGTTGAAGAAAAAAAAAAATATTTTTTAATTATTACAGGTTCTGGCAATGAATGTTTTAATGTTATTGAGAAGTTGAAGAAAAATAAAAATAGTTTTTTGGCGGCATTGACGGCCGCGTCGCGGCCGTCAATGCCGCCAAAAAACTATTTTTATTTTTCTTCAACTTCTCTCTCCGCACCCCAACCACCCTTCCCCTCCCACCTCAAAGCCCACCCCCACTTCTCCGTTCCCACTCGCGCCTTTCTACTATTATCGCGAATCGAAAACTCTACTATATCTTTGGGACGGGAGTCGAACCTGCCACATTGGAGTTACTAACAACACGCGCTAGCCACCTCCACCATACTTCTGTATATTAGTTGTAATTCGAATTTTGATCACATTCCAACTTTTTGTATCATTTTAATGTGAGTTTATATTTTTAATTTGAAATCGAAAAAATCCGCGTTGGGCATGGCGTCATGTGTCAAGAGGACGTCCACTTAACCGTGAGGTCCTGGGTTCACTTCCCAGTTGAAAAATATTTTTTTTTTTTTTTAGATATGAAGAAAATTACGTTATTTTATATTATCATGTTGACATTTGTACCTAATTTATTATACCCATTAGTCAAGAGTTTATTAAAACTCTAACAAATTCAATTTTTGAAATGTTTTCGATTTCATTGGTTTACATTTATCACGTTTAAGACTTAAGATACCTAAGTTATTCACAAAATGTCAGCTTCCTAGAAAATTTGGTACAACCAGAAAATATAAATGTAAGACAGACAGGATCTTATGAGCTTATCATTTACCTCAAAAGCGTACTTCAAAATTAATGTTTGCCGTTATATTAAATGATTTTTTATAAAGACACAACAAAAATATTACCACAGACTTATTATTGCTTCTGGTAAACTGGTTGAATCGGCACTGAAGATAGTAAAAATGGTAAATATATAGTATACCTATCTTAGTTACTTAAGTTACAAGCTTATATGTTAGAGGTTTACTTGGGCACAAGGTGTCTTGGAGCCAACTAACTATCCATAATTTATATAGATAAAATGTGGAAGCTCTCACCTAAGTTTAAGGTTTTTAATTCTTTGAAAATAAAAACTTACGCTGATGTCTCTGCAACATAATTCACCTGTTTAATTTCTGACGATGTTGCTGCGATACTCGAAATGCGAATGATAGATTTATTGATACCGTGAATTAAATTTCCAAGAGGATTTGGCTCTTATTACATTGGATTCTTATTCGAGGGAAATATATTATGCGGAAGATTTACGATAGCAGAACATTTTTCGGGCGAATAAAATATTCCGACTGCTGGGCCAGGATTTTCCTGAAAAATGCTCACACTTTCATATATTAAAACACCCCTTACAACCGCCCTGACATAGTATTTTTTTGACAAAAAGGAAATCAAGATGTTGCCTTAATCGATATATCGTTGGCTAAATACGTAAAACTGCTAAGTCCACTTTCGCAAATTTTACAGGAGCAAAAAAACAAAACAAAATTACATAAGGCTCCATACAAAAACTGATTTCCTCTTCAAGATTCTGCAACAACTGCGATACATTGGACAAAAGTGATTAAAGCAATTTGCGCAGAATGTGTTTCTTAATAAAATGGCATTAAAATCTCAATCTCGGCCAAAAGTGGACGTAGCAGCTTTACGCATTTAGCCGACGATATGTAGCTGTCCCGACCAAATTTGTCTGTAGAAGACATGCTAGGTGATAATGATGACCTTGACGATATTGAATATAATGCATATTAATAATTTGTATGTCATCAATTATTACAGTGTTTTACTGATAATAATAATGATGAAGATGTTGATGCCTGAAAAGTGTAATATGTAATATAAAAATTTGTACTTAAGAATTTTCAAATTGTTTTTTACAAGAGCAAGGCAATTTAACTTTCTCTTTAAGTATGGGTCCTAACGAAAACATGAATAACACATTTTTGTTGGAAATTGAATTTACCGAAATAATAACTTAATTCGCATATGTATAAATATGTATTTTTATTTGTTTAGATGATCTATTTATAATTATTTTAAACAAAAAAACATTCTCTACATACTCGTACGACGTTAATATCTATCTTTTTCAATTGTATTTGGAATAACAATGTTAAATATGCACTTTTTATTAAATATATATTTTTTTTAATTTAATCAAATGTATGATTTTGATTAAAAGAGTCTTAACTAGACATTTTCTATGTTGCTTCTGATGTTTGAACGTATTATAATTTGAAACTATTTACGTTTGCACTGCTTCCACATAGTTGGCAGGATATAATCCAACTTTTCCATTTTTTCTTCCTTTACACCACCCTTGCTCATCTTCGTCTTCTAGTTTTTCAAATACATCGCCTGAAATTAGAGTATATATGTTTAAAAGCAATAAAATTGCCAATTACGGAGCTGGCGGTGGGTGTTTGAATAAATCCTGCGAAATGTTTAGTGGAGCGTATAACAAGGGGACAAAATATTTCTTAACCAAAAATGTGTTGCTATTAAACCTTTCTTTAAATTACACAAAAATAAAAAAAATACTAATTACCAGTTAACAAAAACTTACTAAATAAGTATTTTTGATGGATACAAGATTCAACATCTTGCAACTTAACAAGTAAGAAAAATAAAGGCACTGCAAAACCGATAGATATCTTTTGTTATCACTCTCAACTAAACATAATATCAAAGCGGCTCTCACAACATTTACCTTGTTTAAAAGTAAGTTCGTCACTTTCAGCTCCTTCATAATCATATAGTGCTTTTACTGGAACTCCTGGTTCACCATTATCAACAAGAATATTATCAGCATCACCTTCATCCCATTCCTCTTCTTCAAATGGGTTAGCTTCCTTTCCATTGTTGCTAAATGGAGTTTAAAACAAAAAATACAAACAGTCATACTTATTGTTATTTTTAACTGGGTAACTATTGTTTGAGAAAAAGTTAACTTTCAATTTCTTTTAAGAATAATTATTTCTTTACAGTAACCGGTTCTAAAGTTATGAAATAAAGAAATAAACAGAGCAAATTTCCCATACCATTTATATGGAAAATATAAAGTGAGAAGACTGACTTCTAAATATTAATATAGAGATAATATTTTAACAAGGCTTATTATTTCATAAACTCAGCTAAAAACATAGTAGAAAATACAACACTTTAATTTTTTTCAATCAGTCTAATGTACATATATAAGCTTTTGTTAAATAAATTAGTCTTGAAACTATGCAAAGCAAGGCGGGCTTTAGTCCACTAGTATTAAATATATGTGTCAAATTTAATGATTTTCAACTATTTATTATACTTTACGGGAGTTTTTAGTATAAGAGACTATATCATATGTTTGGTATGAAATAAATTAAAAATTCGGGTTTGATAGACCAAACTAATCGTCGATTGATTAAATCCAATTATGTAATAAAAAAACAATAAAAATTTTAAAGTTTGATGGATAATCAAGGCCTTTTGGCGATTTTTATTTATTATCATCGAAAAAGGTTAAACGTTGACCTTTTCCAGTTATTTTTTCGTAAAATATGCAAGACAGAAATCCTAGTTTTTTTTAAATAAAATTTGAAATCGAAACCGAAATCTGTGTAAAGGAATGTAGTAACTCTCACAGAGAAACCAATCGAAAATAAAAAGTTAAGTTACTTCTGATCTCTGGCTATGCGTTCACAGAAAGAACATTTTCAATCATGAATTAAAAAAAAAAACGACAACGGGAATAAGCGATCCATCACGGAAAAAAAATGGAAATTTCATACAAACGATCGATAGCATGTATGTATGTAATTCACTCCGGTAATACAGTTTTTCTGTGATTAGTTTTTATTGCATTTATCACATAAATTTTTTAGCACCGACGTCGTTTTTTTCATCCAATTCCCTCCGGGCTTACACCAAAAACATTCCTTATGTAAGTATATGTATATTAATTTTTGACCACTAGATTTTAACTCACTTGGGTGTTGTATTCCGGTTAGTTGGTGATGGGCCCCGAGTGTTACTTTCCGATTTTGGTGACATGTCACAGTTGTTAGAATTTGTACTGCTTGACATTGATTTAGACATGTTTTTACTATTCGAGTTACCAGAAGTACGTTTGAGACTATTTTTTGCCGAAGGTGGTGGATATTCCTATAAATAAAATTTGAAGACAATTAGATAAAAACTAATAACTAAAAACGAACTTGAAGAGCATACATGCAAATCTTCAGCAACCGGGCGCTGGTTTATTAGTGTTATTGGAGCTGCTGGGAGAGCCTCCTTCGATTTATTACCCTTAGCAATATCTCGAAATTCCTCGGTGTACTCCTATATTAAAAATCACAACGGTTTTATTATAAATATAGAAAAGACATACAAATAAGAATGTATAAAAGAATAATAAACAACGATAATTTAAAATAAAAAAGCTTTTTCCATTTTTGTACAATAGTAGGTATGTATAATAAATTCCCAACATAATTTTGGGAACATATTACATAATTAATTACATTTCGTCTCAAAAACACAAAAAACACAAAATTTATTTTTGTATGGCTAAAACCCTTTTAAACTCCTCCCCGCCAAATGACATTTAGCTAAAAAAAGAGATTTTGTATTTACATTTAATGTTGTTCTATTGTTTGGAAGCGAATTGCAGTTGAAGGAAAATTACAATTTTTGACTGTGAAGCTGTGTTACCGCTCGAAAACTTTTAAAAAATTTCTTTGGACTGATAAAATGTATCCATTTGAAGAAAAAGGGATCCAAATGAAAAGAAAATATAAAAACAGAACATACAAAAATCTTTTAATAGTAACGTCTGTTTTGATAAATACCGGATATTTTGGAAATATTCCGCCTGGATATTATGGAAAATTGCCGCCCGAAAGAAAATTGCAACCCGGGGCCTGTGCACCCCTTGACCCTACTAAGCTACGCCACTGACTACAAGTCAACAGA
This sequence comes from Epistrophe grossulariae, assembly GCA_929447395.1. NCBI lineage: Eukaryota > Metazoa > Arthropoda > Insecta > Diptera > Syrphidae > Epistrophe > Epistrophe grossulariae. Next base: position 54,888 of record OV839566.1, read on the forward strand.
GAATGCACAACAGCTCTCCATTATATAATTCTGAGAAATATAGCACGTACATATTATGTACATCTTTAACATTACTTCATTACAAACTAAAAACGTATTTCACTGATTTACTTAAATCAGATTTCATAAAATTTTGTATATTTAAAAGATTGTTAATTTTTTGTTTCTCTAATTTGTTTAATCAGAATATTGTTTTTTTTTTAATATTGTTTTTTTTTATGTTGTGGTTAGGTAAGGTTATACATTAAAGCCTATTTGATACTCTAGAAAAATGGAAAAGACAATATTTTAACACAAATTTTAAGACATAAACATTCTAAATTATTCGATTTTTTTACGAATTAATAATTTTCCATATAGTCAAGTATTACATAAACATAAAAGAGAAAACCAAAACAATAGAAAATAGTGTTTGTTTTTATAAGTTAAGTATTACCTACAGTATAGGTAATTTGTATTTTATTTGTTCGATTATAATAAAGGTGCGCTATATACATACGTTCGCTTTAACATAATTTAATACATTATTTTGTTATTAAAGGCAAAAAGTGTGACTTTGGAATATTGGAAGATACTCATATAAGAGACAAAATTGTTGTTGGTGTAATAAGTGATGGAATTCGGGAAAGTTACTAGCCGAAGAAAACCTTGAACTTGATAAGACTGTCAAAATATGTAGAGCAAGCGAGGCAGCAGCACTACAGTTAAAAGAATTACATAAATCCGACGATTTAATGCATTAAATAGCGGAGATGACTACGATTATTACAAATCAGACTATAGTGAAACAAATTCAGACGGTTTACTCGTTCTAGCAGTCGAAACAAATAAAGACACCAAGAACAATTGGTATGAAGAAATAAAAAAAAAGAACAGAACAGTAAAGCTAAATACAGACGATTGTCAGATCTTACAATATTGTCAGATCTTACAATATTGTCAGATCTTACAATAATGTCAGATCTTACAATATTGTCAGATCTTACAATATTGTCAGATCTTACAATATTGTCAGATCTGTCAGTGAAAAAACTGTGATACTAGGTAAAAAACAGTATTCTCTAAATTTTAAACGAGTTTATTTTATATAAAAGGTAAAATCACCGAATGCCTATTTTAACTTTTTACTATCATACTAACTCTTAATGTCATGTTGATAATTAAATATGTGTAAATGGTGTGTTTGCTTACTTCTTTTCATGAAATGTTACTTTTTTAGGGGTGTTCAGCTTAGGTTTATTGAGAAATAAGGTACTAGTCAAAAAATATTTAAAACTAAGAACACTTCAGTGAAGAATTTTAAAATTAGTAAATTTCTCAGTAGTATCATGTTAATACCTTAACATAAGACTGTTTTTTTTGCGACAAAGTGTTTAAAATAAATAAAAAGATTGCTTTAAAATTACAAAATTATTAAATAGTAACATGCTTCAACCTTTACATAAGGGTGTTTTAAATTTTGCTACTACTGTTTTTTATGAAAAAATAAACTTACAACAAAAGTTGGCCAATTCATTGCCATATTGACACCATGATTGTTTGACCACCACTTAAGATCCTTTTGGTGATCAGCGTTACTAATGGTATGAAAGAACTCTTCGTATATTTGTGGAAGACTATATCAACAACAAATTAGTATTAATTATTATAGAAAGCAACACATAGGGTTATTGTTGTTCTAACCAGGGAATTTTGGTAATATCCAGACATCCGTGAATAGAGAAAAGTACTTCCTTAAAGAACGTCAATCTAGTTCTCTCTATCGATTGGCACTTTTCAAATACTGAACCCATGTCTTCCATATAAACTGAATTATATTTACTGATTTCCGCGATTGCCTGCTCGTACTTTTCACGACATTTTTGGACTTCGTCTTTAGTTTTTTGAACACGGTCGTGCATTTTTTTAACCTTAAAAAAAATTTAAAAAATTAGTAATCTTTAAACATTAACTCTATAAATTGCGCAAAATTTTTAAAGAAAATATATTTTAGTCTGTTGTCATTAATTAAAAACTTGAAAATCGTATTGAATATGTAAATACTTGATCTTGGGAAAGTGAACTGTCAGCGGTAGCATTTCTTTCTTGGTTTGATGCAGATTTTTCTGTTTTACAGGCGGAGTGATAGTCAGATTTGGCCTTTTCCACTTTAGCTAGAAGCTTGGCCCAAGGTTTTTGCGCTTTTTTAAATAAATCTTCCATATCTTTTTTCTCTTTGATTTGCATGAGTGTTTTATGATAATTATCCTTTTGCCATGTTTTAATTTGGGTAGTCACATCAGTGCACAAGTTTTCTTTGATTTTTAAGTGTACATCAGATAATCGTTCTGATTCCGTCAATACTCCCTTCCAGGCAGCTTCTGTTGTTCCATATTCAGGTCCTTTAGTTTAAAAAAAAATAAAAAAGTTTTCTTAGTTCCATCAATTGAAAAAAATGCTTACGTAAAAAGAGAACAGAAACATTAAACAAATACCAACGTATTTGCGCCCACATGAAAAGACACCCATTCGGAAAATTTTATTAATATATCTAACTGATTAGTTGAGAGGTAATAAAGAATTTCTAAAATAATTTTGCTAAACACTAGTCATAGCTGAAATCAACAATATTTAATGCAATTTGAATGAACATCAACAAATTGGTGTATGATAATTGATTAAAATCATCTACTTACACTAACTTGTGTTTTTTTCTTAAGGTAACCATAAGCTTATATAATTGGTTGAAAGAAATTGTAATTTTATTTTATTAAATTAATAATTAGCTGCAAAAAAATAACTCATTTGAAAATATAAATTGAAATATTTTTTTTGGAAAATTAGCCAAAAAGAAATAGCCGGAAAACAACAGTCACGTGATACTTGAGCAAACAGAAGTAAGACTGTAATGTTACCCTCACGAAGCCTAGGGCATGATTCATTTGAAAAATAATTACAAATAGTTTTTTTTCAATTATTAGTGTTTTGAAAAATAATTAATACAAAGGGAACCAATTGACTACAAAATCGATACTGCATTCATATCTGCATGTTAAACTTTTTCCAATGTTTTTTTTGTGTTTATCTGATAGCTCAGCTTGAGATTTGATTTAAATTATACAGCAAAAATACAACCAACATAAAAATAATACATCGGCTTCTCACACAAAAAGCAAAAGAAGTATTAAATTAAGCCCAATTTATATTTTAAAATATTAGTATAGTTGAAAGTTTAGTAGTCCATCGAGTACTCGCACTTACATCTTCAGTATTAATTACGTTTTCTTCGGTTCATTCACATTAACAGTACAAGGATGAAATGAATTACCTAAAGATTCATTGAACCCCCTATAAATTTACCCTGTAAAAAGGTACATCAATAAAACAGGATACGGGAATGTTAAATTCAGTTTTATCGGTAGATTTAGCTTAAGTTTCAATGAAAACATATATTTTATTCGACAGTTCAGGATGTTTACTAAACTAATCTCGAAAATTAAACGCAAGAATTAAAATTAAGTTTATGCAAATCACAATTAGTCCAGTAACCTTGTCGTCTTCTAGGAGGGAGTCAGAACCGGTAGTTCTGATTTATTGCTGAGTTATTTATGGTATTGGCCTAATGAAGAAGCAAAATTTTCGACTTCGAGCGACGAACGCAACATTGACAAATAAAAAAATACGCGAATTTTTCCCGCTTTTTTCAGTTATTGACAATTTCAACCCTAATGGTATAATTTTCGATTATATCTTCGGTCTATGATTTTAAGATAAATATATTTTCTTCAATTTGAGTCCAAAACCATTTCTGTAGAACCAATAGTTTTCAAACACCTTTAATAATTTTGTAAGAGGTCATTAATTAGATAAGTTTAGTAAGTAAGGACATTTTATAAAGAACATTCAATTTCTTTTAAAACTACGTTTCGATCTTTATCTAACATTAACCGATATATAGAAGTGAAAAACAAAAAATCAATACGATTTGTATGAAAAATAGAAAATAGCGATGAGCGATTCAAAATTTTAGTCTAAGGACATTTTAATTTTTTAGAATCTGTCTAATTTAAATATGTACATTGTACATACATTATACAATATACATTAGGTTGTCCCTTATTTTTGTTTTTTTTTTTTTAACTCATACGGCTTAATTTTTTTGTTATAGTCAAAAAGTATTGCAAAAAAAATTTGGCGTCATTTGAACTTTATTTACTAGACCTCACTTTCATTCTAAGTATGATATGCAATTTATATAGGAAAAATACCACATGTCCCAAATAATTGTTAGTATATTGTCATTTTTAGCATCGATATCAAATATATTTATTTTTTGAAGATATCATTATAAGAAGTTCTAAATCTATTTTTCTAGTGGGAAGTATAAACCACCAAATAACAGAGGCTTAACTTCCTTCAAAACGGCAAGTTTTCGAAGTTTTATTTTATAATATTCTTAAAGCTTTGAAAAAAACAGGATAGAAAATAAATTTTCACTGCTAAGTTAGTATCTACTCTAGATAGTTATCAGTTAAGGATATTCTACTATAGCCTAAAGAATATAAACAATATTCTTCATGCTACATGTAGAAGCACTCAAACTAAAATCGGACGATTTTGCAATCAACAAATCCTCAATTCCAGCTCCATCTATAAAAAGAGGTTTTCAGTCGTTACTGTTCACTGCGATTGAAAATTACTACCTGGACTTCCATAGAAGAACGACTTCCTATCGTTTTAACGTTTGAAAGAAACAACTTCTTTCTTTGTCTGAGCACGAAAACTCTTTGTTTATTTATTTTTTATTTTAAACAAAATTTGAATATTATTCTAGATAAGTCTAGATGAATTTGTCACCGTCTTCTCGTTTAAAAATAAATTAATCATTCCTTGGAACGTGGCCTTCTGAATGGAAAATACATCAATATTTCATACTCGCAGATGAAACCAATAATTCTCAACTGAAAGTTGTGAATGATACAGCAGAAAGTGCAGTTTAGTTGGTTTGAGACTTTCATGGAATCATCACGGCAAAAGAAGAATATAAGCAGTGTGGAGAAGAATGAGAAATCGTATTCTGACTGAAAAAAGGAAACATTAAAAAGGAAATATCTACTTTAATTATAACACTTTTGATAAGGTTTTATTAAATACATTGACATTTATTGATTTGTATTGCTCTTAAATTGGAAAAAAAAATTTCATCAAACACTTAAAAATTTCCTTCTTATCTTTGACGTCAAGTCAGATCGGGTTCCTATAGGTCTACGAAGCTTATATTTAGCATATGATCATGTCTGAGAGGTACTAAGCAAATAAGGGGGTATGCGTTTAAAAAAAAAAGAAATAAAATAAGGGATACCCTAATATACATACATATATGATATTTAAAAAAGACGGGTAATTGTTATGTTGGGCATAATGTTTAGGAGAGACCATTTATTTTCCATAGCTCAATTATAAATTTGGTTTTATATAAGTTTTAAATTGTATCAATTTTTAAAGACTCTAATAATTTAGTTTTATTTACCTTTTTCAATAAGTTCACCCCACTTTTTGGACCATGTTCGTAAACTTTTAGCATAAGCCTTTTCAATTTCAGCTCTTTCTTGAATCAGTTGAGTCAGATCTTGGCATAATCTAACGAAATAACGAAAATCATTATACAAATTAAGTATGATTATCTGCATAGTAAACATACTTGTATCCGTCCTCAATTCGTTTTGTGGTTCTTTTATAGTTGCCAGGTTCCCAAAAGGAATCACTTCCAGCCTGCAGAAGTTGATCGTCGCTATGATGTGACATTTTGCTACCAGTTAAGTTTACTTTGTCTTTTCTATTATTGATGTTGTCAGCAATGTAAACTTTGAAGAAATTTCATACAAATTGGCTATCATATAGCACTTTTATAAGCCAATCCAGAAAATACCTAAAAAGAAAGAGTAAGGTCTGAATAAATTCTAAATAAATTTTAAAGATGAGCATTAACTATTATTTAACACACGAATGTTAATCGCAAAACAGCAACAAACGAAGTAGAGTTGTCAAGACTAAAGTATTATTATTCAATTGTATTGTATTAGCTTTTTTCTTTTGTAACAATATTTGTTTGGTTATGTCGTTTAAAAATGTTTCATTTATGCAAGGAGCGTGCAATTGTCAAAATGGGGTAAGTGGTAAGATTTTTGAATAAAGTATTTTTTAACTGGCAATTTTCTCAAAAACTAAAAAAAATAAATGTTTCTCAATATCAGAATTCAACTAAAAATTAATAAGATTCTTAAATAGGAAAAGCACTAGGTACTTAATAATTTAAAATATACAAAATCGTCGCCCGTACGATCTATAGGTTCTTGTCACATCCAATGCGAATAACCATTTTTATGACATCCATGATAAATATATTATGTAGATGAATTTACTTTATATTTAACGCAATGTTTTTTTGATATCATTTAATAACGGGTGTTTTTTTAGGCGTAGAAACGTTTTTCATGTTTTTTTATTTAAAAAAAATCTGTATTATTGATTTTTTTTAATTCTTTTCATTTCTTCATTATGTGTAGAATAAAATCAACCTGAAGTCGATGGCTATCGAGATATTCGAGACGACGTTTCGTGTTATAAAAACGCCGTAATAACTTATAAAAAAGAGTTATATGGGTGATTCTCTGCCAACTGTGATTTTTTAAATACAAATTTTGTGAAATTAAAAGTCATTTAAAATGTATTTTTTTTATTTTTTTTGTCTTTAAATAGATATGGTATTAAATCTGTAAGAGCATTTTACTACAACTTTTAAGAAAAAAAAATTATCGTAAAAAGTAGGTACTAAATCTCGAAGACATGGTGCTGACACAGATTTTTTTATTTTTGAATTTTTATACGTTCTAATTCTGTTTGACAATATTTTTGGTGAGTTTCTAGTAATTTTGTGACATACGATTATAGAATAAAAACACTTCACTTTTACAGCAAAATTACGTTAGTAAAATAAATCGACTTTTCTTAACAATAAATAAAAAGTGCATCTTTCAGAAGGTACCACACAAATCATCAAACTAAAAATAAAATGGCGGTTCAGCGGGAAATCTTTAGAATTCAAAAATAAAATGAAATCCGGGGATACCATTCAATTATTATTATTTAATTCGAGAGAAAATATTTTGACTTGATATTGTTAAAATTTAATCAAACAACTATTGTACTCAAACTTCTCTAAGAATAACATTTTTATTCAACGATGTATTTAAATAGAAAATAGTAGATTTTATTGGAAAAACAAGGATGGGACATGCCACGGTACTGACATTTTGCGCATACTTTTTCAAGTCAAGGGGAAAATGTAGCAAATTTTTAAACACTATGTAATGTTAATTGTAGTACAATCTTATTTCCACAATTTAAAAAAGAAATTCATAACAACATTTTATATTAAGTTACAAATAAAACACTGGACACAAAGAATCACAGTTGGCAGAGAATCACCCATATCTTCTTTATGAGTAACTGTTAACAATTAAAATATTTATAGTTATTAAGAAAAACTTGTCTTAGTTTTTTCTTAATTTGTGTCAACCAAATGTTTTCTAATTAAATATGAATTTGAAAACTTATTTATTCAGAAGGTGTAAACTGTTCAAGATTTCTCAGCCATTGAGCTGGTTGAAAAACCTTGTTAAATAAGTCTATTGTAGTCAAACTTTTAATCGTTTACTCTTATATGGGCCTTATATTTATTGGAATTCCAAAATTGGTTTGTATAGAAAAATAAAATACACGACTGTTCGAATTAACTTGCTCTTATTTGCGATCACACTGTGGTTTTTAAGTCTGAACAATTAGGATCTATGTATTAGTCTGATTTTAAAAGAAATAAATGAATTATGAGAGCCTATTTTTATGCCACCTGCTAAAAATGTAATTTAGGTGCACATATTATGCATGCATGAAACTTAATATGCAGTATATACATATTTAGAAATAAATTAATAAAACAAAATCTGAAATTTTTTTGACACCAACGCTTTGAACATCATCTTATTTCTTAAATATAATATTTGAAGTTATGAGAAAAAAATTAATTTTTTCAAACTTTTTAGAAGCTCTTGTGTAGAAAATTTCAAATCTCGAGCTTGATTTTTTTTACGAATTCATAACTTCATTCTGTATTAATTGCCATACTGATCACCTCTCGTAAACGTCACTTTTTTTTAACCAGAATAATTAGGCTTTTCGCTTTCTCACTGTATTTTTGTTTTTATAAATGAATCCAAATTTCTTTTAATAAATGTCACCATTATTATTTGAATGTGAAACATACATAAAAATTGAAAAACTATATTAAAACTTTAATCATTTTAACAGAGCCAATATAGGTACCAATACATGAGATTTATTTTTTAAAAAATAGCTCATGTACAAAAAATTATTATTTGATTGTCTACTTTAGTATTGACAACTTCTTTTTTGGAAAAAGCTATTCGCGTTTTTCAATATGACGAATTTAGGGTCAGGACGCAGGACTTCCTGTAATTCCTTTTCAAATATGGAAAAGGAACCATTATTAATTTTGGTTCCACGAAATAATCTATATTTTCTATATTAATTAGTAACATTCTGAGTTATTATTTTCACGTTCAAAACATTTTCACATTAACGCTTTTTACTATACATAATATCTAAACGTGAAGCCTATATAATCAACTATTATATTAAGATTTTATAAGAAATCACCGAAAAACTATACAATATCTTTATAACTAACACTGAGTAGTTGTAGGACAAAATTATCAGGTATAGATAAATTGATTTGTTTATCATTTTAAAACATTTTTAAAGATAACAGCTTCTTATACGATTGTCATGAATTCAATTTGTACTCCAGATATAAGTATACATACATATGTATGTATATCAAAAGCAGGTTATGCATTCGTAAAATGGAACTCGAGACTAGAATCAAACATGACATAACGCTGATAAAGCAGTAAATGTGGAAAACAGTGACAGAGAAGAACATGTGAGGAACTATCGATAGTAGTTTTCGCCATAAAAGCTATCGATTGGAACTAATAATAGTTATCGATGGTGACGTAAAATTAGGCCAAGAAATTTGGCCTTGTTTAGTTTTTAATGTGGAAATAACGTCGTTTTCAATGTGGAAATAACTCCGAATTTTCGATTTGGCTTCATTTCACAGACCAATTTTTTGTCTTTATTTCGTTTTCATATGGACACCCAAGGTAGTGTTGTCCAAGTTGAAAGAAAAATTATCCGGAGCCCATGTGTGAAGATTGTGGAAATTTGTTATCCCATCTCTTGAAAATTGAAATTAGTCCGTCCAAGGAATTCTGCTAATAAACTCGTTGTCATCCAAGCTCCGCTCCAGTAAAATAGTTAGAAAATTCAATTATATTTTCGAAATCGCCAGGTAGCAATTCTTGCACAGGGTTATGGTATAGATGAAGCCGTTCTCCATTCAGTACATGAAAAATTTTACCTCTGGAAACATTGAATTGTAAAGCTAAAAGTCTGATGCTGATTGATGGATCAGTTGTAACAGCTTCCTCTATTCTTTTATAAACCGAAATTCATCTTAGTTGTGGAGATACCTCAAAAACTCTTGAAGCTCTACTAGAAAGTCGTCGATCAGGATAAATTTCATGGAAAACCACTCTTTTAGTCAACTTTTATAAGAAACGTAGGGAAAAAATCATAAATTCCACTTTTACCCGCTGCCGGTTTTCTCAGTATCATAAAATCTAGGTATGGGTTTTCCACAATCTTCTCATTGATTTTTATTTGTATAGTTACGTTCGCAAGAAAAAAATAGTAAAAGGTTATGTTTATTACGCAATTTCTCGAGAAAATCAACCTCAAATTCAGAAAAAAACTAGCATGTGCAGACTAGAAACTGGATATCTTAAGACTGAGACAAGATATCTACTTTATTTAAACGCAGTTTTAAAGACTAGTATTTATACTAAAAAAAATCCGAAACGAAGTTTCTAATACTAGAATTAACTAGAGCAATTTTTGTTAACATAGGTCAGGGTACACCAAAGTAAGCGTTTTCTTAGATCCACGATAAATGATATCAAAATTAGAGATAGACCTTTACTGTAGAATGATTTTTTTTAGAATATACCCAAGAACCACACCCTAAAATACTTCAAACCAGGTCCGGGACACCCTGAACACTAAAAAATACTTTCGACACAAAAATAAAAAATGCATTTGTAATCTACATAATATGTAGTTACATACCTTGATTAACAAACGACATATTTTTAATTCTTTTTAAGCGAACGAATTTAACTTTTTTTAGAATACAAATGTAACACAAAATCTGAACCATTGCAAGTGTGAAAGAAAAATAATTTAAAAATGTCAATTCTTTAAAGTACCGTGACTTGGACAATAGCTCGTATATGTATACCCATAAATTTGATTTGACTATTTTTTTTATTTTGATTCCAATAGCTCAACAAAGCCGAAAATACTAAGGTATAACATGTGTTATACCATTAAAATTGATTTGACAATTATGAAGTGTGCCTCGCGTCGACTCACTTTAGGTTAGATTTTAATCTATCGACAGATCTTGCCACTTGGGTGGCCTATCAAATTCTGTCGCATGGGATCCAAAAAGGGTAATTTCTGGTGCTTTTTGTTGACCATAACTTAGCTTTGGGATTCAAGGTTAGACCAAAAAATTTACCTTATTCAAAATGTTCGTTAGTGAATAAACGACAGAAGGATATATCAGAGCTCCCTATTACACGGATATTTAAAAACACGGATACACGTGTTCTTATAATATCCGGATTTGAATCCGTGTATTTCGTGTATATGTGCATCCGTGCATACGTGCATCCGTGCATCTGTGCATCTGTGCATCCGTGAATCCGTGCGTCCGTGTATCCGAAGATCCGTGTATTTTAAATAATCCAATCATCACTGGAGAGGGCAAATTTATGGGATTTTTTTGATATAAATATGACAACGACTTGGTAGTCGATTCTGTCAGTGGATTTAAATTTAGAATTATTTAATTTTTTCTTTAAAAATCGATTTTTTTTAGAAAATCACCAAAAATAAAAATCTATAATATCCATTATCCCTCAAAATTTTGAGCTTGTAAACCCACTCCTTGTAATAATTACACGGAGTCCGTGTGCCCGTGTTTTAGAAATACACGGACTGAGTAGGCTCTAGGATATATATCGCTGTATGACAAAGAAATCTTTTTCAATTTTTATATTTACTTATATATATAAATATCAAAAATGAATGTGGGATCAATTTTTTTACAAATTTTAAACCAATTCACACACGGCCTTAACCACATAGCTCCTTTCATGATTGGCAAATATTTTTAAATACATATATACAATTACTGTAGATGGTAGTAACATTAAAAAAAACATAGTTTATACCAAAAAAATACTTGACCATCATTGACACCAACAAACATGACAAAATATTGGATTTATTCACAATAAACAGGTTTTTTATTCACACATATCTCTTCTGATTGAGATTCACAATACCAAATATGTATTATGGTGGCAATATTTGTTTAGATATACTTTATCATGTTTTACCTTCTTTTATCAATATATTAATAGGTATTTAATGTGTTTTTATATTAACAACTTAATACAAGCAAATAAACATAAATAGAACCCTCAATTAAACTATTTTCTTTATAGTTTGTTTTTTGTACATTCCGTATTAAAAGGGATAAAATAGGAATTTTATTGTATGTGCGGTACTTATTTTGTTGTCTGTACTATCACTGCTCATTGTTTTCAGTTTTCATTTTCGTGTTTGTTTTGTGTGGCAAAAAATTATTCAATAATTTAGTTTAAGTATTGTATTTGAGTAAAAGTATAATCATTTGTTTAATTTTAATAGATATCAGTGATATTAATAAAAGAAGATTGATTGGAAAACAGATAGGTAGGTACTTTTTTTGGAATCCGACAAAAAAAAGAATACTGACGCTGATTGCGAGAATAAGGATGCAACTTAAGGTTGCTTAAATACTCTTTAAAATCAGAAAATATAATAAAATGTGTTTATAGCGATATTTTACATAATATGTGTTATCCTGTAATCATATTAATTAGTATTTATAAATCAATAAATTTAAAACTTTTGCTTTTTGTCCATAGATTTAGACCTGTTTCGTCGAACAATCGAACAGAAAACTGTGAACGATTGAATGTCAAAACGACAAAATTCATTCAAAATAGACATTCGCAATACCAAAATTAATTTTCGATGATCAACTGTCGACAAAAAAACAAATTCTTTGCCGCTTTCTGTCCTCTTCGGAACTTGCACAAACCACAAAACGGGAAGCACTAGCCATTGTATGGGCAGTAAAGAAATTTCGAGTTTACATCGAAGGTGGTAAAATAACCCTCAAACAGACCCCTTAAGTGTAGCTTATGTAGCTACATACAAATTGATTTAACTTCATAGGACGCAACAGAAATTTGAAAATGCCAAATAAAAGTTTAGATTCATCATCTAATCCTTTGAAAACAATAACGAAAATATGTTTGTATGACGGTATCAGGCAGTAAAGAAATTTCGAGTTTACATCGAAGATGGTAAAATAACCCTCAAAACAGACCCCTTAAGTGTAGCTTATGTAGCTACAAATTGATTTAACTTCAAAGGACGCAACAGAAATTTAAAAATGCCAAATAAATGTTTAGATTCATCATCTAATCCTTTGAAAACAATAACGAAAATATGTTTGTATGACGGTATCTTATACAGATATTCTCCAGAATCCGATGCTGAATCTGAACAATCTGCTGAACAACACAATATAATCAACGACAAATTAACGATAAAATACAATACTTTATGCAACACCGTAACACTAAAGTAGACAACTATAATAAAATTGCACCACAAGTCAAGAAATAAGCTCGAAGATGGATAAGAAACATCCGAAATGCGTAGCTAGCTTCTATAAAAGTTTTAAAGATAGAGGCATGAAGTTTTTAATTGTAATTGAAAAGTAGTTTTACCTAGTTATTTATTTTTACTAATTAGGTAATTATTTCAATAGTGAAATTAATTTCAATAATGAAATTATTCCACGAGTGCAACATTCCAGCGAACAAAATTCTTGCTATTGAAATAACGACTTTGTAAATGTTTATTAAAAACAGTGAGTCTTCGTTTCACCCTTTTAGACTTATAATTAATAATGGTCAGTCTTGTTGTGACCACCATTCCACCCGGAAAATTTGACATTTTACTTTTCGCCTATTGTAAGTTTCACCCGAAATTTGATGTTCGAAAAATTCCCCTTACTGTGAACATTTGGAGTATTCAGAAAAATGTGATCTCAGAGATTTTTCTCACTCAAAAAGTGAGCAAGCGAATCCAAGATTTTTTTTTTCCTGAGTTTTGACAGCAAAGCTGAGAAATTTTGCTGAGGAATCCTGTGCAGGAAACTGAGATTGCAGAATGTAGTCATTGACAGCCTTTTTCACTTATTTTTAGTAGACAAACAAAATTTCATTCGAGTGAATCTGACAATAGCTTTAAAAAAAGAGCCCCAAAAACAAAATATTTGATAGGATGGGGCCAAATGGGTTCGTTTGTTCACTGCTTGTTTGTAGTTGCCCAGCAAAAAAATCGTTTCAAAGAAAGAAGCCAAGGCATTGTGGTGTTGCCGACCACAATGTATAAAGATTGACGTTAACAAACGTATGTATAAATTTATGTCGAGCAAAACTCAGTTTTGTGAAGCAAAAATGTGAAATAGAACTATTACATATGTGGGTACATACATATATACCAACATATGTAAATATTAATAATAAAATAACACATATTATGTTCCTCTTTTTCTTCTCATTAATTTTATCCCTTTTCCTGAGATTTTCAAATTATTGATTCAATACATTCTAGAATATTTATTTAAAATAAAGTCACATGCAATGCTTTTGATTTTTCATTCCCTAAGTTCTATTTTTGCTGTCACCAATACTTCATTTTGCTGAGTGAATTTCAAATTCACTATACTAATTGACTTAAGATTTTTTTGTATATTTGTTTGTATAGCAATTCATGTTTCGCATATCCAATAGGGGTGAATTGTGTGTATCTAGAGTAAAACGTTAAACCTATTATCATTACATACATAGGGGTGTTTTGAGAAATTTCAACTTCACTATCTGAAACTCAATACATTGAACTCATTAAAACAGTAAAAAATATTAAGGTTTTTTTATTCTTATTTTGTTAGATATTAATAACATTGGCGAAGAATCTGAATATAAATTTCTTAATGTTTTGGATGCTCTAAATTCGAATCCGAACTCATATATTTATTTATGTGTTAGGTATATCAGATCTGGGACACTATAAAAAAGCAAGTATAGTAGCTAATTTTCACAATATTTTCTGTACCATACAAAAATATAAGTTTGAAATGTTCTTAAAAAACAATGGTCTGCAAAATTGAAAAATTTATTTCGGCTTCCAACCATGTATATAAATATATTATGTATACTTTTTATAAGGTTTTGATGCACTGAAATCGAATCCTTTCTCAGAATTAAGATTTCTAAACAAATTTTCTTCCAAATTCAATTTAAATCTTTCTAGGCGAAAAGTTAAAACAAATCGCAAAAAATTGGTTATTTCGCGGTCCATCAAATTTATGAAGATAATGGCCCCAAATATAAAGCCATTAGTACCGCGATAAGTGCTCTACAAGTACCCGAAAGTAATCGTTATTCCTAAAATATCTCCTGATCTCAAATGCATAGAAATAATATGGGATTACTGCACTGACAAGATCTGTATTTACATCTACCATAAATGCAATAGGTAAAATTAAGTCTGCAGCAAGAATGCGCAAAAAAATATACGAAACAAATTGTTTCAACCGTGCCAAGGCGTTTATCTGGAGTTCTTGCGAATAAGGAATACGCTAGCATGCACTTTTAACCATTTTAATAACAACCTTAACAAAAAACCGAGGTGTGTTTTTTTGTAAGTCCATGTAGATTTGTCAAAAAAAAACGACAAAGGCACTAAGAGTTTTACACGTAAATACAACAACAACGTAAGTCGACATGGACCCATCTTAATCCAGATAATTTTCGGGACTTAGGTAACTTAAGTCCCGATAAATACCGTATTACCGGCGCTATTTATAATCATAAAGGGGTACAATACCTATATTGATTAATATGTAGGTACCTACCTATTTATCTAATTACGAAACGGACTAAGCGGGATTATACGGGATTTTAAAAAGCGGGCTTTGCAGAGACGGGATTAAAAAAAAATTTGTACGGCAGGTAGGTACCGTTATTTTTGATCTTAAAAAAAAAAATAAAAAATGGGTGGGGGAATGCCCAAAAAACGCTAAGAACCAACTTTGAAGAAAAACGACCGACCCGTTTAGGCTACAGCCGAAAGGACAGACAGACGGACAAAATTGAGATACGACTTCGCTATCATCGTTATGTCAACTTTGATCAAAATCCCGAGTTCGATTTTTTTACGAAGCCATAACTTGCCATATAGTATGTATATATGTATATGTATATTGCTAGTAAAACATTAATTTAAGCGATAATACTCTTTTGTTAGTCCCGCCAAAAGCGTAAAAAAAACTTGCAAGACTTTTGTTTTCTATATCACGATGCATACACCCAATGCTCACATTTTCGTTATAGATAAATCTATTCCTTAAATTTGGTGGTAGGTCTTCGACTCTTTATTATATTATGTTTAATTAGTCTTGCAACAAGTTAAAGTAAAGGTAAGCATTCTTTTATGTCCTCGCTTCATTTTGAAAACTTTGTTATCATAAAAAATATAAGAGAAAAGACTCTTTACAGAAGGAGCTATATGTAGACAAACGAAATGAAACAAATTTAAAATAAGACGCAATAGTAATTTATAGACAATTTAATACATTAAAAATCATGTTAAAACACATTAATAAATAGAGAATATTCAAAGGCCTAAATTCGAATGTGTACATATGTATATGTATGTATGTACATATATACATTTTTTATTTTTAAGATTCCTAATTATCAAGATTCTTTAATTAATCCAAAAGAATACACCTACCTCACTAAAAATGTATTTAACTTTTTAACAATGCCTCTTCTTTTCTCAATTGAATTTCGTATTAGAAATTAAGGTCGGTTACCTTATTTAAATGGATAAAGATTATACCTACCTTAGCTGCATGCGAATACAAATACCGTATCCTTTAACCAAGGCGTTAAACATTAGTTTTATTTTTTATTTTAATCTCTATAATCACTATCAATGTACTATTAAAATGAACTTAATAAACAGGTACAATAAATCAAAATTTACTTCCGCACTCGAAAAAGCTTAAACATTACTTTGAGACCTTTGCTGTTTGTGAATAGGTACAAATTAACAATTATACGAAGTTTGATTACACATTCCACTATTTGTAGCTATGTACGCGAAACGTTGAATCAACGAAAAATTCCAATAGTCACAATATTTCATACTATATAAATGGTGTGTATTAGAATTTTAATTATTTTAACATTGCAGTTAGGTGTTTATGTTTAGTCACCATTGATAACCAGTCTGCCAAATATTAAGAACTTGCCATAAAATGATTTACTTAAAATATATTAGTAACTTCACAAAAATGTCACTTTTTAATATTATTCACTAAAATGATTTATAATAAATACTGTGCAAGTATGAATTTTTTTGTGCATTTTCCATAAAAAAAGGAAGGAGCACCCATTTCACTATTTTGTAATTAGCAAAAACGAATTAGATACCAGCGAATGAACCCAAATTTAGGTTAATAACTACGTCATATTAGCAAGTTTACAATATTTATGATTTTCACATTTATTTATAATCTAAACGGTGGATTACCTTAAGCTTTTAGCATTAATTTCTTAAACAATATAATACCAAAAGTACAAATGCAAAAGATTTATGTGAAAAAAAACTGCCGAAAACACGGAACGTCTGCAAAGAAGTATATTTGAGAAACGAGAGTTAAAAAAAACTAGCTACTTCATTTGACAACCTTCCACTGAATGTTTTCAAATTTCTAAATGAGTGTGTTTCATGGCACAAATACTTTTTAAACGAACTCTATTGTTTTCCATTGGCCATGCTTATCTCCATAAAAAATGATTATGGATTTTAATTGAAACCAGAAACACGTAGGTACCGCCATATTATTCACTTGATATATCCAAACTAAAACTTAAATCCAGATGTATTTACATTGAATTTGTACAATTTACATTCCGATTCAAGGATCCCCCACACCAACGACGAAAACAATAATAACAACGTGTTGTTTTCATTGACAACCACGTTTTGTTATTATTGTTTTCGTCGTCGCAACGACTAATTCGCCTTGGTATAGGGGATTCTTTAAGTTGTACCTAAAACAAGCAAAAAAACATGAATGCGAAAGAGAATTTATATGAGACAGAAGACAAATTGCCCTGCTTATTTGAAGGAAATTGTATGAGCTATATCGCACTAAGCGATAACTGCACTTCACGGGGTGGCACTATGCGACAAAGTTGATAATCTGACCAACTTTGTTGCGACATGAAGTTCTGTTCAGTTTCGTGTGAAAGTGCGCGCGGTGTTTCTGAAGTGCAGTTCCCGCGATTGCGGTTTTACCTTAAAGGTAAAATGAAAACCTCAAAAAATCTCTAGCAACTTGTTTCTTCTTGTGGAAGGGGTCTTATGAAGTCTTCGTTATATTCGAAATTTTAAAATGATTGATGGACGATGGTGTGTTGAATGGACTCACTCCAATTTCGAAATTTATTGATCGAAACTTCTCTGACACTACAAATGACAAACACTTTTTGTTTAAATTATTTGTTTTGTAAGTTTAAAAACACAGTTAATGAAAGATTTCTTCAGCTAAATGTAATTCAATGGTGGCAGAACAGTTAATTAAATGTAGATAAAAGTTATAATTAATAGTTTTATTCTACTTTAAATGGAGTACTCCTAAGTCTTATAAATGTTATAAATGTATTATAAAATAAGTTTAATGTCATCTACGGAAACACAAATTTGATAAGTTCAACCTCCACAAATTTATTTTGGATAATTCATTATGATTTATAAATGACTAGTTATTGTTGAGTTTATTTATTGTGAGTGCAGTTACACGTTTAATACAACCACTAATTAATCAGCGTGTATCTTAACATAAGACAAAGGTTAGTTTAGAAAGTATTTCTGCTTAAAAAATATTTAAAAAAAAAAATTAAAACAAATTTTATCGCTGTTTTGTTGCATGCATGTACATACACACAACCTACTTTAATTTATGTTTATAAAACTCACTTAACATTATAAATTGGTCAATTATCCTTATCAAAGCAACATCACTAACCTGTTCATATAGAAAAAAACATTATTTTCAAGTAAACTTCGTCTACTATTCCATGTCTCAAAAACTACAAAACATAAATGATAAAACCCATCTGGTTTATTACGTTCGGCTAAAAATTAATAATCTGTCTAAAGACCCTAAGTTTCGCGTACGCGAAAATGATTTCGGGTAGGTGCGAGGTTGGCTTTAAATCCAGATTCTTTAAATGCAAAAGATACTGCATACAGCCAATCTCGCATCTACCCCAAATCCTTTAGTGTGCCCAAGCAGGGGGGTTGCAGGGAGGGCAGCATGCCCCCCATACATACCATACATACGCCGTAATACTGGGTGCTAGCACTGTATTTATGTAAGCAAGCAAAAAAAAAAACAAGTGAAAAGCACTTAATTTCACGTACGCGCTGTCCCCAAAAATGAAGTTCTTAAACCAAGTTAACAGAAATTCTCATTGAAACAGCCTGCCTTCCCTGTGTGAATGCATGTGTTTGTGTAACTCACACTATTTTGAAAAATGCTTCACTTTTTCCTCGATATGCCTGTTCCTCTATTTCTTTTCTCTATACAAATTTAAAACTAAACAGGGATTTTTTAAATGTTTGGAATTCATTCGGGGGCGCCCCTAACTTTTTTTTGAATATCCACCCTAGTTCATAAATGTATGTACATGTTATGTACCTACCTACTAAAATAAAGTACCATTTTGAGAGATTACGGCGTAATATTTTAAGCTTTTCAAAAACTGTGAAGCAATTTTTACTTCAGATACCTATACCTATACCTACTTGTTGGACACTAGAACATTTTATTAATGCTTTCCTGTAAAAGTGCATATTTTAGTTTTAATCAAATTAATTATAGGCACCTACCTACTAAGTTTTTGTTTTTCGTTTCAATTTTTATTTAAAAAAATGTATGATTACGTCAAATTTTGAGCTTTTCAAAAACTTTGAAACTCCTTTTTACCTATACTTAAAAAGGTAGACATCATAACATGATAAATAAATTTCCTCCCCTCATAGACTTTTTTAATTTGAGATAACGTACGCTCCCTAGCTTTTTATTCGCATCTTTTGCGAATAAACCTGTACCTATGCATTTATCATTTGTATTATTTTATATTCATTTTCTCTACAAAAGCGTTCAATAAAAATTTTTCTGCTACCAAGGTCCACTATATATATTGAAATGCAGAGTACGACATCCAACAGAAAAGGAGTACCTTCTGACAAGTGTACTGATTCAGCAAGAAAAATGGTCGAAGGAAGCTGTGATAATATTTATGTACAAATGACTTTCAATGTTCTAGTCACTGTTGAAATTTCTCATACTGAAAAGGTTGCCATTACCGGTGGATGTGAAGTTCTGGGAAATTGGATCCCAAGAAAGTCTATCATATTGGATCAAGTGGAAGGTAGGTAAATTAAAACGTCCTTTCTTCATAATAAAAGAAAATCATTTATGTATTTAAAACCATTATGAATTTGATAAAAGAAAATATTTAATACTTGAGTATTAAGTACCTATTTGATAAAAGACAATATTTGAAAAAGCGAAATTATAAATGAACATGTCACTCAACATCAACAAAAAAATTTTACTTTTACTCAATAGCCGTTTTTTATTATGACCCTGCGAAAATAAAACCTCACAGTGGCGAGAATCAGCAGCCTGTTTTCGGATCATGAAACGTGAACCCGATAAAGAGCAGGTTCATGTGTTGTTTTTGTTATATATGTTGTTTGATGATCCATATACATAGATCAATTCTGATAATAAAAAACGGATAATATTTCTATTTTTTGCTATTGAATAAATTTCAAATCTTATTGTTTCTAGGTTGAGCTTATTTCCTGATTGATTTTTACGGAAAATGTTTCAAATAACGTTTTAAGTTTGCTTTTAAAAATATCGTTTTAAGCGCATCATCCCTGCGGAGCAGTTGTTTTCATGCATATGAAAAAAAATATGAAAAAAAATATGAAAAAAAATATTCTGTGGTTTTATTCGATTCGAACTTTACTTAAACCTACAAGTTTTTTGTGTTTTTTTATTTACTTTAACTAGGTACTTTTCTATTAATTATGTATGTATTTATTTATTAAATCACTAATTAAATTCTAACCATCGTAAGAAAGTTACAAAAAAAATATAAATAAATGATATAACAGCTATGCCAATCACGCCAATGACTGAATTCGCCAGCTTATTTCATATTAAATCTATAGAATCTATGATTAAAGCAATATTCACTCTGCATACATTCAAGTTAAAACTGAAAAAACTGACTTGCTGATTTTAACAGCTCTACTTATGCCCCCAAAAATAGCAAAAATTTGAGTTTCAATTCTGAAAATATTAAGCCATAAAGCTAAAACATATATCCCTTAGTGATTCCCTAAATATAATTTTTGTTTTTAATTTAAGTAGTAATGTATGTATTTGATTGTTCGTATTTTCCTTTACAAAAAGGAGTTTATTTTTATTGTTTTTACTTCACACTATAAAGGATCCTCATCACCAAGGCGAACCTGTCGCGACAACGAAAACAATAATAACAACACGTGGTTGTCAATGAAAACAACACGTTGTTATTATTGTTTTCGTATTCGCCACGAAAGATTGGCGTTGGTGTGGGGGGACGAAATCAGGTGATTTTGACCCCCCCTTAATTCACTACCACTTAAGTCAAAAACTTCAAATTTTGAACTTTTTCTAGACTGGCCAAGCACAAGCGCCTCACCAAATGACACATTTTCTTTTTATTACCCACAATTCAAACGTTTTGAAAACTTGACCAGAGAACCAACCAAATTTTAGTCAGTAATCATCAAATAATAAATTTCTCTCATTATTTGGAGTTGTGTCAATAGTACTCTTCGTTAAAGTAAAAACCTGGCGTACTTTAGATCTCACTACTTTTGCGGAAGAACTTGGCTCTCTTTTTAACATGTTTGGTCATGTTTTTGGTGTGTTCTTTTTTTACGACGCTACGTCCCATTTCAAATTATCCAAACCACGCCACAAAAATACATATAAAAGTGCAATATCAGTAGTGTCTTTAAATATTTGTTTGTTTTCATAATATAATCCCTTTTATTTCTACTATGAAAGGTACTAACAATTGGAAAAAGACAATTGGACTTCCGCAAGGTCGAGTGTTTAAGTATCGTTATTTTATATGTGGTGTTAATCCAATGAACGAGGAATTAATTATTCGTAAGTGGGAAACACACTTAGAAGCTAGAAAAACTGAAAGTTTAGCAAAAGAAACTACTATTTTCAATGACACGTTTGGATATGTAAATGGGGTTGACAAAATTGACCGCGGTTGGCTAACATTCGAGACTCTCATACAACTGAAATTTTTTAACGCTCCCTTCAAATGGAAACAATGCATGAAAAAACGTTTGCTATATATTAAAGTAACTTCTATGAATCTAAGCATTTATGGCGATAATAATAATCAACACGGTACAACTGTTGCATCATTAGAGGACTCATTGTCTAATGACACAAGAGAAAACGGCACCGATGTACCTTGGTTTGGCTTCTCTGAAGTAACTAAATTAAAATATAATGACAGTGTAATACAAACTCAGTCTCAATTTGGAACTTCTTGTGGAGACGAAGATTTAGTTATATTTCATATGTCTGTGGCGGATCCTGAGACCACTGCATACTTAGTTGACTTATATGGTTATAGGTCAAAGGCTTCCGAGAATGAACCACCTTCTCACATAGGTTACCATTACATTCTTCCCAATCTGTTGAAGAGATCTGAAGGAAGTTTAGAAGTTCCAATAACATGTGCATCAAAACATCGTCCACTCGGAATGATGCAAATCGGCTATTTAATCGTAAAACCATTCCAATCATACAACTTTGATATGAAAGTATCTTATCAACGATACTGGAATCGAAAATGGACGGGATTGGATGTTGGCCACCGTGGTTCTGGAACAAGTTTTAAAACAAAAGACTCTGTTATAAGAGAAAACACAATTACATCGCTTAAAAATGCAGCTGCTCATGGTGCAGATATGGTTGAGTTTGATGTTCAATTGAGTAAAGATCTTGTGCCCGTAATTTACCATGATTTTATGGTGTACGTGTCCTTGAAATCGAAAACTAGTGCACAAGGTAATGACTACTTAGAAATTCCAATGCGGGAATTGTCGTTGGAACAGTTAAAAACATTGAAGGTAAGTGTTGAGATTAAACCAGATTACATGAATACTTTTCTTAAGTTTCACGTATAGGTCTATCATGTAGCAGAAGGGCGCTCTCGAAAAGAACGTTCTTTTTACAATGACGATCTTCAAGAGCATCAACCCTTTCCGCAATTATCTGATGTTTTGGAAGAAATAGATCCACATGTAGGGTTTAATATCGAAATTAAATGGTCACAAAAACTTGACGATGGTAAAATGGAAGAGGAATTCGAACACGTTATAGATAGAAACCTATATGTGGACTGCATTCTTGACGTTGTTTTACGTAAAGCAGCTGGTCGACGAATAGTGTTCTCATGTTTTGATCCTGATATTTGTACCATGCTTAGATTAAAGCAGAACTTGTATCCAGTAATGTTTTTAACACTTGGAGTGACCACAAAATATAGAAAATTTTTAGACCCTCGAGGAAACACTATTGAATCTGCTGTTTGTAATTCTCTTGCAATGGAACTTTTGGGTATTGTAGCCCATACTGAAGATCTTTTAAGAGACCCAAGTCAGGTTAGTAATTACAAAATATTTATAATATTTGGAATTAAAGCATATATAATTGATTTTAAAGATTAATCTTGCAAAAGATAGAGGCTTAATTGTGTTTTGTTGGGGAGATGATAACAATAGCAAAGAAACCATTCAGTTATTAAAAAATATGGGTCTCCATGCAATTATATATGATAAAATGGATATTCTTACCACCAAAGAGAATAAAGTAAGATTTCATAATTATTAAAAATAATGAAAACATTTCTTACATGTACATTTATATTTACTTGCAGCAAAGTGTGTTTTTAGTACAATCTAAGCAAAACCAGAATGATTTGTTTGAATTACAATGTTTAGAAAAGCAAACAGAATTTACTGAAAGAGAAAATGTAGTTGAAAAAAACCAAAAACACCCTACATCGGATAACACATCAGTTGTTTCATTAAATTAATATTCATCTAGTGATCTCCCATATACAGTTACATCTAAAAAAAATTATAAACATTCATTTTAATAAAATAATAAATATTTCGTAAAAATTTTAATTTCGTCTTTTATGTTCTTTTTTCTATGTATTTAAAATAAATATTTAAAATAAAAATTTTGGTTTCCTTTAAAAAGGGTTGGGTTCGAAATTAAGTAGGCTAAAAATTCTGTTTTAAAAAAACTGTAATTCAAAATTCTGCAGCCACATTACATACGTAAATCAATAAACTTTTAATCGATAGTTTTTTTTTTTCTACGGATATTATATGTAGATAGCAATGGTGGAGTGGAAGCGATATCGTCCGATCTTTTTCGTTTTACATGACGATGCCCCTGGTTACACAAAATTCAATATGAGTAAAATTCTGTGATTAAAAGAAAAGTTTAAATTTTTTTTAACACAATATTAACATTTATGTACATACCATAGGATTTCCCTTTTACCTCCTATCTATAGAAAAGTTTATAAAAACAGAATTTGGAATATTTGGTAAATTTTCACAAAATTATCTTCTAATTATATTTCATACTCTTCATATAAAGGGTTTTCCAATATAGACGGGTAGATATT
Organism: Epistrophe grossulariae; assembly: GCA_929447395.1. Classification (NCBI taxonomy): domain Eukaryota; kingdom Metazoa; phylum Arthropoda; class Insecta; order Diptera; family Syrphidae; genus Epistrophe; species Epistrophe grossulariae. Next base: position 79,079 of record OV839566.1, read on the forward strand.
AACGTACGGATTGATGATGCCGCCGTACTACAATCCACCCCAAACAGTGACTTTCTGCGGATGCATTGCCGCTTGGTAGACCTCGTGAGCCGTTTGGATTGGCATCGTCCCAAATCGGTCAGTTTTCCTTGTTGCCATATCCGTTCATCCAAAAAATAAGTCTCATTTTTGAAGATGATTTTTTTGGCTTAAATCGGAGAACCAATAAATTTTGGTCAGTAATCATTAAATAGTGAATTTCTCATAATTAAGTACTAAAGAAAATAGAAACATTTACGGATAAATTTTTTAATCATGCCTATATTTATTTTTGACTAAATACATTTGGTCTTCTTGAGTTGAAAAAAATTACATATGTAGTTCACTACAATATATTGTTATATAATTCATTACAGTAAGTTTTTGTTATTTTTTATTTCTGTATCGCTTATTAAACTATGTATAAGAGAAAACAAAAATCTGAATGTACAAAATTTATAAACAATCTTATGAAATACAAGCAATAAAATTATATTAATGTCATTTAAAAGAGGCTAGTACGCTGCTGATGCGAAACGAAAAATTTCGTCCTACAGTACGCTGTTTGATGAGCGAAATTAATAATTGAAACAGATTATTTGGGGTCTTCACTCTTTTCTTCGCACTGAATTAATTGGACGAACTATTAATTATGTGCGGATAAATTAATTTTATTCGGTTTGCTTTTCTTCTTTCATTGTTCATTCATTTTTTTTGCAATTGGTTAAACTTCCCACTCCGCTATCAGAAGAATTTCATTTCGTATCAACAGCGTCGTAGGCCTGACAGAAAAATGATATTTTCTGTATTAACAGAAATTTTATTAAATTCAGTCTTACTTTAATTAACTTTGATATTTCTTACTTTCACTATCTTTAACTTTGATATTTCTTACTTTTACTAACTTTGATATTTCTTACATAATATGTACATAAGTCCTTAAATTGATTTAATACTATCTATACTCGCAATTTTTTAAATAAATTTAAATCAATTGTATATTTTACAATTATTATGATATTTTAGTCTATATAGTTTATAAGGTTAATTTTATTCATTCTTTATGCCATTTTGTATAACAGAATTAATGAGCACTGTAATAATATCATGTACCCAATGATATGAAACTAAAAATCCCATGAGTAACGGCGAAAATTCGAAAAAAAATTAAGAAAAGGTTAGTATTATTGTGATTACAACAATTTTAATGTTAATTCAAGATGCGATCTTGAACCAAATTTTGGGCAACATCTGTTTATATGTATGTATGTATGCCCTTCATTTTATGGCCTTTTCTTTAAGTGCTGCCATGCATAAATCATGAAAAACTATTCTTAATCGATATATGAATCGTTTTGCATCAAAATCTCGAATTTGAATTTTTCGACTTACGACCTTGTAATTCACGACCGATTATTGCAAGAACTACTGCAAAATGCATCTTACAACAATAACAATAACAAAGAATTATACTGAAAGGTTATAATCTTTGACTTCAATATTTCTTATGTAAGGACGCCTATTTTCAAGCTATATGTTTGGTTAGTATTTTAGACAGAAATATTGTTGTGTTTTTGGTCGCATTAGCGAAGGACTTAAATGATAACAATATTAAAAAGAATATTAATGAAAGGAAGATTTTAAAGTGCAAACGACAGTGTGACCTAAACTATAGTGATTCAAATTTATTTTACTAAATTAAGGAAAATTAGATTTGAGCAATTAAATTTAATTAAAACACCTGTAAATTCTTAACAAATGCAGAAAGTGATTTAATTTCTTTCACAATAAAACTTTTTTTATAACAAAATTTGTTTAAATCGAAGTTGAAATCATGTTTTCGCAAATAGTATGAAATAAGAAACAGTAGAGAGTTAGTAAATATCTGATCACTTTAATTATGAATTGAAATTGACTTGTTTTTAACTCTACTGTAGTCTATAATGTATTATTTACTTTTTATCTTAATTTTAGTGTTATTCATCATCATTTTTAAATCTGATAAATTTTTCAACTTATATAAAGGGATTTCAAATCTGATGCCCATAAGTCACTAACTTATTTTTGTCTTTAATGAAGGTTTTGTTAAAATTAAAAAAAGTAACAGGACACCTCATAGGTACATATGGCAAGGTAGATATGTACATAAATGCTGTTATATGAACGTTCATTTATGTTTAAAAGAACTCCCCGCAGGATGAATACACTTTTGGACAATATTGTTCAGCTAATCTTCCGTAGGCTACATTTGAACCAACTTTAACAGGTCGGTTTTTACTTTGCTTGTTCCAAACATGAATAAGAAAAGAATCTTTGGTTTCTAGCAAGGTAGTTTCTAAAAATTTTTCTTCAAAAAAATGATGCCATTTTGTCCAATGCACTGCGTAAAATGCTTCCTTTGAGTAAACATGGAATCCAAAACAACGGTCTCTAGTCATGACAGTTGGTGATTTAGTTTTACAAACTTGATTTAAAACGCGAGTTATCACTCCTGGGCCATTGTTTCCCCAATCGTTACCATTAAAATGCATCTGAAAATCTCTTAAACATAGCTCAGCGATTTCATGCCCAAAGCCAGTTGCATTAAAATTCATCACCCCTGCTGCTATAAATGTGTCTGATTCAGCACCTGCATAATTTGGAGGTATGTTCTCCAAGCTTTTTTTGACTACCACGTCTAAATCAAGGTATGTTCCTCCCCATCGCCATAATGTGAGATATCGGAGAAAATCGGATATGTGTGACAAGACATATTTTGATGAGAAAAGTTCATCGTTTATAAACCAATCGTAGATGGGAGTATCAGCTGCATATGTCCAAAGATTCAAATTACGAATGTAAACGTTAGGATAGCTAAGTATAGATTCTAATATTGGTTGCGAACTTTCGTTATAAAAATATGTTTGACTAGCAAAGAGAACAAAAACGTCGAAATTCGGGTTAGTCAATGCAGCAGATTCGATAGCGCAGGCTTGACGTGCACTCAAGCTTAATATGTTTTTAGATGAAGATGAGCATGAAGTTTCATGAAAAAATATACTTTTTCCATGTTGTGGTTTTCGATTGCTTAGAAGAATATCATCCAGTTTTAAAAAATCCATTTTTTTATTTGAATGAGTAAAACAAGTTCGCACATCATCCTGGTTGTTTATACTATTTAGTAGCAAACTCAATAACGAGATCAATAGCAAAACACAAAAAACTGATCGATAACGATACTGCTGGATTTTGTGAAAACATCTGTTTATTACCATTAGCATCTGAAACGAAAATAATTAATTATATACCTATAAGGCTATTCATTTGACTTTAATAGAAATAAATTAGTTATCTATCATCTCAGAAACATAGTTCAGTTAAAAGTATTATAGATAACATAAAAATGAACACTAAAACAATGTGTTGCACTTTTAGAAACAAATTTGGTACGCCAATTTTAAAGATTTATTAATATAGAAACATTAAATTTAAAATAATATTTTTTTTAATCCAAAACATACATTTTTTTCTAATTTTTGATATCCAATATTATTTAAACTTCTAAAAAAAACGTCTGTTCTGCAAGGGATACCGTTAATATTGTTTAAATGTTAAATAGAGAAATCTAGCAGCGACTAAATCATCAAAACAATGAAGTCGAATAACTTATAGGTACTCTCAAAAGAAAACTTTGCATTTCTCATTCAGGATATCTTCGGGAATTTAAAGGGATTGAAAAATAATAACTAATTTTGATTTAGTCTACCTATCTCAAAATCTTGAAGAATGGGGAATCCAGTTTGCCACAAAACTCCTTGAGCAAGGGTAACATAAAAAAATTGTATAGTTAAAATTATTTATGTTAGGTGCTCTTAATTTGGGTGTCCGTTGTTTTTCAAACTCATTTTTTTATCAGACTCCCCTTAATAAGTGTACGCCTTAAAATAATTATTGACCACAAAAATTTTGTCCCAGGTCAGTGCCATTACGTAATTTAATTTTTTAAACGATATCAATTTCAATAATCTTTAACAGTATCATATTCTAATACCTACAAATATTTACAAATACATAATAATGTAAGTACCTATATATTTTTCGTAAAAAAAATCTTTCAGTAATTACATATTTCCATCTTTTGATTTAGGTAGGTATCTAGATCTGGACCCAAATACATTATAACTTATTTAATAACCGGAAAAACATGAGAATAACACACGGTTTGACAGTTGAGGGCGACCTAGTCGTGACGTTATCGCGAGTGAATGTTTTCAATTGTGAGATGGACAAAATTTATTGTTGAAGTAAAACTATAAAGCATTTTTTAAGTAGGTAATAGTTTTCATTTTTTTTTAATATGGCGACCCTGCATCTCATATACAACATCCTATTCTCTTGAATTATTATAGGTAACATGAGAATAACCTTATTATTTTTATTTTGATGTATATTTTGTAATTAAGAAGCTGAGGTACGTACCTTGTTACAACTTTTTAAAAGCAATTATCGCTGAAGCCTTTTATGAAAAAAATGCTTTGCGCCCCTCAGATCTGCTGATATCTAGCAATTTCTGTTTTAAATCAAAACACCGCAACTGGTTAAAAAGCACACTCAGATCAATCAGTTGTGCTTCAGAGTTGATGAAATTTTACGAATACTGAAGAGCTACCTTTACAAATACATAAAAACAATAATTAGTTATCGACAACAAATACTAAATGAGGCCTTTTAAATGAAAATATTTATACCTATTTAATGTGATAAGCTATAATACGAGTACCTTAATAGGTGTGTATATCTTTTAAAATTAGAACTCTTTTTCAGCTGACAGGAATTAAGTCAACGCTTTCAGCGATCTATGTAAACAATTTTGAACTTAAAGGAAAATGCAAATTAGTCTGCAGAAACAATTTTTAATTTTTATGAACTTCTACTACTGAGACATAACATTTGGAATATGTTTTAATTTTAAAATATTTTTCCAAACTACTTATAAATAACATTTTAGATTAGATAAGATTGGATTGTTGAATCATGAATGAATCGTGAACAAAACAAGCCAACAACAAAACATGGTTTGTATTTAATTTTGATGTATCGACCTGTCTGTTAAAATGGCTGCATTCAGTTGGTTACAAAACAAGTCCCCTTTCACACAAGGAAACTCAGTTTCCAGGAACTTTCAGTTTTTAGTAGAGAAGGGCACGTAAGAGGAATGAACGGTCTACAATTGGTGGCAATTGGAAATTAAAAGAAAACGTCAAAAAATCTCCAGTAACTTGTTTCCTTGTGTGAAAGGGGGCTAACTATCTTATTCATCTATTACACGATGATTCTTTGCGTCTGACTCTTTTTTCGAATTTGTTTGTTCACAGTGGGTTAAATGTGAACAATGACTTTCACAGCTTGTATCTAAATGGCGCTAATCAACAAAAATCGGCTGATTAGCGATTTCCATGATTAACAACTTAAATTATGGATTCCTTGAAACAAAAATTGATTACCATGCACATTCGATGATTTACAAGTTGCGATAATCCTCGATTAAAGCTGTGAACAAACTGGCCCTTAGACTTAGAGCTCTGACCAAACTCCATTTTTTAAGTCCTTTCTTTCCTTCTCTACAATTAATAATATTTCACCCTTGCTCTCTTTTTCATATTCTTGGTATTGATTCAAGGTGTTTTACTGTCTAATTTTAAAAATCATTCAAAAGAAATCGCTTAGTTCTGGCTATATTTCTCATTAAAGTTTCCCCCACACCAACGCGAATCTTTCGTGACGACAACGAAAACAATAATAACAACGTGTTGTTTTCATTGACAACCACGTGTTGTTCCTATTGTTTTCGTTTTCACCGCTACAGATTCGCTATGGTGTAGGGGATCCACACCAACGCGAATCTGTCGGGGCGACGACGAGAACAATAACAGCAACGTGTTGTTTGCATTGACAACCACGTGTTGTTATTATTGTTTTCGTCGTCGTCGCGACAGATTCGCGTTGGTGTGGGGTATCCTTAAATATGCTGTTTTTTTTATCAAATTTAGAAAATCACATAAGTCCCTTCGTGTAAAACAAGTGTGACGAAAACCTATGACCCAATTATCATCTGAACGCTGCCATATTACAATCTATCTTAGTCTGGATTGATTCATTTTTGGGCTTCCTTTTTGTTTGGTGTTCGTGTTGACAGACATTAAAAATTGTATGAAAGCGTAAAGGTATAAATTAAAATAAATATTATGAGCAACATTTGCAAAAATAAAATTTATTAAAAACCTTTAAGAACGGCCAAAAATATATTATATCTGTGCCACTTAAGTAAGTAAATTATATGGTCATTCAATGTTCATTATTAATATTGTTTTTTTTTTTTTGAGGTTATGTATAATAAGGCTCAAACAAGGGCTTGATTATGAATGTTCCCCCATCAGTGCCACCTATGGCCGGTTTATCCGCAACAATGGGATATCCACCGATGGTGCCTTCTTTTAATATGCCACCACCTGGGTTTGGACCACCTGCTGAAATAGCTGCAGCGTTTGGAGCCACATCTACAGAATGGAGTGAGCATAAGGCTCCAGATGGTAGACCGTATTATTACAATAACGTAACTAAGCAGAGCTCCTGGGACAAGCCAGATGATTTGAAAACACCAGTTGAGAAAATAATTGCATCTTGTCCATGGAAAGAATATCGATCAGACAATGGAAAAATATATTACCATAATGTTAATACAAAAGATTCAAGATGGGAACCCCCAACTGAATACCTAGAAATGCAATCTAAAGTGAAAGCAGAAGAGTAAGAACTATAACTATTTAATTAATAGAGCATTTTAAAGTCTTTTTTTTAGAGCTGCGGCAACTGCAAAAGCTGTTGCTGCATTAACATCATCGTCTATGGCTGGCATGATCATTCCCCCATCTATAGCATCTGTGTTGCCTGCAACCATTGCCGCAGCTTCGAAGCTATCCACGCCTGATATTGGTTCGCCGGCTTGCGATACACCACCTGGTAGTAATGAGAATTCTTCATCGGCCTTGGATCAAGCTATGGCCGCAACACTTGCATCAATTGAAATTCCGCAAACCACATTCAAGGAAGAAAAAGACAGTAAGTAGCCTTTATATTTTAATACGTTAAGGCAAAACGTGTTTACTGTATACATAAACGAGACGTATTAGCTATACATCTTCACCCTCATGCTAGAAGCATGAACGTTTGATCGATGTACGCGTATTCATAGTCCTTGTATTGTTGCGTATTATCTCTTTTTTATTTCGTTTGGTCATAGCACTGAGTTTTCTTCGCAAAAGTATATTTTATTTTATTTTTTTTCCGATCATTTTGATGAACGACTATCTGGCATCATCTTCCTTATAATTTTCTTGTCTCACATTTGTAAATATACTTTTTTTTTCAACGCATCAAGGGAAAGGTAATGTCGAAATTTGCAGTAAAAATGTTTAGAGGTTTGAAAGCTTGAGTAATGTGTTTAACTCAGGTATATACATATACGTAGTCTGGTGGAATACATTAGACTAAGTTACCAACCTTGTCCTTAGAATCATGACCAAGGTACAAAGAATGGCATGTATTGGAATCACGTGGGCCATGAGGACCACACCCACTGCGGGTCTGGAAGCTATTCTCAAGTTAAAACCCCTGGATCTATTTTTACCAGAATCGGGAGCCAAAAGCGCCATACGGCTTAGCCAAACTGATTGCTGGAAATCCAGCGCCATCGGTCACGCACTGATTCTACAGAAATACACGGGTAATAAAGTATGGACTGACTACATAACACGCCGTCTAGACTTCTGCAAGCCATTCACACCCGCCTAGGTTATTCAACAAACCTTTAACCTGTGAACCGACGGTAGCAGTATACACCGACGGCTCCAAGATGGATACTGGTGTTGGTGCAGGTTTCTATTCAGAATTCCTTGGACTAGCCAGCTCATTCAGACTTCCCAATTACAGCAGTGTCTTCCATGCTGAGGTGTTGGCAGTGACGAAAGCTGCTAGACAAATCTCAATGATGGCAATACCACAAGCTGATATTACCTTTTTCATTGACAGCCAAGCGGCAATAAAAGCAATTTCTGCCATCGAAATCAAATCGAAGCTTGTGACTTGCTGTCGCGAAGAGCTAATGGTTCTTGGTACACAGCACAACGTATGGCTCTGTTGAGTTCCTGGTCATAATGGTGTCCCAGGACATGAAAGTGCTGATGAATTGGCAAGAATAGGATCAAAGCTTGACCTAAATCAGGCAGACCCAACAGTTCAGATTCCACCCTGTACTGTAGCCTAAAACAGGTAATCGAGAATAAAATTCTTGATTTTGCAAACAAGAGATGGAACTCGCTTGATACCTGTGTTACAACCAGAAAACTATGGCCAAAGTTGAATAAATATAAAACCGAAAACCTTATCCAACTGAGCAAAAAATCTCTCTCTCTTCTCGTGATCGTCACCACTGGACACAACCAATTGGATTACCACAAGAAGAAATTGAAACTCAGTATGGACGACTTATGCAGAGGTTGTGGTGACGAGGACATACATGAGGATACTACTCATTATCTATGCCACTGCCTTGCGCTAGGTCATCTCAGAAACAGGTTCCTCGGAAGATATTTCTTCAATGACCTGGATGAACTCTGCTATTCCAAGCAAAAGCTTGTTATACTTCACCAAAGCTACAAAATGGCTTGAAAATGCTTAATCCCTATCAATTCAGCCTACCAACAGGCAGAAAATCGCTCCCATAACTAAACGTCAAAGAAGGCTAAATGATATAGGACGACAATGATAGTACGAATAAGAATGACTAAAAATGCAAGTGCACACTGCGGTTGCGACAACCATCGAAGAATGGGCACCTCGCCCCTACACCAGCTGTTGCTACCTCTGCGTTGTACACCAGCATAATAAATCAGCCAACTCGACTAAACTTAACTGGTGCATACACCAACCACCGGCCTATCAAGCCCATCCACCAGACGTTGCATGGAGCCACTGCTCCTACGGGTCTGGAGGAGGGATGATCCTACCACTATTTGCTCAGTTTTCGGTCATTTGAGATTTAGAAAAAAATAAATTACGAAATAAATCCTTCATAACGAAATCTCGCATTATCAATATATCGACATCTTGAAATAGCCATTCAGTCAAACTAGATACACTTTATTTTACTCCATTTTTTCTAAATATATTACTAAATTTTAAAACAATCTTTAATAACAACTAGCTGGTCCGCAAGGCTTCCCACTTAATTTTTCATCAATTTTAGCATTTTAAAAAGTGAAAATAAAATAAATTTTTATAATAATAACTAGCTGTCCCGGCGAACTTTGATCCGCCTCAAATGGGTTTAATTAATTATTATTGTCTATATTGAATGAATGAAACTGTTGTGGAATCAAATTCAATATATTTTATTTACACAGAAAATGGAATTCAAACATTACAAGCCACTGCAACGCTCTGTGATAAACAATATTTGCTTTAGTGCATAAACAAATAATGCAGATGGCTTTCCGACTCTCGAACACGCCACTTTCAAAAGTCCGTGCGAAAATCAATGAAATTCCAGATTAAAGGTTCTCTCAAAATAACATTCGGAACGACGACTAAACTTTCGGCTGACAGCCGTTGGTTTGGGGGAGCCTTGAGGCGACACACATGCAACGATTGGCCTTGTAATTTGTTGATTGTCATTTTTCGTGTTCGGGGATCTATCCAAAGCTATCCGGATAGGTTTGTTTTGTTGTTAGTAATCCCTTGTGACAAATCAGCTGATGCAACAACAACCCAACGTATCCAAACATTTTTGGGATAGATTGATACGCGACATTTGTAAATGCGAGTCGAACGAGAAACTGAATGCGCTTAAACTCGGAATGGCAAATCGGTCGATATCATCGGAATTCTTCGAATGAAAACTTCCTCGCCTATGATTATGGTGACTTGGATACCGTTGTTCATCTGTTTCTTTAACGTGATAGCGCAGTATAATGATGACAGTGCCGAATTTGAGTTGAAAACTGTGCCGTGGTACACCAGGTACATCCAACGAATTCAAAAAATTCGTTTGGGTAGCTTGTTGCTTCGTCATCATTTGTAATACGATCAACCGATTTAAAGGAATACATTGTGGCTGAGATTTGATTTTGAATACTGAAATTCAAAACATATATGTACGTTCTTATTCCTCGTAGCTAATATCTTCCTTCGAATTCACAAAAAATCGACGGAAAAAAAAATTAGACCATTCGTAGCATCAATCGCAAATCCTCCATTTCCAATTGCCAACATTTTCTCGTTGTCAATTGTAACATCATTAAGTGTCACCATAAATGTGATAATTTCAGGCAAGCGTTAAGTCATCTGCAGGCGTTAATCGCAGGATGGTCGCTAAAGTTTAACGGAAATCTGCACCATTCACCCCTTAAAAGTATATGTTGACCACATGATCACTGAATCAAAGTATTGGTGTTCCACTTGGCTCAATTTTTGTATCTTTACTCTTTATATCACCACCATTCAACCCCAAAAGTATGCAATTTCATGATTTTTCCCATTTTTCCGCTCTACATTTCCAGTTTGAAGTTCAGCTGAGTTATGCTGCCACTAGCAAAAATCAATAAATTTTTCCCTAAAAGTATGCAATTTGACAACTTTCCGACTTGTCTAAATTTCTAATTTTCGTCTCCGTTGTGTTCTATTCTGATTTAATACGGATCTAACAAAAAAACACATATGCAAAGTTATGGTGATACTAACAAAAAAATCAATTGATTTTTATATATATATATAAGAAGATAACTATGAATGTCTTATTTAAACAGGTATTTGCACAGATAATAAACTATACAGATGTAGCATCCCCATGGAAAAAAATGTCCCAATTTATTTTTACACCGGGCAGACGATCAACAGGCAAGAAAGCTCTTTGCCTGTTCATAGTAAAGCACAGAAAGAAAGCTATTTATCTTTTAGAAAAAGTTCTCTCTTGCGTGCTCGCTCATATGTTTTCCCTCTTGCTCTGTTACTCAGGATATAGGATTGAAATGAATGGGGAAAATTGAATAAAAACGTGTTTTTTTGTTTCTGCAATACTATGCAGTCAGCAACGATCGAGAGGAAGACGAAAGACATTGCGATTATGTTTGTTTTTTTTTTTACTGTGTTGTATGTACGATTTTTTTTTTAAGGTCGTCTGAGGCTGGCGACAAAAAATAAAAAGTATATGAACTCTTTTTCTTCTTTGCATCCATGGATATTGGATATATTCTTTATGTGGGTAGGTAGAACATTTTTTTGAGTGGAAAATCAGGACCAATCTATGAAAGATCGACAATTATTTCTTCAATTGAAAATCGCATTGGGAGAAGTTTAAAATTTTAATACTTTCCCATCGCTTTTAGACCATCAGCTCATGAGTCATGAGGCTTTGTTCTTCTTAATCTTCGAACATTATCTCTTACATTTAATACAGTTTCTATCTCGGAGTTAAAATGACTACGTAGTTGCTGATTATGTGAAACAGCGTATTTTCTAATCACTTCAGAAACCATTTCTATTTGTAGGTCACGATGTAAATCGCTATTTCTAATATACCAAGGGGCATTTATTATTCCATTTGTATAACCCCACAATTGGATGCCATAAGTCCAAACTGTGCCTACGTTCTGTAACTCTCGCATCGTTAAAATTGGTCGAGAAACGTTGAAAAATGGAACAAAAACTCATACGATTTGTTTCAATTTTGATCGTTTCTCGACTGATTTTGTCGATGCGAGAGTTACAGAACGTAGGCACTGGTTTCAGTATTTGTTTGTATTGCATTATTTTGTTCTTGATAGAACGCATTTATCAGGCTTCACAGCGCATTTATCAGGCACTTAAATGGCAGTGGCAGTGGCTAAGATAGCATAATTATCCACTGGAATATCTTGCTCTTGATTGTGGTACAACGGGCTTCAGTTTTATTAATTTCTGAATACTCTTGTTCGTACCGTACTCATAAGAATCGGTCTGTAACATAGGATTTCAGTATTTCGTAGAGCTGCCTTGGGGGGTCTCTATGCAGTTTGTACTCAAATCCCAAACCTTGTCAAAGGCTTGAGCAACATCTAAAAATAGAGCGGAACATACTTGTTTTTCTTCAATACCATTTCAACAAAATCCGTAATTCGATGCGCTTGGTCTTTCGTCAAATGTTTATTTCTGAATCCAAACTGATGGTTTGGGATTAGTTTTCATTTCTTCTATTACTTTGCTAAGTCTTTTCATGAGCAGTTTTTCGAAAACTTTTGCCATAATTGGTATAAGAGATATTGGCCTGTAGGAAATTACTTCTGTTGGTGGCTTTCCTTGCTTAGGAATAACAATGATTTCTGTAATTTTCCAATGATGTGGTACATATCGAAGCTTAAGACATGCGTTTATTATATATTTTGGAGTTTTTTGAAGGCTACTGTTGGCATTTCTTTTAAAAACCTGAGCAGTTACTAGAATATTCCCCTGTGCTTTTTTATTTGATAGCTTGTGTTGACACAATATGCTTTATACTTCTTTGAGCATTAAGAAGGGAATTTCCAATTCGTCGTTTCTATCAACAAAATGTACATTATTTGTACCTAACTGCACTTTCTGAAAAGGGCTTAAAAACATTCGAGAGATATTCCGCGAGGATTTCAGCTTTCTGTTTCGGGTTTGCAATTCATTTTCTGTCTTGTGCTTTGATAGGTGGATTTTGAATTTGTGATCTTTTTAGGCGTTTAGCTGCTTTACAGAATTATAATATTAATAATTATATATTAATAATTAAAAATCGAAATATTTTGTATAGGTATCTATACATTATATAAAGTTTTGAGCAAAATTATGCAGCTTATTCTTTCGGCCTAATCTTTGAACCTTCCTTTATTAACCTACCCTATTAAGTCCCAAAATTTAAAAACCAACAAAAAATAACCTGAACAAAAGAAGATTTTTCATAAACATACCAAATTAAATAAAAAAAAGTTATTTTTGCACGCCTTAAATACCTACTCATACAGTTTACAAATTTACCACAGTCAAACACCACCCCGATATATTACCAGTAATGAATTGAATCTAGGCAAAAACTATTCTATCTTCAAATCTAGATGAAAATAATTGCATATATACAAAATCAACAGCTAACCGACGACGACGCTTTTCCACTTAACTACCGTCATTAAATCTATATTAAAAATAATACATACATAATTCAAAAAAACCTCTTCTCTGTGCAAACTGACATAAAATTTTCCTTGAATGAAACGTTCTTGTTTATAGTACCTATTTAAATTAATTTGTATTTCAATTATTTTTTTCCAAACATTCTCAAAAAATCAATTTCAATATTTTTCTTAACAAATATCATGAAGCGCACATGCAAAATACATATGTATGGTAAACTGGGGCACATTCGGCATCAAAAGTTCAAACCTTCGAATTCACGAAGTTAATGAACGTATTGAAAAACATTCAACATTATATGAAATGTTAATATTTAGGCTTTAAAATGAAATAAAAAACTTCCCGTATCACTTGCAAAACACTAATATTTTTCTATTTTATGAAAAAAGTCATTCCGCCGAATGTGCCCCGACACGGGGCACTTTCGTTTTTGCTCGGGGTACATTCGGCACAGAAGCCTTTTGCGTCAAAACAAAAAATACAAAATTGATTCAAAGCAATTTTAATATTTATTTCACAAACAGATAAAAGAGAACATAAAAACATAACGTAAAAATTCATAACAATAAATAAAATAATATTTTTATCGCAGAAAAAAAGGAACAAAATAATTCATGACTTAATAAAAACATCCAGCAAAAATGTTGTGGTTACTTGACGTAGTAGTGAGACAAGTTGATGTTAATACAAAATCTAGTCCGAGATCTAGATGTTGATGCACGCTTTTTTATTCTTGACTGTAATGTTGTGCGTTTGATACCATATTTTAGTGAAGCTGAAGTTAAAGTCTCTCGCCCATGTCTTACGTCCGAAATGGCTTTTTTTATTGCGGTTTCGTTTATATTGACTCTGTTGGTCTTTTTTTTATAGTTGCGAACCATTTCTACGATAAAAGAAACAAAACAAAAAAGCTGTCTTTAAATCACGTTCAAATATTGTACTTTGGGGTACATTCGGCTGATGGTGAATGTGCCCCGTCAGGCGCCGAATGTTCCCCTTGCCGAAACGACGAATCTACCCCGAAGTCTAAAATTTCATTTTAGAGCTTTTTACACCAAAGAATATGAAACTTAAACAGGTTACTGTTGTTTAACTTAAAGTTCAATACTTAATAACATTATTCGTACAATATCACTCTTATTTTCACCAAATAAATATTAAGAATTGCTTACTTACCTGAATTCGAAAATTACAGCCAGGAGCAAAAAAATAAACAAACACTTCTAACTTTCTTCACAAACTAACTGGAACTGTCAAATTACAAAGCATCCTATGAATTTTCGGGAGGAAGCGTTCTGAGTTAAAATTATTGGCTTACACAGTAGAATTCTAAGTGAAAACGGCAATGCCGAATGTGCCCCAAATACGAATGTGCCCCGGTTTACCATATATAATGAAACACACACACATAAATCCAACGATGTTGATTTTCATCCTCGATTTGAAAACCGCATACCAGACTCAGATTTTTGTATATCAAATTTGACTTGCGGTAGCACATAGCGACTAAAGATCATGAAAACAAAAACAATAAACACACGATTCCTAAAAACAGAGAAGAAAACAGGTTTTTTTCCGTTCGTTTTTTTTCTCAAAGCTTTTGAAGGAGTAAAAGAAATAAGAAAACAAAAACAAAATTGTGCGTTTTTTTTTCGTATGTAGCTCTCTCATAGGTTAGAGTAGTAGAGAAAATAAATTGAAATGTTGTCCCTACTCAGTTTAACTTTTAAGAAAGCTCTTTTTTTTTGGACGAATTTCGTTTTCATGGACATTTTTTCCCATATGGATGCTACATCTGTATAGTTTATTATCTGTGGTATTAGTATGATATTACTTAACAATTAGCTAGCAGGGCCAACATTGTAAGCTACCTGTCAACAAAAAAGATAAATGTTCACATTAACACCCTCTGTAACATAACACGATCCTTAGTATTAAGTAAAATTGATTATGGCTGATTCATATATGGGAAATGTCCAAAGACAATAATCAATATTCTGAAAACACCATACCATCATGCAGCCAGAAGAAGCATAAACGCATACCGCACGACCCGCATTCAAAATATCATGGCCGAAGCTGGACTACCTACTCTAGAGCAGAGGCAAGAGGATATATTTTCCAAACTTATACCCAAACTCTCCTTCTCCTACGGTTCAATCATCAACAAGGACATTGCCTTGGCAATAAATCATAAAAAAAGCAAACGTTTACCCTCAACCATTTCAAATATAATTAATATTGAAAGAACAATGGATATACCTCTCGAAAGTATGAAGCAGAATAAACTATCCTCTCCACCCTGGAATATTAAACCAACTTCAGTCTTACTTAATCTGGCCAAGTATCAAAAAAACAAGACCAACAACCTCATATTTCGAAAATACTTTCTGGAAATTACAACTAACCTTAAATCTGAGGGTTGGAGTACCATTTTCACAGATGGCACAAAATCTAGCCTCAACACCGCTTTTGCAGTTACTTTCGAGAATGGCACACTTTCAAGTAAAGGTATCCTGCCCGATTTTACATCGATCTTCACTGCCGAAGCACTCGCCATACTAGTAGCAACAAAAACAGCCATCAAATTACTTAAAAAAACTATAATATACTCTGACAGTCTTTCAACTCTCAATGCGGTTATAAACCCTGACCATAGGTCTAATCTCATAAATAATATAAGGGATCTTATAATTCAAAATGATAAAACACTCAAACTAATGTGGGTACCCAGCCACATCGGTATTCAAGGGAACGAATTCGCGGATCACGAAGCAAACCTAGTCAGCAGATCTCCTGGGTACCTTTTTAACACATACTCAAAGCTAGACCTCCAAAGACTTGTGAACAGTCTAATAAAAAAAAAACGGCTTGAGTTCTGGCGTTGCTATCAAAATCACTACTCAAGAATAAACACTAACTGCCTCCCTCCACTCTATCCTTCATCCACGTCAAACTCACTCACCACCACCTTTACCCGTCTCCGACTAGGACACACCGCAAAAACCCACCAGCACTTGTTAAAAAAGGAAAATCCCCCCATATTCACAACATGTAATAACAACCTAGATATATCCCACTTACTTGGTCAAACGTCATGCAACATCTCCGCACAATTTAATACCATCCTTCCCTCCAATGAAACAGTCTACTCAATACTCAACACATTCAATCAAAATATCATCTCTAAAATCAACTTTTTCAACGACGCCAAACTTATCATATAAATTTAACTATTTTATCATTATCTTAATTTATATTCTTTTATTCCACAAATATCTTTAAGAAAACATAGGGCTGGAAGTCTTAGTTGCTAGATCCATATGTTTTATTTGCATTTTAATTCCATTATGTGTAAATAAATAATAATAATAATACTTAACAATTTTCAAACTTTAAAGCTTTTCACTAAAACTTCATAGTTTTAAAATTTCTTTAACTTGTATCATACTAAACCTATTTTCTTAATAAACAATGGCATTTCATACAAACAAGTATACAAATATACCATTTTTACTTTAATTGTAATTGTCAAAGCGAAATTTGGAGTTATATAGTTCTTCAAAAACTATATATTGGAGCATGTCCTTTATCCACAGGTCAGAAATTATTTCGGTTTTATTTGAAATGTACACTTGAAATTGGGAATTAGTTTTCCATATTTGGCACTTAAGTGACGCTTACTTCACTGTGAAACTGGCCCTAAGATTTCCAGCCTGCTCGGTTTCTAACTAGCTGTCGCGTTGAATCTTCCTCACAATCCTTTACTTCATAAATGCCTTATTATAATCCATATACTTTCTCCATTCATACAACAACTAGTTTTAAGTTGTTTCACAAGAATGTTTCTTTCAAACGTTGTACGAAATTGCTAGTATTTTTTTTATTAACCATCTACCGGTGTAATAGTTGATTGTTTCTAATTATGTGGAAATGTTACAGAATACACTGAATAGCTTACAATTCTTAAAGTGACAAATATACAATGGAGCATAATAAAATTTTTCTTTATGCAGATAATCTGTTCCATCAAACAAACCATACCCATTGTAACCCTATTAAACGAATTTCTGATTATATTTTCAATCCTTAATATATTTATTACTTCTTTATTATAGATAAAAATCAAAAAACTGGAATTGAAGAAGTAAAATTGGTTTTTAAAGACAAAAAGGAAGCTATAGAAGCATTTAAAGAACTTCTCAAGGAAAAAAATGTACCATCAAATGCTAATTGGGATCAGTGTGTTAAAATTATTTCAAAAGATGCTCGGTATAGCTCATTTAAGGGATTGAATGAAAAAAAGCAAACATTTAACGCTTACAAAACTCAAAAGTTAAAGGACGAGCGAGAAGAATCTCGTCTTAGAGCAAAAAAAGCTAAAGAAGACCTAGAAAAGTTTCTTATGTCATCGGAAAAAATGAATTCACAAATAAAGTTCTATAAGTGCGAGGAAATATTCGCTACGAATAAAATTTGGACTGTTGTTCCTGAACAGGATCGTCGGGACATTTTTGACGACTGCATCTTTAACTTATCAAAACGTGAAAAAGAAGAAGCGCGTATAATGAAAAAACGGAACATGAAAGTCCTCGGTGAATTACTTGAATCTATGGCATCAATAACATACCAAACAACTTGGTCTGAAGCACAAGTAATGTTATTAGAAAATTCATCATTTAAGAATGACGTGAATTTACTAGGAATGGACAAAGAAGATGCTCTAATTGTATTTGAAGAACATATTCGTGGTCTCGAAAAAGAAGAAGAAGAAGAAAAAGACCGAGAAAAAAAACGAGTCAAACGACAACATCGTAAAAACCGGGACGCTTTCTTAACTCTACTAGATTCCTTACACGAGGAGGGAAAACTGACATCAATGTCCTTATGGGTAGAGCTCTATCCAGTTATTTCAGCTGATTTACGTTTTTCAGCGATGTTAGGTCAATCAGGCTCAACTCCCCTTGATTTATTTAAGTTTTACGTAGAAGACTTAAAAGCAAGATTTCATGATGAAAAGAAAATCATTCGGGAAATACTTAAGGAAAAGCAATTCCAGGTCAAGGCCAATACAACTTTTGAAGATTTCGCTACAGTTGTATGCGAAGATAAACGCTCTGCTAATTTGGACGCCGGAAATGTTAAATTAACATACAATTCCTTACTCGAAAAGGTATAAAGTATAATGTTTTAAATTTTAGTGTGATGTTTTTGCCACCCATGAGTTGAGTGAAGTTTTACATATTATTTTTAATATAATATGTAATACAAATAAAAAATAATTACAATGCGATTCGCTAAACTCATGGCTAAAAATGTCCTCATCTTTTGTTAACTATTCATTAACACAACTGACAATACATAATACGTACATACGTACCTAGTCAAATGTTTGATGTTTAGATTGGGCGGGTTCAATAAAAATAGCTTAACATCTGAATTTTCAGATTTCTGAATTTATGTCGTTGAACGCAAAAAAAAACCCGGAAATTTCAGTCGAAAGTCATTGTGTCAAATTCCTGCATTTACCTAAAGGATTTACATTGAAGCGAAATAAAATAGAACTTTAATTACATTTGTAAATTAAACATTGAGAGTGAGTAGTTGTGAGGATGAAAATATATGTAACTAAATCAGCAACAGGTTTCATTACCTTCATTAAAAGTCCTTTTATTGATATGTATGACTTACAAAAACATAGAAAATCTTTCCAAACATCAATTTAAAAAATTTTTGATTTAAAAATTCACTAAACAATAAACAAAAAGTTCGTTCATTTAAATAAGTATTAAATTTTCATGACAAAAACTAAAAAATCAACCACCAACAAGACGAAAATTATAAAGTTCAGCTTTTATGTGTGCTTTTGGCACTTCCCCCCCACAAACAACTTTCATCTGAATTTTCAGATGAAAATTTCTTGTCTGAAAATTCAGATGAAACGTAACTAAACGTAACTAAAAGTCACTAAGGGAGGTTTGCTGATACTACACATAACGATTTAAGTTGAACTTAATTTCTTAAGTATCATTTTATGACATGGAAAAAGTACCCCTTAAGAATTTAAGTTCAACTTTAATCGTTATGTGTAGTATCAGCAAACGGGCCTAAAAGTCACTAAAAGTCATCTTACTTTTTATGACAGCTGGCCAATCAGAAGCTCCAAAAATTCAGAAATCTGAAAATTCAGATGTAAAACGTAATCGATTGAACGCACCCATTAAGTCTGCTCTTTAATGAAGTTTTAAATATGATACCTAAATTTACAATTAAATTTTGTAGGCTGAAACTGCAGAGAAAGAACGATTAAAAGAAGAACATAAGCGTTTGAAAAAATTGGAAAGTGAGATTAAAGGTGAATGGCTTGAAGGAAATATAACTGCAACCGATACTTTTGATGCAGCCAAAAAACTTGTCGAACATTTAGAAGCATGTATCTTATATGAAAAAGACTATAGCTTAGAAAAGGTTTGGGAAGATTTTGTTAAAGAATGTGAGGATGCGTGCAGCCATCATCATTCCAGATCAAGGAAATCTAAAAAAAATAAAAAACATAAAAAACGCCCTCGATCGAGCTCTAAATCGGTAACTATACTTGCTTATGTTTTAAAACATGCATTTAATTTTTTTTAATAGGATATTGAAAACGATGTTTCTGAATTTGAACAAGAAAAGGTGCGCAAAAAGAAGTCCAGATCGCATTCGGTAAGCTTTTGATTACTAAATTTCATAAAATAGCAACAATAAGAAACAACCCACGAATCCATAATATATGATTTATTAATTTATATACGTATGTATTTCCCTGCACTACCATAAAACTTCTAATACTTGTTTAGTATCTCAACTGTAACTGATAAAATAGGCGTGAGGAGCTGAGCCCTTTATGTCCAGAGTAAGAAATTTTACAGATTAAGACAAATTTGCACATACAAATGGTACCAACAACAATTTGACAGCATATTGGCTCTTCATTAACTATATGACTTATTATTAGTTAGGTTAATAAATGAAACAAATGTTTTTTGTTTTTACGAAGTTTCGTCCTCAGTCGTTTTTCATTGAAAAAAGATTTGCAATTGACGAACTCCGTACTCTGTTTTTGATTAAAGGATATACATTTCTTCTCCATAAATAATCTCAATATATTTTATATTTAATATAATATTGCACGTATATTTTATATATCGTATATTATTTAACTAAAAATCGTTTTGTTTATATTTATTTGAATTTTATTGTATATCTGGTTTTATCTCTCCATATGTAAGATTTGGATTCATTGAAACTAAATTTGCTTACGTTACGTAGCGGAATCCACTTCATTCCCAGTGCCAATTTTAAAAACAATAATACAAATTTAAAGCTAAGTGGAAACAAAAATAAGGAAGATCAGTTTGGGTTTTGAAAAATAAAGCATTGACGTTCAAGTTTGTATCCAAAGTGATGTGGATAGCTTTGTGTTCAGCCACACTACCGACCGATCTTGGACAAGAATCGCCCCATTTGAAACCATTAGTATTGCAAAAGTAGGGTGATAAAAAAACCAAACACTTTTCTAGAATTTTCCAATGATTCCAGAAATAATATAACTCGAATTTCGAGGCTCTTTTCTCAATTTTCGACTGAAAATTAATAAGAGTATTGCAAATTAAAAACTAATTTAGTATTTGTTTGTTTTTCTAATTCTTCTTTGTTTACTCTACGTTTTGGTTTTTTTTCAGCTTTCCGATGCTTTTTTTATTTTATTTATCTTAATTATCAAAAAAACGTTATAATACTGGCGTCATATACATATGTATACAAAGGTATTTCAGCTTACCTTGGTGACAAATTTTTTTGAATTAACATTTTACCAATCTGAAGATTCAAATCTTAGCTGAAATACAACAATACATTCAAACAATTAAAGAAAAACAAAAAAGATATTGCCATATCGAAAGTAAGTTTCTAATATTATTATTATTTATTAGTAACTAATTTTAATTAGCTGCACAGATAAAAATCATTTACTACAAATTATCATCTCATGTAAAAAAAACAAACACGATTTAAAAGGGCACAGTAGTGCCCAGCCAAGTTCTATCACTACACCCTTTTTATCGGAACAAACTCAGGCGATTTGCGACCCCCTCTAACTTCAGTACCTACCAATTAAGTCAGAAGTTCAAATTCAGAATATTTGTTAAGCTGACTCACTCACTGAGTACTGACAGATCATCACAATTATGGAACACTTCCCGACACCGCGTAATCTTGTCATTTCGCACAGTGGTAGTAGGTTTTGGGGTTTATACAAAGGAACAAATTTGAGGTTTTCCACTTAGGGTTCGTGGTATCCATCCACTTTCTCAGTATTGTTTTCAATTATAAGGAGCATTTCCAATTGTTTTAAAATGATGAAATTTTGTACACCGGTTAGAAACTTTCTGAGAATGGATATCAATTATATGGAGCACTTACCATTGTTGTACAATTATTAAATTTGTTTGAGTAGAAGGGCGTGAAGTGCGTACAAAAGAAAAAAAATGAGGTTTTACATATAGTTGCGTGCATCAACCCACTTTCAAGTCCCACACTTCTAGAGATTTTTACAAAAAGAAGTGAGTTCAGTGCCATCCAAAGGAAAATCAATGTGGAAGCTGGACAAAATCCAGCGAAGAAAATGGAAACAAAGAGGAATAAGTTTTATTGCATCCAATATAACGATCTTAAATCCAAATCTAAATGTAAAAATCAAATATATGATCAAACTATGAACAAAATGCAAAAGCAATTTTGTGTAACTTCTTCTCAAAATCGTCTACTTCGTAATTTTTCAAAAACAACCCTTAAAAAGAAGTTTTTTTATCTGGCGGGTAAAAAGCTAATTAGTTTTTCAAAGATTCCACTAGTGTAAAGAAAAAACAAAAATATAGGTAGAAATGTAAAATAAACCAGAACAACGAAAAAAGAGATTGGTATATAACACTGTTGTTACTATGGTCCGCATCCTTTTATTTTCATGGGATGATGTGTTCGGATCATTAGAGATAAAAAACGGTTAAAGATAAAACTAATATGCTGTTATCTCCAAATGAACAGTTGTTATGCATTTTCGAACTACATATATCGATGTATTGAGAAAATTTAAATATAATCATAAGAAAAATAGAAAAGAGATATGAAAAGCAGGTTGGTGTTGTTTTTGTCTTTTGTAAAAAACGAAAAGATCGAAACAAAACTTTCATATCTGGCTTCCACGTATTTTTACGGCATGCGTAATTTTTGAAATATATTGTATTAATTAAATATTTATTATTAAATGAATAATAAATATTCTTCACGTGTTACTGCCTCTTGTGGGGAATTGACAAATCCTCCAAGACTATCTCTTGTCATACAATAGCGCTTCTCACCTTAGCCGTTGGGATTCGGCGAAAAATTGTAGGTCCCCTCCATTCCTGTCAATAACACGCACACAGGAATGGTTGAGAGTTGTAAGTCACTAGGCCCTGGTTCTATATGAGCTTTCGTGCCACCCAATTTATTGTTTATATTATATTTAATAGTGGATTTCAAATCAATCTAAAATAATTTTAGCATCTAAAAAAAATTTAGCATCGACTAATATTTTGCAGCATTATTAACATAAAATAATAAAAAGTTAATGGAATTGCGTTTTGTAATAAAATATGAAAATTTTGAATGTTTTGTCTTTTGTAAAAGTATATAAATGTGATAACTTATGAACTGAGTATTTTTATTAAACTTCTTAGCAATCTGTAAGCAGTAGCGAAAGCATCGAAAGCGAAAAAATTTCGAAAAAGAAGAAAAAAAAGAAGCACAGGAAATCGTCAAGAGCGGTAAGGAGAGACATTTGTTAAAATATTGATTTTGTCAAGAAAAAAATATTCTTCAGTCCTCATACGAAAGCGAAAATCCATCATTGGCCGAGGAGTCACCAATATCTGCGGAAGTTGTCTTGAAGAAGAAGAAAAAAGATAAAAAACGTAAGGATATGGAGCCCCGAAAACAACAATCGCCTTCCTTAAGTCAGGCAAGCAATATTTCAGACAAATTACCGTCAGGTGGATCTTCAAGAAATGGTGACGAGCAAGCTCTTAGTGAAAGTGAGTTGGAATCAAAACGGGCAGCACTATTGGCTCAACTAAAAGAACAAATGGAGGAGTAAGAGCTTAATGTCATTTTCAATATTATTAGCTACTATTTTACGAAGATATTAAAATTACAATACAATTTTTAATGAATTCAAAGCATTTTTTAACAAAATCTTAACAGCATTATTATCTATTTAGTGCATCAATTCTGTTATAACAAATTGTAAACAACAAATAACAAAAAATAAAATCTTATAAATCAATTTGATTTATAATTAAACTCTTACTTATAAGTTGACTTGTTATTTTTTTAGTTCATATTTAAAACCAATAAGTCCATGTAAGGACTTCTTTATTTCAATGATATGACTATCTTACCGTTGTTCATTGAAATCTTAGAAATCATTTTATGTGAAAGTTTGGGTCAAATGAAATTTGTTTTTAGCAGGATAATGCGATTTGCATTAATTACTTGCAGATAATGCAAGCATGCATAAAGCAAATGCATTTTCACATCTCTATAAAAAAAATACCATGCTTAACGTGTTATGAGCAAGATCGCATGTAATCAATGTTTTTCGCTCAAAATCTCCATTCCAAAAATTCAAAATTATAAATTCATTACCTGCTATACATATATGTATGAAAAAATTGGTGCACGACTGAGCCGCACGAACTTGCTCTAATATGCGATCACACTGTGTTTTTAAACTTTTAATATGTCAAAAACTATATTCATCTAGCTATGGGAGCCTATATTGTATACCACCAACGTTAAGTTTAAGGTAGTATTATGCGAGTAGGTACATTTATTTATGAACAATATAGCACCGTGGTTCAAATATCCATGGAACTTACAGTTTAGACTGAAAAAATGTAAAATAAATATGTAATTAAACATAAACTGATAAAACAACCTCTGAAATTTTTTTGAAACCAATGCGATTTTTTAAGGAAATATCAATTTATGAGAAAAAAAAATTGAAAATCGTTGGAGCGGTTTTTAAAAAAAATAAGTTCATACCAAAATTTTTTAGCCTTTATTAATGCGGAGTTAAAAATTCAATTAAAAAAAAATATCATCTATCCATTTTCAAAATATGGAATTTTAAAAAAATTATTTTGAATTTTTTTTAAATCAATAATTTATTCTTTTGAAAATTTTGGTATGCAATATTATTAGAACTTATTTAAAGCTTTTGTGCAAAAAATTTTATTAAAATCAATTCAACTGATAATGAGATAGTCGAAAATAAAAAAAATAGTTCTATGATAGATACCATTTTTAGACAATAGATAACTTTTTTTTCCAATACGATGGTAGATCGTACAGATATAGGTTCCCACAAAAATTTTAATCAAAATCGAAGGATCCGTTTTTGAAAAAAATGAGATTTTCAATTCCGGTTTTTAAACATTTGTAAGGGAGATACCGTTATTTTTGGTTATAAGAATAATTTTCATTTAAAATCTGCAAGATAATGTTAAAAAACTGCTGGGTACCAAGTTTAATAGAAATTGACCTGGTCGTTTTCGAATTATTAAGTTCTCAACAAAAAAAATTTCAAACCTTTTTTTAAAAATCAAAAAAAAAATATTTTGAAAATTTTGGTATACAAAACTTTAAAAATTTTTTCAAACATTCTCTATAAAAAAATTGATCAATATCAGTTGAATTATTTTTGAGAAAATCGAAATTTTTTTTATAAAATGGTTGCCTTTTTGTAACAGAAAATTATTGAAATTTTTTTTAAAAACCTTTTTGAAAAAATTAGATTTTCATTTTTTGCTAAAAAATTTTGTTAGTTTTGGTCTTTAAAAAAAATTTAAAAAAATGTGTGGGGAATGCCCAAAAAACGCTAGGTACCAACTTTGAAGAAAAACGACCGACCCATTTAGGCTGCAGCCGAAATTTAAACTTTTTTTTCAAATTTAATTTTTTAAATTTTGAGTTTAAAAATCATTTATTCAAAAACTAAGCACTAAAATAACTTCATTCACAACATACATAAAGAATGAAATTTTGGAAATAAGTCGCCAAACTACATAAAAAATTAAAACCCTTAACTCTTCTGATTGGTTTGTTTCAAAAACCGTTATTTGTATAAAAAAAAGTATTTTAATATATATCAAGCTACAAATTAGTCTTTGACACTTTTTTTGTACAACTTACCATTTGGGAGTTATTCTTGAAAAACCATTTTGGGGGTCTTCAACCCCCCGTAAAATTGTTAGCGGCGCTCATATCGATGGGGACTTTTGACAGTTTCTTAAGCCATGGGGTAGCTGTATACCAAAATCCATCTTTCCGGCTATTATTTCAGAATTTGGCTGTTTTTTTGGCTTCTTTGACTGGACTACTATCTTTATGTCAACTTTGATCAAAATCCCGAGTTCGATTTTTTTTTTACGAATTCATAACTTGCCATATAGTATGTCTATACATACAGGGTGATCGGTATAAGGTTTACCAAAAAGAAAGAGTGAGTAGGTTGGGTTAAGACAAGTAAAATATCGTCTTAGAGGGGGGGTCTATTTCCCCCGTTTAGGCGGGAGGGGCAATTTTCTAAAAAATTGACTTAAAACTGAAACAAAAATTATTTAAAAACAACGGTAAAACTTACAATGCCATTTTATACCATTTTGGAAGGCAAGAAATCTCTTCTTTAATATAATATTCATTTTAAATTAAGTTGTGTTACCATTTTGGAAGGCCAGAAATCTCTTCTTTAATATAATATTAATTTTAAATTAAGTTGTGTTAGTGAATAGTTTTTAAAAATTCATTGTCAAACTCGATATTTTGAAAAAAAAAATTTTTTTTAATTTCAAACTAATTTTTTTCAAAATTAAGTATAATTTTTGTTTTCAAAATTCAATGCTCTTATTTATTTTCAATGAAAAAAACAAAAAAACGGATCATGCTATAATGTATGTTAGTTTTTGAGAAATTAAAAAAAATGAAAAGTAGTATAGGTGAAATCTAGTTAACCCAGTTTAATTTTTTTATTTTTGATGGTATTGTGTGGTAATTTAAAATTAAAATTAAAGAAGACATTTCTGGCTTTCCAAAAAGCTATAGCATGTCATTGTAAGTTTTACCGTTGTTTTTAAATATTTTTTTTTCTATTTTAAGTCAATTTTTTAAAGAATTCTTGCTAATTATAGCAAAGTGATTATAACTTCTGATCTCAGATGAATTTTATATAAAATAACAGTAAGTTTCATACCTTTTCAGAAACTCTAAAAATGGGGGACCTATATGTCCTGTAATGGAATTTTTTTCTACTGTTAACTCCACAAGATGAAGTTAAAAATCTACTTTCAACATAATTGTAGTTCACTTAGTCATTTCTACCAACTGGTTAGGATTTGGTATGAACAAGTTATAAAATTCTGAAGGGCAATGGCTTGAGCTTTCTTTAATTTAAATGTCAAGCATAAGTTTTGGACAACCAGTAAGTTATTAATGTTTAAATTGAGATACGCATTATTTTACTTTTTTGCATAAATCTGGTTGGCCAGAGAAACCGACCCAGCTGTGCCCCGGACGACCTTCAAAATTGAATGATGAAAAAATTACCTTCTTTTTTGGTCGGCCAGCCGTTTCCTAATTATTATATTTAACGCTACATAAGTAAAAATTTCTTTATATCGATGGGTGGGATTTTTGTATTGCCGCCTCCCGGTTTAGTAGCCGAGCGACCCAATCGGGTTCTCGTAGAGAAGGCTAGGTGTAAGATGATGAAAGTGAATATACCACAGGGCTTTTGGGCTGAAGCAACTTATTTGGCTGTTCACATACCAAATCGGTACCTCCAAAGTCTTGTGGATCAAACTCCTTTTGAGCATGACATGGTAGAAAGGCAAATACGGAATACATGTTCAGGGCAAAGGCCTTCGCACTTGAAAAAAGGCCAGGCAGATGGACATTCGAAGCCAAAGGTAAGAAATTAACGTTTCATGGTTATTGCTATTATTCGAAAGCATACCGATTATGGGTGCCAGAGTAATAAATAAGTCAATTAATTTAATACATTCGAAAAATGGTAACAAAAATTACTGTCGCAAAATTTTAGGCGATCAAGTAAGACGTTAAAGCGTTTTTTGTATGATGCTAGGTTAAAAACAGGATTTTCCAAATTTTAAACGAATTAGCATCGAGCTATGTTTTCAAAATTTTACTAAAGTTTAAATCACCAAATGCCTATTTTAACTGTTTAGTATCAAAGGGCACGGTAGTAAACGAATTAGCATCGAGCTATGTTTTCAAAATTTTACTAAAGTTTAAATCACCAAATGCCTATTTTAACTGTTTAGTATCAAAGGGCACGGTAGTGCCCAGCCAAGTTCTGGCACTACACGCTTTTTACAGGAACAAACTAAGGCGATTTTCGACCCCCCTCTAACTTCAGTACCAATAAAGTCAGGAACTTCAAGTTTGGAACATTTGGTAAGCTAGCCAAGCACAAGCACCACACCAAATTTCAACTCCTTAGCGTAAGTGGTTCCCGAGATATAAGACGTCAAGAATCGCGAAAACCGTAACTGACTCACTGACAGATCATCAAAATTATGGAGCACTTCCTGACACCGCAGAAACTTGTTATTTCGCACAGCGATAGGCCTGGTGGTGCATACGAAGGAAAAAATCGAAAATTTGAGGTTTTCCATTCAGGGGGCGTGGTATCCGCCCACTTTCCCAGAATTGTTATCAATTATATGGAACACTTCCGATTGCTGTAGAATGATGAAATTTGGCAGAGCGGTAGGGCTTTAAGTTTATACAAAAGAAAAAATTTAATATTTGAGGTTTTCCATTCAGGGGCGTGGTATCCGCCTTCTTTCTCAGAATTGCAATCAATTAAATGGAGTACTTCCGATTGTTTTAAAATGATGAAATTTGGTAGAACGATAGGGCTTGAAATGCATACAAAGAAAAAAATAGAATATTTTAGGTTTTCCATTCAGGAGGCGTGGTATCCGCCCACTTTCCCAGAATTGTTATCAATTATATGGAACACTTCCGATTGCTGTAGAATGATGAAATCTGGCAGAACGGTAGGGCTTTAAGTTTATACAAAAGAAAAAAAATTAATATTTGAGTTTTTCCATTCAGGGGGCGTGGGATCCGCCTACTTTCTCAGAATTGCAATCATTTAAATGGAGCAATTCCGATTGTTTTAAAATGATGTAATTTGGTAGAGCGATAGGGCTTAAAATGCATACAAAGAAAAAAATAGAATATAAAAGTAGTGAGATCTAAAAGTATGCCAAGTTCCAACTTTATGAAGGTTTAATATCAAATATTTTAAGAAGAGTAATATTGTAACAACACCAAGTTATGAGAGAAATTTATTATTTAATGATTACTGACTAAAATTTGGGGGGTACTTGGCAAGTTTTCTTTTAATTACTCACAATTCAAAACGTTTTGAAAACTTGACAATGTGAACCCCCAAATTTTAGTCAGTAATCATTAAATAATAAATTTCTCTCATAACTTGGTGTTGTTTCAATATTACTCTTCTTAAAATATTTGATATTAAAGCCTCAACTACATAAGCCAAAAAAGTGAAAAAGTGAAAATTTTTAAATTGATTTTGTGATAGTTTTTCTGACTAGAAAACTTATAAAAATGATGCAGAAAGCTTAAATTTTGGTTTAAAAACAAATTTGTGTATTCTTTTTATTCTTTTTCACAAAACAACGGCGCTAGCGGTAAAAAAAATATTTTTACTTTTGTACTTCAGTACTTTTTGGCTTATGTAGTTAAGCCTTAAACCTTCATAAAGTTAGAACTTGCCATACTTTTTAGATCTCACTACTTTTCACGGGTGAGTTGTTAAATATACAGATTTTTATATAGAAGAACTTGAATGTTTTTTTTTAACATTTATGTTTTTTGTTGTTCATACTAACTCCAAATGTCACTTTGACAATCAAAAATGTGAAAATGCAGAGTTAAACTGGATTTTATTTAGAAAATAGATTTAGGGCCAGTTTCACAGTGCATACTTAACTAAATAAGTGGCACTTAATTTTCCCATTCATGGACTTTAGACGTAGTTTTACTGTCTGAGTTAGTGGAACTTAAGTGGCCAATATGGGAGACTTATTCCGATAAGTTTACACTGTGAAATTGGGCATTAGTTTTCCATATCTGGAACTTAAGTGACACTTACTTTAATGTGAAACTGGCCCTTAGTATGATACTACGTAAAAAATCTTTAAAACTAAGGACATTTTAGTAAAGAGCTTTAAGGTTTGTAAATTGTTAAGTAGTAACATGCTATTTTTGCGCCATTAATTTTTAATTGTGTAATTTACATACTTTAATATGCAATGGATGATTCATTTAGAGGTAGGTTCTTTTTGAAAAAATACCATTTTGTGTGTTGTGATAGATTTGTAGTCAATAATCAGACGAGTAAGTTTTTTGTATTGATAATTTCTAAGAACAGATTTTTAGGTTCTTCCTAATGATGAATTATTATTGTTGTTCCTTTTTTCATTACACTATTTAATTCCGAGATTGTATAACTAATCATTTGGAGGTGGGGGCGAGGTTTGCAAAAAAAAAGTCTATGAAATGGCTAATTTTTTCGAAAATAAAAAAAATCAATTTCATGGGTTATTATTTTCATATTTTTGTTAACAATCATACAATTCATTAGCAAGGACTAAAAGCCGTCTGCTTGAGTAAACAAAATTTTAATAAAAGTTAAATACTAATTGGAGTAAATTTAATGAAAATTTGTTGGATATAATAAAAATTGAAAATTAAAACTTATTAAAAAAGTTATTTTATTGCAATAGATTATAAGTTCCTTACAAAAGGTATAAGTATTGTTACAGCCTATTTCCCGTCTAAAAATCTAAAAAACAGCCCATGAAACCATGACTTCATTCCGAGAACAAGTCGATAAACAGTTAATTTCACGCTTTGGACCGGCCGCATAGATCGTGTGATAACAAACATCTATAAGACTTTTTCCTTTGCGGCAGCTACAGCCGATCAAAAATACGAAGCGAATACTACTGATATGATCGTCATATCGTTTCGCAATACTTCGTTTTGTTTGACCGATGTATTCCCGCTCACAAACACCGCACTGAATCGCATAACTACCAGACTTTTTTAAACTAGGAGTTTTATCTTTTGTTGCACATATTAAATTGCATAATTTATTGCTATTTTTATAAACAATGTCCAAATTATATTCTTTAAATTTTGATTTTATTTTGTATGTTATAGTTGGTGTAAACGACAGAGCTATTTTGGGATTATGTATTTGCTTTTTAAAATTTTTTAAAACAATGTTGTTAAATTTGAGTTGTGTATCTTTTTTGAATGGTGCATAATATGTTCATATTCGCGCTTGAAGCATTGAGAAACGATATGACAATCTATCAGAAGTACTCTCTTAAAAAAACCTTTTTGTTCGTATATATCCGAAAAATATAAGATAAAAGAAGTAGACGGTGTACGTTTAATAAAAACAGTAACGAACGAAGCTCAGCTTGACGCCTACAAAAGCTTCTTTATTCAAAGCCGAACAAATTTACTGAACCAAGACCACGGCAACATCATTTCACGTCTTTTCAATCGCATTTAACCATCTTGTCACTTGTTTGTGTATTAATTGTACTATATTACTATTTTTAGTGTTTCATTACCAAAATTATGACTGAGATTTCAAGGGTGAAACTAACATCATTGGATTTAGCCGTGTGATCAAGGAATAAAATTTTTCCGAAATGCATTCAGAGTGAGACTGCAAATTTAATTTATTTTAATTCAAAGATTGAAATTTTTTGAAATCAATATACGGTGTTATATTTTCATACAAATTAAAATCGATTTAAAAGGATTTCAGGCGGTTCAACTTTCAAAGAATCTATATTCAACTTTCTCTTTCGATTTCTATTAAAATTTGTATACAAAAGGTCCTTTTGAGTCGAAATATTTATTTGTATATTTTAATTTTTGGCAATGTTTAATATTTCAGAAATATTATTATAATAATATGTTTAAGTTTTTGTTATTACATTCCAGAACGTCAAATAATGCTTTTATCTAATCTAGTTAAGTAAAGGGCTGGTAGCGAGCATCAAAAAATCTTTCACGCACAATAAGTCATTTGAATATTTTATTTTAATGTAAAGTTTTTATAATAATTATGCATTTATCTCCGGTTAACTGAGTACAGTGGAATATTAGAATATTTTGAAAACAATTGGAATTGTTTGATTGGCCGCCCTTCACGTATCAAATTTTCAAATTGAGTGCGTGTGCATCATAATTGTTTTATCAGAAAATGTCAACCGCCCGCGTTTTCCAATTATTATAACATTAGTTTTTAATCCGCATCAATTTTAGCATGTCAAAAAGTCCTCTTCTAGAAATTATTAAAACAAAGCTAATAAATAAATTTACAAATGCTTGATTTATTACTCACAAGAACGTTTGACGCTTTAAGGAGCGACAGTTTCCGTTAGCATCACGTAATTGATGATTTCTGCAAATCGCAGGGATCTTTGACAATACTTTTCGAACGGATAAAATACTAGGGATGTCTATCCTTGATTTATGGTCTTTCAGGACGTCGTATTTATTATTTTCTTTTGTATTTTTTCGTAATGGAATGGTCATCAAACTCGGCTCGCTTCGAACGTGTAAATTGGGTTCCTTCGCAACACTTACTCCCATATTATCATATTCTAAAGTTGTTCTTTCGGATAGTAAAGAAGAATTTGGATTTGAATCCAAACTTGCTTCAATTAAGGGCAAGTTTGAAAGTTGTATGTGTGGAAATGATAAATGTTTAACAAATTGTTTATTATTTTTTATATTTTGTAAATCAACAGTTTCGCTTTTTGATGTGTTCACATTTAGTTGTGGAGTTTTCATAGTGGTTGCCATCCAATTTGATATAGGATTTATTGTAAGGTCTTCTTCGTCGTAATAATATTCATCAGCATTGTTGACCGTGTCCTTCAAATAAAATGATATTCGTTAGCCTTTTTATACCTAAATACATATATATATATATCAATAATTAAGGTACGAAGAATTCAAGTATGTACATCTGAAAATTCGTTTTTATCCACTTCAATAAATGCTACGTCTCTTAAACTAATATGAATATTATATTTTCCGGTCTGTTTTTGGTCATAAAAAGATTGGGTCTCATTTCTCAGTGGCAGACACAATACTTTTCTTATAAACAAAACTTTTAATATAAAAAAAATTATTTTGTAAAATGAAGACATTGAAACTTTCCCGACTTAGTCTTTTGCAAGAAGCTGATCGACTGAAACTATTCTGATTATGCTTTTTATAAATTCTGTTCTTCGCAAAAGGGTTCCAAATATTGTAAAATGCGAAGAACTTATTCAGGTATATGAAAGAAAAAAAAAAACAGATAACTACCAAGTTGGTAGACTGTCACTGAAGCTCTTCTATGCTATTTATAAATTTATGGAAAAGGGCTTAAGAAAGCTGCGTGTACCCAAAGTGCGAAGAACATAAGTATAAGAGAAAGTGTACGACTGTGTCGAACGTACTTGCCTTTTTAGTTAAGTTTTATTTGATATGTTTGTTGCTGTAAAAACACGATAAAATTTAAGATTTTCAAAAACATTTTATAAAGAATTAAAAAAAGATTATTCAATAATTTTTTTCCATTTTAACTTAAAGCTTGTATAATAATTTACAAAAATAAAGCTGGTGAAGTTCAAACGTTTAAATTAAAGGAATACATAATT
Organism: Epistrophe grossulariae; assembly: GCA_929447395.1. Taxonomy (NCBI): domain Eukaryota; kingdom Metazoa; phylum Arthropoda; class Insecta; order Diptera; family Syrphidae; genus Epistrophe; species Epistrophe grossulariae. The sequence continues at coordinate 112,192 of OV839566.1, forward strand.
ATTAGATTACAATTCTTTAACTTATAAGTTAGTGTTGAATATACATTTTAAGATTGAATTTACATTTATATAACTGCGAAGTTCTGCTAGGAATATTACTACTTTACTTGAAAAGTATCCACAATCGTGGGTTGGAAAGATAAATTATTTACAATTCGAAGCATGAAGAAGCAAATTTTAATTACAAACTCGATGACCAGATGTTTTAAAAGTCATGAATTTAGTTTTTTTCACTTATAATTAAATATGATAAGAAAAACAAGTTCTTAGAACTTCGAGGTCCTCTTCAATTAAAAAGACACCATCTGCAAAAGCTGTAAAGAGGCCATTTAACCCAAGCTTAAAAATCGAGTATATGTACCTACACAACAAAAAAAAACAACAAAGGGCCGAGTACTGATCCTTGTAGTACTCCGCATAAAAATTGCATCTTCGGTCGACTTAACTGAGCGAAAACCAATTTTTTTTTCTTTAAAAAAATTGTTTTTATTTAGGAAAGAAATAATTCTATTTAAATCATTAGTTTTTCAAATATTTTTGAAAAAGTGGTAACAATAGAAATATAGGGTTGTAGTTAGCCATATTAAATAAAATATATAACTTAAAACATCTGAAACATAAAAGACATTTATTTCATTCAAATCTTCAATATAAAAGATTTTTTTAAGAAAAAGTGCTTGCGAGAGTCTTGTTTTTATTTATATTCAAATTTAAAAATTTAAATATTGCTACTAATATTGCTACTTTTTCAATTCATTCAATAAATTTAAAAAAATATTTCATATTTGATAAACTACCCCTGAAGTTGGGAAAATTCAACGAAACTAGGGAAAATTATGAAATTAAGATTTTTGTTTGCATAAAAGAGATGTGGGACCAAAAAAGTCTGATAAAACTCAAAATCATTTAAAATCCAAAGAACTGGGCAATCAAAAACTTTGTAACCTCTCAGATTTGTTTATCAGGTTATATGAACTGCTAAGCTTATCGCAGTCCAACTTCTGGTTGGCAGTGTGTTATTACATACATATATTTAGCATCACCAGCAACATTCATTTGAAATAATGTTCCAACAACATTAATTTTGAATAATGTAATGTTGTTCTGTTTGTTCACATTCTCAAGGCCTGATTTCTGTTTCTCTGGTAAACAATGGTGTGCTAATGCAGTTTTTTTGCGCCCCAGTGTTCAAGTACGGTTTGTGACCAAACAGGGAAAATCAAGATTTTTTGTTTTAACTTGGAAGTTGCTATATAGACAGATGGGCTGGGCAAGTCGACTCATGCCCCCCCAAACGGTTGACCTAGTGGACGACATCTTCTTCAATCTTCTCCGCTTTTCGTTTCGTGTGAGTGAAAAGCTTGTCCCTCAGGGTATTTTCGGATTTAAAAGTATTTTGACTTCGTCTTATGTCTTATAGGTGCAGTAATGATTTGATTGGTGAGATGGCGGAATGTAAATTGTAGACACTAACTTGTTGGAAATCATTAAGTTTATTTACTTGTTTCGTTTTTTTAGAAGTTTTTAATGAGCTTGTTGGCAATTATATGAAGGATGGAATTGTACCTACAGGGTGTCACCGATAATATTTACATATTTCTGATGAAAAGAAATGGTAATTATAAGACCACCTGAAGCAGTAGGTTGTTATTCTATAACAATCAACAATTAATCTGCCATTTCGTCTCATATAGTCATAACTTTTACACCAAGATATACGGGAGCTCGCAATTTGCTTCCATTTTCACCGTGAATTTAATTTTATTATTGAAAGAGTTGAAAACCAATTATTTCGTACTGTTATTAATGTTGTTGAAAATTCAAAATTGTGCTGGTAAATTCTAGAATTTCCACATTTCGAGGTTTTACTGTGATATGTTATCTATACATAAGTGGAATCAGAGTTGCGAATTTTTTAATTAAAAAAATATTAAGTCATAAACTAGTTGATGACTTATGAATTAAAAAAATTAAAATAATAAGCTAGTTGGTGACTTATGAATTAAAAAAACTTTAATTCATAAGCTAGTTAGTGATTTATAAATCAAATAATATTTAAGTCATAAGCTAGTAACTGTCTTATGAATTAAAAAAAAATTTCTCAAGCTAGTTGCTGACTTGTGAATTAAAAAAAATTTAATTCATAATCTAAAGAGTGAATTTTGACCAGGAAAATTTTCAATTCATAAGTTAGCTTATGAAATAAAATTTTGTAAGCTATAATCACAGATAATAAAGTATACAGATTAAGCATCCATATGGGAAAAAATGTCCATGAAAACGAAATTCGTCCAAAAAAAGAAATTTTTTAAAAGTTCAACTTCTTAGAGAAGGGACAACATTTCAATTTATTTGCTCTACTAATCTAACATATGGGAGAGCTACACACGGACAAAAACGCACAATTTCGTTTTTGTTTTCTTATTTCTTCTACTCCTTCAAGAGCTATGAGAAAAAACCTGTTTGCTTCTCAGTTCTCTCTTCGTGTGTTTATTGTTTTTGTTTTCATGATCTTTACTCGCTATGTGCTACCGCAAATTTGGACTTCCTATTGAATGTTAATAAAAAAATCCGAATCTGGTATGCGGTTTTCAAATCGAGGATGAAAATTCGTCATCATCGTTAGATTTATATTGTGCTTCATTATACATACATATATATATTTTGTCTGTGAGCTTTGTTTAGAAAAATATTGAAATTGATTTTTTGAGAATGATTGGAAATTTAAATAGGTAATAGCCTAGTTCCTTTACTTTGAAACTCTGTGCCTTTCTGTGAATTTCTACACCAAAGTCTGTCAAAGTTCATATAAAAAAAATAAAATGACGTAGAAATTCACACAAATGCACAGAGTTTTAAAGTAAAGGAACACACCTAATATAAACAAGAACGTTTTAATTTAAGGAAATATGTCAGTTTGTACAGAAAAGAGGATTTTTTGAATTATGTATTATTTTTAATAGATATAATGAGGGTAGTTAAGTTGAAGAGCTTCGTCGTCGGTTAATTGTGGATTTTGTATATATGGGTGATTCTCTGCCAACTGTGATTCTTTGTGTCCAGGGCTTTATTTGAAGCTTAATGTAAAAATTTCTTATGAATTTCTGGTTTGAATTGTGGAAATAAGTTGGTACTACAATTTACATTACAGATTGTTTAAAAATTTGCTACCCTTTCCCCTTGACTTGAAAAAGTATACGAAAAATGTCAGTACCGTGGCATGCCCCATCCATGTTTTTTCCAATTAAATCTACAATTTTCTATTAAAATACATCATTGAATAAAAATGTTGTTCTCAGAAAAGTTTGAGTACAATAGTTGCTTGATTATATTTTGAGAATATCAAGTCAAAATATTTGCTCTCTAATTAAATAATAATAATTGAATGTTGTCCACGGATTTCATTTTATTTTTGAATTCAAAAGATTTACCGCTGAACCGCCATTTTGTTTTTAGTTTTATGGCATTTGTGTGTTGCCGTTTGAAAGAGGCACTATTTATTTATTGTTAACAAAAGTCAATTTATTTTACTTACGTAATTTTGCTGTAAGAGTGAAGTGTTTTTATTCTAAAATCGTGTGTCACAAAATTATCTGTCAGTACCGTGGTAGTTTTATCCAAGCGTGTTATGATTGTTGGGGTGATTTTTAGAATATTGTATTTCTTTTTAAGTCATATAAGTTAAAATTATAACGGATTTTATTTTTCTCAGAAGCTTTGAGATATGAGGTTATATATTAAAGCCTAAATGTGAGTACCGTGGTATATTTATGATGAACTTAAATTAAATGATTTCAAGCAATTTTGCTAAAAATCTTGTTATTTTTTTATTAAGAATGGTACCAGTACTTCGGACAAAATATATTAAAACAAATTTGTGCAATAAATGTTAAGTTATAACCTAGCATAAAAATAAAGAATCCAACCTCAAAGAACAGATTTAAAAAACTAAAAAACATACAATTTTGAATAAAACATTGGCTTTTAAAGTTGAAAACGTCAGAATTTAGAAACTCAACAAAAATATTTTCAAAAAGAGTTAGAACGTATAAAAATTCAAGAATAAAAAATCAGTGTCAGCACCATGTCTTCGAGATTTAGTACTTTTTAGCATATTTTTTGTTCCTTAAAAGTTGTAGTAAAATGCTCTTACAGATTTAATACCATGCCTATTTAAAGACAAATAAAATAAAAAAAATTAAGGTTCAATGACTTAATTTTAGCAAAATTCTTATTTAAAAAATCACAGTAGGCAGAGAATCACCCATATGCAATTATTTCATCTAAATTTGATGGAAGATCGAATAGCTTTTACCTAGATTCAATTTATAATACATCGGGGTGATGTTTGATTTAGGTAAATTTGTAAACTGTAGATATGGGTATTAAAGGCGTGTTAAAATTTTTTTTTTCGAATTTAATTTGGTGTGTTTTTGAAAAATATTTATTTGTTGAGGTTAATTTTGGTTGATTTTAAAAGTTTGGGGATTTAATAGGGTGGGTTTCAATAAAGGAAGGTTCAAAGATTAGGACCAGGCATAAACTGCACAATTTTGCGCAAAACTTTATACAATGTATAGATATCTATACAAAATATTTCGATTTTTAAAACGATAATTATGGAAAGCAGCTAAACGCCTAAAAAGACCACAAATTCAAAGTCCGCCTATCCAAGCACTAGACAACATCTCTGAATGTTTTTAAGCCCTTTCCAGAAAGTGCAGTTACAAATAATTTACATTTGGTTAATAGAAACGACGAATTGGAAATTCCCTTCGTCACGCTCAAAGAAGTAAAAAGCATGTGTCAACACAAGCTGTCAAATAAAAAAGCACCCGGGTATGATCTAGTTACTGCTCGGTTTTGAAAGAATTGGCAACAGTAGCCTTCAAAAAACTCCAATATATAGAAAACGCATGTCTTAAGCTCCGATATGTACCACATCATTGGAAAATTACAGAAGTCATTGTTATTCCTAAGTAAGGAAAGCCACTAACAGAAGTAACTTCCTATACAACCAAGTACTGAAACTGAAACCCGGAGATATGGCATCCAACTAGGGAATTGTACAAAGAAAATAAATGCTGAAACCATACAAAAATTCCAAAACAAAGTCCTTCGTGGAATAATAAATGTCCCTTGCTATATTAGAAATAGCAATTTACATCGCGACCTACAAATAGAAATGGTTACAGAAGTGATTAGAAAACACGTTGTATCACATAATCAGCGACTACATAGTCATATTAACTCCGAGATGGATACTGTATTAAATGTAAGAGATAATGTTCGAAGACTAAGAAGAACCAAGCCTCATGAGCTGATGGTCTAAAAGAGATGGAAAAGTATTAAAACTTTAAACTTCCCCCAATGCGATTTTGAATTTAAGAAATAATTGTCGATCATTCATAGGTTGGTCCTGATTTCACGGTGGTTTTAGTGCGGTACAAGTCCCACACTACTTGGTACCGAATATTAAAAATCAATATATTGTACCATTATTTATATTATATTATATTAGGTCTGTGAATTGTCAATACAGCTCTGAAAACCACAACCATCTTACAAGGCTTAAATGCGGAAATATCGCCATCCAAACATGGTTTAAATCGAAATAAAGTAATATCTAGTAGTATCTACTACACCATTTTCGGCATGAAAGTTCTTCGTGGTGAATGCCTTTGATTTAAGTGCTAGATAAGCATTTACGACAAACTGGCCCTTAATATAAGAATAATAATATAATAAAATTAAAAAAGATATTTACCTACCTACCTAATCAAAAAATGTTCCGATCTTACGAATCTAGAATAGAATACGAAAACTACAACAACAAAAAAAAGACATTTTTTCCATCATTAAAAAAATATCCTCCACCACTCAAAAAAATCTCTACCTACCCACATAAAGAATAATGTATCCAATATCCATGGATCAATGCAAAGAAGAAAAACAGTTCATATACTTTTTATTCTTTTTCGGCAGCCTCAGACGTCCTTAAAAAAATCGTACATATAACACAGTAAAAAAAACAAACATCATCGCATTGTCTCTCTTCTTCCTCTCGATAGTTTCTGACTGCATAGTGCATAGTATTGCAGAAACAAAAAAAAAATCGTTTTTATTAAATTTTTTCCCCATTCATTTCATTCCTATATCCTGAGTAACAGAGCAAGAGGGAAAACATATGAGCGAGCACGCAAGAGGGAACTTTTTGCAAAAGACAAATAGCTTTCTTTCTGTGCTTTATTAATTACTATGAACAGGCTAACTGCTTTCTTGCCTGTTGATCGTCTGCCTGTGGTGCGTTCTTTTTTTATAAATTGTAAACTGTGTAAAAATAAATTGGGACATTTTTTTCTTTGGGGATGCTACATCTGTATAGTTTATTATCTGTGCTATCATGTTAATTTTGCAATCTAAAGCTTGGTATGAAAGTTAAAAATAGATTCAAAAGCTAATACTTACTTAGTACCAATGGAAAATTTTTCTGCTCACAATTCACTCTTAAGCTTATGAATTATTTTTTTGTATTCACAAGTTATCAACTAGCTTGGAAACTAAATTTGGCAGTAATAAATATATAAATAATATATATATAAATAATATATATATAAATAATATATATATAAATAATATATATATAAATATATATATATGTATATAAATATATAAATAATAAATAAATTTTGTTATATTCATAAGTCACTTACTAGCTTATAAATTGATTTTTTTTTTAATTCAAAAGTCAGTAACTAGCTTGGGAATTAAATAGTTTTTAATTTATAAGTCACTAACTAGCCTATGAACTAAATTTTTTTAAATCATAAGTCACTAACTTATGAATTAAAGTCACTCATTAGCTTATGAATTAAAGACAAGCTTAAGCTAAGAAAAGCAACCCTGAGTGAAATATTCTTATAGAGAGTCACTGATATATGGGTCAGTTTTTGCGTGTTGGTTTCAGTCAGTGTATAATGATACTATACTTCATCCAACAAAAATAGGCAGTACACGTCTTATGGGAGAGCTTTTTCAAAATCAGTAGCGTGCCATATTTTTGCACCATACTAAATTGAAAGAACTCCTCCATAAAAAAGTGTTTGCCCGCCCGTAATTTTTCGATTACATCTGACGCAGATCCGACGTCCTATTGATCGCACATCTGAGTGTGCACTGTGCACTGAATTGCTTTGTCCTAACCCACATTAAATATTGATGTGCATTCAGAGCTAACCGTGTCTATTTGGTAACTTGTCCTTGGGTTTCTGTTGAGGTGCTATTGATTTTAGAGCATTAAAAAAAAGTTTTTAATGATGAGTGTTATCGTGGAGTGTTTTCATCTTTTGCATTTATTTTAATGTGTGGAAAATACGTTAGAATGCAGTTACAAAATGTTAAGCTGTTTTCTTTGAAGAAAAAAATCATTTGTGTAGAATTTCGTAGCGCTGGTCAATTAATTTTTATAAAGAAAACAATTACATAAATGAAAAAAAGGGCGGTAAACCTACATACTATTCTTTCATATTTGGGTCCATTTAAAATAAACACTACGACAACCTTGTGAGAGCTTTAATGAAGGACAGATTTATACCATCCACAGTAGCCAGAATGCAAGGCAAACGTCCTATCTTGCCCACACTGCCTACTTTTGTTGGATGAAGTATAAGACATTCTTGCGTATTAACTCTTGCTTATCACAGTCAGCTGTCGTTGACTTGGTCCTATATCGACACGCTTTCTACAGTGTTGAGCTGGAATAGCAAAATTACGGCCAATGGGCGATACTTGTTTCTATCAACATCTGTATTTTTATTTTATGTAATGATAGATTTATTTATACTCTGTTCAATTTATATTTGCAGTACAGGCCTTATGGCAGAGCTTTTTCAGAAACACTGGTGCCTGCTGCTGCTTGCGCGGCACCTTAACTTAAGAAAGCCACTGAAATAAGAAACAGAATCACTGAGTTACATTTAAATTGTTTGTGTAATCTTCTTTGAGCTCACGTATATCCCACCTTGACCTATCTGCTCCCCGGGTGAAAGGAGACGGACTGGTCACCAATTTGCAACCTTATTGACATTGCGTTTATTTAAAAACAAAACACACTTTGAATCAGAGTTACCATTGCCCAGTTTATGGAAATTCATATGGCATCTTCTTTGGTTTTTGCTATGTAACTTTCAGGATTAAAGCTTTTTTAGAGCTTTTGGTAGCAAATATTTCTACTGAGAGAAAAAGGTGTTGACGCTTGGTGTTTTTATGTTTAAGGTTTTCCTTTTACGTATGGAAAAACAGTTAAAAATTAAAATGCAGTTATACAATTGTTGGATATTGTCTTCTAGAGAGGTGTGGAAAAAGATAGATTCATTTAGATAGATTTATTTAGGTCATCATTGTTTTTGATTATAAAATGAGCGTATATTAATAAATAGTTGGTAACCCTATCGATATTTTTGTGAGATTTGCGGCAGTTTTAAATACTCACTACGGCAACCCTGTAAGAGCTTTAAAATGAAGATAGCTTATTGAAATCCATAATGGTCACACTGAAAGGCAAATATGAATCAATAAAAATGATTTTTTTATTCCAAAATATATTACTTTATTGACAAACAACACAAAAACCACACAAATAACAATAATCTGAATAATAATATCAGGAGAAAATAAAATAATCCAATCAGCTGCGCAATATAATTGTTTTTTTTTTTATAAACAGCTGAGATTGGTTTGTCAGTTTTGGAAGTAAAACGTAATAGATTTCCTCTTTCTGGTACTTTATTTGACACAAGCGTATTATAACTATACCGGGTAGGAAAATCTTTTATAAATAATAATTTATGTTGCGTTGAATAGTGGCTACATAAATGCTTGGGCACTACATAACTATTTAGCTGTTTAGAGGACAAAAAACATTTGACCAGTCAAAATGTCGATGCAATTTACTTTTAATTCGTAATCAATTGTTAAATATTTAAAAACGCAATAATACCTATCATGTTTTCAAAATTGTAGATTCGTTATTAGTAGCTTTAAAAATGGTAGAATACAATTTTCTTATCAAAAATCAAAAAAACCAATTTTATGCCAAAAAATAACTATGTAATTGGTGAATCCAATTTTTACTTCACTTGTCTCCTTCATACAACGTTATTCATAGTGTTACTCAGGGAGCCATTATGAGATTCGCCAAAGAGGGAACTGGGACTGGCAAATGTATGGGTCTTAGGGAAAAGGAAAACATTTTGAAGACAACAATTACAAACCTTATCGACATCCGAAGAGATGGCATGATAAAAAGATTAAAACTTCGTAAAAAACTATAAAACGGAGCTAAGTAGCAAGAAAAAGTGGGTAGGCGAAACAGTGAACTACACACTTAAAGCAAATGCCATCAAGTGGTACACTGATGGATGGAGAACGATTGAAGTGAAGAAAAGGAAAACATTTTGAAGACAACAATTACAAACCTTATCGACATCCGAAGAGATGGCATGATAAAAAGATTAAAACTTCGTAAAAAACTGTAAAACGGAGCTAAGTAGCAAGAAAAAGTGGGTAGTGAACTACACACTTAAAGCAAATGCCATCAAGTGGTACACTGATGGATGGAGAACGATTGAAGTGACTGGTGCTGGTATATTTGGGCCAAAAACAAAAATTTTCGTAACGATGGGACAGTCCACTAGCATTTTTCAGGCGGACGTCCACGCCATAGAGAAATGAGCAGATCGAAATCTCGAACGAAAATATCGCAACGAATACATTGTCATTATGTCAGATAGTCAAGCCGCACTGAGCACTGAGCACCTTTGCAGATTCTGCAATAGGAGACGCCGAACCATGTACAAGGACGATGCGATGCACTTATTCATCAAAGAATAAAACACCTAGGAAAATACCAGGTCGAAGAGAGCGAACTGACGTCTCTCAAGATACTCCAAATACTCCGATTTCTCAAAGGAATAAATTTGGAGGAGGAGCTTTAAGATGAGCATTTTACCCCAATATACTATCCATAATAAGTTCTTATACGAGGCATGACTAAATAAACTGGACTTTATATTATTTCTGTTCCTACCTACACGCAATAACATTCGCACAGATTTTGGAAATTTGGTTCGGATTTCTTTTGTTTATAACAGTTTGTATTTAGAATCAATTATAGCTATATATACAATTTACAAAGGAAAAAAATTAATTTGGAAAATTTAACCGGTTCATTGTTTGTTCCATTTACACATACATAATACTAAAAATAAAAAAAAGGTATTTAAATGTAGATACACCCGGAGGAAACTTAAATGCATTGCGTCTGTGTATATCGAATACATGCTCCAATGTTTTCTTCTGCGCTACCTTTACCAACTCCTTTTCCAAAGTGCACGCCCAAGTAAAAAGGTGTGACTGTAGACTCAATACGGCAAGGTTTAACATCTGATGCACAGAACTGGTTTCCGCAATGAACTGGTTCACACCCTGGAAGTGGACCCATTCCAACTCCAACAAAGTCTTCGATTATACAAGGCATAGTAATGCGATCGTTACACGTAGTGAAAAATTGTCTTGAGTTTCGAAAAGTAAATGCACTCCGAAAAAGGGATAGAATGTCAAATCCTCCACGCACTGGTCTTGCAGAAGTCCCAACCGGCAATTGTAAGTTCTCTTCTCCAGAACCCTCAGCATCAGCTAAAGCAGAAGTAGCAGTTGTAGTTGTAGTTTCTGGTTGTATAGAACCCGTAATGGAACTTGTATTCAAAGTTTGCCCTATATATAATAGGAACAAATTGTAATAAGAACGTTAATTTTAAATAGCCCATCTAGAAAGAAAAAATCCAAGTGAATATTTTTGTAGGCAAATGTCTTTATTTTGGCATCAGAAATAAGAAAGGAATTCTGAAATAATGTGCGGAAAAAATGTTATTCAAGTTCAAATTTTAAAAAAGTTTATACAAAACTTGTAGATCATGCGATTCTCTTAAAAACTACACATTTTTTTTCGCAAACATCTCTTGCTATCAAAGGTTGTTTTAACAAAATACAATTCCATTATAATAGTTTTGTTCATAAAAGCAATCTTTAAAATTTATTATTATTTCATAAAACTTTATGTGGAATGCAGTTCGTATAACTCCATTATTTCAGTTCTTTGAACTACTTAGACCACAGAGTAGAAGTAATTGACTAATGACTGTAGCCAGAAGTACTTGGCAGTAGATGCTGCAGCCCAAAGAAACACCTATTATATGTTTAAGAATAAAATGTCAAAAATAATTATTTTTGACTTTGAACAAATTTTTTAAAAGTTATATCTTTTGAATGGTCGCTATTTTAATCTAAATCTAATATAAACAATCTGACAAATTGACAGTTTTTTAATAGAATTCCATGATATGATTATGCATGATAATTGAGTCCTACTTATGTGGGCTTCAGGTCTTAGGTAGGTAGGAATGTAGAAATGACGGTGATGAGGACCTAGCTCCGTGACCCAATTAGCGCTTGATTGCGCCGGCCGTATTGATACCATTACTCGTTTGAGGTGTATAAGAAAAAGAATTGTTGAGACGGATTTGTGGAATCATCATTACACTCCCCCAACCACAGTATGCCGAGATAGGTAGGTAGATTGATTTCCAGTTCAGAGCTGCATACCTTGAGTGAGTGGGGGAGAAATATATACATATGTTACTTCTGTTATTTGTAATCTTAAGTCCAATGCATTTATTAGGTAGATTGTATGAATGAAAGAAAAATATTTATCAATTCTTAAATTTAAAATCCTCTTTTTTCGCTTGCACATTGAGTGAGTGGGGGAGAAACTTTTTTTCGCTGCACCTTGAATGATTGGGGGAGAAACATATTTATTTGTCACTTCTGATTTAATTCTTACATCAAATATTGTTTATAAAGAAGTTTTGTAAAACTAATATTGTTCATATAAATAAAGAATTTAGGTATTTATTTTGTTCAAACATTCTATTTGAAAATTTAATTGCAAAACCTTATTGAATGTGCGAAAGTTTCGCACGGATCTTTTGGTTATTTATTATTTTGTATGAAAATTTTATCTCTAATAATGGAACAAATAGATCCCAGCCATCTTTTTTCTCTGAATTGTTTTCATTATTATTATATATGTATATTTAGTCTAAATTATCACCTTTCAAGGCGTATGAGTCATTTTTTGTGAAAATATGCTAAATTTTAAAAAATCTAACGTTAATTGGACAAAGAAATTTGTTTTTATTCACTTTTAGAATCCACCAAAATCTTTAAACGACTTGATATATTTAATATTTGGCGTAAGGTGATGAAGGTTAAAGATGCTTCGAAGCAAAACATAACTTTAAAGGCTTTTTTTGGGAATATTTAAGTAATAAATGCATACCAGAAGACCCGTGCGAAAATTTCGCACATTCAATTAGGTTTTGCAATAAAATTTTCAAATAGAATGTTTGAACAAAATAAATTAATTCTTTATTGATATGAATACCTACATAATATGTATATTAGTTTTACAAAACCTCTTTGTAAACAATATTTGATGTAAGAATGAAACAGAAGTGACAAATAAATATGTTTCTCCCCCACTCATTCAAGGTGGACCTGAAAAAAATGTTTCTCCCCCACTCACTCAATGTGCAAGCGAAAAAAGAGGATTTTATATTATAGAATTAATAAACATGTTTCTTTCATACATGCAATCTAGTGATACCTAATAATTGCATTCGGCTTTTTATAATGAGAAGAAAAGGTTACAAACAACAGAAGTAACAAATATGTTTCTTCCCCACTCACTCAAGGTGTACATATTCTTCTCTTTCACTCATTTAATGGGTTTAGTTTATTTCTTAGAAGATAAAATAGAGGAACGGGCATATCGAGGAAAATGATAAGCGTTTTTCAAAATAGTGTGAGTTACACAAACACAAACACAAATGCATTCACACAGGGAAGGCATGCAGTTAGACAGCTAAATCCTGGGGAATTTTTAGCTGTTTTTTTGAGGAATGTGTTTTGAGATTTTACATCGTCAAAATAGAAAATAAAAGTTTAGTAAATTAAATAAGCAAGTGAAATAAAAGTAAATAAAATGAATATATGCTATTCTTCATTGAAATAAAAATATAAAACTATACATGCGGTGCTCCGTTAAATGCTCTAAAAACACCTATAATAAGCAGTGCAATTTTTTGTTCATTTTACGCTATGTCTCATATTCCACATAAATTAAGGAGAATTACTCTGCACTACGGGCGCCTCGCCATCACCAACAAAAGCTAATTCGACCCTGGGCGAGAATATCAATTTTGACAGATAGGCACCTGACATATCACGTTTCAAAGTATATTGGTATTTTCAACAAATTTGCCTTTTTATAGCAAAATGTTATGAAATATCAATTTTAAAGTATTCTACGATAAAGTATTTACATAAGAAACATCACTACACATTAATTTATGTGGAATACAATCAGCCCTTCAAATGAAAAGATTGTTAACTCCATATTAAATGTGTTTTTACACAATTTAAAACAGCACCGCATGTTCTTTTATATATTTTTTTAATAAAGTATTGCAAGTTTTCACTATGCTCACTTTTATTTCATTTTTTTATTTAGTTTAATTATCTTTTTTCACTATTTTTTAACGATTGAAAATCTCGAAACACTTTCCTTTAGAAATGACAGATAGGCACCTTTTTGTTTTTTAATTTGGTGCTTCACTCACATACACTTCATATGTGATATATACCTCTTCCTTATCTTCTGATTCTAAGGATACAAACAACAGAAGTAGCAAATGTGTTTCTCCCCCACTCACTCAAGGTGCAGCAAAAAAAAAAAGAATTTTAAATTACAGAAGTAATACATATTTCTCTCTTTGACTCAATCAATGAGTTTAGCTTATTCGGTTTTTTATAAATACGAAAAAAAGAATACAAGTAATAGAAGTAACAAATGAGTTTCTCCCCCACTCACTCAAGGTGCAGCGAGTTAATTTTTTATACTATTCCGAAAGTGCATACGCACCTTAAAAATTTTAATTCCAGCTGTCAAGTTTTTTCAATGTCATTCCCGTTTTCTTTGCACTATTTGATCAAAGCAAATTGCAAATTGGAATGAGAAACGGTAAACGTTTAATACAATTTTATTCGTCCTAAAAAAATGAGGGTTCCTACAAATGAAAGATAACTGCCACGAAGAAGAGATCATGAAAAACTATTCAATTATTTAAATTCTCTGCTTTAAAAACGCTTCACTTACATCCTATTTCTATGTATATAAGAGCTTTTTCAGAACTAACAGACAAAGTTTTGTTTTTGAAAACTTAAAAAAAAATTTTATAGTTTATGGCTTATGCTAACAAGATTAATTCCAGTAATTTGGAAAATAATAGTTCCTAATTCAACTCAGATTTTGAATACAATATTTTATTTTTTTTAAGTTTAGAGAAGAGTTCATAGTTTATGTTTATTTATTTGTACTTATTTGAATAATTTTTACTTTTTGTAACTGTTGAATAAAAGACTGATTTTCAATGTTCAAGCTGTTCTTTGGGGCTTCAGGTCTTTCTTTCAATTTTCTTGAATTTTTAAAGTCACGAAAAAGGAGTTATGATTATGATACATTTTAAAGTTTTGTACAAAGTACTTTTCAATAGCATTCACCGTTTATAAGATATAGTATACGGGAATATGCATGTTAAAAACAGATACTTTCGAAATTTTACCTTGAATAATTTTTTTTACACATTCGATTTCGCAATGTACTTTTGAGACAATATTTCTGAAGCCAAAATAAAGATAATTTCGTTGCCTTGGATATTTTTTTTTTCAGATTTGCTTTATACATTATTGCTGGGCTATATACATAAAAAATAACATTGGTTTGAATACCTTGGGAAGATGTTGAATTTTGTGTAACAGGTTTATCTTGAAGTGCTGGTAAAGAGTCTAAATAATCTTCCATCATTATGTTATTATTCTCTGTAGTTACTTGCTTAGTTGGCCCTATTTTAAAAGACTGGTCATCACAAGGTTGATATATTATAGAACACATTTTTGATTCTTGTCGAATGCAGGATTTGTAGTCTTGATTTGCTAAGTGGCGCCCATTTTCAGCAAAGTTAAATGTCTACAGATTAAGTATTAATTACAATCATTACAAACTTTTAAAAATAAAATGCAAGACTTAGTCTGTCGTATACGTCTTTCTTAAATAATAGATATTATTTTAAATAACTTATATAAACACTTATTTTATTTATTTATTTACTTTCTTGTTGTTCAAGTTTCAATTTTTGAATATAATATTATGTATTTACAATATGTACGTACAGTACATGTTTAGTAAAACATCCATGTATATTGTATAGCCGGGCTGTTCCTGTCCTTGAAAAAGTTGGTTTTTTCTTCAGAAGCCAAAACGTTTTCTCAATTGTTTTTTATCTTTGTTGTTTGTTTAAAAAAACGGACAGAGTTAACAAAGTTAGATTTTTTTCAGTGCAACTTTAAGTTTACACATAGAATCATTTGGGCTAAGAATGTTCATTTTGCACTTTGGGCTTTAATTTTATAAACAAAATAATTAGAACAACTAATGCATACAAAAAAAATACAAACTACATAAAACTAACATTTTATAGCACGAAAACATTATTTTGTAAAACATAAGCAACGTTGGATGAAAGCATTATCAGCTAAAGAATAGTGCCATTATAAGTTTATTTTAGTACGAAATGTCACTTTATAGTACTTTCTTACGATAACAATATAGTTTTCTTCATCTTCACAATTTATCTTTAAATGGTCATTTTCGTATGAGGTTTTCATTTCAATCTTTTATCCAAGTTAATAATTCATACGAGTAGGCAATAAAGGGCATGATCCAGTCTTACACTTTATCTTCTAAAAAAATGCGCTTATAAAGTTTCAACCAAAATGAAAACCAATATCTAAAAACTATAGGAAAAATTGGCCTTAAATACATTTTGGGTGATACTACACCTACCTGTACGACTCCTTCATGTCCAGTATAGTATTGAAGGCAATTCGCAGGAGCTCTTTGACTGAATGGAATTTGTGCAATACGTATCTCCCAAAATCGTATAGGCGAAAAACGGTTAGAAAAATTCATAGTTATTTCAATCGTTTCTTCATCATATAGCGAAATATTTGCCATTGTAATATTACTTTTTAACAATGATTGTTGAATCCCTTTAGGTGAAAAACGACTGGATTTCCGTCCTTCAACATCGTAATATACTATGCATAACGATAGGGTGTATATAATTAAAATAAAATAACCCATACGTTCTTACCATGTTGACCACTATTTTGTCCGCAAAGTAAAAAACTTCCAGATGGACCTCCACTTACGTTAAAAACATCTCCATCACATATTCCAGTTTTTCTATTAGGCTGTCCAAGGGAGAAATGGTTAAAGTCAATGCGAAGTTGACTCACATTAGAGTCCATCATTTGTAGTTTATACTTGCAAAAAGTGAAGTTTTGAGGCATTGAACTTGGAAAATTTGGCGACACTAAATACGTTATGTTGTTGCGTATGGTCTGGTCACAGGTCGCTAAAACTAAATTTAAATTACAATTATTAAATTTATTATGTATAGAAGATAATTGTTTTTTTATAAATACAAACAAACAGTGCCATGAAATAAGGTCTAGTGCACAAATGTGGCCTATATATATAGCTTTATGAAAGTAATAAAATACCTAAAGATCCCGAAATTCGTATAAATACCCCTGTTTCGACACGTAATATAAAAACATTAAATGGCAAACTCCAGGATACATGGTGAGAGAGGAAACCAAAAGAGATAAGAGCAGGGAGAGGGGCGTGGAATTATGAAGAGAAATTAACAGGTGGAAAACGAAGCGAGATAGCTAGGGAATGTTTAGAGGAGCTGAGGGGGAGAGAGAGGGATGGAAACGAGAGAGAATCACGATGGAAACAAGGCAGAATAGGAATGAGAGGAAGGGAAGGAAGAGGAGACAGTATGACAGGATACGAGAGAGTAGAATGGGAAGTCAGAAGAGAGCAGGAGAAGTAAAGACGGGATTTAATAATAGAATCCAGATATAACAGGTTATATAAGGAAGTAATGACCGAGGGGATCCCGCAATATCTGAAAGCGGGATGGAAGGCAGACAGAACAAAGAGAATAGCAAGAGTCAGGCTAGGGAATGAGGTGAGAGAAAGATGGTAATGGAAACAAGAAGAAGAGAGAATGTGCAGAGTGTGTGAAGGTGAGCCAGAGACGTGGGAACATGTGATAGAAAGATGCAGGTCAGGTGGAGATGAAGGGAGATCAATAGGGGACAAAATGATGGATATAATAGACGAAGGAGGGAAGAATGGATAAAGGCACTAGAAGTTGCGAGAAGGAGTAAGGAGGGACGGATGGGAGACTTATAACCCTTAGGGGATGCAATACAAAACAATACAGAATACAGAATATAAAAACAGCATGTGATCCTTCTTTCTAATTGGTCAAAGATCTAAAAATTAGTTCTTACTCATACCGCCATATTATTACTGCATTAATCCAGATTGAAACTTTAATCCAGATGTATTGAATTTAAATTAATTAAAATCCGGATTATAATTTTCAAAATGCACGAATGGGTCGCACAAACAAAAATAAAGCACCGTATTGTACGTTATGTACACATGCATGGAAATTAATACACTGAATACACACCAACGCGTTGTATAGGTAGGTAAAATCTGATTTCTTAAACAAATATCAATTTATGAGACAACATTTTGAAAATTGTTGGAGCTGTTTTTAAAAAAAATATTTTTTTTATACATATAATTATGTAAACATTTTTAAGAAAAAAAAAATGGTACCTACGCAATTTTTAGCATTTATATTAATACGGAATTAAAAAAATTAATTTTGAAAAATGGTTCTATAAGATATACCGTCACAGGTAATAATCGATAGATACAAAATTTTTTCCAATATATTTTAGATCGTACTGTTATTACCTGACAAGAGTTTTAATCAAAATCGCAGCTGTCGTTTTTGAGAAAAATGAGATTTTCCCTTGACGTTTTTTAAAAATAATAATTTGTATTTAAAATCTGCTAGAATACTTTCAAATTTTTTTAAACATTCTCTGTAAAAAAAATTGATTAAAATCAGTAGAAACCGTTTTTGAGAAAACCGAAAATGGTACAATGGGAGGTACCGCGTTTATAACCATTTTTCGGAATTTTTCTTTTATAAAATGGTATCCTTTTCGTTAAAAAAAAATTGCTGAGTTTTTTAAAAAAAAGTTAGAGAAAAGTTTTTTGGTGAAAAATAAGATTTTCATTATTTTCAAAAAAAAATTTTAACATTGGTTTTGGTCCTCAAAAAACTAAAAAAAAAACCTATGGGGTAATGCCCAAAAATCGCTAGGTACCACTTTTCGATTTCGCTATCATCGTAATGCAAGTTTGACCAAAATCTGGAGTTAGATTTTTTTACGAATCCGCATAACTTGCTTTATTATAAAGTTCTAGTCTTATTTCACATCTTCGCCAAAAAACCCTGTATATTTTTTTATTGTTTAATTTCAGTCCACTATTTGACTTGTAATCTATCATTGCTCTTACATATTAGACGTGCGATTACACTGCGTTTTTAAGTCTGAATTTTCAATTTTTCACTAAATTTTTTTTTCTCGAATTTTGTAAAGTGCTGTACATCGATGGAAAGGCAATTATTTTTGATATTGTAATATCATTTAAAAATTTGGTTGGGACTGATAATAATTATATATATTATAGCACACACAGTCAAAAACAGTGAGATAGAATTACATACGACTACGAAATTTGTGATATAAAAAAAACTGTGAAAGATATACAATTTAAAAAACTTTATTTTAAACGAAAACACGTTTTCAGTTTAAACTGTAAGTCCCATGCATACGAACATATGTACCTACATAGTACATACATATATGTATGTGCAACACTTGGTACCTTAAACTAAACTATGTCTGAGGTGGGATAAAATATAGACTACCGTAAGTAATGAATTTCTTTTAAAATCTAATTTTAGGTAGGTATACAAATTACATTGATCAGACCACATTGTGATCGTACATAAGAATAAAGGACTGTTCACATGAGAGCGCCCAACGACCGACGGATAAAAGAACAAACGAGATTTAACGCGTTTTAATTACTAATATAAGAAAACATTTAGAAAATAAATTCGTCGTCGCGAATTGCAATCTGTTCGCGACGACCAACTTATTTTCTCAAATTTCTCTTATTTTAGTAATTAAAACGCAAATTTTAGTATCTTACATTAATTTAAATAAGTTTCCACCATTTAACCTGGTTTTTTTTTGAAGAATTTCGGCTTTTTAAATATTTTAAATCCCATTTGTTCTTTTATTCGTCGGTCGTTGGTCGCTCTCATGTGAACAGTCCTTAAGTTTATTTGCTTTGAAATAGTAAATTCGATTAGCTATTTAACTCAAAGTGAAATTAAGCCAAACGTTAAAATGTTCCTTCATCGAGTATATATTCACAAATTCGCATTTCATGTTATTCTAAGGTCCCAGAAAAATGAGTTATTATTATTAAACAACAATAAACTTACATATGCAACATACGCCAAATCCCATGGAACATTCTCCTTGGGCGATTCCACCCTTTAAACGGCATTCATATACATTAAAACATATTCCAGTTCTTCTGCCGTCATTTGAAAGACACTCTCCATCCACAGGAACCGGAAATAAATGAAAAACTGCCAGGAGTTATATATATGGGGTTCATATTATATTTTATTTTATTGAATCTATTTACCTTTCCCATTTCTAATATTAAATTCCTCTCGTTTTAAACTTGCGTCTTTTCCAAATCCAAGGTTATTAGTATATTTTATATTCTTCGGGTCACTTGCAGCACTC
Organism: Epistrophe grossulariae; assembly: GCA_929447395.1. Classification (NCBI taxonomy): domain Eukaryota; kingdom Metazoa; phylum Arthropoda; class Insecta; order Diptera; family Syrphidae; genus Epistrophe; species Epistrophe grossulariae. The sequence continues at coordinate 132,142 of OV839566.1, forward strand.
CATATATCGATTTTTGTTAATATATGCATTGCATTTCTTCTAATATCAACACCCGCAGACATGGCGTTTGAATTTATAACAATGCACAACATCCACAAAGTTAAATGCATAATTTTAAAGTTCTTCAGTTAAATATTTAGAATAATCATTTTGTTTCATGAACTATATTACTTAGAACTTAAACATAATCAAAATTAAAATAAAACTAAAACGACGTCAACAGAAACTTTGAAGAAAAGTAAAGATCTCTTGTCTATTTCACTTCCAAACTCTCTAATGTGTATTTTGCTTGTGCTTATTCTATGTAATGATGTTTCAATGTCAGCAGTATTTGTACCACTTTCACATACCGGTACAGGTTCTAAGATCTTGGTGAAACTTATAATAACAACACATATTTCCATGGACGTAGAGAGAGGAACATAAGCTCTCTTCTTAGTTAAATTTAAATTATAATATAATTATGAAATTTTTGACAATTTGTGTTTAGAAATAAGAAAAATAAGTTAATAAATCTACAAAGTGTGCTCATTGAAGATTTAACAATCTGATATAAAAGATTTGAATATAATTCAATTAAAAGTTTAAGTCATGACCTTAACTCAATCATTCCACCTGAACAGAAGTATTTTTTCTAATTTTATTCATCATCGTTATTCTAAAAGATTTGAATACAACAAAAATTTTACATTTGACCTCGCATTTTGTATAGGACAAGGTTTTTTCTTTAATGTGTAGGGTGCGTCAGTGTAAGTAAGGTTGGTAGGTAGGGATGTAAATGGTTTTTTGCCATATCTAGAACCATAAGATCAGTTTACGGAAATGGACTGTGAATTTTCCTTTTAAAGTATGTAGCTTGGTTGAACACACACTACCTACTGTGTTCATTGACTGAGGAATTTCATAAAAATCTTCCGGAGAGCATTTTTGTTGTTTCGCTTTTCTTACAATTATTTCTGTTTATTTCGTAATACCTTATTTTGTTTTTGTTTTATTTTGTTTTTCGATCACTTCACCCTACAGTCCTATATACGAACATAACTCCCAATGAACTAACTCCCACTAAAATTAAACCAAGTCCCATTAGTGCGCCAAAGAATCCCCTTGCACCTACCCCAAATCTTATAGTGTGCCCAAGCACGGCCTTGCATACCCCCCCCCCCCCCCCATACATACCTCACAGTTTATAGTAAACGATGGCGAAATAATTGAAATCGAACTGAACAAAACACGAAATAATCGAAAAACTAACAATAAAAGGCGAGATTATCTTAAAACGAATTAAGTGAAAGATAAAATGATTTTTTGCGAAACAATTATAAAACAAATTATTGGAAAACATATTAATAAAAATCCTAAACAAACGAAAAGCGAAACAACCAAAAAACGAAATGAAAAAGGAGAAACAAACCATACCCATGATTCATGATAAATGTTATCCGAAAAAATAGATTTTTTAAAATTTTTAATACAAAAATCTGTAAATGAATAAATAAATGTTTCGTTTATTTCTAACTATTGTCGTGAGTATTAGTGGCTGTGAGATAGGCCTATTAAAAATTATTAGTATCTATCACAACAGCCCTCATCTATAACTATATAACCTTAGAAAACAAGTCAATAAAATAGTAAACAATAGCTGAGCTTGAATATTGAATGTATGAACATACCCATTATCTATTGAATTTAAAGCAAAATATCTAATAATCATATTAACTAAACTTATACAGTTCATCGTTACTCTGAATTTCTCAGGGCTATTGTTGTGATCAAAACTACTTGAAACTAACGGGATTTATTGGTGCCTAAAATAACCGATTCTTAAACAAAAACAATTTCAGCCAACCTATATGAATTGATAGGTAAATGTTATGGGAAGTGGCTGCCATTTAAAGTACGACAGTAATCTAGAGTTTTTATAGAAAAATCGGCATATGAATAAAATAAAGGAATTTTAGGCTTTAGGTTCAATAAACGTACAGACAGTAAAAATTTATTACATTATGTGCTCTCAAAAATCTATTTACTTAACTTTAACCATTAAACACATAGCAAATTTTGGGTGATTCAAACGGGCGTAAAATGTAAAATTTTCAATACATCATAAAATTGAAGATTAAAGTGTATGTGTATTGTATAGATATGCTTTTTGAATAAAAATTTAACACCTTTATAAAAACAACAAAAATAGAACCTAAAGAACCTACGCCCATGCACTTCTATACGTGATGCAAGTAGCATTGCGCTTGCGCCTAATTTAATTTCCACAGATCGCAGCTACATTTTTATATCTCACTTTTATAGTATACCTACCTACTCTCTTGTTGACCTCCTAAGTATTTTCTTTTCCTTTTGGTTGGTTTCCTACACTCCATTATGATAATATTTATAACCATAATTATGCATTTACACAGTCAAATTGTTGAAAAAAATTTTTTTAATTTTCTATTTTCGACCTAATAGTGGGCCTAAATGGGCCAAAATATTCCAGTATTTTGTTTAAACCAACGATAAATATTTACAACTCAGGTTCAATTTTTCTATTGTGCAGATACTTGCAATTCACAATAAAGAATGAGCTTGTTGATTCTTATAGCGTTTTCGTTTGGTCTTCCGGAAGAGTGTCCGGAACTCTTCCATCCGAAATGCCAAACTTTTTCGTTCGCAACACTTTTTTTGTTCTGAAGTTTGTGTTTCGTTGTGTTTATTTTTTTGGTAGCATTACAATCGGAGATTAGGTGGAAGATTGTGAGCATCCCATTATTACACAGGTGACTGCAGGTGACTGCAAGTTTGGCTAGGGCTGGCCCTGATGACAGACGTCTAAGTGGCCGCAAACCCGCTACAGACGCGACTAAAATCGCGGATTTTTTATTGAAATATTTGTATAACTGATAAAACAGATCAAAATGCATTGCAATCGAAAGGGCTTGCCAACAGGAGTATAAATATGTAAAATAAAGACGTTTTGGTTCCACCCAACAGCTGGAAACCGCTACAAAAATCGATTATTTAAATTAAATCTTTTTTAATGGACTTTTGGAGGAAACCACTTGACATGTATCTTAAATGTAGGGTGTTGGCTTCATAAAAATTAAAAAATAATGGACAAACGTTGGGGTGGGGACAAACTGACAACAACCGCGATAAAAGTCGCGGATGTTATTATTATTTTGTTAGTTCAATTTTAGTGGTAACCTTTTCAAAATTAGATCAGTCAAAATGTTTTGAGTTACGCCAAACTATTGAAAACCGCGATAAGAGTCCCGAATGTTATTATTATTTTGTCCGTTCGATTAAAATGGTAACCTCCTAGCTAGCTTATAGCGAGTTTCATTCAAATTTTAAAGAATTGCACTCAAAACCAATGAATGAAACTTTCAATGAAACTTTTTTCAGTAGTTTGACATACCTGTCATTCACGATTCAAACAAAAACTCCAACAAATTTATGAAATCCAAATTAGAACTTCCTCCATAGTTATTTTTTTTTTAATTTAGCACTAGCCGACACAAGTTCACAACAAACAACAAAATATTTTTCATTTGACAGAAAAAACTGTGTATTCAGATCGAATCTCTCACCCCATGAGAGAGCTCTTCTTTCGTGTTAAGAATTGACCTAGAATTGCTCTTTTTCTTGCAATGAAACTCTTAAAATAAGAAAAGGGCACATCTTTTAACAATAAGTGCAAATCTTTTCGTGAATGAAACTCGCTATTAATCAATAGGTGTTGACTTCCTGAAAAGGAAAATGTCAGTGACAGACGTTTTGAGTTACGTCAAACTATTTAAATCCGTGAAATGAGTCGCGGATGTAATTATTATTTTGTCTGTTCGATTTAAGTGGTACACCTCCTCAAATCTAGCTCAATCAATATGGGTTTTGACTTCCTGAAAAGGAAAATGTTAGTGACAGACGTTTGGAGCTACGCCAAACTATTTAAATCTCCTATTTTTTTATTCAATTTTTATGATAACTGATTGAAATATCTCTCAATTAAAAGTTTTTGACCTCCTAAAAAGGAAAAGAACAAATTATGTAGTTCACATACAGGGTGTCCCATAAATGGTGGTCCAAACTGAAACTGGTGATATGCCAGGTCATGACCACTCAGAATTTAGTAACTTGTCCGTACCGCATCATAACAGTTTTCGAGTAACGGCTTTTTTTTGAAATTTCGAAAAACCCGTACTTTGACCCAGTTTTTTGGTCACCCTGTCTATAATTGATTTTTGTTTTTTTTTAATTTTTACACTAAAATATTGCCAAATAAAAAAAAAAATTTAAAAATTTCTGTACCATTTTGCTAAAAATTCATAAATTTCATGACGCTTTGATCAAATTTATTTTCTTACTTCATTTTTTAAAAGAGCACACTGAAAAAAAAATTTCATTATTTTAATGGACTTTGTTGAATTATTTTGAATCGATAACTTTTTTCGAATCTCGAGTTCGGTTTTTTTAACAATACTTAATTTGCCATAAATGTAGTACCTAAATTCATATGTTTATAATGTTCTTAAATCGCAACTAACAATGAAGACTCAAAAATGTTCATATGTAAAAAAGAATTGTTGTATTTTATTAAAATTTATTGCAATCACAAAATAAAGCATTACAAAATAATCAAAGCTGACGAATATAGCCTTTTCTCTGCTAGTTTTAGTTTGTTAATTAAGTTTTTTTTCGCTGAACCGGATCAGCTCTAATTCAGAAGTGATTTTGTTTTTAACTATTTCATTTTCAATATTAACTAGTGATAAGTTTGAGAAACGATTTTAGAGCATGGTTGTTCTAACCAGGTTTTTATTCGCCGCATTGCCGAGAAACTCCTTTCACAACTAGCGGAGCTCACTGGAAGAGCTAATGCTGCTTGAAGTAGTTTGTAAACATTTGGAAACATCTCATTTGAAACATTTTGTGTTAAATTTTCAACGCTTATTGACAAATTTTTCAATTGAAACATATTTTTTAATATTAAAGCTTCGGAACTCAGTGCTACACAATCAACTTGTAAAACATCTTTATAATTATTTATAAAATCGTGCGCAGTATTCATTTTTAATTTCGTGATCATCTACTGCATGTGCTAGGAATGTTTTCAAACCGCCGTTTAAAGTTGACAATTATGTTATCCATCACCTTCTTTTTTCTTATTGTTTGACAACACTGAACACTCTATCAGAAAGAACTTCGCCCAGATGCCAGTACGAACCCAAATACAAGATTAATACTTCCGATTTTCTAAGGGATGCAATGAGTTTTCTAAGGGGTGCGCCGCACCCTCTTGCCCCCCCACTACGCGCATGAGGTACACTATGCTACCTACATTGCTTTAAAAAGATTTCGGTTTCGATATATCTCAATGGTTGAGTTTACTTCGAAAAAATAAATGAAATAGGCCAACCTTTAAATAAAAAATCAGTCGCCTTCTGGCAAACGGCGTGTATAGACGTGTTAAAAAGAGAGCGCGATAACCTCATTTTTTTGTTATCTCTTGTCAATTTTGCCGCCCACGCGGCTTTAATTTAATATTAAACTTAATTGTCTTTTTTTTTTTGTTTCTTAATTAAAACTAAATAATAAAACGGGGGACGGAGCCCCCTGGCACAGGCGTTTTGATTTTCTAGATCCTGTTGCTACCCTAGACAGAAGGAAAAAACACAAAAAATCTAAATATACCAATGAATTTTTCCCTATTCCTCGTTTCTTGGCTGTTACAGGCTTGGAAAAGAGTAATGACACTTTCAGAAAACTTTCTACTTATAATACATTCTAAATAAACTGTGGATTAGAACATATTTCCAAGGAAATTTTGGAAGTTAAGGCCATGTGGTCAGGGGATCTCTTAATAAAGGCTTCCAACCGAGTTACAGCAGACCTCTTCTTAAAGGCAAAGCTCCTTAACTCTATACCTGTTAAAATTACTTCACATACGACACTTAATTCTGTCCAAGGAAGAATTTTCTGCCCGCTTATTGTTGACATTTCAGAAAAAGAACTTTTGAGCGAGTTAAAAAATAGCAGGAAGGGTTGGAAAAGTGATGAAAAAAGAAAATACAAATCTTATAGCAACTAGGGCCACGATTCAGACCTTTGATCTAATTCGCCGACCCAACTATGTTAAAATAGAATGGGCCAACTGTAGAGTTGATGAATTCATACCCAACCCGATGAGATGTATCTTGTGTCAGAAGCTAGGTCACACAAAGAATAGATGCACTAACGCTGCCGTATGCAAAGATTGTTGCCACCCCCCTCAACCTCATACCTTCACCAGGTAGTATTGCATCAACGGCAAGGATGAAACTCACACTTCTTATGACTGCATGTCCATCTTTCAACAGGTATAAAGCGGTTAACAAAATAAAAACTCATCGGCGCTGTACCGTCAGAGAAGCGTGGCAAATATTCAATGATAATCCTGATCTTCACCATCTTCCTCCACCCAAAAAAACCAAAAAAGCCAACATAACCGTTGTCCAGATTGTTAAAACTGGAAGTACATCCATAGAAGGCTTCCAAACCCAGTCTACAAGTACAAAGTCAAAACCAATAACACCAAGTGAACTAATTGCACCATTAACAATTCACCCAACTGATAAAACCCAAATCAAAATACACTACACGCACCTGCATCATCAAACCAAAATAACCAAAACGATAATAACTCTCAAATCAACAACCCCCCATTAAAAGACACTCAAACAACAACACACAAAAATTACTTTTTCGACATTTCAAATATATCTCCCAACTCAATCAAAAAAATAATTGGAACAACATCAACAAACACAATCAACTCATAAACAAATTAAAGAAACACAATCACAGGCCTAATTAAGAATATTTCCATTTAACAATGGAACATGCATGGCTTTCTTAACAATAAACAAAATCTCGAAATTTTAATAGCTAAATACGACCCAGACATCATAGCGCTACAAGAATCCCATATAACATCTAATAACTTAAAATATTTCAAAATAAAAAAATACAAAATCTTCCACCACAATAAAGACTACCAATATGCAAGGGCAGGTTGGTATACTCATCAAAAAAAGCATCCCAGTAACCTGCCATTCTACTTCGTCATCCGACTTGCTCTATCAAACCATTTAAATTCCAGGAAGAAACTCAGTTTACATACAAATATATATAAAGAAGGGGATGTTAGGATTACATTCGATGATCTTGATTCTATTCCTAGACATAACTCTAACCATATCATATTTGGAGACTTCAATGCCGCCAACTCTTTATGGGGATCCAGAAACACAAATTTACTAGGTACTATTTTTGAAGATTTCGCTAACGATCGTGATTTAGTTATCCTGATGACGGATCGCCTACCCTACTTTCAACCAGAAATACTTTCACGCCCCTCGCATTGGAAAACAATAGGCAGTGGAATATGCAAAGACCATATTCCTATCCTCATTCGCGGATTGGAAAGCAAACCAACTAAAAAATTCAAGTCACGATTCAAAGAAGAAATGGCAAATTGGGATCTCTTTGAACAGAAATAAAACACATTATCAGATAAAACACCAATCTCAACTAACATTAACCAAGAAACATCAAGAATAAAAAAAATATTAAGAACATCAGCAGCTCAAACTATCCCAGCCACAAAAGAAAACAACACCCATTTGGTTTACAAAGGACATAGGCAAAATAGTTAATGATAAAAGTAGGGCCTCGAAAAACCTTTGCCTTAGCCCTTTCTCGCAAAATTGTATTTTACGATACAATTCAGGCCAAAAGAAAATCCCGGGAACACCTTGTAAATTTAATGGATCCTTCATTGGATATTAAATTTCTATGGGGAAGAATTAGAACTCTTCAGTGCAACAAAACAACCCAACACTTTCCATTCATGTTTGCAGGTGATGCCATACAAACAGATTCTGAACTTATAGCTAACACCTTTGCTGCAAAGTGGAGTGCTTATAGTGCAGATACACGTATTCAAGGAAAATTATTGATGAAAAGAGGAACTTCGACCTAAACCAACTTGATTTCTCGGATAACCACATGAGTCCACTCACACAAAACATAACTCTATCTGAACTTACAATTATACTTAATTCTTCCAAAGGAACAACACCCGGACAAGACAAAATATCCTACAAAATGATTAAATCCAGTGGACTCAATCTTAAGCTCACACTATGTGGCCTTTACAATAACATCCTATATGTACGGGAAACTTTCCCGACGACTGGAAACGCGCTCAGCTTACAAATACACTCAGCACAAATACGATGAATATCGCCCAATTTCACTCCTGCCTGTTCTCTCAGATTTTTGAAAAAATCCTTGCACGACGACTAGGATAGTTTATGGAAGAAAAAACCAACCCGGGACAACAGAAACAACAGGGGTGTTCACACCCTTATTCACCTCCTAGAAGACAAGATAGTAAATGTTTTCAATTCATCAAAACATAGCATACTAATATCAGCCGATCTGGAGAAAGCGAAGAAAAAACCAACCCCTGTCGGCATGCCTTCAGAAACAACAGGGGTGTTCACACCCTTATTCACCTCCTAGAAGACAAGATTGTAAATGTTTTCAATTCATCAAAACATAGCGTACTAATATCAGCCGAACTGGAGAAAGCGTTTGACCGAGTGAGTCCCACAAAAGTTTTGCATCAATTTCATAACTGGGGAGTCCCAAAAATGATTGCCCAACTTTTATAGTCGTTTCTAGCGGGAAGAAGTTTTCGAGTAAATGTGGATGGATATATTATAATTCACAACTTGTCCAAGTTGAAAATGGTTTAATCTATAATGCATACATCGATTCCCTTATTCAAGAACTATCTCATCCAAACACTGAAATTGATTTTGTGGGCGTTTACGCTGATAACATATATTTTTTGTGTTCTAGGGAACACGAAATGGTTCATTCAAACTTCGTTCAAATTGACAGTAATATACAAAGATGGGCTAAAAAACACGGAGCTATAGTTCCCCTTCCTAAAATGGAAGCTCTTCATCTATGCCGAAAAAGGAAATGCCAAACAAGTACAATCAGTATCCGTAATGAAATCATATCACTCACACATCAGACATTGACGTTGCAGTTTCATACTTTTATCAAGTGTTTTATCAAGTGTTGAAAAAAAAATTGTAAATACTCCAACTTTTGCCATCCATGGTATTCGAAAGAGCTGAAAAGCCTGAAACAGGGCCGAAGAAAAATTACTTAAAAAGCATGTCCTTTGAAGATAGAAATGTGTATATGGCCCTATTTGAAGAGCTTAAAAACCTCTTGTATATGGCCCTATTTGAAGAGTTTAAAAACCTCTGTAACGAGTTATACACTGAATATCTCAATAATATGGAAAGCTGCCTTAAGATTGACCCCAAATTTTTTTTGGAAATTTGTTAACACAAAAAAAAAATCTGATGGTTATCCAGTGAAATTAAATTATAACAGTAATATTTTAACTAGTACCCCTGAAATTTGTGATGCTTTTGCTAATAACTTTCGCCAATCTTTCATCTATACTCCAATTGATGTTGACGAGGACTTCTTTCTTTACTTACAAGATTGCCCACAAGCAACCTTCAATAATTTAACAATTACAACAGACAAAGTTTTACATTACATTTCCTTACTTCATGATGATTACTCATCTGGACCAGATGGTATCCCTCCTATAATTTTGAAAAAATTCAAATCAATTTTAGCTTCCCCTCTTACACAATTATTTACTTTATCTCTTAGCTCTGGTAAATTTCCAAGTATTTATAAAAAAGCATTTTTAACACCAGTTTTTAAAAAAGGAAACAAATCTGACATATGTAATTACAGGCCGATTTCCAAGCTGTTATGAGCAGTGGTGTGCGATAGTTTGACATTCGACCGTAAAAACATTATTCGCAAACAACAACATGGTTTCATGCAGAAGCGAGCAACAAATCTACTTGTTTTTATGCAAAAGTGTTTAACTGCGTAAGAGCGTGGCCTTGAACTCGACTGTATTTATACAGATTATTCTGAGGCTTTTTATCAACTCTCACATGAAATTATGGTGTTTAAATTAAAAGTGTTTGGGTTCCCTCCTGGACCCATCACTTGGATTTCGTCCTATCTCCTTAATAGATATTACCAGGTTAAATTCCGAAACTCTTTCTCTAACCCTTTCATTGCCAAATCGGGAGTTCCTCAGGGAAGTTACTTAGGTCCCTTCTTTTTATCTTAGCTATAAATGACGTATCCCTCTGTATACGTTATAGTGAAATTCTATTTTTTGCGGATGATATGAAAATTTTTAAAAGCATTAAATCTGCCAGTGATCGTTTACTTCTGCAAGATGATTTAAAACGTTTTCTTATTTGGTGTAACAAGAACGGTTTGAATCTTAACCCAATTAAATGTCAAGCAATGACCTTTTCTAAAAAACGAACTCCTTTTTCGTTTTATTATAAAATATCGCAGCACACTTTACGCCGTGTTCATAGTTTTAAAGACCTCGGAGTTCATTTTACTTCCAACCTTGATTTTACGGAGCATATCAATCTAATCGTCAATAAGGCCAACTCTATGTTAGGGTTTATTAAAAGACGGTCTAAAGAATTTCAGGATCCCTATGTTACCCTCGCTCTTTATAACTGTTTAGTCCGCCCCCATTTTGAATATGCATCTCAGATATGGACTCCTTTTTACGTAACCCATACAAATAGATGAGAAGCAGTACGGCGTAATTTCATACGTTTCGCCTTGAAAGGGCTACCGTGGTCTGATCCTTATAACATTCCTCATTATGGACACATGGTTAAACTTCTTCAGGTTCAACCTTTATCACTAAGGAGGATTAATATGGATATTATATTTATTCATCAACTTATAACTGGCGTTATTGATGCACAAGATTTATTAAATTGTATTAGTTTTAATTACCGTGGAGGAAACTACAATATTCGTAATTTGGAATTATTGCATTTATCTCTTACCCGCATGTGTAGGCTTTTGAATTTGAACTCAAACCTATTTGATTTTAATATTAGTAAGAACAGTTAAAACACGTTAAGGACCAGTGCACCACGCTCTTAAATGTTTGCAATTATATGTATGTAGTTTAATTTCTTATTGTCATTGTATTTATTTATGTATTAATATTGTACTCGTATGTAATAGTTTTGTATTAATTGTTTTTCAAGTGTATGTTTTGTATTAGTTATTTTTTGCTTACTAACTACTTACACTGTACTAAGTGATGAGCCGGATAACACGCATACATAAGTTGTGTTGGCAAATCTTTGGTCGCAAGATGTCGCTTGTATTAAGCTCTCTTCGGCAAAAATTTGATAGTGTATACAAAAAACACATCTCCTACAAAAGAATTCGCACTCCATACCACGAGAAACTTACAAGAAAAGAATGTATCGCATTGTTTCGTTTCCGAGGAGGGAAAACGATTTTCAGCACCAAACATCTATATAACAGAAGTGTAATAGAAGAATGCGTAGACTGCACAGTAGGTCTGACTGTCCAACACATACTTTTAGAATGCCCTAAGTCCCAACGATCTTTAAACCTTACAGAAGTATCAAAACAATTGGCTAACCTTCTTGAACCCTCAATTTTAGACACCATCAAACAAATCAAAAGTACATACATCCTTGCATGGAAAAAAAAATTAAATATAAAATATAATTTTAAACAAAAATGGCATTACTTGGTCTTGTCATCCTAATGCCTTAACTCGAAAAGAGTTTGTAAATTAATTTTATAAGCTTCTTTATAAATGAAAATAAATAGCTAGAATAAATGAAGACCTCGTCCATATTTAGACGTGGTCTGATTTGATAAAATTTGGAATGGAAATAAAACAAGGCTTATTTCACTCTTCACTCAACGTTAAGAATTCCTTACTTCTTCAGGGGTATTTTGTATTTATTTAATCTGTTACAAAATTAGTTCACAATTAAATTTTTTCTTTCAAACAATTATTTAAACATTTTCTTATTTTTGTAGTAAATCACATCATACTTATACTCATCAAAATTGCATCATTCTGACGCACAGTGGAAAATAATGGTGCGTTTCGGATCAAAAATCCATAACTTTTTGTTCTATCTTTAATAGAGCGTTGAAATTTTGCACGAATTAATAGGAACATTTCTAATGAAATGCTTTTAATAAGAATAATAATAATGACCAGAATACTCTATCTCTAGGTGGTAGGGGCAATTTTATAAAAAATAATTTAAATTAAAAAAAAAAATTATTAAAAACAACGGCAACACTTAAAATAAAGTACATCACTGGTTTTGAAAGCCAGAAATCTCTTTTTAATCCTAAATTTAAAATAAATTATTTATGTCAATAGATTTTGAAAAATTCGCATGCAAACTCAAAATTTTGATACAAAAATAAAAAAAAAAGTTTAAACAAATTTTTTCTTCAAAATAGTGAAATGAAGTGCTAAATTGGATTTTTCTGGTCAATGCTTATATCAATTCTAAATCGAACACAGAAACCGAATGGTTTTATGTCTTCTAGTTTTTGAGAAAATTAAAAATTAGTAAAACTACTTTTTATGAGATTTTTGTTTTTTGGTATTTACGGTGATTTCATTTTGAGGATTAATGCTGATGGAAGGTTCATCTTTGTAAGTAAAGAACAGCAATTTATTTAGCGTTACAGTTGCTTTATATAGGTATGTAAGACACAAACTATTTAGAAATTATATAAATTTGCTGCAGCCGTACAGTAGTACCTAGGTAATGTGAATTTTTTATAACGCATTACATTTTCATATCTGAAAATTTTAATTGTGGAACTTTGAGCAACGTATCTGTACATCACTGTTTATACGTCGTAATGCTGGCTTTTACCACTGTATTTATGTATAAGCAAGCAAAAAAACAAAAATCTCACAAAAAAGAAGTTTTAGTAATTTTTAATTTTCTCAAGAACTAGAAGACATAAAATCATCTAGTTTTCAGTTTTTGATTTAGAATTGGAACAATTAAATTAAAAAACAAATTAATAACAGTAATTAATAAACAATTAATAAAAATTTTTTAACAGTTTTGAAAAATTACACTTTTAACTTTTTTTTTAATGCTTTGTTTTCAAATTTTTGAGTTCAAATCCCGTTTTTTTTTCAAAAATTATGCATAGATTTCACTTGATTTAAAAATAAGCTTATAGAACAGAGTATTGTCATTAAATAGAAGTATAATACATAATTGTAATTTTTAGTACTTTTTTAATGAAATTGCCCCTCCCGCCCAAACGGAGGGAGATATACCCCCTCCCATAGTACAAAATACTTGTATTGAACTTTTCTACAAAAAACCGTTATCATTTCTTGGCGCCTAAGTTATCGTACTCTTGTCAATGCTATTCTTCATTGAAATAAAAAATTTAAACTACATGCGGTGCTCCGTTAAATGTTTTAAAAACACGTACACTAATTTTTGTTCATTTCACAGGTAAGCTGTGTCTCATATTCCACACAAAGTAAGAAAAATTACTCTGAACTACGGGCGCCTTGCATCACCAACAAAAGCTAATTCGACCCTGGGCGAGGTGCCTATCTGCACCTGAAATATCACGTTTCAAAGTATATTTGTATTTTCAATAAATTTGCCTTTTTATAGCAAAATGTTATGAAATATCAATTTTAAAGTAAGTCTTCTACGATAATGTATTTACATAAAAAAAATTACTACACAATAATTTATGTGAAATTTGAGACTGATTGTGTCTCAAATTTCACATAAATTAATGAAATGAAAAGATTGTTAACTCTATTTTATAAGTGAGAAAAAAGGAGTCTGACAACAGAAATAATATATATGATAATACATATTAAAGAAAAAAAAACTAAAAAAAACTCAATGGAATAATAAATGTACATAGTGATTTGAGGTAAGAAAAAAATCGTATGGGAGGAAGGCAGGGCCGTAGCTAGAGTTGAATTTAAGGTAGGGCATCGGTGATAACAGGTAGGGCGGAAGTAAAAATTTTTTATGAAATATGATCTGATCTGGTAAAATTGGTACCTACTCAATTGTCAAGAGGGGGTGATAGATAAGTGCAAAACATTAATATACATATGTATTGGTTTTTATTATTGTCTCTTCACACAGATATTATATTAAGTATACCTACATAGATAACAATATCAAGCTCTTTCATTAAAATAACTGAATTCTTTGATTCGCCATATTATTAAAAATACGAAAATCGAATGACTTGGTTCTTTTCTTTTCAAAGGCCAGAAATACCATGCCTGCAATTCTTTCGTGACTCATTGATAGCCTCTGAGGCATATTGAATCATTTGTAGCATTTGTATCTTTTGCTTCCATATGTTTTGAGGAATGAGGTTCTTCGTGGTCGATTTCCTCTTCAACTCTTCGTTTTTTGCTAAAGAAAGTACGTATGTATATCCATATATCCACAAAATCTTTTAATCTTTAGTTCACAGCAATAAACAAACAACCTTGTCGCTAACTGATTATAAAACACTTATAAAACACCTTCACTACAGACGAATAAACTCTAATTTGCTTATTTTAAATTAATCAAAGACTGCAATACGTGGACAGACGGCACAACTCTCAGAGATGCATATTAGTATAATTTATCCACCAATTTATCCGCACTCAAAGTATTCATAGATACTCTATTCTATTTTGAGTCTCTTACTCTTACAACAATTTTTGTGCATCCAATTTTAAATGTAACCAACAAGTTCTAACTGTATCCCACAGCTATGTATACTTCCTAGTTCCTACCAATTATACTCAACTCATCAAAACTGTTAATATTTGCATTTGGGAACGAAATTAGTGTGTAGGTTCTGAAATGCTGAAAGAAAACACACACAAGAAAAAAAAATAGTAGGCTGCGCATCGTATCTGAGACATAATATTTCGTTCAAATCAGCTATGAAGTATGAACGAGGTTGTTTTTTTTTTGTAGAATTAATGAAAAAAATGCTAGACAAAAAGTACAGTTTGGGCCATTTCGTTACACTGCTTATGAATGAGGGTAATGTTTTTTTTTTGGTGCAATGTAGGAAAGGAAAAAAATTGCGAAACGAGAATATTTTTTTTTTTTTTGGTGGAACAAATCTTTATACCTATACAAAGAACGTTTCAAGGAACGGCATTGCCACTAATACTTAAAAAATACTTTTTTTTACATTTTAATTAATTACTTGTGAACTAAATCATAAAATTAAAAACCTAAAGTTGTTTTAAGATCTCCATAAAATAGCTTTTCAGAAATGTATAATACTTTATACCTATTGCTACAAAATCTTATAGAAAATTAGCTTCCAAAGTGATGAACAAAACGGACTTGAATTGAAATCCAAAATAATAAACAATAATGCTTCAAATATTTGTTTCTTACATATATTATGTAAAATTCTTGCATTATCGTAAAGATTGACTATTTAACTTTAAAATAAAATTAAAATGTAATGACAGTAGCTACTTTAGTAAAAAAAAAAAGGTTTATAATCTGCTATTGTTCCACCATTTTCTACTGTTCGACGGCACTAACACAAATTGAAAATAAATAACAAATATACATACATAATATCGCAATAAAAAAAATAATATCAAAATATACAAGAAGTGACAATGGATTACAAGATGATAAATGATAACCTCATTAAAACTGTGCGTTCCATTGAAAGTGGTTCGGAAATTACTCTTAAAGAACGCGGCTATTATTGCTATTATTGTAGTTATTGTTTTTCTTGTGTCTTTATTAGTGTTGTAAAAAAATCACTCCGGCCTAAACTTCCATATAAAATTACAGAAGATTTCAATGATTACGTATTATAATTGCTATTATTATAATTATTATTGTTTTTCTTGTCTTTATTAGTGTAGTAAACAAATCATTCCGGCTTAAACTTCCACATAAAACTACTGAAGATTTCAATGATTATAGATAAAGTATTTATATTTTTTTGGACTTAAAAGTAATTTATAATTTAAATTTTCAATAATAGCAGTAACTGGAGTCGAGTTCGCTGCTTGAGGCTTTACATTAAATAAGTATTTTAAGTTTTCTTATGAAGCAATGATAATAAATAAATATATTAACTTTTATTTTATGAAATTGTTTATCAACTTTTATAAAATCTAACTATTCACTATTCTTCCATGGTCGGATCGTTTGTGCTGCTCTCCAATTTTCTCCATACAACGTTACACATTTCTCTCACAATAGCTTTTTCTCCATCATCCATTTGTTCTATTGGCATTCCGGTTATGTTACCAAAACGGTCCCGCTCCAACTGTTCTCGTACTTCTAGCACTTGCAAAGCTCGAATAACAGCTTCCGGTCTGCCGATGATAGGTTCAGGTGTGCGTTGCGAACCATTTCCTGAACCAGATATACGTTCTTCCTCTAACTGTTGAATTCGTCTTTCTAAAGATCGAACGTATTGAAGGGTCTGGTCATTTAGTGTTGATCGCAAGTGCATGTCCTTAAAACAAATAATAGGAAATAAATTAAAAAATTATTATTAGTTTCTCAAAGATATCCATATTAAAGCAATCTATTAGTTGTTTGGACGCCTGCCAGAAAAAGTAAATACATACTAGTAGTAACAATTATATTTTGTAGTGGTATACTAATTTTATATTTATGAACTCGAGGACCACTACTTTAAATTATAATATATATTTGTTTCAGTATATACAAATAAATTTACCGGATATTGACGCTCATAGCTTCGTAGAGCTGATATTGTTTCGTCTGCATTTGTACTGGAACTGCTTCCATCACCATCATCGCGTAAGGTCCCACGTATTGGAGCGCTACAATTGGCACAAATTGAATTTGTAGCAATGTGCGCTCGCTCCTCGTCCAGGTAAAGACACAATTCTTTGAGCTCAAGATTGTCTGTAATAAGCTCTTGTTGTTTGTCATCAAGCTGCCGAAGTTTTGTCTACAAAATATTTTTTAATATTAGGAACACATTTTGTTCAGTTTTATTTAATTTTCAAATTTCAGTTTTCTATAAAAGTTTATTTTCCACAATTTAAAAATAATTTAATATAGAACTCATAGCCACAATTGGTTAATTCTCCATTAAATTAAAAGTTGCTAGTAAAAATGAGTAATTTTTAAATTTTCTATAGGTACAATTTAAAAAAAATTGGATTGAGAAAATTAAATCTAAGCGTCTCATTTAATTGGTGTTGATTACATATGTTTAGTTTCATCTCAATGTTATTAACCAATATACTTCTTTTCATGATAGAGCGCTATATATTTTAATATAATTTAAATAACTTGCATACCTTAATA
Organism: Epistrophe grossulariae; assembly: GCA_929447395.1. NCBI lineage: Eukaryota > Metazoa > Arthropoda > Insecta > Diptera > Syrphidae > Epistrophe > Epistrophe grossulariae. The sequence continues at coordinate 149,454 of OV839566.1, forward strand.
ATTTATAATATAAATGATTAGATTATTCATTTCCAATTTGATTTGAAGTCTTATTAAAAAGGCATTTTAGTTTTTCAGTAAATATTTATCCCCATAAGATTCAGACTATTGAAAAAAGGAAAATACGAATGATAAAGTGAATTTTATACTAGTATTAACCTGGTATGCTGAGACTTCCTGCCTCATAACACTAGCTGTATATCTTCCAAATCTTTGCCACTCTCTTGCAAGCTTTCTACCCTTTTGTCGATCGTCATCTAGAAAACAACAAAGATCTCTTAGTTCTTGGTTATCATCCAACAATCTTTGGTTGGCTTCTTTCAATGCCCGCAGTTCTGTTATTAAGGGCTTTAAATAAATACAAAACATGAAATTAATATACATTTATATGAACTGTAAAATCAAAAACATACCTGGAGCTGTCGGCTCTGTTCCGAAGTTAATCTGGCAGTCGATGGAATTCCAGTAGGTGTTATTCCTTGTGAACTTGATTCCTGATCTGACTTTCTTACAAATTTAAGCATCTCTTGCTGCTGTTGCTGAAGACGCAAAAGATTATCCTGTTCTTGTGAAGTGGAAATTAATAATTGACCTCGATGTTGGGGTAAAGGGCGCTGTTGAATAAATCGGGATGGATTGCCCTGAGCTTTAATTGACTCTGGTACATACACTGACGAGAGTTTTGGAATGTCTGGTGGATATTTTATGTTAAAATGCGGCACACTTAGATCTAATGATGTAGTTGGATAATAGTTAGATTTTCCACTTGAAAGGTGTTTCAAAATGCCACTCGAAGGTTGTGGAGGCGGCTGATACCGCGGAGGAATTGTATGTGCCGGTTCGATGCCGATGCCGCCCTTCGACGGTCTTTGTTGTTGCTGATGAATGTGCTGTATACACTGATTGCTAGTTAGTTGTGGCACTGTAGCAATTGGATGATGTACCGTAGCCAAAGTTTGGATTTGCGTAGGACCGTTTGTTGCCGACTGCTGAGAATTAGCCGTGGCACTTTGCTGCTTTGCCACTTGCTTTTGGTTTTGTTGGTGTGCTTTTAAATGTTGATGTTGCAGGTTCTTATTGTTTAAAGACGATGTAACACTACTGTTTTCGTTTATCAAATTACCATTTAATTTGTAAATGTGGCTGTTGGGTCCGGACATCTTATCGACGTAATTTTTTCAATTCGATTCATGAAAATTTACCTTTTTCTTTGCATCTTTGATTTGAATTTGTTTCTTGAATTATTCTTAATTTCTACAAAAAACTGGTCACAGGAGAAGAATTTTAATATAATTTTTAACAACTTATGTCTAAACTCTACAATACAGTGTCAAGCTAAGTAGGTAACTATATAGGTAAGCTATAACTCTGGAAATGCAAAGCTTAATTAATTTTGTGTCTATTTTGTTACACTTTGATCTTTTAACATCAGAATCAGATTACTAGCAAATTAAAATGTCTTCAGTGATAAGAATAGTTGCAAATTAATTAAACACGTTCCTTTACGAAATTCAACCGTTACGCTTAAGGCTTCAGATATTACAGAAATACCTATTCCAAGTCAATTTGTTTACGTTTTATTTTTTCTTACCTTACGCAACTCGACGAAGTTTTATTTAAGATAATTTTCATCAGCAACGGAGTGTTGAAAAAATTATCTCCATGTTTATATTCAGTGAAAATAAGTTTAGGTTGCATGTTGGGATATAAAAATAAAGAGCTTTCTATATTCAACCATTAATTGTTTTACCTTTTTGTTGTGTTTTTTCAACTAAACAAATTTAACTAAGGATAGTTCATTATATTTATATATGTTATAGGTACTACATATTAAATGTGTACTGCTTATTTTTAAAATATCCATTTAGTCTAGGGGTTTTTGTGTGATAACGCAATCGTAGTTAAGATACAAAGCTTTCACAACATCAGATTAATATTGAAGATTTTGAATGATATTTTTCAAAACACATGGAGAATAGTATTAAGGTAGGTATTAAGATTACATTGAATAACATAAAACTATAAATTGTAATAAAGTTTTCTCAAGTCAGGCTCAAGTACCTACTTATACCTACTACGATATAATCGGAGATCGGGGACCCTGCTCTGTATGTCGTTCTGAAAGCAACATTTTCCGAAAAAAAAATATTTTGTAAGTACTCTCTATTTTTAAAGCGTAATGAAAGCTTCGACTTTCGGATTAATAATTTCTTTAAAAACTCCATTTTTTTCCTTTCAGCTTTGTTTGTTTTTTTGTTTTGGTTTCTTAATTTGACAGATAGTAAAATTGAAAGACTGGAAAAAAATTAATCCGTAAGTGGGAAAAGACAAAATATTATTTTTTTCTTTCTAAAGTTTTACGAAGTACCAATTCTACCGTGACTTCCCGGCCACGAAAAGTTATTTAGGTGTGAAGCAGGACACAAACTTCTGATTTGTACGTCAAATGTAAGGTACAGCCGAACAATTAGCGGAAGCCATAGAAGAAAGTTAAAAAGCTGCAAAATATAGGTACTACGACAATAATTGTTACTAAGAACTAAATCAGTTCCAAGTTTTAAAGCGAGGGAAATTAGCCTGAAGTTTATGGTGTATGTATTTTGAAAATATGTACCTACAAAAAAATTTGTTTTTATTTGTGATGTCAACAAATGAACTTAATAGATTTTGTAGGTACATTTTGGGTTTTCTAAAATTAAATGAAAAAAATACATGGCTAAAATAGTATTAAATTTATGAGTCTGTCTAAAGACACGACAGTACCTACGCGAAATTAAGTGCTTCTCACTTCTATGTTTTGTTTGCTTGCTTACATAAATACAGTGCTAGCTCCCAGCATTACGGCGTATAAACAATGTGGTATATATGTATGCAACCCTCCTGCACACTATACAATTTGGGGTAGGTGCGAGGTTGGGTGTATGCAAAGTTTCTTTTGCATTTAAAGAATCTGGATTTAAAGCCTCGTACCCCAAATCCTATAGTTCCGCGTACGCGCCGTCGGGTCTTTAGACAGATTCTAAATTTATAAATCGACTGCTTGTTTTTTTACATTAAACAACAGTTAACTCAAAAATTAATAAAACATTTGTTTCGTCTCAGACAGACGTAGAAAACACTTTCCACTTTGAAACGGCAGAAGTAGCTACCAACCTATCGATATATTTTGATTTAAAAAATATTATGTGGTTGCAGTAAGAGAAATTATAAAAACGTAGAGTCAATACGTTAATGATGTACCCTACTGCTCTGTAATATTTATATTGAGAAATCGAAATTGGCTATTTTTCTTCTTTCCTGAGTACCTACCTACATACATATGTATATTATTTGCTGTTTTTATTTAAAACAATTGGCTTGCACTGATTAATGAGACCCTCTCCACTTAATTACTGGATAAGCCACTTTACTGAAAGTAAATTAATTATATAAGCAGAAACTTTCACAAATATCAATATAATTGTACCTACTTGTTGAATCATTGATACAAAAAAGACTTTAATCTACCCTTATGCACTCGAGGTAAATACAAAAAATTGCTTCTTGGCCTTGGGATATGTACTAAAATGTATGTTTTAGATCCTGAGAAATGTTATACCTATAACGTGAATTTTTTTTTACAAATTTTCACAATTAGCTTCCAAAACCAATAGGAAAAAACACAGTTTTGCGAAGATCCAAACAGTCAAATTATTTTGTTCAATTTTTAATTTAAGATTGGTACCTATGCGATTTTAATGAAAATTGATCAAAAGACTATTGAAAATAACATAACTAGGTATAGGTATACTTACCTACCCATTTTGCTTAATTAAGTGCTTGGTTTATGTACAGGTGCAAGCTTATTTATTAGACATCTACCTACGTTTTTATTATCTTTAATTATGATTTTAGTCTTAAAAGCTTTCTATGAGTTGATTGTTTGAAGTTTTGTTTAATTAAAGAAAGTCTTAAAAGAAATAGATAATTACCTATATTATTTTTAGGAATCGTTCCACTCGTACTTTTAACAAAATTTAAGTTGCGTACCTATGTATACAAGATCGTGCACAGATGTAGATATCCATTAACCTTTTTATTTCATGATTTCTCTTTTCACTAGACGGCAACAATATATAATCATTTCTCCATTGTTTGAATGAAATATTTAATTCCGGTACAATCATCAACTAAAATTCTCTTTTTATTTTGTTTACCACATTAAGGAAAAGTACATTTAAAAACAATAACAATAATAATGAAATCAAGTCATCAAACTAAAAATTAAATCAACGATAGGGTACACAAACAGTAGATTACAAATCCCGATCGACATCGACGATCACTTTTAACTTTAAACTATACTGGAATTCTCGAATCAAAAAAAAAAAAAAACAAAAAAACACCGTCACTTTCCAGGGGCATTGATGAAATTCCAGAATCCAGATCCAGCGAGCGGTTTGTTTAAGCAGGGTTGGCCGAATTAACTACACTACATTTTCTACATCATTGGCCGCGTTCGAATGATAGGCCGATAGGGAATCTAATATGTGCCTACGTTCTGTAAGTCCCCTATTACACGATGATTCTTTGCGCCTGACTCTTTATCGAATTTCCCTTTGAAAATCATCAAAATAAAGTTATATAAAAAGAAACGTCAAAAAGAGTCTCGGAAAACTGGGCCCACGACTCACAGGGCAACTGGTCTTCCGTCTCATCTTTTTTCTCTTTCGCACTCGTTATGTTCGAAAAGAGTCAGACGCAAAGAATCATCGTGTAATAGGGGACTAACTCTCGCATCGTTGAAAATGGTCGAGAAACGTTGAAAAATGAAACAAAACTCATACGATTTGTTTCAATTTTGATCGTTTCTCGACTGATTTTGTCGGTGCGAGAGTTACAGAACGTAGGCAATGTTTTCGAACGACCAAAACCGGATTGGATAGGTTCGTCTGGTATTTTATATTTATTTTGTATTTTATATTTATTTTGTATTTTATATATATTTTATTTTGTTCGGTAAAAATCAAAATCTATGTAAACAAAACACAAACTAGAAATCCCGCGTGTTCTTTAATCCATTGCCACAGAAAGTGAGAGACTAGACGCTGAAAATCAGCTGACACATATTCCAGATGTCAGCTGTTCTTTTCACTAAAATCCGAAAAAAATTAGGATACCTTTCAGATTTATTTTGGAAAACAGCTGTTTTGTTCATCAGCTGTTTTTTCCTATAGGAATACAACAACCAATCTGGATTGCTTTTAAATTTTATTTAAACGCGACCATTAAATACGCATGGTTAGTTAATTGAATAAACTACACACCTTATTTACTACAAATTGTTACGTTTGCTACATACATAGTAAATCTTGTGAAATACAAATTCCATAAAACATTTCAACTCCAAATTCAAACTTCAAAGTGACAGATGACAGATCATTTGACTTTTGAAACTACGTATGCTACAATTTGTTTCATTGGACGCGTTCGGGAATCAATCCAGAGCTATCCGGATAGGTTTGTGTTGATGTAAAAGCCCTTCCACACTATCCCACTGAGTATTAATACATGTCAAATTGAAAGTGGGAAAGAATTCCATGCCTTTTCATATTTTTACCACACACAACAGTTTAATTTAACCTCAATAAAAATATGCTGAAATGTGTGATAGAATTAGAACCATTTCTAAAAAATCTCATGTATTAACACATGTCAAATCGTGTAGGCTGGAATATCATGCTGTGTGGGATGGGTTCTCATGTTTTGTTTCCACAGCATTATACATGATTTGTTTCACACTTTTTTGGCATGTGTTAATACTCAGTGGGATAGGGTGGAAGGGCTTTAATCTCTTGTGACAAAACAGCTGATGCAACAACCCAACGTATCTGAAAATTTTTGGATAGGTGGATAGCCTATCTGATAGTTTACCGAACGCAAGGAATAACTACGTTTAAGACTGGGGCCAGATTCTGTATCTAAAAAGCGATCAAACGTTTTCGCTTGTGCGAAAGATTTGCTTCAAATCTTTATGCAAGTCTTTCGCAGAAACGAAAACGTTTGATCGCTTTTTAGATACAGAATCTGGCCCCTGCTTTTAAACAATCACAACAATAATGCAATCACCCCTTGCGATTTTTAAGAAACTAGGCGGGGGACGTATGTGGTGGCCCGGGTAGACAAAATTGCTGAGGTTGACAAAATTGCAGAGTTATCGCCCTTTCTTCTTTGTGCCTTTTCGTGTTTTTTGAGAGATAAGCAGAGTGAAGAGTATGTAGATATGTTTTCTTTTCATTTAACAAAAATTGCAACCATTAAGGCCTGTATTCACCGAGCGCTCATATGAGCCTCATGAGTTTATGAGGCTCATAACTTTGTGGTATTCACCAACCAAACCGCTCATAAATATGTTTCGAATTTCGAAAAAGAGAGCCACTCTCTGTCAACCAGGCACTCCCAAACTTTAAAATCAAACTTTTTTAGGTAGATGGAGGAGGAGAGTGAGTTTGGAAGGCAACGAAGCAGGTTGTGTGGAGTGGCACAACCTGCAAATTCAGTTTTTTTTAAAAAACAGTAAAAGTTAATTATTTTAAAATAATTTTTTTAATTCATCGAAAGTTGGTACTCCGTGGGGAAGGTGTCCACCTGGATTATAACAGGAGTTGTTCACACACTCCAGCAACCGAAAAGCTAGTTTCCAAGCTGTGGCGCTTGAACTAGACTTGAAGCCAATCCCGTTAATTACGGGACTCTGGCGTGGTATCACATTACCCGCTAGCAACTGTATCATGTGTCCGTGACCGAAGTGTTGCCCACATGAAATCCCAGCATGGAACTTCACTGGGGGAAGGATTCCATCTGGATCAAAACCGGAGATACATACACTCCAGCAACTGCTAATCTAGTCCCCAGGCTACCAGCACCCCTTGTGCTAATAACAGATGACAAACCTTCATCACAACAATGGACTAAGGATGACCACCATGCATCATACCAAATCAGTGAGATGACCATCATATCACAAGAAAATTTGTTAAAGTGAATAATTATCTCTCTATAACTGCTCATAATAGGCGTTTTTCTTTTTTGGCCCCGTGCGTGGCACTGAGCTGTCAAAAAGAAAACTATGTTACTTTTTAACTCGGAGCGCTCCGAGCTCTCAACTTGCATTTCTTTTTTAGCTCAGAGCTTGACCGGGGCTCGCTCGATGAGCTCGGAAAAAAATTACCGAGCACATCGAGCACAAAGCAGAGCGCGGCTAACTTCATACAATTTTCATGTAATTTGACAAATATGAGAGTTCAGTGCTCAATTGAGTTTCTTAAATAGATCGGTGCGCTCAGGTCACGCTCTGTTCGGAGAGAGCTCTATTCGCTCAGAGCCCGCTCTGTGCCCCGCTCGGGGCTAAAAAAGGAAAACGCCTAATATGTTAAAAGTTTAAGTGAATTATCTTTTGTATTCAATCATTATTGTTTTTAGTGTTCTACTAAGTTATACCCTTTTACATATTTTTTTTTACATTTTCTATCGCCTTGCCGCCAACATGTGATTTAAAATTAACTAAAACAACTCGTAAGAAGTGAATTTATGTAAAAATTGAAATTGTATTTAAATAATCGTCTTTAAGTAACTCATGCAAAAGTGATTTCATTAATTTTGAAAATTCCACATAGAGCGTTCTCGCTCTATAACATGAAACTTTATATATATGTATAAATGTATTCTATGGCATATTAGTTTGTAAGATATTTGTATTTGTAGGTATTGCATATATGTATATTTTTTATCCGTTGCAACAGCCAACACGTAACTGAAATATTGCTCCTGAGCAAGAGCAGAATGACTATATTTTTTATATATTATAAATGACAGCCATTGCTTTCCAAAAATGTAACTAGATAGAGCAGGCAATACATTATAGCCGCAGTTAAACATAGCTTTGCTAAGTAATATATATTATGAATTGTATTCTGTAAAATTTTCTTAAGTCTCAATAAAAATTCAATTCAATTCAGGTAGATGGAGTGGTAACGATGGAGATGTTTGTGTTTGTGGGGGTGGTAGTTGTGGAAGTAGCATCGAAAATGTCGAAATATTTTTCGAAAAGAGCGCTCATAAGTTGCGAGTGGTCGGGACCACTCAAAACTTTTATGAGCGCTCATAAATATCCACTTATCATTGCTTGGTGAAGAGGTTTATGAGGCTCATAAGTTATGAGTGCTCGGTGAATACCGGCCTTAAGTCAGTTTATTGAAAAATAAGTTACGAAAATTTTGAGTTAAGCCTGCATCACACGACGCTTGTTTTCCTGCTAGAAATGCTTGCTGGCTTTCGTGCTGGTTTTGTTGCATGGTGTGGTGCTGGATGTTTTCCTGGTTTGAATTCTTCGGCTTCACTCGATGATTGTTTTGGAGCTGGATTCGCTGATGGTTTTTTGACATTTCTTTCGAATTTGTACGAATTTTCACAATATTTTTCTACACAAATTTTCACAAAATTGCATGCATCTGATAGAACGAAATATACAAACGAATGAAATCGCATTTAATTTTGTTTAAAGTTGAAAAAACTATATGAAAATAAATTAAAACGAAATCGAAAAAATGACATTTGAAAATATACATGTACCTTTTGACGTCTGCTAAAATCCAGCAGCAAAACAAGCAAGAAAAATAGCACCGGTTCTAACTTTGGAATCTAGCAGCTCTTCTATCAAGAGAGCCAGCAGTGATGCCATTTTCCAGCTCAATAGCCAGCACGAAAGCCAGCAAGCATTTCTAGCAGGAAAACAAGCGTCGTGTGATGCGGGCTTTAAGTCACTTTCATTCTAAGTGTGCGATATATCTAACAATATTGTTAGCTTGAAAGTTTTCTGTTCAAACGGTTGGCAGATCTATACAAAGAATTAGTTGATTGTTTACATCTTTTAAAAAAGTTTTAGTGGTTGTGTTGCAATTTTTTGTGTGCTGAAAAATAATTAAAAAAACAAAAAAGGAAAATGGAAGACAATACAACATAATATATAAAGCAATTAGTGGCATTGGTTTTTCGATACGACTCTTCGCCTTCTGACGACGCCCTTTTCTCTATCTCCAGCACCCATAAGTATTTCATCCTCGCGTGCACTTCGAATATTTGGTTCCTCGATTCATAATAAATAAAATAATAAATAGAATAAAACTACACAACACAAAGAATTGATATAAATATATAATTGAAGTGAGTCCCGTTGCTTTATAGATGTTTTCTTTTTAAGTTTATTTATTCATTTTTGCAAAAACTACAAATTTCTAACACAAATGTTTTTTTTTATCTCTCTTTAACCAACTCGACTCCAACCGATGGGTTTCATTGACATTTCGGACAATGAAGAAATTGTCAGCAATTGTAAGATATTTTCAATGAAAACATCTAACAATGACAATGAGTCTGGCAATGATAAAAATTGTGTTCAGCCGATTGTAAGATACCTAAAAATTTTTTGTCAGATTTTCGTCTGACAATGACGTTTCTGACAATATTGTCAGACAAAATTGTGTGTTCAGACGGTTGTAAGAAATTTGGAACAGTTTTTTCACTGACAGATCTGACAATCGTCTGTACTGAGCTTATCAGAATCATTTTCAGCAAGTAATACAACAACTTGGGATCCAGATAAAGAGCACGATCCGAAGTTGTTGTTGTATCACGTGTTGAAAAATGCTCCTGAGCCAGATGAATAAGTTCCATATGGATCTTCGTGGATAATAAAAAATGTGAGCAGCGGGACTCGCGGTGAAGATGTGTAAACATCCGCTTTTGTTTCAGATAATGGGTAAAAATCTGGATTGTAAAATTCCATCTTTTCCGGTATTAATACGGTGTTTTATCGGATTTTGTTTGTCGTCCCTTACGTGTCCTGTCTTAGATCTTTTGTTGGCCTGTATAATGTCGTACCAAATTCAACTCAGGAGCAAAAACTATGGCGGCACCGACTTTGACCTTCGTCGATGACCAGTGACCACCCACCTCGCACACCCAACCATAAAACATTTTTTAAATGTATGCATTCGATCTAAAACAATCGTTACTACTTACTACACTTACCACTCATACAACCAATCAAGATTTATTATTATAGCGTTTAATTTAACTTTAACGCATCTCGGCTTATGAAAAAAACAACATTCACAAATAAAAAAGGGAGCATTTTGTCTTTTTATGCTCACATTTCATTTGAAAAAAACCAACACCCAATGAGCGAGAGACACAATAGATTGCAGAAGATTTCCATGCAAAACGAATATATCTACAACTATACCTAGTTCATGCTTCCTCGCATTTAATTTAAAATCGACCAATGGCTGAAAATCCAACACAACAGAAAAAATTACTGCGAAAAAATATGTTCCCTAAAAAATATCACATCCGAATTCACTAACCATCCAAACGAATATATTTAATGCACGAACCATTGCATTCGTCGAGTTTTATTTTCGATATTCCAGTATTCTTACCCATATTTACGACCACTTCATGCTACATTTACCTATATTTTATTTTCCCATACCGAGAGGATACCTAGATGTTTTATAAATAGAAGTAGACACCCTACGAGATTTTTTCTTACATCACTAGGAAGTGCTGTTGGTTCAATAAGATAATTGAGTTTATATATAAAGTTATAAAGAGTTTATGTATAATCTCAATGATAAGATCCTTCACATCAAAAACGCACAAACAAAATTAAATTAAAATTTTCAACTCCAATATTTTAAAATATTTCTCTGCGAATGATAAACAGCAGCTATTTGGTTGTTGCATTCGATAACACGGTTTTTTCAAATACAGCAACAATTTTACTAACTCTGTTCGGTTCCGGTTCGTCCATTCGTTAACCCAGTTTTTCAGAGACAACAACCATCTTCCCCATATTCTTACCACTATTCTTACCCATATTTTGTTACCCTTATTTTTGCAATTTTTCCCCATACCGAGAGCATAGATGTTTACACATCAAAAACTGTAGCCACTTTTATGTGCACTTCATTTTTGTGGCTGTGTTCGCAAAGTATTCTTGTTTCCATGTCTCCACTATGCATAATTTTATGTCTTGATTATCAACAGGTCGCTAAATTTTATGGTGACTATGCCATCCCAGCAATCCTCTAGGAAAGTTTATTGCTTGACGGATATGCAACGCAACATTTTAGGTTTGTTCGTGTACTTCTCGGACTAAATCTGGCAATGTTTCAAATTTGAAGGAGTGGGGGTGAAATTTTCTCAAAGAGAAGCGAAACTGTCCGAAAGTACACGAACGCCTTGAACCAAAATATTTGCCACTTTTTAAACGTCAACAAAAAGTAAACAAAAGCAAAAAAAGTTAAATTAGCCACAATGTTGAAATTTCCATTATTATTTCATTTTAAGGTGAAATATTTTTCGGGCGAAACTCACAATAAGGCTGATAATTTATTAAATTTGATGATGAACAAATTATAATTTGCATTGTAAATATTTACAAACGGAAAAGACACACTGAACAGGAACATCACGTATTTTTTTTTTTATTAATCCAGTTCGATGAAGAATCATAACAACATTAGAACAGAATTAAAACAAACACTGAATTAAAGTACACTTCACAAACAAACTTTCTTAAATAACCTAAATATTTAATTAATTAATTTAAAACAAAAAAACATGCATATGAATGAAAGCAATTCACTTCGATATTTGGAAGTGAATCTGTGAAAAGAAAGGGTAAATACGAACAAACAATGCTCAAATCAACCACATGTTCATGAAGCAAAAATTCATTCTATCTCATGCGTTTTTCTTTTCTCTTCAAAAAATGAGTGAATTGCACTGAACCAGAATCGCTTATTTGCACCGTGAATCGAAAAAGTGAAAGGAAAGCATGAGAGCGAATGTGAATTCAATTTATTCGATTTACTTTTTCACAGAATCAGAATCGGCCTCCAGTTCAATCTAGTTTTCCTTATTGCACGCCCTTAAAATCAAAGTATATCTCACTCACACAAAAAGTCTTTCATGTTGCACCCGAGAATATTACTTGAAACTGGCGCATCGGTGGTTTTTGGGTGGAACCTTCTCTTCTCGTTTTTACGCACATAAGATCTACCGGTTTCCTGTTTGATCCCTTTAGAACGAAACGAAGCAAACCTCAATTATGGGCACGTCATATGAATTCTTTGTATTCGTTTCGTACGACCACTTACGTCGGCATCCGACTATTATAGTTTTACCTTTTAAAACTAAAACTACTTTTATGTGCACTTCATTTTTGTGGCTGTGTTCGCAAAGTATTCTTGTTTCCATGTCTCCACTATGCATAATTTTATGTCTTGATTATCAACAGGTCGCTAAATTTTATGGTGACTATGCCATCCCAGCAATCCTCTAGGAAAGTTTATTGCTTGACGGATATGCAACGCAACATTTTAGGTTTGTTCGTGTACTTCTCGGACTAAATCTGGCAATGTTTCAAATTTGAAGGAGTGGGGGTGAAATTCTCTCAAAGAGAAGCGAAACTGTCCGAAAGTACACGAACGCCTTGAACCAAAATATTTGCCACTTTTTAAACGTCAACAAAAAGTAAACAAAAGCTAAAAAAGTTAAATTAGCCACAATGTTGAAATTTCCATTATTATTTCATTTTAAGGTGAAATATTTTTCGGGCGAAACTCACAATAAGGCTGATAATTTATTAAATTTGATGATGAACAAATTATAATTTGCATTGTAAATATTTACAAACGGAAAAGACACACTGAACAGGAACATCACGTATTTTTTTTTTTATTAATCCAGTTCGATGAAGAATCATAACAACATTAGAACAGAATTAAAACAAACACTGAATTAAAGTACACTTCACAAACAAACTTTCTTAAATAACCTAAATATTTAATTAATTAATTTAAAACAAAAAAACATGCATATGAATGAAAGCAATTCACTTCGATATTTGGAAGTGAATCTGTGAAAAGAAAGGGTAAATACGAACAAACAATGCTCAAATCAACAACATGTTCATGAAGCAAAAATTCATTCTATCTCATGCGTTTTTCTTTTCTCTTCAAAAAATGAGTGAATTGCACTGAACCAGAATCGCTTATTTGCACCGTGAATCGAAAAAGTGAAAGGAAAGCATGAGAGCGAATGTGAATTCAATTTATTCGATTTACTTTTTCACAGAATCAGAATCGGCCTCCAGTTCAATCTAGTTTTCCTTATTGCACGCCCTTAAAATCAAAGTATATCTCACTCACACAAAAAGTCTTTCATGTTGCACCCGAGAATATTACTTGAAACTGGCGCATCGGTGGTTTTTGGGTGGAACCTTCTCTTCTCGTTTTTACGCACATAAGATCTACCGGTTTCCTGTTTGATCCCTTTAGAACGAAACGAAGCAAACCTCAATTATGGGCACGTCATATGAATTCTTTGTATTCGTTTCGTACGACCACTTACGTCGGCATCCGACTATTATAGTTTTACCTTTTAAAACTAAATTTATCGGTAAAGTTGATTTATTTCATTTTCTTGTTTTTCAAAATTCTGAATTTTTTCATCATCTTTTGCGTTTATAACCAAATTGAAAAGAGTTTCAACTCCCTCTCCTTCTCATTTTTATACACAAATAGGCGACTTTCTTTTTTAGCCCCGACTCCCGAGTGGATAATAGAGCTCGTTTCGGAAATCAATGTTCCATCATCAGGTTCGACTTAACAAAATTAATTTCATTTTTGCCACTTCTTGTTTTTTCTGTTGTCCGATGTGTAGTGTCATTATATTTGATTTTGGTTTTTATCTTAGCTGTCGTCTGTGGTTTTGTTTATGTTTATGTTTCAGTTTTGGTATTTGGCGAGTTTATGTATTTGGTTTTTTTGTCGAACTATGAAAATTAAATGCGGTGTCATAGAGTGGGTTGCATTTCAATAATAGTTTGTCATTTAATATTTTGTCCTGTTCTATTTTGTGTGACTAATAGATTTCAGACTCTTCTAATGCATCCAATAATCTTCCTTTCTTGCAAAAGTGCATTGGGCTGAGGTTCAAGTCAAAATTTGTGTAGTTATGATTCTTATGGATGAGGTGAATGGCGTAATTAGACTTAGTGTTTGGTTTAGGTAAATGTTCAGAAAATCTTTCTTTGAAACTTCTTCCTGTTTGTCCGATATAATAAGGGTATTCATGCAACGTCTTAAACTTTACGATGTCGTAAAATCGTAAAGTTTCCGACACGTTTCATGAACGCACCAAAAAAAATTTTGCGTTAATGTGGTAAACGATCAAACAGCATAAAATATTTAATTTAATTTTAAAATTCGTAAAATTTTGTCATCTCCAATTTAAAAATGCCCAAAATAAGCCAAAAAAGTAAATTTATGCAATTATATGAACAAATTGCTTTCAATGATCTATTAATTCTTGAGTTATTTGGCGAAAATGATGGTAAGTATTGTTGTGATCAACACATAAGTGCATGTGTGAATCCATTTGTGTTTGTGTAACTCACACTATTTTGAAAAAAACCTCATTTTTCCTCGAAAAGCGCGTTCCTCTATTTCTTCTTCTAAGATTAGAAGAGTTTACCATGTTTACGATGTTTACCATCTTCGTTTAACACACAAATTTGTGTCTTAAAGTTTAAGATTTGTTTGAAAAGATTTCCCATACAAATTTTGACAGTTCGTTTACGACGTCGTAAACTATAAGACGTTTAACACGTTTACGATGCTTTTCCGAGGTTGCATGAATACCCTTATTATGTATTGTTTGTGGTAAAATATTTGAATATTCAATTGATTTGAATTTTGTTTCTGTACTGTTACTATTATTGTTTCTGTATGTGTTGTGCGTTAACTTCTTTCTTCTTTTTGATAGTTTGTCTTTTGCTTCAGCGTTGTATCGGTTTGATGAAGCTACAGTAAAACCCGCTTAAGAGAAACCCGCTTAAGAGAAAAACCCGCTTATCTGAAAAAATTTTTCATCCCTGAGTATTTGTCGACAAATTACCTTTATAACACTCCGCTTAAGTGAAACTCGCTTAAGTGAAAAACCCGGATACCTGAAACATATTTTCAGTTAAATTTAATATTTTTCATTGAAAAAAACTCTCCTAAGTGAAAACAAAAGTTAATAGAAAAGAACAAAATATTTTCTGAACGCTTTTACTTCTTTTTTATTTTTCATCTCCACCAAATTTTTATCACGAAAATGACATTTGAATTTCTGATATGTCTGAACCCTTTTTGGAATTTTTAAATCCGCTTAGGTGCAATTTTTTTTCACTTATCCGGACTCCGCTTAAGTGAAATTTTTGTTCACTTAAGTGGGGTGTGACATTTTGCAGTTTCTCTTAAGCGGGTTTTTCTGTATTTGTTTTACTATGTAAAGTTCGTCTTGGAAATCCTGTGTGTCCATTGGTATTGTTAACAACCTATTGATGAAAGCGCTGTAAGTTGCCATTTTTGTGAAAATGGGTGATGGGAGTCTTTGTGTATTGTTACATCTGTGGTGTTTGGTTTTCTATAAATCTTATATTTTGATTTGTTGTTATGTTTAAATCAAGAAAATTAATGTTGTTTTCATTTTCTAATTCCGCGGTGAACTGTATCTTTTTGTTTATATTGTTTATGTAATTCTTTAGTATGTCTATTTCTCTGTTTGTTCCATCGAATATTATTCAAATTATTCAAATAAATGTCTGCCAATAAACGACAAGTGGAGAGCTCATAGCTGGACCTTTTTTTTGTGTGTAATACTTATTGTTGAACGTAAAATAGTTTTGTTTTAATACTATTTTCAATAATGAAATTAGTTCGTCTATTTGTATCTTGCTGATTGTTGCATTTATTTGGAGGTTTTCTTGCATGATTTGTATTTTTTCCTCAACTGCTATGATTGTAACATCGAAGAATACCATTTTGTATTGTGGAGATATACATATTTGTCTTTTAATTTTTCAACGAGCTGTGAGCAATTATTTAAACTGTTATTGGTTTTTAATATAATGTTGTTTTTTATAGTTTTTTGTAGTTGTTTTGCAACTTTATAGGCAGGTGCGGTGGTATAATTAATTAAGGGTCTAATCGGAGTTCCTTCCTGTATTCCCTTTGTCGGCTTTTGTTACTATAGCATTATTTTCTTTTAGCTTTTGTTTTATGTTTTCTATATTTTCTATGTTGTCTTTATATTTCTTAACAGTGTTGGCATTTTGTTGATTATGTTTCAATGTTTTATTAAGTGTTTTATTTATTAACACTCGTGTTTCGTTTTGGGCTTCGTACGTTGGGAGCATTTTTATGGCCGCTTCTGTGTTGGTAACGTCTCGTATTATTGTATTTTTGTTTATTTTTGGTAGATTGAACTTTAGACCTTTGCTCATCAATTTTGTTTCTGGCTCTGTTAATTTAATTTTTGTGCAATTTACTATTCTAGGGTAGAATTTATGTTTATTATTTATTATTGGACTATAATGTTTTGTTTATTTGAAAGGTTTTGAATTTTGAATTTTTGTTGTTTAACTATTTTAATTGTGATTGTATGGATTTGTTGTTCTATCTTTTCTGTGATGTGGCTGACGAGTGCATGCTGTATATTATTATAAACTTGAAGGTGAATATTATACATTACTTGATTCAGTTTTGCTTTTTTGATGTAGAATTGTTTAATTTCTTCTTTTATCCATGTTCTTCGTGCTGTATTCTGCGCTTTTAACGCTGCTCTTGATGGGTTTTTTATGTTGACCTGTTAGTATTATATGTAATTTGAGAAATTTTTTGGTAAACTTGATGTTATTTAAATTAAACTGTTGTGTGGTAAAAAAATGAAAAGGCATTTCTCTCCCACAAATTTGACAGCAGCATGGAATTCTTTCCCACTTTCCATTCGACATGTATTAATACTCAGTGGGATTGTGTGGAAGGGCTTTAATTAAAACTGATTTTCTTTGTAACATGTTGGAGTGGTTGCGTAACAGAGTTCCAATAAAACAGGGCTTAATGACTTAAAACTCTGAACCATTCCTGTATTCGTATTTTCGCCAGGAAAGGAAGACCTACAATTTTCTGTCGATTCCGAACGGTTTAGGTGTGAGGCACTTTTCATGTCAAGAGATATTATGTACTCTTGGAGAATTTGTCAGTTCCTTTGTAATTGTTGCTTTTTTGTTTTTAAATTAAGTTATTTTTATGAATAGTTTTTGCAAAAATTATTACACCTGGATATGGTGTTTGAATAAAAATAAACATTCGCGAAAAAAAACACGTTGTTACACAGACCACTTCATCTTGGTGATTTATGTAGACCCACCCAAGATGAACTTTTTTTACCACCTACATTAACGACCACCCTAATATTTATATGTATATGTATAAATAAAAATACGCGATGTACTTACCTACTTTAGTAATATACCTAGTCAAATTCGGTACCTACCTATATTATTTATAAATTAACAATGGACCACTTTTCATTTTAATTTAACACTTAATTTTCTGTTTTATTATTTAATTTTTTGTTAAATTTTTTTTATAATTAATCAATTAAATAAATATGGACAATAATTAATTTACCTACTAATTTTTATAACAACTAAACACAAAATATAGAGATTTAGATTTATAGAAAATAATTCTATAAAAAAGTGCGTTGTGGAGATTTGTTGCCGGCTTTATGGCACGATAGTTCCCGGAAAAAGCCACCATACAATTAAAAAAATTGTTTTTGAATTATTTTCTTGTTTTATAAACAAGACGTATCTTCTCAAAACAAAACTGGGCTAAAAAATAAAAATTGCAAGACTCGAAAAAAATATGTATTTTAATTACGAATTATGACTGGTACTTGGCCCCACATGATTAAGGTACCCACCCCTACACAGGGAAGAAGTGTATCTAAGATCACGGGGATACTTGGTAAAATTTGTACTTTTATGTTTTTCAAAAAAAATCGAAATTCTTTGAATGTCAATCTAAGAGCAAATATCGAAATAATTAAAGGATGGAGAATTTTTTTCTTAAGTACAATAATAATTTTTTTTTTTGGTCAAAAAAAGAAGTTTTTTTTTATTTATTTATTATTATTATCGAATAAACAAGTCGTGTCTGACATATCAAAGATTTATTTGTCTTACATATTTGCTTGAAAGGCCTATCAATACGTGTTAATGTTTTAATAGGATAGGTTATCTGGTTGTCCGAAAAATTTGAAGATACCATAAGTTGTTTTTGTATCAGATACCCATCTGCAATATAATCTGATTTTTAATCATGAAATCAAACTTTTTCGCAAAATTTCATGTAGATAGGAATCGAAACATTTACGGACAATTTTTGTTACACGATTTAAGCGCTGAAGGTCAACCGCGTGTGAAGTATGTACCATGGCTAACTGTCTCTAGTCTGAAGTGGTCCTGGGTCGCAAACAACAAGCTTCCAGTCGGCTAACTGTCTCCAGTTTCGTACGCTAAGTTGGTTGATTTCCTTTTCCATTTGCGTGCACTACCTGAATAGCGGTCTTCCTCTACTGCGCCGTCCTTCGGGATTGGATTCGAAGACGCTTCGGGGCGGAACTTTGGTTTTTTCATTCACTCTAAATGACCCAACAACCTCAGTCGTTGAATTTTTACTTTTTTGGATCGGTCGGTGTCGCTGTACAGCCCGCGCACAGTTCTTTGTTGTATCTAATCCTACTTATTATGCAGAACAGACCAAAAATGACACGAAGGATCTTCCTCTCAAAACAACTTAAAGCCTTCTAATGCACCTAAGAGAAGATGAAAGCTTCTCCACCATATAGGCCGGGATACTTTATTTTCTCGAAAGAGGCCTTTGCTTGTCAATTGCTTTTCTTAGCCCAAAGAAGCGGCGATTGGTACAATTACAGATGCTTGATCTCAGCGCTGGTAACGTTCTCTGAGTTGATAGCGGAGCCTAGTTAGAAAAAGTCCCTAACTACTTGTAGTTGGTAATACACATACAAAATATAGGGCGGTAATTTACAAAAAAAATAAACAAAAGCAATAAAATCCACCTGAAAAAAAAAAATCTTTAATTTCACTTTTACAGTTTGAGTGCACTATTAGTATATAAAAAGTTTAGAATAAGCTTACCAAACTACCAACGAATGAAAAAGATGTAGGTAATTGTTGCTGCATTAATTTGATTTTCGATTATGAAAAAAAATATCTTTGGGTATGGATTTACAAAAATATTTGTATTTTTTATTTCAAGTTTGTATAACATTTTTATTTAAAAGTAAAGAAAATATGAAATATGCGTGTTAAACGACATACAACAATGTGGAAAAATACATTTCTGTGTATCCATTTATCAAAAAATACTGTAGGTATTTTAATCTCAGACGAATTCTGATATAATAAGTCAATTATTTATGATGAAATTACAAATTTCTCCACAATTATGTATGTATAAAATTTATAAAATCCCATTTAGTAAATATTTGCTTTTTTCTTTTATTAAAATGCAGTGTTGTACTTTAGAATCTATGTATGTTTTTTGAACATTGAAATAATAATTCGTTAGTAAAAATATATGCCCCTTTCCCATCGGGTCAGTTTATTGTCATTTTAGACAATTTTTTCTTTAAAACTTTTGCTCGTGATTTATTAATAAATACTTTGATTCTATCAGTAAATTAACTATTTTTCGCCAAAGAAGTTCGTTAGATTATTAATATTCATATAAAAATATCATGAACATGTTTAAAGAATATTTTTCTTAATAATTAATGTAATAAAAAATATATATTTATAAAAAAAAAACTACACGCAAGATATGATGTGTAAAATGGTCAAAAATGCATAAAATGATATTTTAAATTACCTAAATGAAAGAAATTTATTTAGAACTGACTCTCTTCTCGAGTTGTAGTTTTAGTGGTGGTGATTGTATCGGATTCGCCATTTGTCTTCTCATGTGAAATGCTAGTTATGACAGATTTAATTACAACGGAACTGGTGGTTGTTTCTGTAGTATTGCTAAAAAAGGTATAATTCAAAATTATATAATATTTATTGGGTTAATTATATATTCACCTTAGTGGTGCTAAATCCATTAAGTTTGGTATATTAAAATCTGTAATGTCCCTCATATTAGCGTTTGTAACAGTTTGGCTCGTTTGAGAGCTTAAAACTGAAAGTCGACCTATCATCAAATTAAATATATTAGTTAGGTATATAATGTTGGTAGTGGTATGGGTCAATTACAAAATAAATTAAAAGAGGTTACCTAGCAAACAAATATTTATTTTTCAAAAGTAATGTTGATTTATCATAGTATTGAAAGGAAATTTTCGAAATTTAAAACCTAACTTCTCAAAAAATAGGGACTTTTCAATACAGTATTAGTCACAGAAACCATACTTTTTCCGAAGATTTTTCATGCTTATTCGAATCTTCTCAAAAAATAGGGACTGTTCAATACAGTATTAGTCACAGAAACCATACTTTTTCCGAGAATTTTTCATGCTTTTTCTAATCCAACTTCGGAATTCTTGACAAATAATTATATTTATTATTTTTTCAATAATGCTGTGTAAAATCAGAAACATCAAACATTTGCGTTGTTGTGATGTTGATGCTGATCCTGATACGCAACGCAGCTTATGCTGATGAAATATATCAGCAACTACGCATCATGAATTTTATTGATTCTGGTTTTGCGCATTTTTTGAAGCAAGTTTGCAATAGTGAACACTTTACACTAAAACTGAGGCGCTATGCATGTTTGACGCAAGTGATTGTGCATCATCTCTGCAACAATGCGTTTGTGAGCTTACACGCTATTTTAATAATTATGAACTCATTTTAATCAAAACATGACAACTGCATATATGCCGTTGTAGTTGTGCTCATAAATGAATTTAAAGCATGTATTAGGTAAAGAATGAACAACGAAATCTACAGTTACAAACTCATCCATGTCTAGTTCCTATGACAGAAACAAAATTAATTGTGTAGATCGTGTGAATGTATCGTTTTGACGGACAAAAATGGACATGAGCCATTTATATTCTCAAAATTATGTATTATCATCACCATTCAAGTTTAAACAATTCGTAAAATAATTTAAATATTCCAATTCAGGCACAAAAAGAGGTTTTTGATACATTACTAAAAAAAAAATTTAGTTTTGCATACACAATTTTTTTTATCGCTTGAGTATGCTTCTTTAGCTAATAGTCCCGGTAGCTATAGCTATAAATTGTATTATTTTGTAATTCATTACATTGAAATAAAATAATAATAATTATAATAATTTTAACCTAACTATTTCAAAAGATTTTGAACAAAATTGCTATAGATCGAGAGAATGTGTTTGAAGACTAAAAAGAATTTTAAGTGTCAAAAAATCAAAATGTTTTATTTTGTATGTAACACACTTTTTGTATATTTTGATTGAGATTAGAATTTTATTATCGAATCCAAATATCGATATTAGGCGTGTTTTTTTTATCTTTTCTATAAAGTTTATAAAACAGTTCAACCAATCAAAATTATAATAACATATCATAGCAACAAGACTATACAGCTTATAAAAAAAGTCCTGATAGAATTCCAGGCTAACGATAGACTGTATAGTTGAGTTGCTATGATACGTTATTATTTATTTTGCTTCAAATTCAATAAAAAAATACATTCTATATTCAAGTCATTCTTTTTCTTTAATAATATTAAACTGTTTTGTAATACTATATAGATTATAGAAAAAAAACACGCCTATTATACATCAGCGCAACTTTTTGTCTAAATATTGAAAAATCAAAATTAATTAATTTTATAAGATTATTAACTAGCTGACCCTTCCACGCTTTACAGCGCCACCCATGTAGAAGGGAAAAACTTAAATATACGAAAAGTGGGTGTGGAAGAGGGCCAACTTAAAAACAAAAAAAAACACGTGCCATGCTTTAAGGTTCAAGTGATTTTCATTACAAAATTTCATCTTTTTAGGGATGCAAAGTAAGAAGAAGGAATCTCAGATGAGAATAATTGGCGGATTTACAAAAAAAAAATTACACATGGTTTTGGGTCAGGAGAACTAGATATATTATAGGATGTGCAGCCTTCTTAGTATTATTTTTAATGGTGGCACTGACAGCTGTACCTAAATGTTTTAATTTAATTTTAACTTGGCTAATCGGTATTCCTAAACATTTTAATATAGATCTATTTTATTTTTTCTTGTTGAAGAAATATGAATAATTTATTTAAAAATAATATCCATTATTTTGCATTCTGTTACACTTTATATAGAGAAGAATTCTTATCCTTCTGTATTTAAATTATTTTACCTTCCTTGAAAAATGTTCGAGTTGACTTTCGTTATAAAATTGTTTTGTTTTTAAAGAGCGTTTACATTTACTTTTTCTTTCATGTGAGTATGTATACTTAAATTGATACCTTATTTTTTTTAAATGAGCAACAAATAGTTTTACCTTTCGTCGGTATTTACTTCATCCTTGTTTCCATCCCTATAAAAAAAAGTGGAAGTCTGATTCTCAGTAAAACAAAAATAGTAAAACATTTTCCCAATGGAGCTTTACCAAACAGTACATATATATGTTTGCCTTTAGACGTATTTACTTAAGCTTTATGTTTGAAAGCTATTATGTTACAATACCAGAATTGACAAAAAGGGGCAAAACACAACCAAAACCCACACATTGATATCACCAGTGGTAACAACAAATATTTACAATTACAACAAAAAACGTAATAAAAAATTTAACTTACCAACTGTTTCTTCAGTTGTAGTCGAACAAAGAGTAGTTGTAGTAGCATTGAGATGATCCCGCACCGAGTCAACAGTTATGTCTCCCATTGAACTGGAAATAGTCTCGTTACCACGATTAGGAGAGCCTTCCAATCCGTTCGTCATGCCATTTGAATCCAAGCTTATGTGTTCTTTGTTAATGGGTTTGTTTATACTTTCTATTGAATCTGCCTCAATTGTTTCTTGTTCGTGTATACTATTTTCACCCACGTCTCTGCCATCCAAGTGTTCAACATTTATTCTTCCTTTGGGAGTTACCACTTTTGCTGTCGCGAGACTTATACGTTGCAACTCTGAAGAAGACATCATATAGAGTGCTTCTCCGAAATTAGTAAAACACAGAGAAGAAATCCCACTGAAAAAAAAAGTCATACAAATAAGTTCCAATCAGATTACATTAGCCAAGTTTACTTTATGTCCTCTCGTCTAACGGCCGCCGCATTTAACTGTCGCTTTAGTTCTGGTATAGATAGTACAAGAATATCGCCTAAATTCGTCAGACATAAAAGGCCAACTTCATGGTAGTCTCGAGTTTCTCCACAATTTTCGTCAACATTTTCGCGTTCAGCGCCAGTTTCAGATTTAGTAGACTTCGTTGGGCTGCCCTGCAAATAATCCAACGGCACTCTACAAGTAAACGAAGCAAAAGCCAATCGTCTGACACGTGCTCCCTCATGTGCTGTTAATTTATATTTTGTAATTGGTTTCAATTGAGGGAGAGAAAAAATTTTAAACTGTTCTTCTGATGCAATCAAAACTCGATGTGGAGGGGTTTTGGGTCCGTTTAACTCCAAGGGTACACCAGTATGGTCAAATACCACGATTCCAACAACAGGGGCTCGATGTTTCATTTGAATTTCTTTTGCCAGTTGTGCAGAAACACGACGTGGAGGAGCAGACGGTTCAATGTTGTTTTCTTGTGGAGGTGGCAAATGTAAGAGAAACACAGAAACGCAACTCGCGTTAGTGGCAGACCATAGTGTGGCGGCTGTTGTGTGAACTGTTATTTTGAAGAAGCAAGTTAAATTTATGAAATAATTCAATTGCACTGGTCTTAAATTTTGTTTTATGTTTTTTTTTGAGAAGACCAGTTTATACTTTTCCGAAGGATTTGTATAGTATTTTTTTAAATAAATTTTTGACCATAATAATAATTGATTGTTTAAGGCCAATGTAACATATGCAAGCTTTTCTTATTGTGTTCTTATGTATTTGAAACATATGTTTGGAAAGGCTAGACAAAAAGTTTGCAGTTATGAACTAATTTTTTGTAATGTCTCCAACTCGAATCCGATCTCAGAATTGCTCTTTGGAGCTGTGGTTACAAGATATTCATATCTGATAAAAAATATCAATATGATTTTTGCTTTTCAAAATGCAAAAATACAGGATTATACGTAACTGCGCGCACATTACAAGCTTTAATATATAATTTAATTTACAGATTTTTCTAATGAAATTTTTATGACTGAAAACTATACATGACCTAATTTAACTCGAAACTGTCTGTTTCTAAGGAAAGGTTTAACAAAATTATAAATTTCGGCACCATTTTTCTTTGAACAATCATTTTTGTAAGGACGATATCACAACGCTTTTACTTATATATCAAAGTAAACAAAACGATTTGTTTTTCAAATTTATGAATATCTTCGACAATTTAGCAATTTTGAAACCGGATTCGAGTTAAGGACATAAAAAAAACCTTCGGAAAAGTAAAGTCCGGCTTTGGCAACCGAAATTGTGTTAAATAGTGTTATGTTTATTGAAAATACCAATCCGAATATGCACTTACCATTTGTAATGTATGTTTTTGCAAAAACTAAACAACGAACCATAGAACCCATTCCATCGTCTGGTGAACGCGCTTCTACTTGTCTTTCTACAGGACGGGCATCCAGCTAAAATAAAACATTTGATATTTTAAAGCCATGTCTTAATTAACAATAGGCGTATTTTTTCGCAAGCCCGGGGGGAATTGGATGAAAAAAACGTCGTTGGTGCTAAACAATTTACATGTTAAATGCAACAACAACTTATCGCCTGCGGGCTTAGCTAATCCCAGAAAATTCTCGGGGCTTAACTTAAGCGCGCCGAATAAATGTATTACCGGCGTGATTTACATACTTGTTATCGATAGTTTGTATGAAAACTTCATTTTGTTTCTGTGATGGCATCTCTAATCCCCGTTGTCGTTTTTTTCAACCAATTCCCACCGGGCTTGCAAAAAACACGCCTGATAATACAATACCGTTGTTGCGGGCTGAGTTGGATTATTCCTTGTAGAACGTCCTTTTCTCAGTTTTCTAAATGATTCTCTTAGTGATTTTTTAAACGATTTGCGCCTAGAAAGTTGTTCTCCTGCACCAGTTAGATCTTAGAATACAATAAAATAAAATAAAAAAAAATTTGTTTCGATAAATACAGCATAACAGTTTACCATTTGGATTGAGAGTACAACGATGAAACACTGGTAAAAAGTTTTTAAAGTCAAATAAAACTAAACCATGTGCTGTTCCACCCGACACTAAATTCCAATCTGTTTGCAAGGCCAAACATGTAATACTAGCAGGGGGTAAAACTTGAAGAACTCCAGTGATTTGCACACCGGGATCACCAACTGGATCTGCATTTTCGGCCAATAAATTGGGACGCACATTCAACTGGTCGTGTCCTTTCCACACAAATCCATCACGGTCGCTGACAAGGTTCATAGTCGAAACTTTTAGTGGAGCTTTTTCGACAGATTTTCCCTCAAAGTTTGCAATAATAATTTGACCAGCTGTTCCGCCTATTATAATTCTCCCCGTCTTAGGACAGAGTGATAATTTTTTTACAGCTAATCTAGGATCATCGGAATATGGATCGAAAAGACCTGCTTTACGGAATGGTGGTTCTGAATCATCTAATGACTCCGATGATTCACCGTGTATGTCCTCCTGATTTTCATGACTAAAAAAAAAGGAAAGTTGAACTATGTAGAAACATTTTAACTCTTATATACTTTTAATGTACCCAAATAAAATTGAAGTTTTCAGGTGATATATCGGGGTCATAACAACATCACTACAATTCCAAAATTTAACAGAACCATCCTCGTGTCCAGTGAGCATTATCTCATATTTTTTGTTTTCGTCATTTACCAATTCATCAGCCTCTGACCACACTCCTCCAGTTATTGGCCACATCATATCACTACATCCTGCATCCTGTGCTTGGCCAGCAGAGCAAATTTTTTCAAACACATTCTTAGATACTTGCGAAACCAATTGATTGCAAGTTACAGCTGAGGCGTGTACGGAATGCAAATAAGGGGCTTTAATCACGGGAACCTTGGGATCAGTTAGGTCATATGCACAAAGTTCTTCTTCTAAAAGGACCACAAGAACCTCAACTGCATCGGAGTTACCTTCGTAGGTAACGAAAAAGTCAACAACTTTTGAAGTAAAATCAAAGCATATTTTATTTTCATTATTCACGTGTATCGAAACACAATTGTGATCACCATATGCAGAGCGAGGCATACCGCCAGAAAATACAACAATTTTATCGGACCTACAATTATGAATAAAATTATTTTATGTTATACAAAAATTGTAAGCACTTATTTCTTACCCTCTTGTTCCACTATATAAACGGTTAATGCTTTTGCACGGGTCTGGTCCATAAGGCACGAAATTCAAATTCTTCGGAGGGTCGGATTCATTTAGATGCCAAGAAGCAAATGAGCCATCTGCATGGTACCAAGTAAACTCAGTTCCTTCAGAATTTATGTGAAAACCAACACTTTGACCGTGACCTGGAGCAATAAACGAACGAACCACTAAAGAAGTTTCTGTATCCCATACCACACAGAGACCCCGGTTATATGCTACAAGCAATTGATTGCAAGCATTTGGAATTTGCTTAATGCACTCAATAGCTCCTGGATTAAGTTTATAGTTGGGTGGTACTTGCTCCAAAACAACGTCATGGTAAATTGCTGGTTCTTTAACGCTGAAATCTTTTAAATCCAGCTGATATATATTACCGCCTTCCGTTCCGATCCAAACAATATTTTTCGTATGAGAACAACATAAAGAGGAAACCTTCTTTAGTTTACCATCAAATGAAAGTGATTTGATTGCAACTAATGTTGATCCAACAGGTTCCCACAAAATTAATTGATTAGACGCAGTGAGTGAAAGTAGGTTCCCAGTTCCGTGAACCCATTCTAATAGCTGAACATTTAAATCAGCTGCTGAATTCGATTGCATTGTGTGATGACCGTAAAATTCAATTCCCGGCTGTCCAAAAACTTTAAGGGCCCCATTTTGCGTGCCAATAGCCATAAGTTTACTTTTGGAATCAAATGCCAGTGCTGATGGTTTATGAGGAAAGCCATGTTGCGCCGTCTAAAAAATTAAATTAAATTTTATCAAAGAACTAAACTCATAACAAAATTACTTTTTCGTGAAATAATTGTAAAAAGAAGCTATATAAACCAAAACCTTCAAGGACATGGCTGGATTAAAAACTACCTAAAAAGCAACCGTCAGGTGCATTGAACACCAATTACACGCGCCTCTCACTAACGTCTTAAGCGTACATTCTGCTTTGTATGTACATAGTTCGCATTTCTGAAGAACACTACAAATTGTTTAGTTCTATCTACAATATAATATAATTTGTATTCAACAAATATAATAAAAGAAACAGTATCGTTAGTTAAAATATGCGAGAATTACTTTCTTCATAATATTCAACAAATTCTATATATGCATTTTTTATAATATGTACATAATTTAAAAATTGAAGTTTAATTTGTTTGTATTTATTGATTGATTATCTTTGTGAGTTCGTGGCTTTTTTTTTTAGATACAATAAATAGTTTTCGAACAACAGGAAACTGTATCGCAAATGTCTATCTTAAAGGTTTTTCTTTACTTATACTCAGGTTTTAACTTTTTGATTTGTGGGTTATTTTTTTCTTGCTGAAGTATAATCATTAGAATGGAATAAGTCGTTTGATTCGTATTCAAAAATCAAAAAGACCAATTCAATTTAATCATAATTAGAGAAAAAGATGACCCAGCGGAAAAAAAATAAAACCAAATTTCAGCGGCAGAAAACAGACCATTCTTTTCTGAAAGTTTTTGTATTCTGACTTCGAATTTGTCGTCAGAATTGTTGGGTAGGTTTTCGAGAAATCCTTGTCTTAAAGGGCAAAAGATAGATTTTCCGATATTTTTGAACTTGAGTTTAACAATCAAAACATTCTTCTCCCCAATATGTTTACTTTATCTGAAAATAGGAAAACTTTTTCTTTCTTTTCGAAAAAGTCATAACTTTTTTTGAAGGATTCAAAGTTAAGTTTTGAGAAGAAGGTAATTTCTTTCAGATGCCTTGACTCGATTTGTGGAAATTATTTAGCGATGCAACATTACTTCAAAAATATGAAAAATTTGTTCACTAATGAAATTAATTATGATTATATTTTCAAATGCTCTTTTATTTTTTGGATGCGAACTATTCTATTACAATAATATAAGCCGACATGACCAGAAAATAACCTACAAGTCAATAAGTAATAACGTGAGTACGTCAACAAAATTGGTTTAAAAATGCCTTCAGATAAAGATGGGTGTGATAAAGTTTAGTTTTTAAATCAGAGCATTAAGAACTTTGCGAAAAGTATAGTCCGGTTTACTCTACAAAAAATGCGTTGTTCTGTGTAATTTATTTTAATTTTACTTACTTATTACAATGAAGGCTTACACATTAAGAAATTATTTTTTATACCTATGTGTATAAAACTTAGTTTTTAATATCACAATTTAATTAAATATGTATGTATGTGTAAATATGGAATAAATCCATCTTCTGGCGTTTTGCAACTGATGAATCATTTGCAAACCGAAATTATTTTATTTATTTCATTTGTTTACTTTTAATTAACATTTAGGGTCTGTTTCACAGTGTCTGAGTAAAGTTCTGATTAGTTACTGGACACAAATATTGACATAAGGTCATAAGTCCACAGGAGAAAATCTTACAATTGTTTTTTTAACGACTTGAATAGATTATAAATGCAAAAATATAATTTTTCGGTTTGTGGACTTATGACTCTGTTCCAATATTTATGTGTCGAATAACTAATCAGAACTTTACTCAGACATTGTGAAACAAGCCATTAATCTATTTATAATTTCATACTCACAATTGGAGACATAACTAAATGGAATAAAATGTATGTACAATGTAGGTAATGTAATCATATTCTGTTAGCATTATATCAATTTTTTTTTGCGTGACCTACTTATTAATTCTTGCATCATTGCTATTTAGTTTTAAAGATTCAGGATGCCTTCAACCTTTTATTAAATATATAAAATAAAATTACATAATTTACATTCAATTTAAAAAAAAATGAAATGAAAACCTTAATACCATTTAGTTTCATCACACAAACTATACAGCTTTGAAGTGCGTGTTCCAATAAATGTCTTCGATAAAAACGATTTTACAATGTTGATTGATAAGTAAACAAAAAAGGCATTGTATAGGGTTATATTTATTTTTATAGACCATATACCAAAAAATATATCAGATTAGATTGCGTATGTTGTATGTATCTAGATAATTGTTTCTTTTTTAGTTTTAAACAATATACCGAATAGAAAATATACTTATCACTTTATACAGAAAATACCAAGATAGCGATGATATCGTGTGATTCACAGAAGTACAGGTGTATGCGACGTTGTATAAATAAATGAACTACATAATATAACCATTAATTTTGTCCCCTCTTTGAGTAGGTTGCGGAACAGGCAAAAAGACCCAAAAGATAAGATATGGTAATAATTTCCACACATATAGTGACATTACTGTCGATTATGAAGGAAGTAAAAAGTCGATATAGGTAGATATTTCTCATATATAATGATAAAACAAAATATTTTTAAACGAATTAATAAGCCCAAAAAGATAAAAACTAGGTCAGTCTACATTTTTAACTGGTAGTCAACTAATTTGTACACCTGAATCTAAATCTATTACAAAACGATCAACCATTTATAAACCAAAAATTCGTTGTAAAATGACAAATGCTACACCTTTCGGAAACAAGATAAGATAAGACCTTCAATAAAACATTGTGTAAAAATAACCACCACAACAACAAAATACTGATTAAGCAAAACATTCAAAATCTAAGTGTTTGTAATGCAAACTCAGATTCTTTCGAAATATCGCCACCAAAATTATTAACCTGCGTAAAACAAAAAAAAAACTAGTTTATCAATTTTGTATATATTATTAATGAAAGAGAGTATAAGACTTCTTTATCTAATACTTTTCAAATGTTTGCATGTCCAATAAAATAAACACTTAATATTTTTTGTTTGGCTATTTGTTGTTCGTTTCCCATGTACTAATTTAAATTCCTTATACTAAGGTAATCACTAATTCATAGCTGTCTTCCTTTATTATGACTAAATAAGCTTCATGTTATTTTGTTCTCATATATGTATGACTCACATAACACGTTGTAGGTAAGTTCTATAGCTCTTGAGTTGTGCGAATTCATTGAACCATCTGAAGAAAGAATCGGAAAAAATGGAAAACACCACCATAGAAAAAATTTAGAGCTATGTTGGTGCGACTATAGCTCTATTCGCTCGCATTTCAAGAATGATGTCATACATTCGTCATAAGTAGCAAAGGTATACCATGAGATGCCTATTGCGTAATTTTTCTTTTTTTAATTATTTTGTTCGCTTAAAAATATATTAGTAAAATCATTTGCGTGGTGAACATCAATTAAAAATCAAATCAATAAAAATCGCCTAGGGAATTTTTGTTTTAGTATCTTATAGGTGTTGGCTTAAAATAACGATACGCCGAACCTTATCTTTTTCTTTCTAAAATACTATTTTAATGATTGTTGCGTGATGTTCAATATTCTACTTTTTTTAATCATGTCATTATTTTATGTTTGAAATGGAAAAATTTATTTTTCTTTTTAAATATTTTATAAAATTGATTACGAAAACAAACAAAGTTAATAGATCTTTAACTTTACATTGAAATTTATTGTGATTGGTGCGATTTTGTCGAATCAAAAATTTAGAAATAAATAACTCGAAGTTACGAGGTCCCTAGAATCTGAATTCATCGCTTTAGAGTGATGTCTGTGTGTGTAAGTACATTCGTGATACTTTTTTTCGTTTAACATATCTCGAGAACGAATAAAGATGATGTAGAAAAGGTTTTCAAACAAATTCAATTAGCTGCAACAATTACTTGCGATATATGGATTTGTATTTGTAAAAAAATCGAACGGGGGATTTTGATCAAACTTGACATTACGATGACAGGGAAGATGAAAAATTTTACATGTACATTGATTTTTCAAGTTAAGACCAGATTTAAATTTAGAACATCAAAAAAAGTATGGTCTGATTCGTTGATTTCTTAAGTCTGTGCAATTATTACGTTTGAGACATAAATGTATACATAGATTATCGAATGAAAATATAATAAATCCATATATTTTGTCTTTGAGTTTGAATCCCCAATCAATCAATGGAACTTAATTTGTTTGCAACTCATTGTTTATTTTTTAATGAAAACTAATCATCATCATCATAATATACCTATATTATTTTTCTAGACTCACTTTCCGACTCTCATACTACACCGATTTTGACAAATAAGGTGTCAAAGGAAGCGAAATTAACTCAACATAAAGAATTTTTATGTAATTGCGAGAATTCTCGCTGGTGTAGACTAGTATGTATTAAAGTTTGAAAATATTAATTTCTACCTTTCTATAGGCAAATAATTCCTTTTGCAGTCGTTGACGTTCTGCTGTTGGTTGCTGTCCTTTTCCTCGTATAAATTTAAGCATTTTATGGATGATAGTTTTCCGTCACACAGAAACTTGTTGTTACGGCTCTGAAAAAAAAAACGTATTCTGATGTTTGGTGCATGTCTTTTTTATTACATACATATTTTAATAAATAAAAATGTTTTTTTTAAATGTTATGATCGGGCGTTTTTGGTCAATTTATTGAATTATGCGAAAACAAATACATAATTTTTTTTCCCGACGTTGCGCTGGATTTTCTCAGCACCTTCAGGGGCGTTTGTTTATCTATACATATATATATATAAATAAAATTTACAATTTTGTATTTATATTAGGTATTATTTAAAACTTACATAATTTTTATTGCCAACAATTAACATTTAAATAAAGACTATAAGTTTTAATAAATAAATAATATTATTATAAGCCCGAACATAGCATTTTAAAAATTAAAGTACAAAGAATTAGTCACAAATATAAACCTATAATTGAATAACAATGTTAATATTTAAAATTTGTTCAAAATCTTAAATCTCGTATGGATAATGAACAGCGAGTATGTATTTTATTATTATTATTTATTGTATTATTCATACATGAATGTCAGTTTATTAGACTTGACCATTCTTTATTCCGTCAATTTCATTGAATTTCTGAACAACAACAACAACTTGTATTGAGTATGTATTGTTCATTCCTAATTGAATTCTTAAACTTTTAAGTAGTATGAGGTTAAAGCTAGAGGTTTTTTTTTAAATATTGAGTAGAAAAAAAGTCAAATTGTCCCTTAAGATATCAGACTATTTACATGGGAAAGAAGTGTAAGAACTCTCCAAGCACTTGGAAAAACTTTTGTGACACCTATTGAAAAAATACAAAAAAATTAAAGTGAAGAATTTAGAGGTCTTCGAATCAGTGTACTATCGCACTAAACGACAATTGCACTTCACGGAGCAGCACTATGCGACAAAGTTGATAATCTGACCAACTTTATCGCGACATGAAGTTCCGTTCAGTTTCGTGCGAAAGTGCGCACAAAATTATCGTTGAGAATCAATGAGTTCAACATGGTACCTACCTATTGATAAACTGTTCCTGACCTTAAAGGAAATTGATCCGATTATTTTGCTGAAGAAATCAGCACAGCTCTTGATTGGTTAAAAAGTTTTTTATTGGGGCATATATTGAACACCTATTGAAAAAATACAAAAAAATTAAAGTGAAGAATTTAGAGGTCTTCGAATCAGTAGGTACTATCGCACTAAACGACAATTGCACTTCACGGAGCAGCACTATGCGACAAAGTTGATAATCTGACCAACTTTATCGCGACATGAAGTTCCGTTCAGTTTCGTGCGAAAGTGCGCACAAAATTATCGTTGAGAATCAATGAGTTCAACATGGTACCTACCTATTGATAAACTGTTCCTGACCTTAAAGGAAATTGATCCGATTATTTTGCTGAAGAAATCAGCACAGCTCTTGATTGGTTAAAAAGTTTTTTATTGGGGCATATCTACTCAACAAACCAAAATGAACAACATTTTATCTCATCCTGAATGAGCTACGTAGGTACCTAGGTACATTTTGTACGAAATCAAAATAAAAATTTGAGTAAAACCACAAGGGAATTTAACTCTTTTACTATACGGTAGAAGACTAAAGAATTTGATTTCAAATTTCCTTTGGAACTTACATTTATTCATTAAAAGTATAATGCTCTGCCCAAATTCAAATACCTATTAACTTTTAAATAAGTACATAGAGGTAAGTCGTGTAAAAAAACCAGTTATTCTTTTCGTAATAGGCACTAAGAGCAACACAAAATACAACATTCACTGCAATTGCTAAAGAAATCTTTAAGTTGAATCTAATATTAAGAAAGTAAGTGGGTGGGTGGATAGTCATTCAAGTTTGTAGAATTTGAGACACTAAAATATTCTTAATTATATTTTTTCATTCCACTTATTAAATGAAGAGTCTGTCTAAAGACCCGACAGCGCGTACGCGAAAATGATTTCGCGTACGCGAAATTGAGTGATTCTCACTTCAATGTTTTATTTGCTTGCTTACAGAAATACAGTGCTAGCACCCATCATTACTTCGCATAAACAGTGAGGTATGTATGGGGGGGCATGCTGCCCCCCTGCAACCCCCCTGCTTGGGCTCACTATAGGATTTGGGGTAGGTGCGCGGTTAGGTGTATGCAGTTTCTTTTGCATTTAAAGAATCAGGGGAGTTAAAGCCAACCTCGAACCTACCCCAAATCCTATAGTTTCACGTACGCGAAACTGATTTCGCGTACGCGATAACATTTTCGCGTACGCGCTGTCGGGTCTTTAGACAGATTCTTAAATGAATTATGTCACCTATAAAGTAGGCATGATGAAAGAATGTATGAACAATCAGAATTGGTAGGTAAGTTGCAGAGGAAGTGTATTTTAAGAATTTTGTCTAATAAAACAATTTAAGTAGATTATGTTAGGTTCAATAGAAATGAGTGATCTTGTGGGTAATCGTTAATCATAAGCAACAGATTAAGAAAATATTATTTTTTTTTATTGAAAGCAAACGAGATACGGATTTGATTAATGAGTTAACAAACTTACCAGTGCCTCGAAAACACCTTCAAAAGAATAAAGCCCGAAGTCTGCAGAATAGAGTACTCAACGACTTTTTGAAAGCCGCACCCTTATCCAACAAAAATATTGAAACAATCTCGTTATACGATTTCGCATACAAATACAAAGAATGACAAAATGCGTCCGGCGGCGGCGACACGTCAAACAGACAGCCTAGGTGTTTTAGTTACCTTCTTTACATGCAGAAGTAAAAAAAAACTTCCGTCATTTGGAATACCCTGGATAAGAACACTAATATTATTTACAGGTGTATATTTCCAATCACATATCACATTATTTACCAGAAGTGTTTGCGATAGTTTATAACAAGTTATTTCACAAAAAAATAAGTAAAAATGCTTTCACATGAAAAGTGCAGCCGAGTCAAACAAAAAAAAAGGTGAACATAAATTCAGCTAAAATCTACACAAGAACAACCGATAAACAATGTTCTGTTACAAGCGCTAATACTGAGACGATAAGAAAGCTACACTTTGCGATAAATTTTTTAATGTTTAGTTATTCTGAATTAACAAAAATATAAAAAACTAAATAAAACCTTTGAAAAGCGATTCCGACATTCCCAATACACCAACTAGCTCAACATTTTATATTCCACTGAACTGCATTTTGATTTTGTATTTTAATTACTGAACGCGGACGGAGGGGAGCGGATTTTGATTGTGGACAGTGGAATGTGTACTTGTGTGGATTGTAATTAGTTTCACATGTAGACATTAATCTGGGAACCCTGGAAATGAAAAACTGAAAAACGAGTCGTGTAATCAGCGTCTATAACAAACCAAATATGGTATGACTTAAATATTTAAGTAGTCCTTAAATAATGAATATTGCATGGTAGGGATATGATGTATTGTTGATTTTTTATAGTCCATACCCATTATGGTTCGTTTTACTTGAATATTTAAGTCGTCTTTAAATTTGGTTATTGGTAAGGCCCATTATCATTAGCGTTTTCATTTTTGTTCAGTTCTGCGCATCTGTCATAATCGTGGTAAAAATGTAGTGGATTCAGTGCTCCTTTACTTGTCTAATTTCCATATTTTGTTGTTGTTTCTATTGATGCGCGTTGAGTTTCTGGGGACATTTTCAACTTTGACAACCTGTGAAATATATTAGGTCCGTTCGCGTAAGCACCAGAAACTACCCAAAACTACCATTTTCTACCAGATTTAGTCCGAAGGCGTTCGTGTACGTAAATTTTGGGTAGTTTTTGGCAGTAGAGAGTGCTTATGAGAGAAAAAAATAATTTCCCCTTCTTGCCAGTTTTTACCTAAGAAATTTCTTCGGGCAGAAACTGGTAATTGTTGTGTCAGAAGCCAGTTTGAAAGACAAAGAACAACAAAAAAATAACAAAATGGTTGTTTGCTTTTTGTTTTATCTTGGCAGAAGTGGAGTTTTTAATTAATTAATTTACAAAAATTAATTATTTTAATAAAAGAAGTGACGGATAAAAAAATTGATAAATTATTTTAGAAACTTTGTTTGTGAAGTGTACTTTAATTCGGTGTTTTTTTAAATTCTGTCTAATGTATAGGTAGAATTCCTTAATAGAATTCGGGATTAATAAAACAAAATTACGTGATGTTCCTGTTCAGTGTCTATAAATGTTAATTTTAATTTGTTCATCATCAAATTTAATAATGAAATTATAATGAAAATTTCAATATTGTTACTTTGTTTACTTTTTTTTGACGTTTAAAAACTAGCAAATATTTTGGTTTAAGGCGTTCGTGTATTTTCGGACAGTTTCGCTTATCTTTGAGAGAATTTCAAACCCACTCCTACAAATTTGACAGTTTGCCAGTTTTAGTCCGAGAAGTAAGAACAAACATATTACCTTAAAGCCCTTCCACACTATTGGGCTTTTCCACCAGCCGTCAGTTTCAAACAAGCAAAAAAAATAGGAAACAGCTGGTCTGTGGTCCGTTCTTTTTCTATAAAATGTTAACTATTGTTGTTGTGTCAAAAAAAAGTGTCGAAATTTCATTGTTAAAAGTGTTACACTGTGTAACATTTCATTTAGGAACGATCAATGTTAAAAATATTGTTGATCTGTCAATCGGAGGGGGTTGAAAAAAAATTAAAACACATTTGGAATGAATAAATCAAAGAAATTTTTTGATTGCATGAAATTTTATTAGACTATTATGATCACTTAAATCATTAAATGCATATCTACAATATATTTAAAATAAATTCACATTAATTTTTTTTTCGTACAAAATCGAATCATTAACAAAATGCATAGAATTTTTTTTTCATTCATAATGGACACAAATTCCTCTGTAAAAAATCTACCGAATTGAAAGATTAAACATTTAAAAAAAAACAAAATTCATCAGAAAATACAAAACAATTGCAAAACTCAAAATTCAGAAATATTTTAATTATGTTGAAAAGAAATACAAAAATTAAAATAATTCCAAATCGAAAGAACGAAAAGTAAACAAAAGACAAACACATTTCCAAATTCAGATGCTTTTGACAGATCAACACTTCAATTCATATCAAGGAGGTGAGTTGTTAGAAAGTGTAACACTCTGACACTTCAACACTGAATTTAGGAACGATTTAATGACGTCATAATGTAACACAGTGTTACACTTTTCCATTTAGGAACGACCGAAGTTAACAATAGTGTAACAATAGTTAACATTTTATAGAAAAAGAACGCACCACTGAACTGAATAAAAGGTAAACAAACGCCAAATATTTTTAGAATACTTGTTTGTTTTCCCATAAAAACGTAAAAAACGATGGTTATTTAATAGCCAATTTTACAATAAATCGATTTCAGTAACTTAAGCCCGCATCACACGACGCTTGTTTTCCTGCTAGAAATGCTTGCTGGCTTTCGTGCTGGCTATTGAGCTGGAAAATGGCATCACTGCTGGCTCTCTTGATAGAAGAGCTGCTAGATTTCAAAGTTAGAACCGGTGCTATTTTGTTTGCTAGTTTTGCTGCTGGATTTTAGCAGACGTCAAATGGTACATGTATATTTTCAAATGTCATTTTTTCTATTTCGTTTTTATTTATTTTCTAATAGTTTTTTCAACTTTAAACAAAATTAAACGTGATTTTATTCATTTGTATATTTAGTTCTATCAGATGTATGCATTTTTGTGAAAATTTGTGTAGAAAAATATTGTGAAAATTCGTACAAACTCGCAAGAAATGTCAAAAAACCATCAGCGAATCCAGCTCCAAAACAATCATCGAGTGAAGCCGAAGAACTCAAGCCAGCAAAACATCCAGCACCACACCATGCAACAAAACCAGCACGAAAGCCAGCAAGCATTTCTAGCAGGAAAACAAGCGTCGTGTAATGCAGGCTTTATCTGGCTTATTTATATACAAAATCATAGAAAATATTAAAAATCCACATTGCACTGAAATGAGCATTTATTTACATTTTATCAAGTTCGAATTCACATCTATTGTTTTTGTTGTTTTGAACTGTCAAAAGTAGAAAGAGAAAAGAGAAAGATGAAAAAAGGAAACAGCTGGTCTGAACTTAGAGAAAGGTAAACAAACGCCAAATATTTTTACAATCCTTGCGTTCGTAAACTATCAGATAGGCTATAAACGCATCCAAAAATTTTCAGATACGTTGGGTTGTTGTTGCATCAGCTGTTTTGTCACCAGGGATTACAACAACACAAACCTATCCGGATAGCTTTGGATTAAATCACGAACGTGGCCATTTATAATGCTTGTTTTCCAATAAAAACGTATAAAAAGATGGTTATAACCCCAATTAAACAAAAAATCAATTTCAATAACTTATCAAGCTTATTTATATAAAAAATCACAGAAAATATTAAAAATCCACATTGCAGTGAAAAGAGCATTTGTTTTCATTTCTCCAAGCTTGATTTCACATATATTAGGGGTATTCCCGATCCGATGCAAACTGGTCTTGTATCATTGCAAAAGTGCAGTTTTTTTTACAATGGGGTTAGGGTATAGCAATTTTACACTTTTGCATTTTTGCAATGATACAAGACCAGTTGCATCGGATAGGGAATACCCCTATTGTTTTTGTTGTTTTGAACTGTTAAAATTAGAAGGAGAAAAGACGAAGATAGTTTTTGGTAAAGCCCAATCCCCTGAGTATTAATACATGTCAAATTAAAAGTGGGAAAGAATTCCATGCTTCTTCCAAATTTGTGGGAGAAGTTGACACCATTCCTTCTGGAATCTCAACATTCACCTCGATTATGGAACCTGCAATACTGGATACGCGGTGGGTCGCAGTAAAGAAGTTCTCTTTTCATTTCACGACAAATAGGTAAAGTTAAAAGAGAGCACTGCACTACGATTCCAGTATTGCGTATTCCATAATCGACATGAATGTTTCAACTTATCTCCAAATGGATCTCTCAACTAAAGTGACCCAACCCTTATCCAACTCGATCTTTTGAAGCTGCATATAAACGTAGTATTTTTGCTTAAAACTTTGAAAGGCAGGTTTCGCTTTTAACTTCCAGTTCCAGTTCTTTGACAAATGTCAACGTCAACAATACAGACAAATTTTGTTAAATTTATATTTTATTGGTTCTCTATTTATGTTTAGTCATACTACCTACTTATTTAAAAAGAAACATCAGGAAGCTTCTAAAGGAACTTTCTTCAGCTTTAAAAGGCCATTTAAATTAATAAAAAAAAATAATTACTTAAGCGTTATGGAATTCCCAAACCTTGGAAAACATTGTTCTGAAGAATCATGCCACAAGTTGGGTAGGTGATTTTTGTATTTTATTTTATTGAATTATTATTGAACTATTAAATTCAGATTTTTTGCCTATGAAATGCGACTCGTGTGATAAAGTTTTCTGTTCTGAGCACTTCAGTTACATGAAGCATTACTGTCCTGGAGCTTACAAGAAAGACTTTCAAGTTCCAGTGTGTCCACTATGTGGAGAACCTGTTCCTACACCACGCGGCACATGTCCCGATCAAACTGTTGGGCAACATATGGACCAGTATTGCAAGTCGGACACAAAGAAAATTTTCACGAATCGTTGTTCTTACAAAAACTGCAAAAAAAAGGAGCTGATTCCTTTGGCATGTACTATTTGCAGTTATAACTTTTGTCTACGTCATCGACATTCAGCCGATCATGAGTGTACTGGTCCACCACAAAAACTACAACGTAACTTAACAGCGTAAGGATTTTATATTATTCCACCAATTCCAAATAATATGTATTTTTAAATTTCTTTTCATATCTTTAGCAATGCAGCAGAATATAGGAAAAACAACAAGCCTACAACATTATTTACTACGAATATGAAACCAGCATCAAAAAAAGTAAATATAGCTCAAGGAAGCAGCGAGGCTAAGAATATTCAAGGGAATATGGTAAAAGTATTAAAATTTCTGTTCATACAGGTGTTCAATTTGTTTGTTATTTTCTTGTAGACTGAAGACGAAGCCTTAGCTCATGCACTTGCTCTCTCTATTATGGAACTTGATGAATCGGCAGAGCGCAATAGAAGAGCAGAACAACAGAGTCCAACAGTTGCGCCGGTTGGTGGTCCAAGAAACTCTAAAGAAAAGTGCGCATTATCGTAGCAGCCTTAATTATTATTTGTATACAAATGTATAGGTGTCACAAAATTCTAAATCTCAATTGCTTATCTTACGCGATTAAACTTCGTAAATTTAAAAATTAATGATAACTTAACCTGGAGACTTTTTGATAGACAGGTGGCATTAAGAGATAATAATAACGACTACTAAATGTTAATTATTTTATTTTATTTACATTATTTGCCGAGTGTCAACTATTGACCTATTTGTAATTTTTGAAATTGAAATTGAAATAAAATCTTAATTGACGACTAAATCAACAATTCTTAAGTAAATATTATACTAAATATTTTCAAACCCATGAGCGGTGCAATTTACGAAAACACAAATAAATAAGACACATAGCTTCGATTTCATGGTGCTCGCTGCTGATTTGAAGTAGTCATACCTATGAATTCCATCGTAGTCGGAACATTTTCCGAATCTCGAAAAAAAACTATCACCGAAACCGTTCGTAATGACAAAGGATTTTCCACTACGATGGAATAAGTGATAGGTTTTTCAGGAATCGTAACAAGTTTCCGTGATAGCTGATTTTATTTACTTTACATACTAAGTACTCTCAAACTGTGCCGAATTCTAACCAACGACGCAACGTTCTATTTTCAATAACAATTTACTCCCAGTGGCGGCTAAAGATGTTTCACATAATTAACACATATCTCGTGTGATGTGTCGCTATCGTTTTAATGTGTTTCATATTATGCATAGAGCCACATTTGTCTCGTGTGATGTTTTGTGGTGTGTTGTGTCGGAATCAATCTTTTTCCGACTGCGCCATACCACGTTGTGTCGGAGATACGTGTGGTTCCGGCTTATTTATTTATGAAAATGACAGAGAATCATATCCAATTTTAACAATTGGGAAAATCGCTACAAGAAACCCTCGTACTCATACAAAATTTGTTGGTTCCGGGTCTAATAATAGAAAAACAAACATAAAGTTAAACGAAAAAATCGGGCTTCATTTATGCTCTTTTTGTTTCAAAGCGCAGCTAATTTTTTGCTATCTCTCGCAGCTAATTTCATCCTGTCTATTGCAACTTACTTCATCTAGTCTCTTTTTTTTTAATATTTGCCTTCATTGCGTATAAGTATAATTTCCACAAAGAGTAAGTTGTCGACTTTCAGAACCAAGCGCTATTTCAGCCTACTCTAAACGTATTACAATTAACTATTTGAAGACTTCCAACTTGCAACATGCAACTTTTAGTTTCGCAACAGTTTGGTTTCTATAATGAGCATTACAGGATTATATGAGAATCCGAATGAATGTGCGGATTCACTTTAGCAACCCTTGTTTCGAAACAAACAGTTGCATGAGCGCGCCTGGCTTTACAAGTTAACACCCATTAATTCAATAAGACTTTCAATTACTCGTTTTCACAAACAAACTACGTAATATGTAGTTGAGAAAAATAAATACTTAAAATAAAAGAATTCTTTATTTAATGTATAAATAAATAACTTCTGTTCCCATAGTTACTATCGTACTGAGCTTAGCTTGAATCAACTTCAGAAGATAACCTTACAGAATTTACTTCCGAGGTTTCCGGAACTTGTGTCATAACAAGAGCACTCTCAAAGCTCACCTTTTTCTCCAAGCTTATTTTCCTTTGTCCAGCATGTCCCTCATTTGAAGAAGTACTTATTTTCCTTGCTGCAGAAAAATTGACAACACCTTCGGCAGCAAGAATGCTGGCACTTGATAAAAGTATTGATACTTGCTCGGCTGAAGGACAGCTTGTAATAATCATATCATCTTGAGAATATCCATTTGTTGCAAGTATTTGCTCTAATTTTACAAAAGAGCTTATTATGTTGTTCTGAAATCATAATCTAAGTTGTTTTTTATTTTTTTTTTTAATTGGGTTAACTTACTCTTATGGGTCTAAAAATTATGAATTCGGTGTCACGATTGCTAAGATAAAGTTGCATTGACCGTTGAAGATTGCACAGTTTGACT
This sequence comes from Epistrophe grossulariae, assembly GCA_929447395.1. NCBI lineage: Eukaryota > Metazoa > Arthropoda > Insecta > Diptera > Syrphidae > Epistrophe > Epistrophe grossulariae. Next base: position 191,304 of record OV839566.1, read on the forward strand.
TTAATAAGCCTTTGCGTCTCTTGGATAATACTGCTTGTATGCTGTGGACTTGCCCAAGAACTATGTCTTAAGGTGTAATTAACTTTACTTGTTGTTGTCTGTTCCTTGTTTCCCGATGTCGACGCCTGTGATACCAGAGTTTGAGCTTTTTCAAGAAATATAAGCAGAGGTCCAATAAGCATCTGCACTGCGTCTTTTATAAAAAGTTCGCAAGCAGATTTAAGCTGTTGATCGACTTCTTTTCTAGAGTCTAGTAGGTGTTCCTTTATTTGAGGTGTGCCTTCAAGTAGAAATTCTAATAATGCGTTATTGCTGCCCATAGAAAAAAGCTGTTTGCGTTTCTGTAGGAGTCCGAAAGCAGCAGTTTTTACTTTGCTGAAATCAAGTGATGTTTCCTTAACAGTAAAGTCCACTCGAAAAGGAGCTATTTGCTCTCTTAGTATCAACAAATGTTTAATCTCAAAAAGCTCGCCATCGATTGGTGTCTAAAAGATCGTGTTTTCGAAATTTATATTTGTATTAATGAATGCAAATCTAAAGTACAATTACCTTAGAAGCACTTATCTTGGTAGCGGCCTTAGAAACACTCTGGATGCAGAGTCTTAAAGCTTCTTGTGATAGTCCCTGAAATATTGGTCTATCAACACATCGGTATAGCCGCGACAAACAAACAAGAGTCCTTCGTACAGTTGGATACCACATCCCATGAAGATCAGCGGGAGAATCTTTAAAAATAATTTTAAATAAAATTAGTTGCTTAAAAATCTTAATGATAATTTTACTTAGATTATTTCTTGCTCTATAGATGGTATCAACGCTTTCTGTGTTGGAAGTGGTTGATATAAGCGATGATCGGGAATCTGATCGCCTCATATGGGGCTCTTGCAGTGACAATGCTATACTCTGATATAAATGTGTACATATATATAAACATTTTATTTCATTAAAACAAAAATGTACAAACACTTACCTCCATCATTTCTAATTTTTCTGGATAAGCAAGGTCTCCCGCTGAGGGATTATAATGCAATATGTCTGATTGCAAGTACAAATGAGCTCGAAAAACTAAACGCTCTTGCACATCTTGAAGCATTTGGTTAGCAGTTCGATCGAAAGCTTCTAATTGCTCAGCTGAAATAAAAGCGAAGATATTCATCAAATTTTCCGTAATCTAAATTTTCTTTATACTGTATTAACTACTTTCCCATTATAATTATTTTTTCAGAATTAGCATCGATATTGTATTTCATATTGCAATAAAACTTACGATTTTGTTGGACTTGTTCTTCAATCATTTCAATTCTCAGTATACTACATATTTCAGCTAAAGTTTCTAAATGGTTTATATGGATAATCATTGGGCGCATTGTGTCATATAGGATTGTGCACAATCCTTCCAGGTAGGATCTGAAATAAGCAAATACATGTTAGGCAAGGAATTTTTGGAATTGTTATTAATTATATACATCAATTGATCGCTGGGAATTGAAAAATACTGGAAGAACAAACGATGTTCATCTTGACATACATGTACCAGAAATCCACAGGCACTTCGCATCAATGAACACTGGTCTCCTTTGTAGCTAGCTTTTAAATCTTGAATTGCACTTTCAACAGCCGGTGACATAATATTTGCTCGTTCTGACAAATAACTATTATGAATTTCAGATAGTAACTGCTCATATTCCGATCCATAGGTGAGGCGATCTTCAACTAGCTGTGATACCCTTTTAATTTTGACAGCAGATGCTTGGTATTTTCCATAATAGAGTGCAAAGGCAGCCTCGGCATTTGGTTTGGTTTCTTGAGTTCCAACACTTTTGGGAGCTAATGTTTGATGTGTGGCTTGTGAAATGACTGTCATCACATAATTCTTAATAAGCGTTATGGCTTTTGAAAGAATATGTTTGTATTTAACGATAAATGCCGAAGAGTCTTTATATTTCGGCTAAATAGAGAAAGTATAAAGTAGTGGGTTGCTTAGTTAAAATTCGTCGGATACAAGATTTGAAATATAAAAAAACGTTGGTGGATAAGTTGAGGGGCACTTTCAACAAGTCAACAGATACTTTTGGAGGATTGTGAATTTCTCGTTAGACGCAGTTCCCGAGATAAAAAAATATTATCGTTTTTAGTTGGCAGAGGCTGGGATTCAATCACACGGACTTGAGTGTTGAATGTTCGCATTAAACATTAAGCATCTGGCTAATATATTCAAGTTTTCCAAAGAAAGTTAAGATTAAGAGAATTAAAGTAAATTGTGAGTGCTAGAACTTCACCATATTTATTTCAAAACAAAAAACAAAGAATATATTTATGGTTTTTCGATTGGTAGATATTGCGATAAAGCCACTCGCTTAGCTGGCTATCAATGGCATTTGACAATTTTTAATCTTATCTCTTTAAAGGGCTCTTCTCAAACATGAAATTCTAATCTTACCGTTTTTAGGGACCGTGGAGATATTTGTGTATTACCATTGTATATAAATCTTATAGTAGTATAACTTGAGGGAAAAGACACTAGCGCCTCTAATTTCTGTTGCATTGAACATATTATTCCTTTTTTAATCTCTCACAAATTTGAGAGAGAAAGCTGAGAGGGCAGTCAACTTGAGTCATAAAGTATGCATTTATAGCGCAAAATATACGCCTTTTGGCAAAATTGTTTTTTTATTGTGATCTCTAAACTAGTGCACTTCAACAAGTGAGCAGGTACTGGCTTAAATATTTATAATATAATCAAAAACGATATTAAAGTAGAGTAATATTGAAATAACCCCAAATTATGAGAGAAATTTATGACTAAAATTTGGTTGGTTGACCGCCAAATTTTAGTCATTAAACAATTTAGGGAACGGTGGATTGAACTGAAAGGATTTTTTCGTCGTGTTGTTACGGTGATTAGAAAAACGACCTATGTATGTACATGGTTCGCCACTATGGTTGTTACGGATATCATGGATATTATGGAGATATCAAGGTAAAAGGCGGCGAATTGGGAAATCCCAAGATAACGTTTTCAAGAACTACATAGGTATATGGAAATTCTAGAATTTAGTTTTAATTTACCGGTTAAACTATTTATATCAAATGCATTGTTTTATTGATTGTATTACTAAAATCATGCAGTATAGAGAGAGCCATCCAGCTGAATTTTATTTTACTAAATTGTATTAATTTCTAGTAGGTATGTACCTATTTCTAAAGGAGAATTTTGAGTCGCTTATTTATTTTAACTGCATGCTTTTAAGATATTGCAACCTGAATTGCACGCCACTAGATGGAAGGAATAGAAAATATTTTTTTTGCAGTGGATACAGAATTATTTGTTTATTATCTCATAAAATACCAGAGGTGACATCCAGTTGAAATTGCCACCATACCATTACACAAGTAAAAAAAGATTGCTTAAAAATTTAACTTCAGATTAAGGACTTTAAAACATATTGATAATACCTACTAATGAGATATCTATGGAGTCTAGTCAAAACATAAGTCGAAGTATAAGTTCATTTTTCGAAATTGAGTTAGAATAGAACTACCTATACATGAAAATTTATTTTCATTTGGTTTTAACAGTAAAAATCTAAATGAACCGATTCATAAGATATTCCATGGTCCTTACAACACTTCAGTTTTGTTTTTTAACTAGATTTAGAGTAAATTTTTGAACTTTAAAATACATTTATCTCAAAACAAAGGTTTTGGACTTATGTTATTTTGACCAGACTCCATAGATATTTAGTCTACTTACATTTTCCTGAAGATACTTAATGCAATCATCAATTTTTGACAAGCATTCTCTAAAAGACTCACTTGCAACAGACAGTGTTGGGCTTTGAATGCGCTGATATAAAAGTTCAACTTGATTGAAAAACTGTAGACGTCTCTGGATTTCTTCGTTTATTTCCTGCATTTTCTTTTGCTCGTCAATGAGCTGTTGGCTTGCAGAGTTAAGAGAACTTGTTTTGTGGGATACGAAGTCGTATTCCGAATTTAAGTTACTCAACATTCCCACAGCTGTATCTACTTGTTGAAGCATAACTAGGCATCCCTCGCTACGAATTTCTAGCTGTTGCAAATACTTTTCATATGAACTATGAGCATGATCATGGATTTCGCCTTTTACCCGATCGTGCCAGAGCAAGATATCATGTGTACTCTTGATACCAGGCGACTGCTCGAGATCCCTGAATATTCCACTCAGTGGATAAGAAGAATGTTGTTGTATTTTTTCTTCAGTGGTTGATGTTAATGAAATTTTATCTAAAGTCTGTAAAACAAATTTATTTAGATAAGTGTGTATATATGCACTTTTAGTTAAAAAAAAAACTATCTTACACCTCCTCCTTGAGTTTTCTTCCATTTGGAGATCAATTTTTCCATACATTCTTCTTGTTTGGGTGAAAGTCCGGCTATTGGATCCTCTTTAGATTCCCATTGCAACAAGCGGAAACGGATTTTTCGAAGATTATCATTTTCACTTTGAGCTGATGCTATATCCACCATTTTTTGATTTGTTTCAGTTCACGATATTTAAAACCAAAATTAATTTTCTTTTTGGTAATCGAAGGAGTTTTGATTTTCTTTTATGAATTTTTGGTATATTGATGTTGAAACAACTTTAGATTTGTGAATTGCATTGCAAACGTCACACTTTACATTTCTTGTTCCAGCCGAAATAGTAAAAGCTAGGAAGCTTTCCAACAAAAATGGACAGATATTTAGTACATGTTGACAGCTAAACTTTCACGATTTCGAGCACTCAAGTGCCTGACTTTCTTCTAACTTTGCAAAGCGGAGTAAGCGGAGTATCTCACGCACACATAAACAAAATTTCTTTTGGATAACTTAAGTGGCTCTATGAAGGTTCACACAAATGAAGGTTCCCCCACACCAACGCGAATTTTCGGTGGCGACGACGAAAACAATAACAACACACCGCTTTTAATGAAAACACGTTGTTATTATTGGCCGTGGGCGAATGATAGGCCGATAGGGTATCTAAGTCCCCTTTCACACGAGGAAACTGAGTCCCCTTTCACACGAGGAATCAAGTTGCTGGAGATTTTTTGACGTTTTCTTTTAATTTTCAATTCCCACCAATCGTAGACCGTTCAATCCTCTTACTTGGTGCCCTTCTCAACCAAAAACTGAAAGTTGCTGGAAACTCAGTTTCCTCGTGTGAAAGGGGACTAATTCTCTCGTACAATCTTTCCAGCCTTCCAGGTTAAATTTTTATGAGAAAAGGAAATTTGTATGTACATATTATGCCTGTTTGGTAACTTTTTTGTCTACAAATTTCCCAAAAACTGAGTTTTTTTCTTTGGGTTTTGACAGCAAATTGTGAAATTTTGTTAAAATTTGTGCAAATTCGCAAGAAATTTAACGTTACCAAACAGACCAATTGCATTATTACATATTTGATTTGTACTTTATCTGCATCTGTCACTTCTCGTGATCGATGTGTGGTAAATTGAAACTCCCATCATTAAATATTTTATTGAATCTTTTAGTAGTTCAAAACTCAAGATACAAAAGTTAAATAAACATTAATTTTTAATGGCACCCCAGCCTGTTGTCACCGGACTTTCTCCAAAAGAAGGTCCTCCAGGAACACGAGTTACAATACGCGGAGAGTTTCTTGGAACTAGATCAAATGATCTTATCGGTAGAATTGTAGTTTTCATTTTTTGTTAATAAGTTATTTACGATACGAATTGATTTAAGGTCTAACTATTTGTGGATCTGACTGCCTTCTATCAGCAGAATGGAAAAGTTCTAACAAAATAATTGCACGTACTGGTCCTGCTAAAGGCAAAGGTGATATCATCGTCACCACCTTGAGTGGTGGTGTTGGTACATCCACAGTGCAATTTCGGGCCTATCATGAAACCATTGGACCACTCAAGGAATCAGCAGTTTGGATTGAAGAATCACCAACTCAAACGCTGTCATGGGGAAGACGAACCTTAACCCAAACTGGCTACACACAAGAGGATCCGCTAGGTCTGTCGATTGAGGGAAACGAACAGAAAATTCCAGAGGACTTGAGGGAACTTTTTCCAGACAATAGCGGCGATTTATCACAAGAAAATTTTTCCTCTTCGTGGTTTTTGTTGGAGAATCACCTGGCTACTTCATTTGAGGATTTAAAAGCTGGACTGTCTTACCTAAAACGCAAAGTAGAAAGCCAAAAGGAAGGACAACTATCATTTTTAAAATCAAACGCTGGTTCTGTTATTGATCAACTTGATACTCTTATGAACATAAGAGACAAGTTTCAAGAAGATATCAAAGTGTATGGAGTGAATCCATTAAATCTTCTTCATACATCAATTGAAAGTAAGATTTGAGATGTATGGTTTCATTTTTTTTACTAAAAGATTTATTTTTAAGGTTCGATTTCTGAGTCTAAGAACATTTTTAATGAAGTTTTATTAAGAAAGGAAAAAGCGGATTCTACTAGAGCTGTTCTTTTGGCTCTTTCAAGGCATAAGTAAAATGATAATAATTATTTAAAAATGTGATTTCATCGTGTTGCTTCTATTTTCAGATTTCTCTTTTCCTTGCCAAACTCGGTAGATCGAAGAGCTGCCGCTGGAGACTATGATATTCTTGTGAGCGATTATTCGAGAGCTAAAAATTTGTTTGGAAAAACTGAAGTACCCGTAAGTTAATACAATATGGATTTCTTGAAAAGGGAGAACTTATGGTGCAATTCATATCTTGTATCTAATCAAAATTATGCTTCTTTTTTATGGTATTAGCAACATAATGAAACTCTGACGTTCTTTATAAAAATTTAGGAATGCTGTCGTACCATTTTTACGTTTACTATAAAATATTTTTTTTAATGTAATTTTAATTGAGAACCTAAATACAAAGTAGTGAGAATTTTTAAGCAGTTGGAAATTTATAATTTCTTGCAGATTTTTCGAAGAATTCTAGATGAAGTAGACTTGAGGATTTTAAAAATAAGGAAAGAGCTGCATGAGAAAGTTATCAAAATGCCCCAGAGTGTTGAACAGCAAAAAAAATGTATTAAAGCTCTCACCAACTTAGAGGTTTTTATTTAAACTAGCAATACAAATTGAATTGTTAAAACAAATTTTCATTAGCTACAACAAAGTGGAAACATAACGAATAACAAGCTGAAGGACTCGGATCCCGCTTGGGATGCCATCGATGCTCGTGCGAAATACTTGGAATCAACTTTCAAGTCAACTTTCGAACAGTATACTTCAAAAGAAAGTGGACAAGAAAGTAAGAAAGAATTTCCAAGAACTGGACGGCTATAATAAAATTCTAACATTTCAGAGTCTAAAAACCGCGATAGTAACCAACCACCAAATAGGGTTGTGTTTTGTGAAGAAATATGTGATATAGCTGCATCTCAGTTGCCTGATCTATGGCGACTTGGACAGCTTTATTTTACAGGAGAACTGCGTGGTCAACACGATCCAAAACCAGGAGATTTTAAAGTTTGTTTTGCTATTCAAATTGATCAATTTTAGTTGTTATTGTTATTGTTATTCTTTTAGCGTATGATTCTAACAGCTATAGAAAAGTTTTGCACCTACCTACGTGTAGCTATTCTTATTGCGTCTGACTTGCGTTCTCTACGTCAAACAACGGGAGTGTCCTGGCCAATTGGATCGTCGTCCGCAACACATCAATTTCTTCCTTGGATTCAACAGTGTCTGCGGTTCATTCGAATAACATACGCCACATTGATACGATTAGATTTACCCAACAATGCCTTAGACATAATTCAAAAATTGATTAACGATGTACGATTGTTTTGCTTTTCGATTATTTTCAAGCGATCTAATGACAAGGCCAAAAAGCTTGGCTCAAAGGAAAATTGGATTACCGGAGTTGATGAATTCCCTGGAGCAACGCTTTTACCATCAATGCTGGAAGATATAATAGTTGAGACTTTAGAAGAAGGTCAAAATACTTGTATGAATCCCGAAATAAGGTAAAGTTAATTATGATTCTACAATAGAACCATTCTTTATTATTTATTTTTTTTAGAGAGTCAAATCTTTTGGAACCTCAATCAGATGGGCAAAGAGAGGTTTCTCAGCGATTACAGGAAATGCTATCTACATTCTGTGGGGTGATTGAGGAATTGGCATTCCAGAGTCATGACGATGAAGCTAACACGTCAACTATATCTCAACTTCTTGGCTTTCCAAATTCTCAACAAAGTGGTCCAGACAGCAAAATGTGGGGATCAGTTGTTTCATGGGAACAACGAATGCTGTGTTGTTTGGCGAACTGTGCTTACTGCAATAAATGTTTTTTTCCGCACATAGGCACGGTGTTCGTAAAATATGGTTATCCCCTGCCCAACTTAGCAATCGAAACTTCGCGCTATTCTATAAATCAACTTTTTACAAATTTGCTAGAGGCCTATGTGGAACATAAAGGCGATCCTTTGGTAGGTACAATTGAGCCTTCAATGTACCTAGGTCGATTTCAATGGGACAATCAGGCGGAAATTGGAAAATTGCGCCCCTATGTTCATGAATGCTGTGACAATTTGGTAGGCGTTTATTCAGAGGTATTTACGATATGTCCATCACTTTTGCGCTCGATCTTGGAGCCACTCATTCAAACCGTTGCTGAAGAGTTAGCACGGCTCATGAGTTGCGTTACAAAATTTAGTTACACAGGAATTATACAAGCTAATGTTGATATTAAACTAATGCGAGATGTGCTCAAGTTTTATAGTAACGAAACTGCAAAGTGAGTATTGAATTTAATTTTCAAAAAGTAGAACGTAGATACAAATTCGAGTTTCAGGTCTTTTTTTGTGGAAGCTCTTGATGCAATAAACCCGCAGATGAATGCAGAACAAAGCAAACAAGTTGATGCTATTCTGCAAGATGTGAAACAACGTATGAAACTTCATTTTGGTTGTTTTTTAGTCGTTAATCCATAAAACTTACAAGAAAATAAAGTTGTAGAAAACCGTCATATATATTAGAAACAAAAAAAAATAGTTTAATATTTAGTTTTGCTAATACATACATACATATTATATACAATTTATAACCTGCTTTTAGCGTAACTACAGTTTAAAATCAAAAGAAAAATCATTTCCAGATTGTTGAAACTTATGAAAATTCTCCTTTATAGCGCGCTCTACATCAATTTGGTTAAACTTTTCTTGAACCCGCATTTTGATAGGATTTTCAATGGCATCCATTATTTGATACCGCAATATATTTGGTAATACATTGACTACGAACTCCATAACGTAGTCAACTGTTCCAGCTCCATCACAGCGAACTTGAATATTGCCTAGATCTATCTGGAGATCATTTATTTTTGGTTTTTTCCGAGTATCCAAAGGTTGACTGATGTTTACATTTGCCTTAATATACTGAAGTATAAACTGTGCATGACCAACTGCCGATACAAATCCCAATCCAAATCCTACCTCCCATTGGGTAGCACCAGTTATCTTCTGTGTTCCCAGTTGAAAACATAAAGAAACGGTGTTATTTTCCATTGCAACATTCATTTCTCCGACCCGGTAGAAGGAAGATACACCTGTTATCCAAGTGTTGACCATTTGTACGGAAAAAATTCCAACAGTATGATTATAATCTTGGACATGATATGGATCGTATCCCATTGCCCGCACCTTTTTTCGACCCTCAGCAATAGCCATATCTAATGGAGAAATAGAGTTTGGAAGCTTCCGGTCACCCATTAGGTTCTTGACGTTCTTATTTATTTCTTCACGTAGCTTAGTATCCACTTCTTTCAGTATAAGAGGTTTCATAGCATCAAAAACCAAATTGGGAGCTGAATTTACCAAGCTCTGAAAAACGGCACCTAAAAATCCTAGATTTTGAAAATCCGTTGTCAAAGCTGAAAACGTTAAATCCATGTTAATTTGATCTGTTGTAAGATGGCCATCGGTTTGTACTGCAAGTGAAGCAACTGCTTTTGCCAATACGTTCTTCAGAGTTATCGTAAATGGGCCTTGTGCCGAAGACAAAAATGAGTTCATTATATACGACCCCTTTACTGTCATGGTGTCCAACTGAATTCCAGCATCTACCTGAAATAAATTAACAGATTTTATATTTAAACGTATCCTCCAAAACTGATAAAGATAATAATAGGCGTGTTTTTTTCCAATCCCGAAGGAAATTGGTTTGAAAAAAAAACGATTCGCGGCTAAATAATTTACAATTTTTGGGGCTTACTTAAGCACGGAAAAAACTATATTACCGGCGGGAATTACATACTTGTTATCGATAGTTTGTATGGAAACTCGATTGTTTTTATGTAATGGCGTCGCCAATCCCCGATATCGTTTTTTTCAACCAGTTCCCTCCGGGATTGGAAAAAAAAACATACCTAATGTATGAGAATTAGGCAGTAGGGTGGCACTTTCTAAAAGTGATAAGGTACTTAAAAAATTTAATTTACAAATTTAAGTTGTCTGTTAACGTTGCCTCAACTTTTCTATACAAAAAAACATGAGTGCCTTTTACTCATAGTTTTAAACATTTCAAAACTCATGTGTAAGCAAATTGTTAAAAAGAATTCTCAAAATCAGAAGGCTTGCTTGTTCTCTATTTACATATCTTTTACTTTTTTAAATTCATCCTCCTATGGAAAATGAAACGGCAGATGTACACAAGAAAACCAGCTAACTCGATATTTAGTGTTATACATAGTAAAGGTTAAAATAGGGGTATAATTTCAAAACTCTTCTATTCCACTTTTTTTTTCAAAAATGAGTTAAGTATGGGAAAGTGTTCTTTAGAAGGGGCCTCATCAATGTATTTAACTAAAATTTATCAAAACTTATGACTTCCTATAGTTTTGAGTGCTTAAAAAGTAAAGTTTTTTTTTTTTCAAAATTACACTATTCCCCTTCAAAATTCAAATTTTAAACTCAACTTAAAACAGTTTTTTTTCATTTTACTCAAAATTCTCAAAAGTGGAAAAGAAGAGTTTTGAAATTACACCCCTCTTGTAAGGTCGACTACATCTCGAAACTGTACTCAAACGTTTTTCTAATAACAAATACCGCTTTGAGTGACTTCAATCAGATTTTTAAATAAGATGAGATGGGCTTAAAATGATAAGAAAAAATCTTGGAAAGCTTGCCACTGAAAAAGCAACATAACCTTAGGTAACATAGGGTGGAATTGGATCCCAGACCTCTGGCATGAAGTCCAATTACGCCTAGAGTCCCTATGAGGAAGAGGATTGTTGGGTATTTTGATTGATATACATTATTTTGTTTGGGCGACATGAATATGTACTATGTTTAGATTATTTAGAGAAAATCTGAAATTTATCACTTTCTAATTTTCTAAATATTGAAGATCGTTTTTGGCAAAAATTCGAATTTGTTTGTATTTACTTGCTTTAAATTTTTTAAGTGCTTTTGCTACTGAGCGAAACAAATTTTGGAAGTTACGATTTTTTTAAATAATTTGTTTCACAATCACCTCGAGCATTCCCCTAGGAGCATTTTTTTCCATTGTTTACAAATTTGGGGGTAAAAATATAACCGTCCATATACATATATACATTATATGCATATGTGGGCTTCTAACAAGAATCTTATTTTGCGCATTATGTACTTCGTGATTCATCTAATCTATATAATATTAGGGTGGCACTTATTTGGAAATTGTTTGAATTCATTTTTTGCAGCCTTCCAATTACAATTTTAGAAATAGGTTTACGTTAAACAAATGCCACCGAGCTTTTGACGGTCGTGACGTCTCATTCAACCACAACTTATCAAAATAACTGCACTCTTAGATTCATTATAAATTGGCTGTTACGGTTATAATTTAGACTCACCTTCATTTCTTTGAGGTTGACATTTAAGTATTTGATTCTGAATTGGGAAAGACCATGTGCTTGTACATTCATCATTTTAAGTGTCATCATGCCTAAACTCTTCACCATATCGGGTACCTTCATGGGATCAGGAATTGGAACATCGGGTAATCCAACTGGGTCTGGTTGTTTATAGTGCTCTAGCACTGCAAAAAGTTGAGCAGCCAAACGATTCTCCGTAACTTGAACATTGTGTTCATCTACAACACCTTGTGGCGATGAATAGTCGTCTTCTTGGGAATCTACATTTTCGGCTACGTAAAATAAATTTTTTTGTTTAATATTCTAAGACAAAAGTAACACGTCTTCGTACCCTCATCATAACTACACCAGACTTGTGAAGTTAATAATGCTAACACCCAAAAGGATAGTTTCATGATCATCATCTTGGGTTTTTTATTTATTAATTAAATGCTCTTCAAAATCAATCACTATTGAAACGAAAAAAAAAATGTAAATTAATATGTAGCTCGATGAGAATTAATCCAACTTCTACACCGAAAAACTGATAATGAACACCATCTCAGTATTTTGAATATCTTAAAATGGTCAAGGGTCATCCTATGAGGAGATTCTATGCGTGTTATTGAATATCTGTGTATTCACTTTTCACTCGATTGATTATGGTTGTTATGTCCAAGTAGTACAATACAATACATTTTCGTTGAAAGGCGTGTGTGTAAATAAGGGAAATAGTGAAACTCAAGATAATAATTGAAAGCATTGCCAGTGTAAATGTAAGTTGATAGCACTGAATTCAGAGTAAGGAGATAAATAACATCAGCGGACAAGAAACTTTACTTATCTTAATTTAATTCTAATTGTTTGTACAATAATTACAGTATTATGAGGTATTTATAAAATTTTATAAGAGATGTTCTATTTATCCCTATCCTTTGTTTAATATTAAAAAAACAACGACAACATTTATAATGCAGTGCTTTAGATTTTCTTAAAGCCAGGAATCTTTAATTTGATTAAAAATGTAAACCAAGTTATTTTAATGAACTCAAAATTAAAAAAAAAAATTTTTTTAAATACCTAATTTTTTTCAAAATTGTATGCCAATGAGTACTTATTTAGCATTAAATATTTGATACTCTTATCGATTTTTATTAGAATGCTTAAAATGAGATACTTTTATGTATGTATATTTTGAAAAAATTGAAAAGAAACAAATAATAACGAAAAAATACAAAATATTAAAAAAAAATTGTTCGTTATTCTTAATTTTCTTGAAAGAACATTTTTTCATGTTGTTTAGCGGACAGCCGCTAAAAGTCCAGTTATCGTAAGTCAAACCTAAGTCTCCTAGTGCAGATGGCCTGCCGCCCGAACTGTCCAAAGGATATGAATTGGTAGGGACTTATCTGTAAATTTGACCGATGAGAGGAATGGAATAAAATTATCACTCCAACACATTTTGAAAAAAAAAAAAATGAAAATACAGTCGACTCTCCCTAGGTTTTCACGGGATACCAAGATTTGTTCGAGTTAGAGAGAGTTTTGGAAAAATTCGAGTTATAGAGAGAAACATTTTTTTGTTTTAAAAGGTTTATTTAATAAATAAAGGTCGATTACGTTATGGAGATACCAGGGATATGAATAAGAAAAAACACGAAGAGCTTACGATGATGGTACACGCGACGCTTCAAATACATATTAAGGGTATACGAATATTTTTTTTTATTTTGTTTTGTGCTATACAAAATTCAACTTAAAGGGTGAAAAAAGATTGACTTAGAGGAAGTTCGACTTGGAGAATGGTTTTTGTATGGAAAATTGAAGGGAATGATAAAATATGGCGATAAAATTCGAGTTAGAGAGAAATTCAACTTAGAAAGAGTACGACTTAGGGAGAGTCGACTTTACATGCTACTAAACTGTAAGTTTACCCTTACCCAAAAAGTTTAGGTCTTAGTCCATAGAGGCCTAATCGCGATTTAAAGGAAATAAGTAAAACACGCAGAAAGTAATTAAAAAATTGAGGGACATATTTTTGTGAATTATGTTATAAAATTTTAACATTAACTGTCAAGAAGCATGAATATTATAGAATCCAATAAAAAAAAACTTGTCATAATCATGGTTAGTTTGAATTTAACACGTTATTAAACGAAATTTTTAAAAAAGTGTGGCTTATCATTTAACTAAAAATTAAATAAAATTCAAAATGTTTACTAGTATTGAGATTATAGATATTTATTGTCAACTTAAATTGTTCCATTCATAATCCGCAACTTGTTTAATGGTGGATTTACATATCATCTGCAAATATCAAGAACAATAGAGCGGGACAGATTCATGCCAAAAATACGAATGTTTGAACAATGAACATGTTCGTCTATATATCTGCATTATGGCACTTCCTATAATCTGAATTCATGAAGATCTCTGCAAATTTAAATTTTATATCTAACATCCCTTTACAGCACTCGCATGAAGATCAACGTAAATCCACCATAATAGTCGTATTTATTCCACTTTTTTTTATACAGGACAACACAATTTGCCGAACTTTGTGTTGTACAAGTAGTACTTAAATAACCTATAGTTTTTTAAAGAAAAATTAATTCGTTTTGTAACATAACCTCACACATTGGTTAATCGTAATCGGAATCTTTTACAAATTCCGAAAAAAACTTTTATCGAATCCATTCGTAATGGCAATTATTATGCTAATTTCCACTAAGGTGGATTCTGTGATAGTTTTTTGGGGATACGTTAAAAGTTTTCGAATTAAGGAATTTGTGATAGGGCTGAATATTTATTTTATTTTGTATAGCTGTTTTTGTAGCAACTGCGTTATGAAAATTATGCTATAAGTATGTACTCCTAAAACTGATAAAGTTCGAAAAATATTTGCAAGATGAAAAATCACAAGAAACTGAATTTTATTTCGATTTTACTGAACGTTTTTGACATCATAGTGTAAGTCTTTGTTTTGCGATTTAAATGAGCATTTTCAGAAATAACGTACAAAAACAGGAATGTTTAAAAAATCTAAGTCATGTTTTTATATTTATAATATTTTTTTTTGTTTGAGCCTTAAATTTAATCTTTTAACCTATTTACAACTAGATTCATAAGATGAAGTTTTGTTTTTAAATAACCTTAGTTCTATAATTTTGTATTGTAAAATTTTGACATTAAAACAACAAGCGTTCTAGAACAACTTTTGTATTTAATCGAGTATGTACGAATACCGAAAATAAATTTAACTATAACATCCCAGTACAAAATTATCTAAGGCTTCATTATTCTAAAGTTATTAAAAAACTACTTATTATTATATTAATGAGTTTACGTGAGATGAAAATATGCACATTAAAGCGGGAAACCTATTACAATTCACTTGTGTCGAGAACTTCCAGCAATGGCGGGTGTGTTATTGATAACGGCGAGTCTCGTGAGTTAGTCAAGAAATCATCATCCTGAAAAAGATCCGACGTAAAGGAGCTCGGTGAAGTAACGATTATTGGAGATAAGGTAAATGTAGCAGGAGATGTGGAGAGGGAAATTGCAGAGTTCTTGGATTGAGGAACACTATTTGAGGGCATTGTATGCAAAGTTATAACATTATTATTGTGTTTTGAATATGTAGACAGTTGAGTGTTTGAAGTAAACGAAGAACAATTATTTGGTGGCATTTGCTGTTGTTGAGATTGTTGCTGCATAATTATTTGTGGCAACGTAGTACTGATTTCCGGAATTTGATGAATCGTTGTTGTCATTTGCTGGTTTGATTTGGGTACAATGTATGCATTATTACTGTTGTGGGAAATTGAGTGAATTCTTTTAATTGCCTGCTGATTTTGATGGGATGTAGAGGTAAAAACGTTGACAACTGAAAAAAAATAGTAGTATTCAAGTTTAGTTAATTTTAAAAGTGTTAAATTAAAAATATAAAAGTTAATTCTAAAATATTTTATTCTTGAATTAAAAAAAATTTCATTAATAAATTGAAAAGCGAACATTGTGGAATCATTTTTCAATATAAATTGTTTTAATAATCTTTCATCCAAATGATTTCGTTTGTTTTAACATGTACGTTAAGCATGGTAAGCATTGGGTGTTCTTTGTACAACGACTAAGATCAAAATGCACAGTAAACGCCCCGCTACATAAGAAAATAATAACCTACTATAACAGTGATTTTTGGATAGAATCGGCGGGTAAATTCAAGAATCGAAAAAATGGAAACCAAGTTGTTATATAAATATTTTTCATTTTCTTTGACAACATGAAGAAGTCCATATAAAATTCTTTATCTTAAAAAGGAGAATCTTAAGGAATTGGAGATTCATTAGAAAACCTTTTTTGTTAAAGAAAAAGACAAAAATAAAAAAAAAAAAATATACCTTGATATTTTCCTTCTGGTGATTGAATCAATAAAGATTCTTTAGAGAGGTTTTCTAATTGCACTAAACCATGATCTCTTTGTACTTTGTTGGTGGCTGCAAAAGTTTGTTGTTGCTTGACCACACTCTGCTGTTGTGTAGTCGCTGCATTAATTGTTTGATTTCGATGAGAAATCGTCCCTATACTCGACAATATTGGTGTTACTGTTATTCTTGAACTAACAGGAAAATCATTTGAAGTATATTCTTTACGGGTTTTGAAACAAGTTGCCGGTGATAATTGATTGGTTGTTACCACATCTTTAGCGACTGGTACATTGGTGGCAGTTGGGCTTATGCTATCATCAGCCATGTGAATTTCATAGCAAGCTAGTTCGGGTATTACTGGTCTAACTTTTCCACCATCTGGTCGATGGGGATTTCTACAGCCCCGACATTTACATCCGATGCAAGACTTCGAGTCTACATAACATGGACATCTTTGTCCACAGCATGTGAGTTTGCCAGGTGTTGCTGTGGCATTTCCACATCGACACCCCCTACGTTTTGTGTTCTGTTTGTTTACCTGACGAAAGAGTGTTGGTGCTACCGCCTTCTGAAAATAACGAAAAGTTTGAAAAAATCACAGGGTTACATTTGAAATATTATTACCCTTGGGGCATTTTCTTCTTCCACTTCTGTCTTTCGTTTAATAGTTATCTTGTTTCCGATCCCAGTATACAAAACAGAATACATTGCAGTCCCATTCGAAACTGTCTTTATGGGAGGTGGGTTTCTTACTTGCTGTGTTGTCATAGCATCAACTGCCGGCGCCATCATAACCGCCTTGGCTTCAGTTCTGTGCTGCGTTACAAAGCTTGGAGTCCTGGTGAGCGGTGTTAACTTCATCGAAGAGCTCACTACAGTAGGAGCACTTGTTGAAGTAGAACTAATGATTGCTGACGAGTTTTTAAGAAACGATAACGATTGTGACGGCGAATTTTGTGTAACGACCATCGGTACAGTCCGAGAAATGTCGATCAATGGAAACTCTTGTTTTATTACCAACGGCAACTGCACAGACGACGATGGCGGATGCGCGGCAGGCACTGGAGTAACCAAAGTTGGTTTTATATATGTTTTGGGTAGTTCTGCAGAAAATGCCATCAATATATCTTCAAAGTTTGCGCCTTCTTCAATCAGCTCGACTAAACTCAAGTGCGGAATGATTACTCCACTAGCAACGTTGGTTGTTTGAATTGATTGTTTGCAAATGAAGTTGTACAGTGCCGTTGACATGATATGTTCGCACAAGCTCTTGTAACACTGAATAAGAATACGCATTTGTTTGTTTTCTTCATAAGTCCTATAATCTAGGCAATCTTTGCAGGAATTGCAGGAAGGTCTAATGTTTTTCCTTCCACGAACACACAAACGGCATACATTGTGTTGACATTTCGATTCTTTGGGCGAGAAAGGGTCTTTTAAGAGGCGTCCGCAGACCGCGCACGAAATAGATTGCCTAAGATACGGGAAAAGCCGGTAAAGGTCTAATATTTTTTGGTCGCAGGAGTTCGGATCGTGTTGCAGGATTATCCTGGAAGTCGATACGTAAAGGCTTATTGCATTCATTATGTTGTATGTGCTTTAGTTTTAAATGACATTTATTTTTCCCGAAACATTTGCCCGAGTTAAACAATTTATGTGAATGCTTTGAATTTGTCAATATAAATAATTTTGAAAGGAAATTTCCAATTTATAAAATATATCAAATTTCTTATTGAAAAGCGATGCAATCCTTCTTAATAGTTTTTATTTACAAATCAAGAATTTGTTAGGACTCTGGGTAATAAAGTGCGCAATCTTTTTAACATCCACATATAAGTAAATATATCACTCGATTTTCATAGAATACACTTATTAGAGAGCTGGTTATAAAAACATATATGTATGTACTGTTTTTATTTTATAAAACAATTTTTTGATAAAGTTTCAAAATGCAAATATCGAAAAACGATTTTAATTTCTGACTCCTAAACAACGTATATAATTTTCGCCGATTTATATTTTTGACAGTTCATTGTGGTAGTGTCATTCTTGACAGTTGACCTTTTTTGTACTCTTTTATTTTGCTGCTTTTTATGATGGATTCATTCAGCGCGGCCGTAATTAATTTACTTGAAGAGTTCCTTGCTGGAATACAACGTATTTAAACGTACCTATTTACTTTTACTCGTATATACCCTTAAATGAAAAATGCACGAAATATATTTAGACAGCTAAAAAATAGTATATTCGTGACATTTTATCTATTTCAAAAAAAAATATATAAATTATGAAATTTTCACTCAATTAAAAAAATGCTATTTTCACCAAAATCCACTTTGTTCACAGATGAACATCTTACATCAAAGATTAGGTGTTTTTTTCCAATCCCAAAACGATATCGGGGATTAGCGACGCCATTACAGAAAAAAAAGGAGTTTCCATACAAACTATCGATAGCCGTGTTTTTTTGCAAGCCCGAGGGGAATTAGGTGAAAAAAACGACGTCGGTGCTAAACAAAATGCAACAACAACTAAGAATTCTCGGGGTTTAACTTAAGCGCACAGAAAAACTGTGTTACCGGTATGAATTACATACATGTTATCGATAGTTTGTATGAAAACTCCATGTTTTTTACTGTCATGGCGTCGTTAATCCCCGCTGTCGTTTTTTTCAACCAATTCCCCCCGGGCTAGCAAAAAAACGCATATGTACAGTATATATATTACACTTGCCGCCATATTATTCAAAAACAACCCAATATCCAACTTTGTTTTGGCCTTGGATTTCCAAATCCGGTTTGAATACACACCCTTAATTTGTAAACGATCAAATGAAGTAAAGAAGTAAGTACAGTAAAACCCGCTTAAGTGAAAAACCCGCCGCTCATCTGAAGCACTTTTTACATCCCCGAGTATTTGTCGACCCCGCCTAAGCGAAACTCGCTTAAGTGAAAAACCCGGATACCTGAAAAATATTTTCAGTTAAAATTAATATTTTTGAAAAAAAAAATTAATAGAACAGAACAAAAAATTTTCTGAAGGCTTTTACTTCTATTTTATTTTTCACCTCCACCAAATTCTCATCACAAAAATGACATTTGAATTTCTGATATGTCAGAACCCTTTTTGGAATTTTTAAATCCGCAGTTTGCAATTTTTTTTTCACTTATCCGAACTCCGCTTAAGTGAAATTTTTTTTCACTTAACCGGGGTTCGTTTAAGTGAAAATCCCGCATAGGTGAAAGAAAGACTGTGACATTTTGCAGTTTCTCTTAAGCGGGTTTTACTGTATATACTTACATAATCTTTATGTATTATTTTATAATTGCTACCAGACCACCAAAAAATTTAATTTTAAACAATTTTTAGCAATTTTATTATAGAAATGAACCACTTCCTCACATTATTTTTAGCGGTAGGTTTTAAACTTTTTTGGTTTAACAGCATCTATCCGTTTAAATTTAATAAACACAACATACTAAATTATATTTTTTTTCATATACTCGATAGAGCGGGGATTTAACACTTTTTTTTCATTTATTTCACCTTATATCATGTACAGATTTTCATTTGCTTTCTTTTACATAATTTTAAACTTATTTTCACGGATAGCTTACTTACGTAATTATCATCATTAAATCACTTCATCTTATAATAAAGAATATTGAACTTTTTAATCTTCATGGAGAGCTGGTATCAACCATCACAATAATTAAGCCGAACGAACTATAGGCACCAATTTGCTTTTAAGACCGAATCCGTGATTGTAGTTGGTCCGCTAAGGGCATGTGGTTGTTTTTTGGCAGGCACCTTTGTCGACAACTCTTGTAATCAACAGTTTTTGGGAGGCCCGCTTCGCGGGTTCTCAGGATTTGAAATCCCCTTTTAGGTGCACTGCCCAACTCGCAATATTAGTGCATTTCCAGTCTTAATTAAACTTATAGCACAATATGGAAATATCTTTTTGACATGCTTTATTATGATGTGGTATGAAACGCAAGTCTCCTTTCTTTTCATTTTAATAAGTAAAACAAAGATATTTTATATTTAATTAATTAAATAAACCATTTCTTGTACAATATTTTCCACCGACCATTTGTTTACATTTCTTCAACTCAAATTCGAATTGGGCACAGATGACGTAGATGCGCAGAACGAGAGAAAAGTAGAAACTCTGAATGCGCTATCTTGTTTTGTTGTATATATCGCAAGTAAAAAGACAACGGGTGTATAGAAATAAAAAAAAAAAATATTTTTCGTAGTGTAAAGAAAAGAAAGTCCCCTTTCACACGAGGAAACAGATTCTAGCAACTTTCATTTTATTGATGAGAAGGGCAAGAAGTAAGAGGGGAATATGAAATCTCCCCGGTCAACGATTTGAGGAGATTTTTTTGACATTTCTCTTCACATACACAGTAGTGTGTTCAACCAAGCTACTCTAAAAAGAAATACATATACAAACAGGGTTTCCCATAATCAATGGTCCAAACTGAAACAGGTGATACCCCAGGTCATAACCTCTCAGAATTTCAGAATTAAGTATTTAAGTAACTTGTTCATTTCGATTTATAACGGTTTTCGATTAACCGAAGTTTTTTGAAATTACAAAAAAACCCTCTTTGACTCCACTCCATAATTTATTTTTGATTTTTTAATTTTTGATCTCGAATATTCTCTGATAGGACAAATTTTTTGCATTAAATATATATTTTATATCCTACACCATTTTGCTCAAAACAAATAGATAAAAGACATTTTGATCAAACTTTAATATTTAAAAGAACATCCTGAAAAAAAAATCGTTTAACTGAATACTTGTTTTAACTTTTAAAAAATTGCCATACCTATTATCAAAGTTTTTGAAAAGGTTATAGGTATCTACAAATTAATAAAGCTAGCCTTAGATAACAGTTATAACAATTTAAACTCAATGAGAGAGGGTTCCAAAACAAAGTACATGTACAAGTGCAGGAGGGGGCCATTTTGAACAATTTTTGTTTGATTTTCACAATCGATAATAAGATACGGCTATCTCATTAGGTTTTCTATAAATGAGATATCATAAGAAAGCAAAAAATGTCTTCTTATTTTGTGACTATTTTAATAATATACCTATTTATTTTAGAAGGTTTTTTTAATAATACAAATTCTATATACTATACTACTGAAATACATCAGCCAAGTAGAAGACTTAGCACTATTTTAATGGATTTTGTTGACTTATTGATTCAAAATAGCTTTTAACGGCCTTTAAGTCCTACAAAAATTGGCGTTTCGTCCCGGCGATCTCGCTTGGACTCATCAGTTGACTAGTGATTGCCTTTGCCAATACGCAATTTTTACTAAGTTCAGTTCATCTTACATAGATTTCGTGACGAATACCTAGTGTGAACTATATCCAACAAGACTAGAATTCCTAATCATTAAATTGGAAGTTTTTGTTTTTGTTTTTAGCCCAGGGCCTTAGTTTATATAACAAGGGTTTTTTAATAATACATATTCTATATACTATAGGTACTCGTACTACTGAAATACATCAGTCAAGTAGAAGACTTAGCACTATTTTATTGTTATTTTTTTATAATGAGCATTCAAGAATAAAAGCAGTCATTTTAATGTACATTCGCAAATCCTATTAGTTCAAAATAAATCTTCCTAACCAAATTTTTTGCTTGTTATCTCGGGGTAAAGATGGTACTATTTAAAAAGTATCTTTAAAAAGGCAATTTAACGATTGATGTACCTATGCGTGTTGGTAGATTGTAGGAATCGAGTGGACATACAATTTGTCGCTACAATGTAGAACTAGTCTAAGTCCCGAATTTCAAAATGAGTTTTTTTTATGTTATAAGGAAACTTGTTGTGTTCCGCGCATTTTCTACATATTCTGAATATTCCTACGTGAAGTAATTCCTTCAGAAATTAAATAGTAGAATATAATCATAATGTCGAAAAACAGCATTTTATGCACTAAGGTTCTTCTTGAAAAATTTTGAAAATGTGACATTGTAGCGACGAATTGTCTATACAATCCGAACGCCTAAAATAAGAGGCACTTTATCATGACAGTAGATATGTACTTGTAACGAATTCTTTACTTTCCCCTGAAAAAGAAGAAAGCCATATTTTTAATAGATGAAATACGCTGGTGGGATTCGATCCGAGACATAGAGAGAAGCTTATCCTTTATTTATTTACTATTCATGATCGTTATAGGTACCAGCTATCTAATGTTTAATTAAAATATCAAAGTAATTTGTTTTAATACTATAGATTTTGTGTAGTATATCTATCTAAGTATTGCAAGTACAAATTTTTATTGATGACACCATAAACATGTGTCTTATAAGACGAAAGAGAATTATCGAAAATAAAATAATTTTCGTCTAGCAATGTCTTGTCTATAATTGTTTACCTTTTCTTAAGAATAGGACAGGATGTAAGAGCAGGAAATGCAAACGTGTTTTGTTTGGGATTTCAAAACATAAAAATACTAAGAGAACTCAGGCTGTATAGTAATTTAGTAAAACTGATTCGCATGCGCAGATACTGCTTTGGTCTCACAAATTTTCGAAAACTCAAATTTGATTTTTGAAAATTTCAGAGGAATCTTATTTTCTTGAAATACTTGATTTAAAATTCAGTTAGTGTATCGTTCTCGTCGAGTGTTGTTCTCGTACCCATGAAGCAGATCGTTTTATTCTCTTCTTTTATTTCATATTAAAACCTTTAATTAGAAAAAAAGCATTTTTGTATAGTGCAACGGTACTATTTTTAAAAGATAAAATTAAATAAATTGAACAATAACGCGTGAAAATATCATTCCTTCGGAAAGTTAGTGTTGATTTTTTAAGATTATATAGTTTTTTTTTCAAGTTTAAGTATATATAATTACATAACTACATGCTTTTTCTACACATAAAAATAATATTGAAAAAATCAAAGCATATTGAAATTCCCTTTAATTCTATATCAGTGAAAAGTTTAAAATTGCAATTTTAAATATATACCTTTATTGAATAAAGAAAATAAACGTTTAGTTTTTATTCGAGAAAATTATATTTTCCAAGTTTAACGAACTGAGTTCATTTCTATTTTTGAAAACCTCGCCGATGCTCACACATATACAAGTGCATGCAATTCATATATTAAAATACTAAGATTGTGCGTGTTGTGAAAAAAAAACATTTTTGGAAAAAAGTGAAAAGTAATTTCAGAAAAAAAAATCTCAGCTGAATAAATAGTGATCAAAAAAGCCTTTTACTGTGGAAGCACACGATACATCGCACCCCAGTGAACATAATGTGCAGTTCATAAAGCCACATACCTACTTTCAATTTTGTATATATTATATATGTATATATTTCTTTTAACTTTACAATGAGATAAATTCTATTTTTGGATGGAAGAAAAAAAAAATATTAGTGTGGAGAAATGTTCGAATCAAGAGAATTTGGTGATGGGTTCATTCTACTTTCACGAATGACTCTGCGTTTCGTTTCTTGTGCCATTTTTTATTTAAAAAAATAATAAATTATATTTTTAATTAAACTCATATAGCTTTCATTCCAAATAATTCTGACGAGTATGATTAAATTAGAACGAAAAGATCTGGAACTTTAGCACATGGTCTTATTTCTGTCCATTTTTCCATTCAGTCATCAGTAGAAATAATTTTTTATTTCATCAGACAGTGTAAAAGATTTTTTTATTTTTTAAATATTAAAATAAATAAATAAATAAATGTTATAAATATTTATAATTTTTATTTAAAATCTAAAAATCCTTCTTATTTCAAATTATTTTTCTTTTTTTATTGATCATTGAAATTTTCCAATTCTACAAGATATGAACAACTTTATGAAAAATTGTTTGTTTAACGTAATTTTGATTGAATTGTTTAGGTACTCGTCTATACATAATGTTCATATGTATATGCAATTTACATACAAATGTACAAAGAAGGTATAATGAGTTTTTTAAAAAAACACCACTATTAACAGCAGCAGTACCCCCTGGCGTAAGGGTTGTGCATTATTCGAAGGTCTGGGATCGAATCCCAGCCTATTTCACCTAAAAAAATGTTTGTTTTAGGGTTATTGCCTCTTGCGTTGCGAGGAAGTAACAAATCGTTCAAGAATATCTCTTGCCATGAAAAATTCCCTTTCATTTGAACCGTTCCGATCTGCAAAAAATATAAAGGCGCAAAATTTTAAACGATTTAGTAAAATGTCAAAACCATTTTAGTAAGTTACTAAGTTAAAAGGAAGATATTGCTAATTTTAAAGGATTTTAGCAACTTAATATCTGTTAACATTTTACTAAAGTTAAAATCACAAAATGGCTACTTTAACTTTTAGTAACTTGCTAAATCCATATGAAATCTGTCTGAAAAAATATACACAATTTATTATGTAAAAACTTAAGAATATTTTGTACAAAATCACATAAATGAGAAGGTATGTTTCGTGTCTCGTAAATAGACATTTCAATTTCAAATGATTGTCAAATCTGCCTAAACGATGTGGCCTGGCCGACACAACCAATTCCGGTGCCATCTACATAGCAACTTTGACAACACATTTCGTAAGTGACTCCGAATCAAGATTTGTAGATTCAACAGAAATGCAGCCTCTTTCTGACAAATGCACAGAGTTTTAAAGTAAAGGAACACACCTATTATTTCATTTCACAAACCCGGCTTTATTTCATTTTGAAAATGAAATAAAAACGCCACACATAAACAATTTTCATCCACCCCAGTACTTCTGTTTCGCTCAGGTAACGGCGGCGTTGCTACGCTACGCTGTGGCTCCATTAGCAATATTTGAGACAATGTCAATTTCAATGGCAATGACAATTTATTGCCTGGATGGGCCTTCTATTTGCAGCTAATTTCAGTTGTCAAATGTCAGTGTAGAAATTACGACCACAGTCAAGTGTGTTTTGCTCTTTAAAATCACAATTTTTGATAATAAAAAAACTTTAATTCATTTAATTTCTCATATTTTCAAATTTAATTTCAAAACGAAGCACAATTCGTTCAAAATCGCAGAGAAACCTTTTTGAAAAAGGTGAAACGTGAAAATTTATTGCCTCAGCGATGGAAATCAATAATTGCCTTCCATCAGCCGAGCAATATTGTCATTGCCATTGCCAAAGCGTCTCCATCAGCAATATTAAAAACAATGGCAATGAGCCAAGCATTTTATTTCCTCAAGTATTGCTGATGGACCCTCTGGGTTAGGATATGCTCATTTTTTTTTTGGACAACAGTATCTTAGGTGGTCCGTTTCAGTAGATGGAATAAGGATGGCGTGAAATAAGTCCGCGGATGGTTTTGTATGGTGTTCTTAATTCTTATTTCATTTTCAAAATTTTATAAGGCAATATGAAATATTATAAATAATAAGGCAGAACATGAAATTAGAACGTCATACAAGTCATTTGACACATACAGTTTTTTGGTATTAATTGGCGCTTTCAGAAAAACGAGATCTCAAAAATTTAGCAATTGACAGCAAAACTGAGAAATATTGCTTTGGAATCCTGTTCATGAAACTGAGATCTCCGAGATCTTATTAGCCGCGTTTTATTATCTTATCTTAAAAATATCTGTATTCTCTGCACCTCTACGCTCCGTTGAGTCTTCTATAAGGTAATCACCACTGCACATTTCTTTTGAAAATCTAAGTAAACTATAAAAATCCTCATCACTTACTTCCATTTCTTCTCAAATGTTAGTTTTCTTACCATAATCGCACTCTAACTAAAGAGAATACTAAAAATAAGAACTCGTCAAAGTTTTCTAGACAAAAAGAATAAATCTTGAAATTTTTGTAGCTTTAACTTTAATTTTCTAATTAAAGCTATTTTTATTCACACAAATTGAAAATGAATTTAGCGTTAGCTATGACTAGAAAACATCTTTAACTAGCTAGCTTAAGCTTATTTTTATTCACCAAAAATCTAGCTTTTACTTAAAAATCCAAGTTTTAGCTCTAGCTTTTTTTATTCACAAGGCCCAAAAAAAAATACTTTAACCAGCTTTAGCTAGAAAATTCCAGTTTTAGCTTCGAAATTTAATGTTGCTTTTGTTTATTTACATGTTTCGACTAGCTTTAGAACTCTTTTATAAGGACCAAAATCGAAAAGGAACGTTATTTACGATTTTGGCTTGGCAAGGCTTTTTATGTGCTGTATAGGGCAAGTATTGTTTGCTGTCATATCGTACATCAGTCTCTGTGGCTAAACGTACAATGCAGTATATCCTAAAGGGGTGGACCAATTTTTTTTGAATTTGTATGACATTTTCTATGTAGTTTTTTGCTTTAGTTAAACAGGCCTGGTACCTCCAATACAACAATTTTGATATTTTAAAAAGTTTCGCAAAAGGGCTCTATAATGATTTTATTTAATTTTCGAAGGTACATTGCAATTTTAATAAAACTGCGTTGCAAGTTACTAAAAAATTCACATACAGGAAATATAGTTTACAGATTTTATTCCCTAACATTTAATTAACTATTAAGAGTATAAACTTTACCAAATTCACACCATAACTAAAGAGAATACTGAAAATAAGTCAAAGGTTTCTAGACAGGTTTAAAGAATCTCAATATTTTTGAAGCTATTACTATAACATTTTAGTTTAAGATACTTTTATTCAAACAAATTGAAGCTTAGGCTGGGAAAACTAGCTTTAACTGAATGAATTTAACGATGACTATTTGAAAATAGCTTTAACTATAAAACATCTTTAACTAGCTAGCTTAAGCTTATTTTTATTCCCCAAAAACCTAGATTTTCCTTTTTTCATTCACAAAAAACGCGGCTATTTTTCTGAACATGTACTATATATTGATGAACAAAATTGCCTATTTAGAAATATGTTTTGTCAAAAATTGTATTTTCATAGAGTTATTTTTTACAAACATAAATTAAGTTTTTTAAGTTTGTTTTTTTAAAACAATAACAAATTATTGCATTATTTCGAATATCTATTAATATTCTTATTACATTATTGTCGAATATTGTTTTTCAAAAAGCTGACGAGTTAGAATTGTATACATATGTATAAAGTTATTTGAAAAAGAAAGTTATAGACTAAGAGCCCACAGCTATTTTTGGGTGTGAGTGATGGCATTATATCACTGGTATTTTTAGATAGGTATTTACTTTTCATATCTAAATATGAAAGTCTTGCATGCCGTAGTTGGGGCCTTTTTTGTCGGTAAAATGCATTATTTTAGTGCATCTGGTATAGATAAGCGGCCCCATTGAAAAAGTCTTGGATTACTATATTATATGTTGGCCGAAGACCCCATCTAAGACGTCTTGGATCCCCATTTTCATGTCTAGGGCACTCAGATCTTTTATCAAATGTTATGATTTAGTTGCTATACTTTTTACCTGGGCTTTAAAAAAAAACCATAGGTATACCAATAACGACAAAGGCCCCAATCACGAAGTGCAAGACTTTCATATTTGCTTATGAAGATTTTCTTGTTAATTGTCAAATTTCTGTTTCAAAAAATATTTTGACAACATTTTATAAGACAGAAAATACAAATACAGCAATTTCATCAGCCATTCATTGACTAGGGAGCTGGTCGAAACACTGCTTTTTAAATCTTATTCCAATAAAATTAAAAACAAATATAATAAGCGATACACCTATCTACAAGAAATACTGTGTCGCTTTATTTTGTTTTTTAAAGTAGATACCCCGTGGTGGTGAGAATGATCTCTAAAACTTTTGGTGAAAAACATTTTTGACAGTTCTTTCCAGAAGTTTTTGAAAAATTGTGAGACTTTGGAAACCAAAAATGGCTGTTTACGTTTAGTTCCCCTATAAAACTCTAAGAGAATACCCTACGACAAAAAGAAACATGACAAAAAACTTTCAAAACTTTGTACCCAAATCATAAATGAAAAATGGCTGTTCACAAACATTCCCCACCATTGCTGTAAAGAAGACGAACAAGTTCATTTTTTGATATTTTGGTGTTCTTTCTTAGATTCGGTTTTTGGCATCCTTCTGTTCCGTTCTGCTTTTTTTGAAATTTGCAGATCCGTTTTGAATCTCAGCAATATGGTAAATATTAATAGGATTCCTCAGCTAAATTTTTCACAACCTGGCAAATATTCCAGTATGTAAATGTTAAAAATTTGTAAATTCTCTTTAATGTTGATTGGCTAAAGCTTTAAATCTCCAGTAAGCATGTATAGTTTTACTTTCGCTACTATTTTGAATAATTGTTATATTCCTTTATATAATAATATCTCATAAGAAATAAAATGATTAGTCATCCTCAACAAAAAAAATAAATATATAAACCTAATTTCTACATTACCTGCTGAAAAAAATATTTTAGCAAATTAAAAATATTGCCTTTGTGGTCATTATATTTTTTGCCCGGTAAAAAAAACTGTTAACAAAAAATAGTACACTTACTCATATAACCATCCCGGGGATTTAATTTTATTTCATTTTGTGAAAGATTGACACGGCGCCTTATACCCCACAATTTCACTTATTTAAAAAAAAAGTTCGAATTGTCATATCCAAAAATAGTCTTTTAAAGGTAATGATGTGTCTTGGCAAGATGTTAAAGTACATTACTTGCTCTTGTCTACACATTTTTTCAATAGAAGCTGACGATTGATTTTCAATGAAATTAAATTTTTTTAAAGAAGACTTTTTACATTTTTTACATATTAGGGGTGACAAAAATTGGCACAAAGAACAGTTTAATAGATTTCGAATTAGTTTCAAAGTGAAGAACCCACATCCTCTTGGTCGAGTTTCTATTTATAGCTGGCGCGAAAAATAATTTAATTAAGAAAACTTTTGAATGAGATTTTGGTTTTAACGTCATCGACAATAATTAAATTTACTTGTGTTTTTGCAGGTTTG
Organism: Epistrophe grossulariae; assembly: GCA_929447395.1. Taxonomy (NCBI): domain Eukaryota; kingdom Metazoa; phylum Arthropoda; class Insecta; order Diptera; family Syrphidae; genus Epistrophe; species Epistrophe grossulariae. The sequence continues at coordinate 220,503 of OV839566.1, forward strand.
TGTGTTTAATCGAAATGTTCAATATCAACTAAAAATAAACTTTTAAATTGTTTATCCCTTCGTGAAAAAAATAAAAACTTAAATAAAATCTCATATTCTAAAAAAAAAAAAAAAAAAAACTACAGCTTAATAACACGAGTAGACTAGTTAATTTTTTTTTGAAAAATGTCTGGACAGCATCCACAGCCTCCATATGGAGGAAGTGGACGAGGAGGTTGGAACCCCCGAGCCAGTAATGCAGCAACACCTTCCCCTTCTTTTATGTATCGGGCACCATCGCCCTGGACTCCAGTGGCGCCATCTCCACCACCAATTATTTCAGGTCCCCGAAGATCATCCCTACAATCTCCAGCTCAAATGATGAATTCTGGAATGAGCCCTCCAATCGGCAGAATGCATGCAATGTCTCCAGGACCTCAAAGTGTTGCTGGACTTCGTGGATCACGCGGTGTCACAAGTATTCCGCACCCAAGACCCCAATGGCCATACCGTGTGCCGCAGCAAATTTCGAGCGATAGTCAATCACCTCAACCATATCAGGCTCCTTCGTATCCATCATCGCCCAACTTTTATTCCACATCATCTCAAAAGGTCTGTCCATCGCCTCCAACGTTTGCAGGGGTTAATGGCCCAAGACCATTTCGACCAATGTATAATACAGCGACTCCGAATAACCAAGTGCATGACCATGTGCATGGTATAAGTTCATTTCAACTGTCACCAACACCCTCGCCAGTTGTGTGCCAGTCTTCACCCGAGTTTTTGTATAATAACCAGCCTCCTTCATCATTGTACGAACAGCATTCGCCGAGATCTCAATTCGAATACGTAGGCGTGCCATTGGAACCTCCACAACCTAAATCGTATGTGATTTATGATGACGAAGAGGAACAAGGTCCGTCTACAGCCGAAATAATTGCCAACCAATCACAGGACTATATAGACGAGAAATTAGCGGAATACCAATTGACCATCCTCCAATTGCAAGGTAAGATACATAAATCTTTTATTTTATTATAATTACAAATACTTATAGGTATGTACGATGCATGTACGAGTTTAAGTTAGTGTAAAACTTCAAAATGTGGACATTCTAAATTTTATCGGTAAAACTCAGAAGACACAATGAAAACCACTTGATTGTTCATTTTCGTAGCAATGTTTACAGCGTCCTAGTATAATGTTTCAAACAAAGATTCCTAAGAACGGTTTATCTGAAAGTACCTACTGTCGAAATTTATCAAATTCCTCCAAACAGGTTAAAAAGTCCATTAATTTTTATTGAAGCATTTTCGAAGGAAATATTTCTGTTGCAGTAAGACAGAGTAGCTTATGTTAAAAAAAAAACAGTTTTCGAGAAAATCGCATTTTTGTATAAAATCTGTACCTAATGGTAATTAGTATTAATTATTTAAGGAATTATAAAATAACTTTTCAACGGGTAATGATTTCAATGTGGGGATGAGACAGAATAGAAGCTCTCAAACAGTGAACTACTAACAATCGAAAAACCGAAAAATCGCTTATGCCGACATAAGCTACTCTGTCTGATTGTCATAGATTTATTTGCATAAAAACTCGTTCCAAATTACTGTTTGCAATACCAACTTGAATTTTTGTACGCGTTGACCAAGTTGAGTTGTTTTAAAACGTGAATTCCGGACGCGGAAATTTCAATTAAAGTATCATACATTTCTAATAAATTTCCTGTAGTCGCTTTTGCTCTGCTCGAACACGAATCGAATAGATTTTTCAAAGAAATTCGCTTAGAATATTCCGCATGTTTTTGAAGAATGGTACAGCACTTCGGTCAACAACGATGAACGAAAAAAGTACAGGGAAGTATGTAGTTATTGAAGTAGACGGATATGTTATTCTTTTTCGCTTTGAAACTATTGTGTTGATTTTGCCGCCCTAGGCAATTGCCTGTTTTGCCTATGAATGAAGGTCTTATAAGAGACATTTTTAAAATTACTATCCTAATAAATGTTTGTTAAAGCCTTACAAAGCTTCGTGAAATCTTTGAAAGATAAAACTTTTTTTTACAAATATTCAAATCATAAATAAAAAACTGTAGTAAAAACGAAGATGAAGAAAATTAAAAAAACTACTTCTGTTTAGGTCGAGCGATTGAATATAATTCAATTTAAAAGTTAAAGTTACCTCAACTAAAAATTGAATTGTATTCAATATCTCCAATCGCTTCAATTCAATTTAAAAGTTAAAGTTACTCAAGTAATTTTCTAATTTTCTTCATCTCCTTTAGTATAAAAAAAGCCAGACCACCGGGAATTTACTGTCGTGTCTGAATTTAATCGAATTCCCTTAGAAATATAAAATGCATGCGATTTTTATAAGAGTCGGTGAGCAACGACCATAATTTGCGTCTTTGAGGGTTACGACAGCATCTAACCGATGAGCCCAACAGCTGTCGTACCTGGGCGAAACGCATTTTGGAGTTGAGGTGACTTTAAGTTTTAAATTGAGAAACTGTATTAGTCGATTGAAATATAATTTTTTCGTTAGTTTCTATAGAACCAGAAAGTCTTATTTTTGGACCTGTAAATATAAGTTAGTTTTTTTATTTGTTTTAATTTTTTATCTTTTGCTTTCGAAAATTGTAATTGTCTTTTTTTAGAATGTAATTTCAAACACCTTGAAAAATGAAAATGGCCATTGAAAATTTCTGAGACGTTAAAAACTTATGAGTCCATTATTATTTCTAGCTAAAAAAATTTATTTTAGGCCAACATTCAACATAAAATGACGTAAAATAGTTCAATCATTGAAATATTAAAAGTATAGAAGGTTGGGCCAAAATGAATTTTTTGGCTAAAAATAATAATTACCTAAGTATAAGGTGCATTTTGGCATCAAAATAATCACTGACTTTACTTTCTAAACATCTCAAAATTAACAATTTAAATTTGCAGTGATGTGTTTTCAATGATAGCTATAATAGCTGGCGCCTTTCCTGCACATCAGTGTGATGTTGGATTTTGAAATAATGCATGTTGAGCGTGACCGCTTTGATTTATTTTTATGTGAAGTTGTTTTTGTATCTATTTACAGAAAGAAACAAAGTAATGATTCAGATAGTTGTATGTATAGTATATGAATGGATATGATAAAATAAAACAAATTTCTATTTTTATATATACATACATACATATATTTTGTTTACTTTTCTAAAACAACGTGAGTTTACAGCAAGAAATATAAAAGAGCAGCATTGCTAACATTCAGCTGAGGAACTTACAATAGATATAACAATATTATTTATGTTAAGAGAAAATGTTTTATTGTGTTTTTAGGTAACTGACTGAAGTAAAATGCAAGGAATGGAAAACTTGTAATTTTGTATTTGTTGTATATAAATTAATGAAAGTTCTTTACCATTGTATTTTAATAGAAAAGTTGGCAAGAGTATGATAAATTAGGCGGCAAAAATTTTAAACGCTTTTACTTGCGATATGGTATAGGAACTACATATGTATATGGCAAGTTATGGATTCGTAAAAAAATCGAACTCGGGATTTTCATCAAAGTTGACATTACGATGATAGCGAAGTCGAAAAAAGTGTCTGTCTGTCTGTCCCTTCGGCTGCAGCCTACACTGGTCGGTCGATTTTCTTCAAAGTTGGTACCTAGCGTTTTTTGGGCATTATCCTCACCCGTTTTTTTCATTTTTTTTAAGACCACTTGCCATACAAATTTTTTTACCAAAAAATGGAAATCTTATTTTTCTCAAAAACGTTTTTGGTTTTCGATTTTCTCAAAAACGGTTGAACTGATATTCACCTTTTTTTTTTGGATAATCTTTAAAAAAATTTTAAAAGTTTTGTATACCAAAATTTTCAAAAAAGGTTTTTTTTGATTTTTAAAAAAAGTTTCAAATTTTTTTTTTCAGAACTTAATAATTTTAAAACGACAATCAATTTTTATAAACTTGGTACCCAGAAGTTTTTTAACATTATCTAGCAGATTTTTAATTAAAAATATTCTTGTAACCAAAAATAACGGTACCTCCCATACAAATGTTTAAAAACCGGTATTAAAAATCTCATATTTCTCAAAAGCGGCTCCTACGATTTTGATTAAAATTTTTGTATGATCTAATATTCATGCGGTCTACCATAGTAATGAAAATTCAAAATTTTTCTACGGTTTAAAAATGGTATCTCTCATAGAACCATTTTCTTGATTTGCGACTGATTTTAATGAATTTTTTTTGCACAAAAACTTCAAATAAGTTCTAATAATATTGCATACAAAAATTTTCAAAAAAAATAAATTATTGATTTAAAAAAAATTTAATTATTTTTTGAAAATTCCATATTTCGAAAATGGGTACAAGATATTTGTTTTTAATTAATTTTTTAATTCCACAATAATAAAAAAAAAATTGTGTACCATTTTTTTTTTTTTTATTTTTTTCAAAATTTTATACATAAAAAACTGTTTAAAAAAATCGCTCTAACGATTTTCAATTTTTTTTTCTCATAAACTGATATTTTCTTAAGAAATCGGATGATGTACATCGCATTGGTGTCAAAACAATTTCACAGGTTGTTTTATCAATTTATGTTTAATTACATAATTTTTTGAACAATTTTTCAGTCTAAACTGTAAGTTCAATGCATATTTGCAACACGGTGCTATATTGTTCATAAATAAATGTACCTACTCGCATAATACAACCTTAAACTTAATTACGTTTTAAGAAGGTGCGTATACAATATAGGCTTCAATAACTAATTTATTTCTTTTATAAGATAAAATATAGTTTTTGAAGTATATACAACTTAAATAACACAGTGTGATGGCACATAAGAGCAAGTTCGTGCGACCCAGCCGTGCACATATTTTTTTAGAGGGGTTTAATAAACAATGTTTTTTAAGTAAGGGGTGGGGTCTACCTCCCCCTGTTTAGGTGGAAGGGCCAATTTTCTAAAAAAAATTTAATTGCAAACAAAAATAATGAAAAAACATCTGCAGTGTACCTTTACTTACAATAAAATACTTTCTGACCTTTGGATGCCAGAAGGTTATATTTATCTTATTTTTGAGACAAATTATTTCAGTCAACAGTTTTTAAAAATATGTATTGCTTTCAAAGTCAAAATTTAGAAATCAAAATGAATAAAAAGTTTTACTCACTTTAAAACAAAAAAAAAATACACCAAGTACTAAATTTGCTCCTAGAATTGACTGAATCTATTAATTCCTTAACGAACACTAAAAACCAGATGGATTTATGTCTTCTAGTTTTTGAGAAAATTACGAAAACTATTTTTGTATAAGATTTTATTGGTATATTTATGTATATCTACGTAAAGTTATTTTGCGGTTAGTTAATGAATTAATAGCTTAATCACATTAAAAAACAGTTTTCTTACACCCATATTATTCACTCGATACATCCAGATTGAAACTTAAATCCGGATGTATTTACAATGAATTTGTATACTTTACATCTGGATTAAAGTTTTAATCTGGATGTATCGAGTGAACAATATGGGCGTTAAACAACAGTATTTACGTTGGGTAGTTCAATAAGAAGTTTAACTCCTTCTAAAGTATGTAAAGTCGTTAGAAGATACATCATATTATGTTTTTAGACACTGGTGTATAAAATTTTAATTTCTTGTTAGTGACCAATCTGAAAATTAAATCCATTATTGATATGTGATTTTTCCGAAGCGTAAGTAGAATTTCGTTTAAGCAAATTAAATTTGATTAATTATATTAGTAAGGCCTAACGTAGCTAATAATTATTTTAATAGCAACATATTATAATTAAAATGATTATGAAAATATAAAATTTTTTCGCGATACAAGGCTTCAGGTTGCAAATATTTTGTTAATACTAAATACATATGTTTATACAAGTAAAACATTCTAACCTAACCTAACCTAACTAAGGAGGCCCCAAAATTACTCTTATAGTAAACGTTATATTCTATAAGTCTTTAAAGTACTTTCAGTCCATTTAAAGGAAAGCTTTCACACAAAATTTCGTTGCCGAAGAAACAGAATAGAAAAGTATGTGAGTATTTTTGAAGTCTTGGTAGAAGTAGAAAACATCAGTTATAAAATTTGCATTTTAACAGTAAACAGGACCTACCTAATGTTTTGAAAAATCTTGTTACATTTTTTGTTAACTTGAACATATAGGTGTATTTTATTCATTAGTGCATAGCCAGCGCAGCATTCAGTTTGAATAAAACGATTTAACTTACTCGCCATCTTCAATTCAATAATTCAAAGTTCTACATGTTATCCGTCAGCACAGCTATCTTTTTTTTTACTGAATGCTTTTTCTAACTTCTTTTGCTAAGGCTTCAATTATACAACGACAAAATTTTTTATCGTCGTTTTCGGAGCTTATTCTTTTTTACTCCTTCTACTCATTTTACTATTGTGAGGCTCTTTCGTTAAATTCCCGGAAGGCCCTTCCAAGTTCCAGTCCGCCCCTGCAAGGCCATCTTAAAATTATGTATGTAAGAATAAGAACAACCAAAGCGTAATTTTATATAAATGCTTATACTTGTAAATCCACTTAAAAATGTTATCGGTCTTTACGGATTTTAGATTTCCGGTAGTTTAAATTTTTTGTATGTGAATTTTTGAATTTTCTGGATATTGGGTTTCGGGATTTTGATTTTAGGTATTTTCGTTTAAAAATGCTCAATCCAAATCTTCTTAAAGTTCATGTGCACACTAGACATTATCGTATCGCATATACATATGTACTTATAATTATCATGCAGTATTTTCAACGTATAGTAACATGTTTGTAAAAAATGTATTTTTCTGATAGGGCGTCGTTAACTTTTCGTGTGAAAGAACATCAAACATTTCAATGTTTTTTTTAAAATCTGATATTATTTTCTAACAAACCACAGTACTTTATCATTATATAGCATATACTTAACATCGAAATAACAACAACTACATCTATTCCACGTGATTTGGGGATCAAACATAATTTTAAAAACCACGAGGCATATAAGGTGGCTTTTGTTACCCAACCAAAATGATTTAGTTTACTTGACTATACATATACTACACCTTTTTAATCCTATAGGTTTCAATTGCTAGTAGGCAAGCTACTGTATCAATAGAAAGTATATAATGGTTTAGAAAATCTAACAAAAAATATTTTGCGGTTAAACTGCTGGCGGTTTCATGTGGAAACTAAATCTAGACAAAATAGCATTAGCAACTGCATAACAAGTTGGCGCACGTGATTTTATTTCAAGTATAGATAGATACTATTAAAAATATACCATGAAAAACATATAACATTAATTTATTGTAAATGTTAAGTAAATTCTAAATATGCTTTGAATGTTTTTTGATTTGGGAATCAGTGCTCTAAATTACTTGGATAATTTTTATTCGAAATACAAATTAATATTTTGACTAGAAATATAATATATCTTTTGGGTATATCTGAAGTATAAACTGGGAACTATAGTAGAACGAAACGGTTTATAGGAACATTTAAATACACTTTTAAATTTCGATTTTCAAGTGCAGTAATAAATATACCACCTATATCTATTTTATTTAGGTACATACATGTGTATACAAAGGCTGATTCGCATATGGTGTGGCGAAAAGTATAGCTTTTAGATTAAGTAAATATTAAGTTGAAAAACAAATGAATGGAATCTAGATGGTACAAATTTTGATATAATGCATATTTTTAATCTAAATCGAATGAGTTGTTTTCGTTGACTATTTTTAAAACTGTCGTATGGTATAGATTTAGATTAAATTTAAACCTCTTTTTAAAAATCCAACTTTTTTTTTTGAAAATTTTGGAATTCATTATTAAAACTATTTGAAACATTTTCCATAAAAAATTTATTAAAATCCGTAAAAGTATGCGTAACATATTAAAATAAAATTATTTATTTTTAAATCTTTGCGTCCATTATAAAGAAAAATAAGATTTTCTTTAACATTTACGTTAAGGGTTTTTTTCGGGATGTTACGATAGTCTCATGTAGATTATCTAAACTCGAAATTTTACTCATGTTGGTTTTCGGTCTCCAAGTTTCGTCAATTTTTATATGTAAATAAAAGAAATAAAACTTTAATTTTATAAATAAATAAATAAACTATTCCATCGTGGAACAGTGATTCCGAAACGCGTTGTAAAATTAATTTACAAAGCAAAGTTGTGATATAATTAATAAATTTATTTATTTATAAAATTAAATCTTTATTTCTTTTATTTACATATCGAAATTTTACATTTGAAGGTAGGTTTGTAATTGCTGTAGTGAATTTTTGTTTAGTCAAAACATGAAAAATCCTTTTTGAAGAAGTTTCGCAGTCTTCCATAAGCACATCTGAACATCTAAACAGTATAATTAATAGAGAAAATTCTACTCTTGGGTTCATTAAACGCTGGTAAAGAAAATTCTCGAATCCCTACGTCACTTAGTCCCTGTATACTACCTTTGTTAGGCCCCTTCTTGAATATGCCTCCCCAGTCTGGTCACCCTACCATCACGTCCATATTCAACGCATTGAAGCTGTTCAGCGAAGATTTGTCCGGTTTGCTTTGCGCGGGCTTGGTTGGGAGGACCCATATAACCTACCTACAGACCGTAGCTCGTCGTCGTGATAATGCTCAAATAATTTTTATACATCAACTTTTGACTGGTGGTGTCGACAGCCCGGTTCTACACGGAAAAATTATACAAAATGTAAACCATCGTCACCTCAGATCCATACCAACTTTCATTATCCCCTTCCATCGTACTAAATATGGCCAAAATGAACCCATGTCAAGGATGCTTCGTAAAGTTAATAACTCAACCATTTTTGATTTAAGTCTCTCAAAATCTTCTCTTCAAAATGCGCTTCTAACATAAATCCTCCCATTTCCTTCTTACTGTCCCTTTAGTTTTAAGTTAGTCTTAAGTATTCAATTGTTCTCTAATTTTTAAGTAATTGCTTAATTAAGCTTAATAATAAAATAAATGACATGATGAAATGTAAAAATTTCAAGATGACCCTTTTTTACTTGCTTGTTTTTCCACTCCAAACAATAAGATTTAAAATATGTAAACCGATTTAGCATATGTTTATTACATATTTCCATAATGATGACAATAAAACAACTAATAACAGCAAGTTCATGCTACATATGTAGGTGTGAACTTTTTGAATGCATACACCTTTTAACAAACACACATTAAATTGAACAAAAGCTTTGGCATTGGGCTCTTTGGCTATGTTTTATAAACATAAATATAATTTCAACTTGAAGGTTCTTCAGTTTTCTCTTAATTTGTACAACTATTTCGCTCAAAAAGCTTCAAATAAAGATATGTAGTTATGTTGCCATTTGAGAAGTTGTAAATCATATGTTTGTTGAAAGGTATGTCCATTATTTTGCGGTGATTTCTGTTGCTTCTTGAAATATTGACACACAATACATGCGATAGATGTGCTGTGAAAACTTTTTCACTTGGCCTTTTAAAGTTGAAAATAGTAATCGTTCAATAATTATTTCAGCTTAAATTAAATAAAAGTGAAGTTTTAAAATATAAATAAAAAAATAACTTTACGATAACGAAATATGTATAATGGGGTGGAGTGGAGGTTCAAATTAAAGGGGTGAAAAAAGCTTCCTTTGAAAGCTATGTCTACTTTTGAATGCTAAGAGTTGTTACAAACCTGAAAGAGATTCAGATACTCAGCAAAAAGCTTTATGTGGCGCCCGGGAAGAATATATGTATGTATGTATATATTATGTTATATCAACTATGTTATCATCAACAACTTTTGAGAATTTAATCTGAGTTTATATTTGTGGACTTGCGGTCTCTGGTCACAAGTATCTCATAAGAATAAAACTTGAATTTGCTGCGCGACTGTATGTAGATGTGAACTGGCACTTAATTTTATAAGTGGCAGAATAAGCTCTCATTTGAAAATAACTTCGAAACGAACTTCAGTATCGAACCGGCTTTCTTCATAGACGGACTTAAATTCGGAAAAAATTGCTTTAGAAAAAAGTTGAACCTACTTTTAATTAATGCGGAGTGAAGTGAATAAGTAGAAGTGGTGGTGGCAGTAATTCAGTTAAATAATGTGAGTTCGCAAGATTTACAAACATTTCTTTTTGAATTATAGTAAAACCGACCTTTGTAATTCCTACAACCTTCAAAAAAATCAACTTATTAAACCTTTAAAAGAGAATATAAGTGCATATATGTGTTTGTGAGACATAAAAAATCCCAGAAAGGTGGTGAAGAGAGGTAGGAAAGGCCTGTATATTTGTGATTTAAGGCTAAAATGCCATTTAAATTTGTTTCAAACTATTGAAAATGGCGATTAGTGCGTTTTATTAAAAAGAAGTGAAAAAGTTAATCCTTTATGCTAACACAAGTGAGCATACTTATACACAAGACTTTTACATAGCTTTCTTGATGTTATAAATAAAAAAGAAATAACAAAGACATTAAATGATAAATCAATGAAATGGATAAAGAACCTAAAAAAAAACAGGATCTTGCTCATTCGCCTAAGTTGGTCAGAAGAGATGATAAGGGAGGAGGCGGTGTAGACAATATAGTCCACTCTAGAAGTGTGTTTGAAATTCAGGTTAGAGAATATGAAACATTTAAAGAAGAACTACCAACGACAACAACACCCATTACTGTCCAGAGCAGTACTGAAATTCAAAGGAGTAGTACTCCAACACTTACCCCGACCCATCAGCAGCGGTTGAGACAAAAAATTGCTCTCTATGAAAAAGTATGGTCGTCAGGTAGTAGTACTACAAAACGTCATTCGGACGACTCTTCGGAAAGTTTTTCTATAGAAGGTGATGTGGGCGATGAAAGTGTATTTGATATAGATGTGCCCGCATACGAAAAACGACTTAAAGAGGAACGCGATGGGAGAAACTCAGAAAGTCCTACGATTCCCTTCGTAAAACTAAGATCGACCCCACAACCTTTGCCTAGGAGTTCCATTACAAGCGATAAAACTCCAAAAAGCCCATTTAATGTAACGTTGCGCCATACAACCCGAGATATTCCCGAAGAAGAGGGTGTTACCCATAGGCGATATTCCCCAGAAGAATGTTTCAATTTTGAAAAGAAAACATTGCGAACAACTAGAGAGACTACTTCCGCCGATGGTGTTAAAACAATAGTAACAACAACAACAGTAGGAAACCCAGATGCACCCACCCATTCTCACCACACTCAAGACCGGATTATTCGCCAGCAACAATATCCCAGTGGTAGTGACCGTGAACGAGGTTCATCAGAAGAGCAAGAGACTCGCATTCGAGCGTCGAGCCGCTGTAGCTCCACGCCACCCCGCACAATTGATTTGACCGCTGGAGGACAGAAAATTTTAATTAAATTTGATGCAGGTTGTAGCACTGACGAAACTGATGACATCAACCGGCATACAGTCGAAGGTAAAGTTCAAAATGTTATGGAAACTTCAGAAAGTATTATCACTGTTGGCAACCGTTCTTCTGGCTACCATGGACAACTACAAAAACAACCTTCTTCATGGAAAACAAAAACAAAAACAACGACAAGGATAATTTCCAGTTCGTCCTCTTCCACGCCTTTTATCGAAGCAAAAACGAGAACCAGTTTACTCGAGGGCGGCGATTTAGACAGTGGTGATGTCAACCGACCTATTGGTGCTACTTCAACTGGCGGTGGCATATCAATTACTTCCTCTGCAATACATATTAGTGGTGATAGTAGTAACTCCGCTGGGAAAACAGTTTTTGAACCGAAAGCTTACTCCACGACTTCTGTAGAGCTACCAATAGAAACGAAAATCAGTGATTCCAGCGTGACCAAAAGTGCAATCGAAGATAGACAACATATTGCAATTAGCAGCACTGCTAGTAGCAGCTGCAAAGCCGAATATAAGGAATTTCAGTCTACAATGGCAGCAATTAATTTTGCTCGAAGTAACTCGCAATACGATAGCCATATTAAGGAAAAGAGAGGTAAATTGATTAATTTTATCTGTTAAAAATATAAAAAAAAAATTCAAAAAATAAAGATAAGCTAAAATTATAGACACGATTTCCCAAAATACAATTGTATGCATGCATACATAAAATGTGTAATCAATATTGTTAAGTTTTGTTTAATCTCAAAGTTTCGAAATAATTTGTCAACTATTATAATTTGCTAAATAGTTTCGTTTCCACGGGGGCTATTGATATTTATTTATGCCTATGAAATGAAAATTTTTATATGGGTCACGCAATGAACAAGTTATAGTCTTCTTAGACGGTGTAACCAGTAGATATAAATGTTATGGAACAGTGAGTACCACTTCCAAACAAGTTAATGTAATTCTAAATACTGAGTTCTCTATTCTGTTATTCATGCGCTGGTTATTGATCGTTTTATGTTAATTTATAAAGAAATGTTCGAGTCAAAAAGAAAATATGTACACCTTTACATTTGTCGTCTGAATACTTTATCACTATTAAAAGAAGTATAGAACATTAAATTAACTACCGTTGCATTTCAATACTTTGATTATATAAATACTAACAATAAAAGATTAAATAGATGATTTCTACACCAATGCATACTTAAGGGTGGAGCGTGGTTGTATGGAAACAAAAAATGTTAAAATGAAAAACATACCCCCTGCAAAAGTTTCGTTGGGTCCTAAAATAAATTTTCAGATTTTTTGATTTTAAAATGACCGCTAGGGGTCGCGCATTAGCATTGAAAATTGGAATTCACATAGATCTGACTGAGGCTCAGTAGATTATTTTTTCTCGGTAAAGAATTTATTTGCTTAAAAAACCAGCCCTACTGTTTCGTTTTTTCCATTTAAAGTAAAAAAACCAACCGAGAAACACAAATAAGGAGCCAGATTATATTAAAAAGTATAGAAAACCACATTGAATTTTTTCATTTAAGGTTTTTTTTTTATTTTCCGAATTCAATAATTTATTTTAAATAATCTTTTTTGGTTTCAACATTTGGAGTTGTTTTCGCGATATAAACGTGTTCTTATCATTTCATAGAATTAAAAACACAACAAAATCAGAAATTGTAAGTTTTTATTCTGCGTTGCCTGACCCCTAGCGGTGGAAATAAAAACTTAAAAAAAAAATATTTAAATTAGTTTTAAGACCATATGCAACTTTTGCGGGGAGTATAATTTTGATTTTCCAAAAATTTCAAAATCGCTACACCCTAAATTGGACAGTAAATATATACATACATACATAATATGTAGTTCTGGAGTTTGAACTACTGAACTTAGTTGGGAGCCTTGCTGTTTTTCACAGTTCTAGCTTAGAACTTTCATTCCTGCTGATAACTGTTATTATATGGTTGAGAGTTGTAAGTTAATTGGACCTGGTTCTCTACGCGCTGTCGCCATCAAATATTAGACAATTTGTAACAAACTTTTTTATATACTGATTATGGATCAAACATTTTACTCCCGGGAGTCAGGGAATGTTTGCATTTGTTTTTAGCCGTATACTTCACAACACGCCATATACACAACACTTTTCGTACAGATATAAAAGAAAATATTTGTATGCATTTCGGATGGTCCTTAGATTCGGTAATAATAAATAAATAAGTGAGTGAGTTTGACAGCATAAGATTCATCAATCAATTTATTTATGCAAAGATTAAGCATTACACAAAAACATCAGTAAAAAAAAGTAGATTATTATATGAACTATATAACGTGCATACGTCATACATATAGGCAATATTACAAAATTCACGGATTGATATCACATTTGAGATCCTGAGTTTTGTGTATTGCGAATCCATTGATTATTATTACCCGCGTAGTCCAATCCCGCTCTTCTCGATTAATCTAGAATAAAACTTAAATCCAGATGTTAATTAATTTATATCCAATGCATATTATTCACTCGTTAAATCCACACTTAAACCTTATTTTTTTAATCATAGAAGATAATTAGCAGGGTACGACATCATCTAACTGATGAGCCCAACTGCCGTACCTGGGCGAAACGCAATTTTTGGAGGTTAGGTTATTTGAACTTATAGTATATTGAAATTTTTAAATTCAATGTCTCAAGGCTAGTTTAAGTATTTAAATCCATATGAATACTCAATGTATTATTAATTACGTCTTTTTATAGCTTTTATGAATTTTTGACACTTTCAGAATCAATCAAATATATAAATTAATTATTAAATTATAATAAAGAAATAAGGAAAGAAAATGGAAAATAAATTAAAAAAAAAAATTTTATTCGTGAAATACATGCTATATGTATTTATTTTTGAGAGTTTTTAATTTCATTTTAAACAAATTTGACATTTCCAAACATTGATATTTGGATTAAAGCATTTTACATCTGGATTTCAGACTAAATCCATGTTTTTAATGCATTTTTTGCAGTGAATATTATATTTAATGTCTATATTATTCACTGCAAAAAATGCATTAAATCCAACTGATTCTTTGAATTTAATAAATCTGGTTTTATTGGTTGGATTTAAAATTTTCTTCAATAATATGACCGTAATAGTAATTATAAATAATGAACTTTTCCCAAAATTTAACGGATACGCTTCAAAAGGTGTGAAAGGGCTTGAATAGTCTATAATTTCTTTATTTCAGGGTCTATTATTTAAACAAAATTTTAATAAGTACACTATATAAATAGGAAATTTGTTTAATTAAAACGTTGAAAATAACTTCATGTAGGTGCCTTTTATTCTCAGCTTCGCAAAGTTGTCCTCTTCCATGACCACGCAAAATTTTAGTTATAGTATCGCTTGAGTTTCTTTTCGATTTTTGTTATTTTACGCATACTATTTCTTACAAATATCCTCAATTAAAGAATTAGGGAGAGATTAAATTCAAAGAACGCGGCGGCCAACTGATATTGCTCCTTTTTAAAATATGTGATGCGTTCGCCGAAAAAGTTTAATAACAGCTTCATTGTTTTCCTTGCTGTAAGAAAGAAAGTGACCAAGAATTGGAATTCGATTATGACACGAAATGTGGGAAAAAATCATGTATAATAGTGTGGAATCAAAATATGAAATTTCATCTCACTCGTCTTGACAGTGCATCTCACACAATTTGACATGTTTTAATAGATGCATGAAATTTTTAAAAATTATAAAGATTATGAGATCGATTCATATCTTCATATTTTTTCTATTTTATCTTCTTAATACATAAGTAGTAGGTATTATATAATTAACATTTTTTAAAGTAATATGTTGCCAATATAAGCATCAGTGATATCGCTCATTAAGAAAGAACGCCGCGCCGCCGTCATAACTCAAAAAATGCTGTTTCGAGATGAATGAGATTTAAATTTTCTGTTTCGTGAAAAAGCTATGGAAAAACAGCAGTAGAATAACGCGCTCGTGATTGAAATTGAGTAAATACATATATCTATGTCTTTTTTTTTGCTGAAATAAAGTGAAAAATATTCTACGTACGATGGTGTAATAAATTTGTGTACTTTTGGTGTACTTTTTAATGAGCGATATTATTTTTTTGTATTTTTGGGAGAATATTGCACCTTATTTACTGGGGTGGAATCGGCTAAGGTGTTTGATGATTGTCGCATTTATGAAAATCAAATGTGATCAAATTAAATTTTGCGTTTATGTAAAGTGATCACAATAAATTATTCAAAATTTGGCATTACTTTGAGAGACAAGTACTAAAAGTTGTCATAAATCCATTAATTTGATTTTTCTGTCGGTAAAATGTTTTATTTACCCGCTTTTATTTGTGCCAATAATAAAAATGTAAGTTAAAATTATTTCAATTATTTTAAAATGTGAAAAAAATGAAATAATTTTCAATGATAGCAAGCCAATAAAATGCAAAAAAAACTCATAACTCAGTCATGGAAAAAAAGCTCAGATCTGGTCGAAAATTCCTATTATGTATGTGAATTTCATTTTCCATGGACTTAAAAATACATAATTGCACAGGTACAAATAAATTAATTTTTCTTCAATTTGTCAATTTCACATGAAAATGACACCAAAATAGCTGTCACATTTTGACTGTCAATTATCACAAATCACCTTAGCCGATTCCACCCCAGCTGTTACTCTAAAGTTTTTAAGATAAGGAGGCTATCAGCACTAAATAGGACATGACTATAGTATTCAGCATTGACATGGCTCAACAAACAACACCAAATTCTATTGCAGAAGTCTGCAGTGCAATAGAAAAAAATATTGTGTTCAAAACACATAAATTTGAAAATGAATGAAATAAAACGGCCAGAAGCTGAATAATATTTCTTTTCGAAGTGTAGTATTCCGGGACTTATTGGTGTGTTATTTTGCTTGAGGATTCCCTGTAAATAAATTTTATTTCCTTAAATTGTTACTATAACTGATATTTTCTTAAAAAAACTTATATTTTCAATTCGTTATCACATTTGTTTTAGAAAGAAATTTTCCGCATTTTAATACTTTGGACATTCGGAAACGTGTTGCCAGTTAAGAAAATTTCACTTTTGGAATTGTCAATACGTATAAGTAGTAGACTTCATTCTGCTTTAGAAATAGAGAGTACAAAATATTCGTTTTAGGAAAATATCTTTTTCGGAACGAAATACAGAGTAGGGTCCTAATCTCTTTGATTTAGATTACCTATAGTTTAGTTGTTATTAACCACTTAATTGAACTTATTTATTTAAACAAAAAACTTGTGATAATGAAATGCAATAACTCTAAAATAAGTATAGGTATACAAATAAATGTTTTTTAATAATTATCTGAATAAAAATGTACTTTACTTTTAGTTAATTAAAAAAAAAAAAAAAAAACTAAAATTACCTACCCCAAAACATATTTTATTATTACTTAGCAAAATCAAAAGATTTTGTTATCTAGGTATTAACACAATTTCAAAATACGACCTTTTTAAATTTCTCAGCGGCAAAACTGCATTAATGTAGTATCCACTGTACTGTATCCACTTCATACAAAAAAGTGACACAATCATTATAAAGAAATATATTTTAGTAAATTATTTGTCTCTAATCTGTAATAAAATACAAAACCAAAAACAAACAACCCAAAATATATTTATATTGTTAGATATTACATTTAGCAAAATGAAAGCGTTATATTCGTCATCTGCTGAGACGTACTAAAAAGTACTTTGCAAGGCCCAATGGAACACACCTATTCTGGTTCTTGGCAGTTTAATGATTCTTGATGTGTTTATCAAAATCTCTTTTTATATATATAAATGCTTGTAATCCAATGTGTGTGTTTTTTTTTTAAAGGTGCAGCGTTTTGTTATAACATTTTCGTGGGTTTAACTGCGTATTCGTCTGTAACCGATTTTTTGCAGTTAGTTGTTGACATAATATGTACACACAAAACATCAAAACAGATTTCTGTTATGCGATTTTTTTGTCAAAAACCTGAAATGCAGTTTTATTTCAATTGATATAGACATGAACGAAGTTTAATCAAAATAAAAAAATTACAAAACTAAACAAAATAACAAAAATTTGAATTTCACCTTTAGGGAACTACATAAAAGTGCTCTGCACCCAATTTAAAGCAAATCCTTCTATATGATATGGGTTTAGGCTCTACTTCTATGTTTACCTGGACTCCCGGACGAAGAGACGCACAGGCAAACAACTTTTTTAAACTTCTTCATAATAGTAACGTTAGCTTCGATAATTTTGTTTTTGAAACGTTGCCAATACTTTTCCTATAGAGCCAGTAAAATTGTATTGAAGAAGTAAACATAATACATATGTATGTATATGGTTTTTCATAAAGATATCCTCATTAATATGTAACCACAGTAATTTAATTAAGGAAATGACATAGTTTCAAGGTTTTGGAAAAACTCTATCTACACCATTACCTATATATATAGTAATAATAGATCAAACTATCTTTGCTAGTTAAATCCAAATAATGATTTAAAATACTACACAACCTCTATAAGTCTAAATCATTTTCTATCAAGTTACAAAGTAAGGCTTACGTCATTTTCCTTTTCATCACGTTTATCAACAGAACGTTCTTAAATCTAAAAATAACTTATTAGGTAGGTAAGGTAATTAAATAAAAACAATATACATACATCAATGAAGTTAGGGTGACAGCGACATTCCATGTGGTCAGACGTTCTAATGAATTCCCGATCAGTATCAAAAGATTGACACTTGTTTTTTTTATTTAGCCCTACAGTAAGTTCAGAATGCAATGACTGTATAGTATAACACTTCGCTATTATGATATCACATTTCAATATCTTCCGAGATTTTGCGTTGGGCTAGAGTTATTTACAAAATATAAATTTCAATTGTAAAAATAAATACATAATATTTGTTAGGGTGGTACACGGTTTCTTATTTGTTTTTGTTTTTGTTTTTTTTAGCTTCTCTGGGAATTAAGTTCCCCTCGTTCCAATGATAATATACCATTTCTTGTTTTATGATTATTCAAATGGTAACTAAACAAAGTCCCAAGCATCAATCTTATAGAAAAATTTGTCACTTATTAAAAATATAAATGTGGGTTTTTCATGGGGTGCATAATTAAAAAAACAGGAAAAAACTTTTGTTTTTTGTATTTATAAAAACTGATATGTATTTATATAAACGTTTTAAAGTTATGGGAAAACAAACCACTAAAACCATCCCTTAGTATATTTATTAGGAGTTGAAAATTTTTTTTAATTACAAATAACAACTTTTATGATTAAAATATTTATATCAGAAAAAAAATTAAGAGATAAAAGAAAAACATAAATTCTGATTTTCTTAATTTTTATATTACCCTATTGTCGTAATCTTATTATCTGAATCCAAAAAAAATATCTTTTAAAATCTTTGAAACCAAAGAAATTTAATTTCAAGACTAGCTAATAATATAAAAAAAAATCGTACACCACCCTAATTTATATGCCGCTAAAGTAAAATGTTAAGTTGAAATTAAACAGGTTTTTGGAAATACGTACCTACGTTGAAAGTTTGTTTATTGTTTGCCAGTGTTTATATGTAGGTTCCTACGTAATTATATGGGTGGAATCGGCTAAGGTGATTTGTGATAATTGACAGTCAAAATAAACAAATTCGGCCTGCGTAAGGTGATTGTCACATGTGATAATTATATTTTTGCGACTTTTTCTTGTGACAGCTATTTTGGTGTCATTTTCATGTGAAATTGACAAATTGAAGAAAAATTAATTTATTTGTACCTATGCAATTATTTTTAAGTCCATGGAAAATGGAATTCACATAATACATAAAAGGAATGTTCGACCAGATCTGAGCTTTTTTTCCATGACCGAGTTATGAGTTTTTTGCATTTTATTGGCTTGCTATCATTGAAAATTATTTCATTTTTTAAAATTTTAAAATAATTGAAATAATTTTTACTTACATTTTTATAAACTAATTTTTATTGCCACAAACAAACGCTGGTAAATAAAAGATTTTACCGACAGAAAAATCAAATTAATGGATTTATGACAATTTTTTTAGTACCTACTTGTCTCTAAAGTAATGCCAAGGTTTGAATAATTTTTGGTGATCACTTTACATAGACGCAAAATTAAATTTGATCGCATTTGACTGTCATAAATGTAAATGTGTGTGTTCCAATTCATAAAGTGGAACGAAAAGCACTTTCGAATAGGATTGACTTTCGGAACGAAATATAGAGTATAGGGCCCCAGTCTTCAGTCCATTTATAAAAAATGTGATATTCACTCGTCCTTTAAAGTTAAATAAAAAATAAAAATAAAAATAAATAAAATCATTATCATTACAATTCCATTTAAAATAAAGATATATTAGGCGTGTTTTTTTGCAATCCCAGAGAGAATTCCTTTTATATGAAGTTTATTTTTAGGAAACGAAAGGTTCATGTTACGGAAATTTTTCAGTTTAGCTCGCCCACAATTTGTTGATGCTTCTGGATTTTCTTTTACCTGTCCATTTTAAGTTAATATATTTTTAAGAAAAATAAAAACCGACAGCAAAAAAAATGTATTTGCACGACTGGGTCGCACGAACTTGCTCTTATTTGCACTGTGTTTTCAAAGCTTTAATATATCAAAAACTATATTTATCTTATAAAAGAAATAAATTAGTTATGGGAGCCTATATTGTATACCACCTGCTTAAAACGTAGTTAGGTTTAAGGTACCTAGTATTATTTTCCGAGTAGGTACATTTATTTATGAACAACATAGCACCGTGTTGCAAAAATGCAGTTTAGACTGAAAAATTGTAAGAAAAAAATATGTAATGTGCATCATCCGATTTCTTAAGAAAATCTCAATTTACGAGAAAAAAAATTGAAAATCATTGGAGTGGTTTTTTAAAAAAATAAATTTTTATGCTATAAAATTTTGAAAAAATAAAAAAAAAAATGATACGCAATTTTTTAGCCTTTATTATTGCGGAGTTAAAAAAATAAATTAAAAAAAATATCAACTACCCATTTTCGAAATATGGAATTTTCAAAAAATAATTTTCAGTTCAACTGATAATGAGATAGTCGAAAATCTATGGGAGATACCATTTTTTAACGATAGCAAATATTTATTCCAATAATATGGTAGATCGTACAGATACTAGTTCACACAAAATTTTTATCAAAATCGTAGGAGCCGTTTTTGAGAAAAATGAGATTTTCAATAACGGTTTTTAAACATTTGTATGGGAGGTACCTTTATTTTTGGTTATAAGAATAATTTTCATTTAAAATCTGCTAGATAATGTTAAAAACCTGCTGGGTGCTAAGTTTAATAAAAATTGACCAAGTATTTTTCGAATTATTAAGTTCTCAAAAAAAAATGTTGAAACTTTTTTTTTTTAATTTTGGTATACAAAACTTTTAAAATTTTTCAAACATTCTCCATATAAAAATTACGACAGGTACCTTTATTTTTACTCTTAAAAAAAAGTTAAAAAAACGGGTGAGGGAATGCCCAAAAACGCTAAGTACCAACTTTGAAGAAAATCGACCGACCCGTATAGGCTGCAGTCGAAGGGACAGACAGACAGACACTTTTTTCGGCTTCGCTATCATCGTAATGTCAACTTTGATCAAAATCTCGAGTTCGATTCTTTTTACGAATCCCTAACTTGACATATAGTACCTATAACTCGCAAGTAAAAAGGGTAAATAGTGAATGAAACGAATCTCTCAGTTTTTGTGTCAAATACTAAATAACATTTTTTGATTGTTTGTTGTTAGTTAAACGAAAATGGTTATTTCAATGGAAGCTCAAAAAGATTATTTAAACAAAAAAGAGAACTTATCTTTTTCGGGCATTTTTCTAGAGATGGGGTCAGAAAAGTCGCAAGATTCTTAAAAAAGGGTAAAAATAGCCACTTTTTTAAAAGGTCGTATTATGGTCCCATTAGGCAAAAAAAGGGGTCAAAATGCGACTAAAGTCGCATAGCGGCAACACTGCATTAATGAACTACTACACAGAGTGGATATTGTTGGCTGCAGCCAGATGTACTTGGCAGTAGATACTGGAGCTGAAAGGAACACAGCTAATAATGAACCGTACTGTATCTATAAAATGTATGCATTTTTTTCTTTGTCTGTTCGTTTGCGTATACTTTCGCCTGTGAGCAGTATAGATTTTGTTTTCAAATACAAAGAAAATACAAATTAGGGAATTTAATTAAACAATTTCTAACGGGTAAGACATTCATTACCGCATACGTGCAAGATAGTGTCCGAAAGGAACTTAAATTTTATATGAAATTTGTATTACATATAAAAGAATCGCGCGGGAAATTTGTCCGTCATTGGGTGTTTCTGTATATCCGAACGGATATTCTCATCGAATTAAATCAGAACAAGGGTGTTTTTTCATATATTTAAAAAATTTAACTTATTATCAACCTATTTTTTATATTATATAATTAAATGCTTTTTCGAGTAAACTTTAAAGTAAACGTCGCGTCAGGTTGAATCAATGGTTAACTGTTTTTAAGAGAGCGTGACTCTTTCTTTAAATTTATCTTTTTATTAATGTTCTCAATTTTTAATTTATAGATTATCATTTTTAATTTTTTTTTAAAGTTTTTGTTTTCAACGGGAAATGCATGTTCCAAGGAATTTATAATTTCCTCAAGAGTACTCGTATTTCTTTTCATGAAGTTGAGAGTTTAAGTGACTAGGTCTCGGTTCTTTCTGAGTAATTAAAAAAACAGTAAAAGATACGAGCTTTACTTTTGAAGCTTATCAAATCTTAAAAGCAGTGATAAACGCACGAAATTATAATCTTAAAAGATAAAAATTTTGCTTTGCCATCAAAAAGCTGGTTAATTGTAGGTAATTATAACACACCTACATCCTATATATGCAAAATTAAAACCGACAAAAATTTTAACTTCTTATATATTTAATATACAATGCCAAAAATACACTGCTAAAGTGACATCATTTTATCTCGAATAAAAAAATAAAATCGGCACACATAGCAGGGTGATAACAACGTTTTTGGTCAAACTAATTTACTCGTATAGCATTGGATTCTGGAACAATATATTTCATTGACTAAGTTTTTATTTGATCTGTGTTAGCAGTCACATCACAGAGACCTTGATGTACTTGTTTAATTTGATTTCAAATAAATATATACATATGTATGTACATATGTATACGATATGTATACGTATATGTATGTATAACTTACAATATTGGTTCTTTAATTGGTGCAAAATATATTTGTATGATTGTTGTTTTTGTTTTGCGATTTAAAATATATCACTTCTTTTTGATCACAAAACGAAGAAACAATAACAATGGGTATTTTATTTACATTTTCTGTAAGTATTACTGCTTTTCTCCGACATTGATTCAGATCTGAAAAAAATGACATTTTGAGAAAATTGAAGTAAACAAAATTTTTTTCTGCATATTGTATAAACATTATGAACTGACATTTTTTTAAATTTTTTTTTCAGAGGAACAAGAACGTGTGCAGAAGAAAACGTTCACTAACTGGATTAATTCATACCTCTCAAAGGTGAGTTAGATGTCATTATTCAAAAACTAATTGGCTTAACGAGTTGATGATGTCATGAACCGTATTATAATATAATTTAATGGTTTTAGTAAAGCTCTACATATTACTTAGGTTAATAGTACAATACGAATAAGTACTAACTCATGCAGAAAGTACTTATTCAGAAAGATTAAGTGTTTTGGTTTCAATTCATAAACAATTAATTATAAATTAGGTATTAAAAATCCGATCAAAACAAATTCTGATCTCATCACAGTTTTATGGTTGAGATTGATAATAAAATGACGAATTTAATGATTAGAATTTGGTTAAAATGCCACTATAGATGAACTTTTAAATACTTTCGGAAAAATACAATCAATTTAATTAAAAACAAAAACTAAAAACAAAATTAGAAGATCGTTGCCAGAATAAAAATCATATCGAGATTTTTTTTGTTTGATTTATTGTCTATTTTTTTTTTTCAAAAACATTATATAAATACATATTTAAAAAGATGAAAATAGCATGGCTTCATATACTACTTCCTACCCCCAAAAGCAGTAAAATTAATTAAACGATATTGTATTCAATATAGTTTTTTTTTCAAAATTATTTAAAAGTTAGTATTTCCTCCCGTCCAATGAAGAATATTTCACGCTTTGTTCATTCACCCATGCATTAAATGCAGGCAGTTTACAAAATCACACCTGTATTGGTTTAAAAATGCATACGTAGACATTGCAAAAAATGTGATTACAATGTATGTTCCGTAAAATAAACCCCAGATTATACTTGTAGTTTAGATTTTGAATTTTTTAAAATTAAGCGTTTTTCACGTTTTCAAATATTTTTTTTTTTTAAATACATAATTGAATCTTCACAGTGTGAGTTATCTGAAGTCTATTCACATACAATTTGCAATGTTCTTGTTTTATTCAAATGTGATGTGCCTATATTCCGTGAAATAGGGCCCTGTTATAATTATTACCATTTCACACTGAAAAAATAAATTTAAAACAAATTTTGTGAATGCAAAATTGTACTTACCCTGGCCTATTGTTAACTTAGTAAAGGCTTAATTTTTCAAAAATGTACACTCACTAATCTGGGGCATTTTTAGCGTCACATACATTGTATATGATATATGTGCCGTGAAATAGGCTCCTGATATAATCTGGAAAAACAATTTGATATGTGTAAATATTCTGGGACGATTCTGAAAACAATCCAGAAGCAAATTCCTCTTCTTTTCAGAAGAAGAACAATCGAAAAGGCCATTATTGCAATAAATTTACGAATAATGTTCAAATAGTTGTCAGTTGAAAACTTTTAGTACAGAAATGTCATAACTCGAAAAACATAACTGAAAAACTGAAAGAAAAAACAACAAAAACAAAATATTTTATGGCAAATTCAATTTCAAAAGTTAATGAGCTGTCAAACAACATTAGAAGATTTTAACCCCGTTGATTCGGTAAAAAACGTCTTCTTAAATTAATATTTCAAATAAATTATGTACATGATCTATTGAAAGTGATAGCTTTCAAACATTTGCAATAAAATTTTTTTTAATTTACTGCTGCACTGATAGTTTTTCTATCAAAAATATAACTTGGTAAAATGGCTTTACGCTTTACCATGCAATCTGATGGTTTGCGACTTTCGAGAAATGTACGTATGTGGTAAAGTTATTTGGGAAAGGACCTACTGATAATTTTTTGGATTAAGGAGGAAAATAGTTCCAAACTTTTTGCAACTGAAACTTCTCAGTAAATCAAAAAATTATAAAAAAAAAAAACTGAAAACCTGCTCTTTTTGATACACCTGCGCAGAAACCTGCATTTTGTGTGAGCTTCTTTTTAAAGATTACAGTAATTTGTGATGAATTTTCAAGAAAATTTTTAAAATTGTATTAAACTAGCTGGTCCACTATATGAATCTTTGACAAGTTCCAATAATTTGTATTCACAAATGTAGCAGTCTGAGCGGTCCCATTTTTGTGAGCGATAAAATTGGAGGATTGTCGTTCCTCAGAATCAATATTTTTTCCTTCCCATACAAAATGGAATTTTCAAATATCGCCACCATCCACCCCTGAAAGTATATTGGGTTTTCGTGATTTTCCGGTCGAAATTTCCAATTTTCGGTGTTTACTGTTTACCTGGTTCAGTCCGAATTGTGTAGGCTAAATTTACGCTAGTTTAATTGCGTGACCGCTTTTATTAGAGTTAAGGTGAATTAATTTATGACTGTGTAAATTAATGTACATTTTGTTTTTCAAAGCTTCCATTCAGTTATTTATTCATATTCAAATATTAATAAAAAAAAAACTCATCTCAGCTTAACTCATCATCTAATAAATCTTCATCTCCGATCATTTTCAATACTTTTACCATTTTAATAATATATTCTAACCTGTTTAAAACTCAACTCCATTAAATTACCTGTTTAATGTTTAGCTTATTAAAAAGCGACATATGGGGAATAAATAAATTTATAAAAAAAAGAAAACTTGTTAATTTAGTGGTAACAATAAAATACAATAAGGTTGCGCTGTTGCGCATCGACAAATGTATCTGCCAAGTATGTGAATTTCTATTTCATCAGAGGTAGATGTTTTTGAATAACTTAACTCGTATAATTATTCCATATTCTTTATTTGGCAAATTTTTCAAGGTTAGCCTCATTTAAAGAATTTTATTATAGTTCACTTTTTGTTTCGTATTGATATAACACTAAATGGAATCCCAAAGCTTAGGAAAAAGACATAACGATAATGCGAAAGCTTAATAAAATGCACAACCGGCCAGTGGGTCTTTATTACATGCTTTTATAGCTCCAGTGAAGCTTAGATACATGTACTTTTATGTAAATCTTCGCCGAAAACATTTTAATTTTTGTCATAGCTTTCATAGGTTCAATGACAATCCCTTAAAAAGTAAAACAAATATTAACGAGATTTAAAAGATAAGATATCGCTGTTTTAAAAAAGCATGATCATGTGGTTATCTCTGTTTCAAGTTCCATAAATTAGTTGCATAAATATTTTTTGACATAATATATTATTTTTATTTATATATATTTATACATTATAATATAATGTAGGGCTCACCTCAATTAATATAATTAACCCCGTAAAATACCAAAATAAAACAAGAAATAATTCTATGCTATTTAAGTCCTATTTGTCTATATAACTTTTTAAAAATTAAAGTAGTCTAATTTTCTTAACGACCACTATAATAACGCTAATATTATAATTTTTTTTTTTTTTTCAAACAAACATTGATTGCGAATTTATTCCTTTTCCTACATATGTTAGGCCCAGTTTCACACTCGATTAAGTGTCACTTAAGTGCCAAATATGCTAAACTAATGCACAATTTCACAGTGTAAACTTATCGGAATAAGTGACACTTAAGTCTCTCATGTTGGCCACTTAAGTTCCACTTACTCAGAAATTAATACTGCGGCTAAAGTGCCAAAATGGGAAAATTAAGTTTTACTTATTTTGTTAAGTGTGCACTGTGAAACTGGCCCTTAATAATACATTATGTCCTAAATAATTCTTAAACGCTCATTCTTCTGTCAGATATCCCTGACCTAGGTTTTTGTCATAAGAACGTTTTATTTTGAAGTATCGCATGTCGCATATCTTCGGCTAAATACGTAACGTCCACTTTTGGCCGAAATTGAGATTTTGATGCCATTTTTTTAATAAATACATTCTGCACAAATTGTCTCAATCATTTTTGTCAAATGTATCATAGTTGTAGCAAAATTCTAAAGAGAAAATCAGTTATTATAAAGAGCCTTACGTAAATTTTTTTTGTTTTTTCACTCTCTTGTAAAATTTTCCAAAGTGGACTTAGCAGCTTTACGTATTTAGCCAACGATAAATGCTCGTTAATGTTTGAAATTTCAATAGAATAGCTCGACAAATATGCCAAGTTGCAAAAATTTAAATACTTTTAGCAAAATATAGAAAATAAAAAAAAAAAATAATATTTTATCTAAATTTTACAGCGTATTCCGCCGCTTCGAGTAGATGACTTAATCAACGATTTACGCGATGGTACCAAACTCATTGCTTTATTGGAAGTTTTATCTGGCGAAAGATTACCCGTGGAGAAAGGACGTGTTTTACGACGACCACATTTCCTCAGCAATGCAAATACTGCCTTACAGTTCTTAGCCAGCAAAAGAATAAAATTAGTCAACATTAACCCAGCAGATCTAGTGGATGGGAGACCACCGGTTGTGTTGGGATTAATTTGGACCATCATATTGTACTTCCAGGTAAATCAACTAACAACGTCTTATAGAAATTTAACGTGACACTTTTCTTTTTGGGTAAACAAGACAATACAAAGAAAACCAAAATACACATCATTTGTGTGTGTATTATTATTGCACTTTTTACATTGTTTTTTATTTCAATGAAAATAGCTTTGTATCGCTTCCATTATCCAAAGTGGAACTGCTCACAGCTTGTATGATGCTAATAATAATAAACTATTTGTTGATTGTAAAAAAATTGTAATGTAATTAAGTTGTTGTATATTACATTTCTTTCTAATGCAAGCTTCGTAAAAAGAGGCGGAAAAGAGTAGTAGTAATTAGTTATAAAACTAAGGTAGGTTTCTAGTAATTACTTTCTTTAATTTGTATCTGTATCTTTGTTAAAATAAAAATACGTATATATAAATTATAACAAGTATTATTTTTATATTTTTTTATTTTATTTGATATTATAGGTATTATATAACATTATAGTATATTATTAGTCCAATCAATGAAGCCAAAAAAACAGCCAAATTCGGAAATAATTGCCAGAAAGCTTGATTTATTTTTTCAAATTTTATTTTTTAAATTTTGAGTTTAAAAATCATTTATTCAAAAACTAAGCACTAAAATAACTTCATTCAAAAATATACATAAAGAATGAATTTCTGGCTTTAAGATAAGCTAAAGCATAATATTGTAAGTATTGCCGTTGTGTTTTTATATTCATTTTCTATTTTAGATTTTTTTTTAAATTTGCCCCTCCCACCTAAAGGGGTGGACAAATAGAGTGGACTGATATCTTAAAATAATGTCGATATAATATACCAACAATAAAAAAAATGTAGGTATGCTTTTATCAAAAAATGCACAATTTTTGAATTAAGTCGCCCAACTACATAGAAAAGTAAAACCCTTAACTCTTCTGATTGGTTTATTTCAAAAGCCGTTATTTGTAGGAAAAAAAGTATGTTCATCTTTTTTGTATGAAACGTTTCAAGCTACAAATATGTGTTTGCCACTTTTTTTTGTACAACTTACAATTTGGGAGTTATTCCTGAAAAACCATTTTATGGGGCCTTCATATCCCCGTAAAATTGTTAACGGCGCTCATATCGATGGGGCCTTGTGACAGTTTCTTAAGAACACCATGAGGAAGCTATATACCAAAATCCAGCTTTCCGGCGATTTTTTCCGGGTCAAATGCTTTATTGACTGGACTATATTTTATTTTATTTTCCTTTATTTTATTTTTTGTATTTAATTTATTTTATTATTTTTCTAAAATCATATTCAATAAGTTTTAAAGAGCTTATTTCACTTCACTCTCTTAAACGATAGAAATTGCGTAATTTAAAGCCCATAGTTTGCTGGATTTCATGCCAAAAAAAAAAATCCTTCTTACAAAAAATTAAAAATGAAACAATCGAATACATAATATTATGTAGGTATGTATATGAATAGGTAGTTATATTTCTAGGACTGCGTTTATGACAAAGCTATGCTTAGAATGAAGATGAACTAATTGAAACAGCAGCACAAAACAAACCCAGTTATGTTTTCTTTTGACAGAGCTCTCGATAATTTAAGAGACTGTCATATACAAAAATAATCTACACATATGTAGATTAAACAAAAAGAGTTCTTAACACATTGTGTTACAGGTTCCTAGTATTTTATTAAATCATAATTTTAAATATTCTTAAGAAAATGAATGTTTTCATGATTTTTTAATTGTCTTTTTAGATGTAACAAACGAATACAATTTTAAAATTTGTTTAAATCAACAAGTTAACAGTAATTAATAAATTCTAAATAAAAAAGAATCATTGACTTTGTTAAGAATGGCAACACTGGCCATTCATACCAATCTATGAAAAATAAAAATATATTGTAAAATGAGATGTATATGTTGCTCAGTCTCGATCGGTATTTTGCCGTGAGAGCAAATGTTCAAGATCTGCGGACGGAAAAAAAAAAAAAAAAAAAATTTTCCCACATTAAAAATTCGTTGTGTTTTATTTAAGCCGGGTATTGAACAGACTGAAAAAGAATAGACTCGAGAAAATATTAAATTTCACACAAAATAGATAGAATAAAAAATTTAATTAATATTATATTTAATATATTGAAAGCAAGCACATAAAGAATATTTTTTTCCTTTCATATATTGAACAAAGTCAAAAAATTTTCATTATATCTTGATGCGTTTTCTTTCAAATATTCTTGTTTTGAATTACTTCGAAAAAGCGATCGTTTAGGGAATCATATACAAAATCAATATTCGATTTCTTAAACAATCGCAAACGATTCCTTAAAAATCTAAGGAAATATTGGCCCTGGCCACTTTGATAGCTACGATGAACTTTACTTTTCTTGTGTACATCCTTCCACTTCCTTAAACCTTCCGTGTTTGACAACTCCACACATTTTTAATGAGAGTAGGGTGGTAAGGACAATTGCTCTTTATTTTAAGTTTGCAATATTTTAATAAAAGCTGTGTGAATCGGCTCATTGTCTTGCTGCAAAAAGAATCGGCAGCAGTCTTAAAATACACTGAAATAGAAGCAAGACTTTTTCCAATAAGGTATTGTATTATTTGGATGTCATTTTACAGTCTAAAAATCTAAATCAACAGTGCTATAAAATAGGACTGCATCCTCATACCATAATTCATCCCTCACGGCTATGATAGCGATCAAAACACAAATTTTCTTGTAAATCATGGAAGTAGTATTTATATTCATTCGGTCTGTTTAAGTTGAACTCTTCAACTAAAAAGATCATTTTTTGCCAATTGTTTGAATGGATGCCTTCAGCACTCCATGGCATTCGGCATCTTGCTAAATTAAGCTGCTATAGTTTACGCGCATTGCTAAACGGAGATTTTTTTATCAGCATTAAGTGCTTTAGGTGTTCGGCACTTCTGATAACCCGACTTAAAATCACAAAACATAACTGTTTTATCATTTCCTGATAACTTTTCGAGGCGCTGCCAAATTATAGCTTGCAATGTGGAATAAAATCAATTGAGGCTATTCAAATGTTACAAGAAAAATTATTGTTTTAGTGACTGCAAACAAACAAGCACAGTAAATTTAGTTTACTTTAAGAAATTTGTTAAAAAGTTGTCTTAATCTCAGAGACCGTTCTCTTACCTTGCCTTTAAATATAAATTTTCTAAAACCAATTTCTTGAGACATATTTTTTAATATTTCTCGAAAAAACTTCGATTTTAAATATTATCTTCCTTTTCTTTCTTATGACCAAGAATATTCTAAAGAAGAGTGGTATTGATCATATTATAAATTTGCAAACAGAAAATCGAAAAGTATTAACCTCGTATTTTGGTTCGTACTGACATCTGGGTCAAGTTCTTCTTGATATAGTGTTGATTAGTATTAATAAACTAAAACTAACAGTAAAAGGTCTATATTTGCCACATTTGATTATTTTGTAATGCTTAATTTTTTTATATATATACTAAGCCTAACA
Source organism: Epistrophe grossulariae (assembly GCA_929447395.1). Classification (NCBI taxonomy): domain Eukaryota; kingdom Metazoa; phylum Arthropoda; class Insecta; order Diptera; family Syrphidae; genus Epistrophe; species Epistrophe grossulariae. The sequence goes on from OV839566.1 coordinate 251,307, forward strand.
AATGCTGAACAAACTAGACATAAAAATAAATAAATATATACATATAAATAACTACTAAATATTTATTGAATGAATTTTACATAACTATACACATAAAAAAAAATGGTGAGTGAATAGTGTTGAAAACGGCCGTATAACTTGCGCTTCAGTGTAAGTTTTGATCATAATAATATAACGAAATAACGATGATATCAATGTCGAAAAAGTTGGTCTCGCCATTCTGTTCGTCTGTCTGTCTGATCGTTCAGCTGCAGCCTAAACGGTTGATTCGATTTTCTTCAAACTTGGTATTCCGAATAATGGTTACAAATAGTACCTCCATTTAGAATCTAGGTAGAACAATTTTTTTTATTTCGATTTTTTTTTTTAAGTTCTGATTTTTATCAATTTGAATGTTTGAAAAAATTCAAATTTTTTTTGTTTTGATGTTTAAAACAAGTTTAAAAATTCTTTTTTGAGAACTTAATAATTCGGAAACGACTTGGTCGATTTTTATTAAACTTTGCACCATGCAGTTTTTTTCATTTTATCAAGCACATTTAAAACAAAAATAATTCTTATGATAAAAAATAACGGTACCTACCATACAAGTGATTAAAAGCCGTTCAGGGAAATCTAATTTTTCTCAAAAAAGACTCCTACGATTTTGATTAAAATTTGTATGTGAGCGATTAATCATATTATTGAAACAATTTTTTATTTATCCATTATTAACGGTATCTCTCATAGAACCATTTTTTTCTTTTTCGACTCTCATTATTTGTTGAACCGATTTTAATAATTTTTTTACGATTTTTTTACTTCTAATAAATTTAAATAATATTTAATATACCTAAAATTTAAAAAAAAATATTTTTGAATTAAACAAAAAAAATTCAGAATTATTTTTTTTTTTAAGTCGATATTTCGGAAATTGGCGGATGATTTAAAAAAAAAATCACTCCGCAATAATAAATACTAAAAATTTGCATACCTACCAATTGTTTTTTGACGACTTGTATAGGTTATAAATGCAAAAATATTATTTTTTCGTTTGTGGACATGTGCCAGTATTTATGTGTCGAGTAACTAATCAGAACTTTACTCAGACATTGTGAAACAAGCCCTAAGACTTTAAAACCACTGTGTTATGATTGTTATGATGTTATCATAAATAAGAGCAAGTTCGTGCGACCCAGTCGTGAATTTTATTAATCTAGTTCCATCGTCAATTTTTCGACTTTACTGCAAAGTTGAGTATGGTGTATCTTTGTATGACTCATTCTCATTCTTTATATCCGCTGTCGACTACATCCATTAAGACAAAAAATATAAACTTAGTCAAATGCGAAATACATAGTTACCAGAAGACCCGTGCGAAACTTTCGCACATTCAATTAGGTTTTGCAATTAAATTTTTAAATAGAATGTTTGAACAAAATAAATAAATTCTTTATTGATATGAACAATATTAGTTTTACAAAACTTCTTTGTAAAAAACATTTGATGCAAGAATGAAATCAGAAGTGACAAATAAATATGTTTCTCCCCCAAAAAAGGTGCAGCGAAAAAAATGTTTCTCCCCCACTCACTCAATGTGCAAGCGAAAAAAGAGGATTTTAAATTAAAGAATTGATAAATATGTTTCTTTCATTCATGCAATCTAGTGATACCTAATAAATGCATTCGACTTAAGATTACAAACAATGGAAGTAACAAATATGTTTCTCCCCCACTCACTCAAGGTGCAGCAAAAAAAGAGAATTTTAAATTACAGAAGTAATACATATTTTTCTCTTTCACTCATTCAATGTGAGGCATTCTTTATGTCAAATTATTCTTTTATTGAATTATTTGAAATTGCCGAAATTTATAGAAAATATTGTTTTAACATAAAGTTTTTGTGCGATGTTTTTCGCTATGTGTAATTCCCTATCCAGTGATACCTATTTTAGTAGATTTTACTATTTTATAAGTGAGAATAAAAGAAATTTGACAACAGAAATAATATATATGATTAGAGAATCTTTATTACCGAAGACTTGCTGAGTCCACATGTCAAATAAGTTAGTTTGAAAATTTGAAAATTTGAAACGGGAAACGGGTTATTATGATTAATAGCACCAGAATTTCTGTATTTCAATTCGTTTTCTTATAGAAAAAAACAATGAAATTAAACATTTAAGGTAAAACTGAACTCGGCGGAACTGCACTTCAGTGACACCGCGCGCACTTTCGCACGAAACTGAACGAAACTTCATGTCGCGACAAAGTTGGTCAGATTATCAACTTTGTCGCTTAGTGCCGCGCAAAGAAGTTCAGTTGTCGCTTAGTGCGATATATAGCTCATACAATTTCCTACAAATAAGTCGTGAAGTTCAGTTCCGCTAAAGTGCAGTTCCTCCAAATGCGGTCTTACCTTTAATGTTTGGACATTACTTTCATTAATTTAAATTAAAGCTCAATTAAAACTCAAAATCTGTTCGGAAAAATATAAACTTTCAATTTTGAGTCCAAGAGTGAAAACCGATGTCAATCTTTTTGTAATGGACAAGTCAAAGTTATAATTTGAGTTATTAGAAATTGGTGATTATTTTGTAATGAAATTTATATTATTTGTATAAAAGTAAAATTCAATCAATGAGCACCAATTAAACTGTTTAAAGTTTAAATATCTCAAAATTATGCTTTCTAGACATGGTAGCTATATAACTGGATCGTATAAGAAAGCTTTTGTAAGGGACATTGGTTTCAATTTTCATTTAACTAAGCTTGGATTCTATTCTCAACATGGGGCCTTCAGGGGCTTTCCAAAGTGAGATCGAGAGATTCAATGCTTCTTCCCTAAAAACTGGAGGACTTTAACAGAGATTTAACCTCCACCTTATACGGTCCTTAAAATGTTCGATAGAGTCTGGATGTAGTCTACCAAAATTTTGTTTTAGTGTATCACAAGATATACATAATATATATATGTATTTGTGACGCAGATAAACCGTGCTTTTAAAAAAAACGAATTTATTTGTAGTGAGTAGATATACTTATTAAACCTTATTGAATATTTCGTTTGTGTTTTATTTCATAAGTTTAAGTAAATCCTTTTTTATTTGAAAACAAACTAATAAATTCCTCTTTCTCTCTTTTCTTAGATCGAAGAAAATAGTCGTGCCTTAGAATACTTAGGCCAAGGAATAAGTGGATCTGTTAGTTCGTTGGATAGTGTTGGCAAAACTGTTAGTGATTCAAAGGCTGAAAAATGGAAGCAAGGTGCAAGGAAGACCCTTCTTAATTGGGTAACCAATGCTCTGCCAAAGTAAGTATTCATCAGTTGAGTTTTGTTTTGCTTATAATTTATAAATTCTATTTTTTTAAATTTACTGATTGTGAGTGAAGCAAAGCACATTTAGCTTTGAGTTAAATATGATAGAAGAAATAAAAGTACTTAATCCAAACGTTAATAAATAAAGCGATAGACGCATAGCGTACATATAAGAAAAATTATCTTCCTTCGCTAAATTGATTTTATTTGAAGTAAAACGAATTTTCCTACGGCTGATTCATCAGTTGCATTTGAGTCAGCACTATGTCAATTTGAATGTGTTGGTTATAAGTGTCTCCAAAAATAGAAGAGATTTATTTGTTTGTGCCAAGTAAAAAAAAAAATTGATAGAGCGTTGGAGTACGCGAAATTAAATAAATACTCATGGAAAAATACACTTTTAACTTAATACTGGTTTGGCTTTAACTAAGTTCTATTATCTATTTTATCGAACAGATGAAATAATTTGTATTACTGGCTCTTTTGGTGATGCAACCAACCCAACCATTTGTATCTTAAAAAATAGCGGTGCTTTCCAATAATTGTTTGGAAAAAAGTTATTAATTTCCCTAACGGCTCTATTGATCTTGATAAAAAGATTTTTCTTATATTATTTATTATTTTACTAACGATACCTACCATAGAATGATAGAACTGTAATTTTTTATTTTCAACTTTCTCGTTAATGGCGTAACTGATATCGGTTTTCATATAGGAGCTCCCTAAAAGTTAAAATACATTTTTCAAACAAATTTCTTTTACAATTCATAAGGCATTTCAAAAACATGTCATTTGCATTTGAGCTCTCTATATAGTCGATAGGTACTTAGTACTTACTCAACCTTCACGGTACGTGGTTTCACACTAAAAATGTCTCAACCAATGAAATATTAAATTCCAATAAGAATCTTGGCTACATAAATATACTGGACAATTATATCCATTTTTAGCATTTTATTTTATATAGAATCCTATATAGAAAAGAGAGTGCTGAAATTGCTTCCGGAACCAGTAGATTTACCTAAAAATAAATCTTATGGAACTGAAATTTGAATTGCGACTCAAGTAATGATAGGGTCAAGATTACATTTATGTAAGTTGTTTTACGTAAGTAACCTACATAATATTCAATGTAGATAATATGTAAGCAAGTTCTGAAAAAATACTACTTAACAACTTAAAAAAAAAACTTTTCTGTTAAGTTACAAGTTATTTTTTCAGGAGAAAGAAGAAGAATTTTGTGTAAGTAGAACTTACATTTGTGTAATCCTGGCCCTTACGTTTCTGTGGATTAAGTTCCAGTTATTTATAATTTTATATCTTAAAAATCTTGCAATAAATATTGACAAATTTAATTTTTATATTCAGAGACATCGGTGTAGAGGTGCGTGATTTTGGCGCTAGTTGGAGAGATGGGGTTGCATTCCTTGCGCTTATTGATGCAATCAAAGCAAATTTGATTAACTTAGCTGAGCTTAAAAAAGCTAGCAATCGTCAACGACTAGAAACTGCTTTCGATGTAGCAGAAACCAAACTGGGAATTGCAAAACTTTTAGATGCTGAGGATGTGGACGTTCCAAAGCCTGACGAAAAGAGTATTATGACTTATGTGGCCCAATTCTTGCACAAGTATCCCGAACCAAAGGTAATTTTTGAATTTAGTTCAACTTAAATCCAACACCTACATTAACTTCATTGTTTTTTTTAAAAGGGTGCTGGACAAAGTATTTCAGATATTCAACTTGAGGCCGACAAGTTAAGACATTGGTTACAACAGAAAACACAAGAATATGAACCAATGGTTATGCAAAACTCTTTTCCAAGGGACTTTGGCGAATATCTAATAGCTAGATCTGAAATTGATGCTCATTATTCGATTTATCATAGAATTCAAAATCTTGTCGAAACCCAAAGTGGATTTTTGCAGGTTTCGAAGCAATCTTGGGAAGCAATCAATAACTTGTGGCAATTAGTGCAATATCAAATAATGTATTGGTTGTGGCTTTTGGATTCTGAACTTCCCGGAGACTTAGGGACTGTCGGTAAATGGTTAGCTGAAGCCGAAAAACTTTTATTAGATAATGAAATTCCGAATGTTATGAATGAAGAGACTGCATCAGTGATAAGTAGAAAGCTAGAAGAACATAAATTATTTTTTGCGCAATTACCCAAAATTGAGGCCTTATTCGAAAACGCAAAACGATCTCCATATGCTCAGAACGTGACTTTGGAGCAACTTAGAAATATAGAAGTTCGATTACAGGAAATTGGACCAAAAGCAGTCGAGAGAAGGATTAAACTTAAGTTCCTAGAACACAAATGTTGCCTTATAGCTTTCCTCAACCTAGTCGAAAATAAGATGAAAGGGTGGACGGGAAAATATGGAATTGAAGAGAGGGTCCAACAACAGCTGGAGCAGTATAAAAACTTTGTCTCGCGAAATAAAATTTTCCAGGAATTTCAAAAGGCATTTGTTGATATGCAGCAAGTTGTTGACGAATATAAGCGCGATGGAAACGTATCACGCAAAGAAACTGCAAACATAGACCAGTTTATGTTTGAAACCGAAGAACGTTGGAATCGTGTTTCCATGGAGCTTAAATGCTGCCAGAATTCTTTAGAAGAAGTTGTGACATGCTGGAAAACATGGAACTCACTGAGCCCTATTTTTGAAGACTGGCTTAATCAAGCTGAAAGAAAGATTGGCGAGTCGGAAGATGATCGTTTAGAATTTTTCCAAGATATTGGAATGTGGAAAGACAAATTTCAAACACTGTCAAGTTCTGCTACATATCTCATCGCATCTTGCCAAGATCATATCTCAAGTGATCTAAGAAACAAACACAATATGTTGTCAGAAAGATTTGAAAGACTTTTTGCCAATACCAAACAGTATATGCACGCTGGTGATATTATACGTTCTAGACAGGAGTATAAATCTGGTATTGAAAAGCTTAGTAACTGGCTGCATAACGCAGAAAGTAAACTTCAACAAAAACATTCCCTTGGAAATAATGACGAAATAAAAAATTATGCCGAGGAGCTGCAAGGCCTTGCCGGCGAGATTGATGACAATGAAGAATTATTCAAGACAATAAGCCGTAATTTCCAAGGCCTAATTCAGGATTTGTCTCGAGAAGAAGTTGATAAGACTATGAAAATTCTAAAGCAATTAAAAGAGAGCTTGGTAAGAGTACGTGCAAGAATTCCAAGCAAACTTCATCTTATCCATCAATTAATCATCCAACAAGAGTCCTTGGAAGCAGGTCAAAAAGAAATAAATCAGTGGTTAAATGAAGCTGAAAATTTACTCAGTAAGAATACTTTGAGTGGCGGAAGGGAAAGTGTTTATGAGGAACTTAACAAAATTAAAAGTTTCTTCTCTCGAACTGTATATTACCGATCGATGCTGGAAAGTAAAAATAAAGTCTTTCAGAATTTATTGAAGTCTGTGGCTGAAGACGAAGCCATAGACACAACAGCAGCTAGACAATCAATGCAGCATCTGAACGATAGATTTAATTATGTTATTCAAAATGCACAACAGTGGGAACAAAAATTGAATGATACCGCAATAAGCTGGAACAATTTCAAAGACAACGAGCAGATTGTTAGCGAGTGGATTTCGAAGGCAGAAGCAGCTTTAACGGAAAAACTCATTGAATCAAAAAGCATAATAGAAAACCAAAAGCACTTCTTTGAAAATGTTAATGAAGCATGGATGAATAATTTAGTTAAATCTGCTCATGAGTTGTCTAGATGTCTGCCTGAAAGTGAGCAAATTCCAATATTAGATACTGTAGAAAAACTTCAATCCAGGTGGCAAAATGTGCTTTCGCAGGCTCCTTTGCATTTGCTTAAGTTAGAATTCCGTCTTGATGAAAATGTTTTCCATCAATATATGAAAGACATTGAAAAAGAAATTCATTTGGAGGAGCAGGCTCTGAACCGGAACGAAGATATCGAATCTATATTAAACCGCAACAAAAACTTCTTCAATACTCAAGGGGCAATCTCTCGAATTGAAAACTGTCTCGATACCATGAAGAGATTAAGTCAAGCCTACACCAATCAAATGCCCAACGATAGCAGTTTAAGCTCAAGCTACCAAACGGCTGAACAACAGTGGCAGGATGTTACAAACAGGATTGAAGACCTTGTTCAAACTTTGCAGCAAATACCCGCTCAGTGGGAGAATTATCACCGAAAATTCAACGAAATGGTTACTTGGATGAATTCTGTAGACCGAAGCTTGAAGAATATTGTCAATGAAGTTAACAGTATGGAAGAATTCGAAAGGGAAAAAGTAGTATTTCAGGTAATTTTTGTTTAATAATAAGTACTTTAACACTAACCAAACCCCTTCTCAACATTCCCTAATAAAATGCAGCTAAGGGAACTTGTGGTATAATTTAACATTTTTTTTTATTAATTCAATTTAAAAGATCTAAAAATGTTTTATTTGTTTTGCAGAAAATTTGTCAAGAAGCAGATATGAAGCGTGAGGATATGAAGTGGCTAGTCAAGACTTTGGACTCCTTGTTAGGTTATGCCACAGAAAATGAAGCAAATACTGAACAAAAACTGCTGGAGGACCTTATTGCCCGTTATAAGAATTTAATTCCCACCATAGAAGTAACAATGGTGAAGACAGAAGTGTTTTCAAAATGTTTCACTTATCGTAGAGAAGTCCATGAAGTTGTATGTCTTCTGTCTAAAGTTAAAGAACAAACAGCAAATGCCTCTGCTCCAGATAGTCTGGAAAAAGTAAACAAAATGATTCAAGAACAGCAATACGCTATTAACCAGTTGGATCACCAACGGCCACATATTATGTCGATGCTGCAACGTGGTCGGGATCTAAGCAAAGATGTTCATGCTCCATCCTTTGTTAACACAGAAGTTAAGAATCTTGAAACTGGTTGGAACGAAGCATATACAGAAACCGTTGATAAATTACAAACTTTAAAGGGAACACAGAGTGTCTGGAGTGAATTTGTTGACCAAAAGAATGATATTTTTTCATTACTTCAGACTGCAGAAACTGAGCTCAGAGCTCTTACACCATTACAAACTGATCCTAAAAACGTAAGCCAAGATTTAAAGGCCAAACGTGAGTTGAATGTATCTCTGCAGCAGGCCTCTCATCAACTAATACCCAAGCTGCATGCACTAAGAGGTCAGCTTTCCCCATTAGCAGCTTCTGAAAAGCGTCCTATTCTTGAAAAAGAGGTTGCTGAAGTTGAAAAGATGTTCTTTAATACTATGGAGCACGTCAAAGACCGCGTAGGATATCTTGAAGATTATAGTGCCAAGTGGAATAACTACAAATCTCGCCTTGCTGAGCTTCAAGAGTGGGCAAACAAAGTTGCTCCAAAGAACATTGAAACCTTACAATCCGAAGACTTGACTCCAGAAGAACGTGTTGCTAAAGTGAATTCACTTAAGGGAATTCTAAGCGATAAAATGAAACAGCTTGACATTCTGGCCGCAGATGCATCGGAACTCTCCCCGAAGGAGGGTAATGTTTCAGAAGCTAAACGACTCAAGGGTGAAATAGTCAAATTACAAGAGGTCTTTAGCGCCATTAATCGCAACGTAAATCATCAAGCTCAAGCTGTTCAAGAAGATCTTATTAACTGGCAACGATATCAAGCAGGCATTCAAGAAATCAAACCATTGATAGAGGATTCCGAAATTAAGGTAAATACTTTAATCCCCAAGCCCCTTACCTTACAAGAAGCGGTTCAATTACAACAGAACGCTAATCAATTTGAAGCACAATGCCGAGAACAATTGGACAGACTCCAAGGCATATCAAACATAAGTCATCAAATGTTATGCAAAACAAATGCCCCTGATGAATTAGATGCAATGCACTCCCGTTGGACCGCTATTCATGAGAATGCCAAGCAAACTAACACCAAGCTACAAAAACTAGTTTCCACTTGGCAATCTTTTGATGCGGAGGCTGAAAAATTGGAAGCATGGGTTGATGATGGAGAAAAAATGATAGTAAAGCGAACATCAGTCTTGAATTCTCCACATGTTGATAAACTCGAAAAGGAGCTGGTAAAGTTGAAGTCGTTTAACAACGAAATTTCTGAACAACAAGCTAGACTAGTTGCTTTAGGACAATCTAGTGATCAAATCGGTCTTCATCTTTCTCCTGAAGGTGCTGCTTCGGTAAAAGATAGAGTAACAACCATGAAAGCCAAGTTATTAAAGCTCTCCGAAGCGACTAGAGCAAAAATAAATGAAGTATCGGACGCCATTATAGCACGACAAGATTTCAACGCCAAAATGGCAAACTTTTCTTCTTGGATGGATCATCTCCGAAACCAAATAGCTCAAGTTGAAGAGATTAGTCCAGAGGCAGTTGAAACGAGCCTTCAAGTAGTACATGCCTTGATGCAAGAACACGCCGACAAAAAACCCAGTTTCAACTCAATCTATGATGAAGTTAAACAGCTTTCTTTAAGCTCTTTACCTGACGATGCAAATACCTTAAATGATTCATACACAGATTTGGTTGTCAACTTCCAGAACTTGGAAACAAATATGCAGCAAAAGAAAAATCTTCTTGAGAAGTGGACAGAAATTTTGGGTTGGAAAAATGAAACTGAGAGCCATCTTAATTACTTGAAACATCAACTCGAAAAGCCAGATGTTCCTGGTTCAGAAGAGCTGACAAAAATTGTTAATGAAATTGACGGGATCGCTAAGCCCTTCAAGTACTGGAAAAACCAAGCAAAGGAAATTGACGAAAATCCAGTTGTTCAATTAAAGGAACCAGTAAATCGACGGCCAATACTAGCTACAAAACTAGTGAACGATCTAGAAAATAAATTAGATAACTTGAAAATTCGTTCACAGAACCAAAAACTTCAACAAGAGCAACTTGTTGTTAGGAAAACTAAATTTGAACAGCTAGAAACTACATTTGATCAAAATCTTCAAATTCATCGTGCTAAGCTGGCAAATATTTTAAACGTAAACCCAAGTTTAGAAAACATTGACCAGATTATAGCAGATTTGGTTGCTTTAAATGCAGCTTTAAAACCACAAGAAGCCTTAAAACACAAAATCCATGATGAGGGTTCTATACTTATGAAAGAAGACATTGCAAGCATGCCAGCTATCCAGGAAGTACTTCTGGTTATGGATAAAAACTATGATGTTCTTCAAAATGATATTCAAGATCGTATTCAGAAATATACCCTAATAAGTCAAGGTTTGAAAGAGTACGCTGACGTTAAGGACAAGTTTGACAAAGAACTGAAGAAGGCTATTGATTTCCATCATTCTGTTCCAACACAACCTCATGATGAAGTTGAGTTGCAAAAAGCTGCAGACAAAACCCGAAAATCACTAGAACAGATAAGAAAGTGTAAAAATAGCTTGGATGACTTAGAGCGTAAAGGAAACAATGTTGCTAAATTCTTTGATAGTATTGGGGAAGCAGTCCCAAAGAACATCGCTTCTGACTTTGCCAAAGCAAAACAACAATGGCAAGATCTACATGACAAAGCTTCAAAGAACGCTCACCAATACGAAACTGAAACAGTTATTTGGAGTCAGATTGAAGATGCCAAAAAAGATATCTTACCTTGGTTATTGGAAACAAACCAAGGCTTATGTGATGCTGCCGATAACACAATTGAAATTGAGTTTGCCCCTATGAGGTTAAATAAATATAGGGCCGACTTACCTTCTTATCTGATTTTAAAGGACAACATTTCTGAAAAATCTCAAGAGATTCTTAAGGTGAATGACGGTATCCCAATTCCGGCTCTTGAAGCTTTAAACAGTCTTTTATCAGATCAATTTGCCGAAGTTGAAGCAAACGCAAATCGTCTGGAATCTATTACAACATCATTTAATGAAAAAGAGCAAGATATTAGAAAGAATATAAAAACCGCCGGAGAAGATTTAAGTAAACTTCGCGAAGCTTTAGTTAAGTGTGATGATATGTCGGGTGACAATTTTAAGATCATGGAACGCCTACAGCTTTGTAAATCCCTTCGGGTGCAGCTGAATAACAATGGCAGCAATATTGATAATCTGAAAGAGCGTGTTGATGAGCTGCGTATATTGTACCCAACTTTCAGTGAGTCAATTATCCCCAAAGAGTTGAACAATGTCCAAAAACGATTCGAGAGCGTTGACCTCTATGGCAAAAAAATTGAGAAATCCCTGCTTCAATTCCTTAAGAAAATCCATGCAGATAAAGTTGGAATGCTAAAGCGAATGATAACCACACAACAGGAAAAAGTAGCATGGTGTCAACCAGAATCTTCAAGTGATAAATATAATCTTGATGTGAAAAAATCTTCGCTTCAAGAGGTCAGTAAGGCAATTGCAGATTGTCAGACCCGACACGGTGAAATCTTAAATTCTCTTGAGTTTTTAAGTCTTGTTGATAGTCCGGAAAATATAGCAGAACTTAAGAGAGAAGCTAATGCGTTGAACGACGAAATGAATGCACTTCAAACCAGTTTTGACAAAATTAAGCATGTTCTAAATGAAAACTTCGATTTATGGAGTCAATATGAGGATGCAAACGAAAAAATTTCTTTGTGGCTTCGAGAGGTCGAAGGGCGTGCTAAGGCTGAGACCAGTAATCAAATAAGTTTGCCTGAAATTCAATCCAAACTTAAGGACCTTAATAACTTCCAAACTGATGTTCTGAACCATGCACCAATAATGATGAATCTGGAAAAAATATCTCAACACATAGTCGAAAAAAATCCAGAAGCGCGAATTGGACAATTTGTAAATCACTTGGTACAAAGATATCAGACTCTTTCGAAAAGTTTGGCAACTTATATTGAACGTGTAAAGAATGCAGGACAAAACAATGAAAACTTTGTGAAAGCTAAAAATGAGTTCAACGATTGGTTTGAAGACGCAAAAATTGAGTTTCAAGAGCTGGCTCGTATGGGGTCTCCAGGATCGTCTTCAGCTACAGCTCAACAACTGCAAACTATTAAAAATTACGTAAAGACTTTTGATAATGGACAAGTGTTACTTAATAACGCTGTAGACGTTGGAGAAGTACTTTATCCACTAGTAACACCCCAAAATAGAGAGGTTATTCGTGCTGACTTAAGAAAACTTCGTGAGAATTACGATTACTTACGAGATGAAGCGAATGCCTTAATGCAGCAAGTGGAAGCAGTTTTGATTCAAAAGACGTCAATTGAAGAAAGTTGTACTCAGGTCTCGAGTTGGCTTAGTGAGTCTAAGGCTAAGGTTTCTGACTCTGGTGAGCTATATCCAACCCTCGTTGCTAAGAAAGCTGCTCTACAAAACTATAAGGTCCTTTTGCAAGAAATAACGCTGCACAAGAATGCTCTTAAACAGCTTCATGACAAAGCTGTTAGCTTGTGTGATGACGAATCCGAACGTAAAACTGAGGAATCAATTCGAGAATATGAAGATATGTCAAAGAAAATGACCGACCGAATAAATGTTGTTAGCAATCAAGTTACGAAACATGAAGCTTATGATCAAGTTCTTGAGAAGGCTCAAGATTGGCTTAATACAATAAAGTCTGAAGCAATAGATATTTTAAATGAGACAACTTTCGAGAAAGAAGGAGCTGAAGAGAAGCTTATTGTTGTTGAAAACTTAATACAACAAAAGCCAGAAGGTGATTCAATTTTCGAAACCTGTCACAAACTTCTCCAAACCGTTCTCACTCAGACTCACCCAAGTGGACATCCACTTTTGATTAAAAGCTTCGAAGAACCAAAAACAGCTTGGCAAGAATTTATGTTACTCTGTGAGGACTCATTAGTTAAATTAAAACAACTCTGCAGTAAATGGGATGAGTTTGAAGGACTAATTAATGGCATTGACTCTTGGATGAAGAAAGTTGAAAACGTTGTTAAAAATCAAAGTCTCAAGAGTTCTGCCGAAGCTAAAAAGGCATACTTAGAACAACTCAAAGATATCGATCTTGAAATTGCAGATCGTGCTCCAGCTATAAATGAGCTAATGGACCAAGGCCGTGAAATTGAAGGCGAAACAGATTTAAATCTTAAACTTTCTCGACTAAATACACGATATCAAACTTTGAAAAATCTCTGCAAAGAAAATACTTCGAAATATACGAACTATGTGAAAGATCACGAAACATTCAACGAAGATTATGAAAGCTTTAAAAATAAAGTTCAAAACTGTGTGGACGAACTAGCTAAGAATAATGAAGTTGTTGGCGACTTCAACATTTTGCAGGACAGGCAAAATAAGATTCGTGAAATGTCTGATAACCGGATAAATGATTCAACACCTTTCGAAGCGCTTATTGACAGTGGTGAGAAGCTCTATAGCCATACAAGTCCAGATGGTAGAGAGATAATACGTCAACAGCTTCGATCTTTGCGGACAATGTGGGATAATTACACTGATGATCTGAATTCTGCAGCACAAAAAATTGACCACTGTCTTCTGCAGTTCAACGAGTTCACAATATCTCAAGAACAGCTCACCAAATGGCTGAAGGATGTTGATAAAGCGATGCAGAGTCATACTGAATTGAAGACGACTCTGCAAGAAAAACGAGCTCAACTGCAGAACCACAAACTTTTGCATCAAGAAATTACAACACACAACGTTTTAGTCGACAATGTGTGCGATAAAGCACAAATGCTTGTCGATCAAATCAAGGACAATTCCCTCAATATCTACTTACAATCAATAAAACAACTATTCAGTAATATTGTAAACAAGTCGGAGGATATATTAAGCAATTTGGAGTTGTGTGCAGAATCTCATGCTGATCTTAATAACTCGATTTCGGCTGGCAAAACTTGGATTTCAAGTGAAAAGGAAAAGCTATTAGATTGTGATGACTCTTATGGTGAAAAGGCTGACATTAAACGCAAAATAGACATTTTGGCGCGCCTTGCCGAGTCGAAAACACAAGGAGAACAAATTATAAACGACATTCAAAAACATTTGGAAAAGGTCAAAAGCACAACCTCGGCAAAGGGAAATGAAATCTTAGAAAAAGAAATTGATGAACTGGAAACAACCATCAAAAGCCATTTTCAAGACATTGAGGGTATCACCGGCAAACAACGTGATGTGCTTGGTCAATGGAATAACTTTGAAAAAACTTTAGAAGAACTGACTAAGTGGTGTCGCGCTGCTGAGAGTGTTTTCCGTGACCAGCAATTACAATCGACATTTGAAGAAAAAACCGATCAGCTTGAAAGGTACAAAAATCAGCGGGAACTTATATTGCAAAAAGAAAAGGAGATAGACACATTTGCTGATGCTGCGCATTCACTGCTTAACAACTGCGGCACTGATCGCCTTAAAAATCTTACTTCTCAAATAACAAACCGTTACCATTTGCTACAGGTTCTAAGTAAGGAAGTTGTAAATCGCTGGCAAAATCTGGTGGATGACCATCAAATTTATAATGACAAACTGAATGAAATCAATCTTTGGTTGCAGCCCATTGAGAACCAGCTTGAAAAAGCTCTAAAGGATGAACCATCACAGTCAGGAAATATCTTGAATGTCCTACTTTCCGAAAGGGAACAAGCAGAAAATCTATTATCTTCTCTAAACACTGCTGGTGAAAAGGCGTTACCAGAAACATCAACTCAAGGCAGAGAAAAAATTCGTCAGCAATTAAGAGATGTCCGTGATCGTTGGGACAAACTTGATGAAGGCATCAGAAATCTTCAAAAACTACAAGAAGCCCAAACAGTCCAACTGTCGAGCTATCAAGATATTTATAATCAAATTTTGAACTGGCTGGATTCAGTGGAAAAGAACTTAAAGAACGAAAACCCTAATACATGGACATCCGGACAAGAAATCCGTTCCAAAATTTTTAAATACAAATCAACAACACAAGATATTAATTCACATAAAAGAATCATTGAAGGTGTCAACGAAAAGGCAGCCATTTTGCTAGAAGCATCAGTTCCAGTTAATGCAAATGAAATCAAAACTGAAATGGCTGACATAAGCAATCGATACGATAAAGTGGTTCAAGAATGTGCAAAGTTATTGAGTGAGCTTGAAAAGGCTTTTGATGTCTACCAACAGTTCAGTGACCTTCAAAAATCTCAGCAAGACTATCAGAAAAATCTTTGGGATCGATTAACCGGCTATTCTGACTATTCTGGCAATAAAGTTGCTCTGCAGGCTCGTCTTAATAAAGTCACCGAAATTCAAGATGCTCTTCCAGAAGGAGTTGTGAAACTTCAATCCCTTTCTAATCACATTGAAAATCAAACAAAAATGCTTCCTGCTCGTTCAAAGGAAGCAATGGCTCGTGATTTAGCAAACTTGAATGCAGATTTTGAAAAGTTCAGCGTCTCGTTGTGTGATGTAAAGAGCAGCTTAGAAAACCGGCTTCAGCAATGGAACGATTACGAAACAAATTTGGATCGTCTGATTAACTGGCTAAGTGAAGCTGAAAACAGCCTTAAGAACTATAATCCCAAGTCGTCACTTGATGAAAAAATAGAACAACTAAACCGATTCCAGACGCTTATTCAAAGTCTTCGACGAAACGAAGTTGAATTCGAAAAAATGAAAGATGATTCATCTGAACTTATTCAAAGTAGTGGTGAAACTAGAATTTCGGTAAATGTCCAACAAGTAACATCTCGATTCCAATCTATTCAGGCAACGGCAAAAGAAATTTTGAAGAAGTGTGAGTCATCTGTGAATGACCATCAATCTTTCAATGACAAATATAAGAATTGCTCGGATTGGATCGCTACCGCTCAAGCTAAATACGATGATTGTAGTGATCTTTCTCAAGTAGGCTCAAAGGAAGATCTATTAAAGAAGCAGAGTGCTATTCAGGAACTATCAGCCCAGCAGTCAAGTGTAACGTTGATGTTGAACGGTACTATGGAATCGGGTGAGAAGTGTTATCCATCTACTGCGACTGAAGGCAGAGAAGCAATTCGCTCTCAATTAGACGAGTTGCAGCAAGCTTTTGACCAGTTGTTTGATAACATAAGTGATACTGTCAGGAAAATTCAAGACAAAATGTCCAAGTGGAGTGGATTTGACGAGATTGCTGAAAAATTACAAAGTTGGTTAAATGATGTTGAAAATCAATTATCTAGCGAAATCGAACTCAAAACTACTCTAGATGAGAAGAGGGCAAAGTTACAATCGTACAGAGACATTCTGAATGATATAAACAACCATAAAGCAGAGTTGGGAAATCTACAAGAAATTTCATCGAATCTTCCTGAGAAAACAGAGCATGTTGAGGCTATAACCAAGAAATTAAGTGACCAGTACTCAGTTCTTCGAAATAGATGTGAGAAATTCATAGAACGTTACGAAAGCATTGTTAGCGACCATCAGCAATACTGTAAAGCTGTCATGGAAGCTCAAGAATTCATGGATGCAACAGGAAATACTGTAAATCTATGGGGTGATTTAGAACTAGAACAAGTTTCGTTGCACACGAATTTAGATCGTTTGAAGAATTTAAAAGCTAGTCTTGCTGACGAGTTTCCGCGGGTTGATCAAGTGCGGGCTTTAGGAGAAAAGGTAATTCCTGGAACAATCGATGTGGGTCAGGTTAACATAAAGTCTCAGATAGATAACACTCAACAAGAGTGGGAAAACCTCATAGCTTCAATAGATTCGGAAATCGAAGCTATTGAGAACCGTCTCCAACAATGGTCTGAATACGAACAGCTCAAAAATCAATGTCTTAACTGGATTCGAGACTCTGACAATAAACTACATGCAATTGATCTAAAGGAAACCTTAAATGAAAAGAAGTTGCAATTGGATGAGCTGAAAACGCTTCAGGGTGAAGTCCGCGCGAAGGAACTTGAAATTGACAATGTGTCCGAAAAGGGTCAGCTTTTATTGAAAGGCCATTCGAGTGTGAGAAGTCTACAAGGCCCCGAACTTATTACTAAATACCAACAAATCTTCCATAAAGTCAAAGAATTAAACAATCGTTGGCAACAATATGTAACCTCCCATCAAGAGTTTGACAATCAGATAGCTGAATGTAATAATTGGATGGACTCTATTAAACAAAATCTGGATTATTGTTCTGACACTAGTTCAATGAATCAGGCGGAATTAGAGAAGAAGTTGTCCACAATTCAGGATGTTATTTTACTCAAAGACGAAGGGTCAACAAAGATTCAGGGATTATTTGAATTGGCGCAAAATGTTTTAGCAAATACAGCTCCAATGGGTCATGAACCAATCAATAAGTCATTAGCGCTGATACAAGAAGCCTGGTCTGCCATAGCTTTGAAGATGATTGATGTAAGATCTAATTTAGATGATTCAATAAGTCAATGGAGTGGTTTCCTTGAACAAGTCCAAAATGTCAGGAAAATAAATGAATGGCTTGAAGGTATGTTAAAAGAACTATCTGAATATCAAACTACAATGACAGAAAAAAGAGCTCAACTGGATAGAATAAAAAGTGCAGAAGAAAAGGTGCGAATGGAGAAAATTGATGTTGATGCTTTGAAATTGCAAATACCCGAAATGTTGGGCTCCGGACAGCAAAGCCAACAGGCCTTCCAAGCTCAAAAAGTGCTTGATAAATTTGACGAGTTAGCAGCTAGAACGCAGAAATTACTATCATCACGAAATGACCAATATAGAGACCATAGGCTTTATAAGGAGGCCTACGATGACCTCGTTAGCTGGATTAGTCGTGCCCGAGAAAAATTCCCTTCGCTTAAACAGAGTAGCTTAAGTGACAAGCTTGCAATTGAAAATGCTGTACAAGCTACTGAAGCCCTAATTAATAAACAAGCTCAGGGTGAACTTCTAGTAGAACACTTGGTTCATACAGGTGAAGTTGTTTTAGCTAGTACTTCAGCACAGGGCCAGGAAATAATTCGAAATGACATTCGAGCACTTCGAGATAGTTTTGAGGGTCTTTTCCGTGAAATTATTCAACAAAAGGAAAGCCTCGAAGCTACAATGATTCAATGGAGAGCTTATAAAGAAGAATATGAACGTTTAATGGAATGGCTTCAGCAAATAGATATACTGGTAAAGAATCATAAACTCAATCTTCTTCCAAACATTGACGAAAAGAAGAAACAAGTAGAAGACATGCATAGTATTATGGGTCGTCTAGAAAATGGAAAAGCCGACATAGAAACGTTTAACCAATCAGCTGCCGGTCTTCTCAAATCGCACTTGGATACTTATGTTAACAATCAACTTCGACACCTTAACTCAATGTACCAAGTTCAAGTCAATTTAGCTAAAGATGTGTTGAAAAAAGTTGAAACAAACTTTGATCAGCACAAGGGCTACATGGATAACATGAAAGGTGCTCAGGACTGGATAGCCAATGCAAAAGAGGTTATTCGTAATTGCAGTGAAGCATCCAGTGCAAACTCAAAGGAAGTGCTGCAGCAAAGACTTGCTCAAATTCAAGACTTGATAAGAAGGCGGGAGGAAGGACAAAATCTAGTACACTCTGCCATTAATAATGGTGAAAAAGTAGTTCGCAATACTCGGTCGGATGGTCGGGATTCTATCAACTCTGAAATGAGAGATTTGCAAACTGATTGGGAACGCCTTGTTAAAAAAATGTCGACTGCAAAGGTTCATCTAGAAACAAGCCTCTTGCAATGGGCTGATTACAGCTCAAGTTACTCTCAACTTCAACAATGGATATCAGACAGAGAGGCCAAATTACAGCAGGCATGTGAGCAGAAAATAGTGAAATCAAGAACCGGGCAACCAGGTCTCAGCTCAGGACTAAGCGAAAAGAAAGCGTATCTTAGACAGACAAATAATATTGTCCAAGATATTGTGTCATTTGAGCCAATGATTCAGTCAGTAGCATCGAAGGCTTCAGATCTTCAACAAGGTGCACCCGCTACAGAAATTTCCAGCAAATACGAAACTCTTACAAAACAGGCCAGGGACTTGTATGAGAAACAAAGAAGTGCGATCGAGCAATACCAAGCACTTATTGATGCTGGCAATGAGTTTGCCCAATGGCTTCGCAATGCTAAAGAAAGGTTAAGTAAATGTTCTGAACCAACAGGCGACAAACAAGCATTAGCGGAAAAAACTCATCAGTTGAAAATTCTTCAGAGTGAAGTACCAGATGGTCAGAAAAAGTTGGATATTGCTTTGGATCAAGGTGAAATTGCATGCAAAACAGCTGAACCAGCTGATCGTGAAATCATTGAGGAAGAAGTTGCTCTTCTTCAAGAAGAATTTGATAATTATGTCGATGCTCTTAAAAAATCAAAGGAGTACCTGGAAGTGGGCATTGTTAAATGGACAGACTATCAAGACCAATACACAGAAGCTCTTGAATGGCTTACCAAAACCGAAGCATTAGTTCAGTCATATAACAAATTGCAAGATAGCTTAGGACAAAAGAAGGTAGTATTGGAGGAATTCCAAGGACACTTGCAGACGCTTTTCGACTGGCAGAAAGAATTAGACCGTTTGAACATGAAAGCTCAAATGCTACTTGAAACTTGCTCTGATACTAGAGTAAGCAATGCCATTACACAGTTGACAACAAAGTATAATGCACTGCTAACATTGGCAAAGGAGGTCATGCGTCGATTAGAGATGCATTATCAAGAACATCAACAACACCACACGATCTATGAAGAATGCCAGTCTTGGATCGAAAAAACAAGAGAAAAATTGAATGACTGCGAAATTATCCCAGGTAATCTTAAAGATGTACAAGCGAAGTTAAACACAGTAAAGAACCTTCGACAAGGCTTCGAGACCGGCCAAAACAAATTGCGATATCTTCTAGAACTTAAGGAGAAAGTTATAATGAATACTGAGCAAAATGGTGCTGCAAAAATTCAGGAAGACACTGAAAATCTTAAACAGGACTTCGAAAAACTTTTGATTGATCTAAACGAAATAAAACAAAAATTAACAAATCGAGCTACACAACTTGAAGAAGTAAGTAAGTTGTATAAAATTTTACTAGATTGGATGGAAGAAATTGAACCAAGTATCAATCCAAGTGAAGAGTTTTTCAATGATTCAAGCGAAAAACGAGCAGCTCTCGAGAAATACCGCGCAATATATCGTGACATCAATGGTCATACTGATCTTATTGAAAAGATAAACAATCGTCTCAAGGAAGACAATTCTCTAGACCGAAATGATTTCAAGGATGGTCTTCAGAAATTCGATGAAATACAAGAATCTGTTGGCAAGATTATAGAGAATCTTGAAAACCAAGTCAATAATCATGATAAATACAAACAGGCATTCAAAGAAACTCAAGATTGGTTACGAAAAACAAGATTGGCTATTGAACAATCGTGTGATTGTCACGGTGAAAAAGATCTAGTTGAAGAAAGGTTGAACAAACTTGGTGAAATTGGTTCCTCCATGATAGAGGGTAAATCTTTGCTTGACGCTACTGTAGAATTAAGTCAGAATGTAATATCTACTAGTGGAAACGAAGGTCAGGACGCAATAACACAAGAGATAAAACAATTAAACACCGAGTGGGAAACCCTTCAGGCCTTGTCCCGAGATGCTCGAACTAGTCTTGATGAGTGTCTTTCCTCATGGACAAGTTTCTTAAACAAATTCAATAAAATTAACAATTGGATTTCCGAGTTATCTAGCAGAGTAAGCACCGCAAATGAGTCCGAAAGCAAAACTCCCAATGACTTAGTCAACGCAAAGGTAAGCTTTGTCATTATTCATTTCATTAATCGTTTGTTTTCCTCATTTAAGTTTCCTTTCACTTACTTATCCGTTATAAGGTTCAAATTTCATTGCATTGTAGGTATTGCTTGTCCCTTGTTTTAAGTTTTAAGTCTGTTTTAGAAACTATTGGAAGAAGTCCTTGAAGAGAAGGAAACTGTTGAAGATCTTAATGATGCTTGTGAGATTCTCATGGAACATAGTGCTTGCTCAAGAGTGAGGGATCAAACGGTTGAAACTCAGGCGAATTATACAAAACTGCTTACAGCAGCACAAGGCAAGTTTATTGCTTTACTTAAAAACAGTATAGCCTTTTTAAGTTTTATTTTAAAATTTATAAATGTGTTTTTTTATCTTAACAGGGCTTGTAGCAAAAATTGAAAAGAACCTGTCAGACCATACAGAATTCCTCAACTTTAAAAACGAAATGGATGCTTGGATAGTAAAGGCCAATGATATACTGGATGAGTGTACATGTGAAGGGGAAACAAATGCAATTGCTGAACAATTGGAAACAGTTAATGTATGTATATAACTCAAAATAAATAAGGTTAATACTGTTGGAATTAATAATATTGCATTAAGTAAAATCTTCAAATACATAATCTTGGTAAATTTTGCAACTGCCAACATACGGCATCGGTTATTCAAAGCTCTTTTGTTATATAACCCTCTCATCGATAAAATTGGTCAAGAAACGTTGAAAAATGGTACAAAACTCACATAATTTGTTTCAATTTTCATAGTTTCTCGACTAATTTTATTGATGCGAGTGTTACAGAACGTAGGCATAAGCTTTACAATTTTCTTTTGGGATTTTGAATTCCTAAAGATAAAAGTCACTCAACTACCAGATTAGCTTAATTTTTAAAATTTTAGATAGGTACAATAGGAACCATATTTTAACTTAATTTTTGTTTTTTTTTCTTTTTTAAGTCATTAAATTCACGTCTCCCTGAAGGCCAACATTTACTTAACATGGTTCAAGAAGCTTATAACAAAGCTAGTAACATAACTCCAGAAGAACAGCAAGAAAAACTTCGAGACATGATGACAAAGATTCGTGAAGATTGGGACACATTGGGTTTGAATGTCCAAGAAAAACTTAGTAATCTTCACCAAGCAAAGACACGCTGGCGTGATTTTTCAGCCAACAAAGGAAAACTCATTAAATGGTTAGAGGACACTGAAGGTTCATTGAAGCCAACACCAGATACTAAGGGCGAACTTAGTGAAATGAAAACCATTTTGGAAAGATTCAAGACCTTACAAAACGACATTAAACAAAAGAATCCCGATTTTGATAATATAATGGTTGAAGCTAATGAACTGGGAACAGAAGTTGAAGAAGTTCGTGGTTTATTAAGTCGCTTTGAAAAGGCTAAATCTGACTGTGCTAATAGAATTAAATTTTTGGAATCTGAAGTCATTGACTACAATACGTACCATCAGTCACTGCAAGATGTTGAAAAATGGCTTCTTCAAATATCATTCCAATTAATGGCACATAATTCTCTATTTATTTCGAATCGAGAACAAACTCAAGAACAAATCAATCAACATGAGGCTTTGTTAGATGAAATTCAGAAATATCGAGCAACCCTGGATGATCTAAATGCTAAAGGACAAGGACAAATAAAACGCTATGAACCAAGAACACCTGCCATACGAGGAATCGTAGAAGAGCAGCTTAACAACATTCAAGATAGCTACAACTCTTTGTTACATACTTCGGTGCAAATAAAGAACCGTTTGCATGAGTCTTTGGCCAAGTTCCAGGACTATGAAGATACTTTGAGTAGCATCATGGCCAATCTAAACGAATATGAGCCCATCATTCAAACTGAGTTAGATGTACCTGCAACCAATTTGGACATGGCAAAGAAACAGCTTCAACATGCACAAACATTGCACAATAAACTACAACAGGAGAAGTCTAGACTTGCCTTGGCCGTGCAAGCATGTGAGGCAGCCACAGCATCAATCAGTCGACCAAGTTCACCATTAGAAACTGCAATGCAGCCTATACCAGAAAAAGAGCTGATTGTCAGAGCTAAGCTGGAGGATCTTCTCGATCAGGTTAGTATTTTTAAATCTTCATTAATTCACCTAGTTGTGGAACTTGTAAAACTATAAGCGTTTTTTTTAAATTGCGTTCCGCCCATATATTACTCTTTTTATCTTGCTTAATTTCCGAACTTAAATGTAATGTAGGCTTTGAAAATAAGTCCTTGCGATTCTTCGGAAGCCGCAAAGCTAGATCCAGACTCCTGCAATCGTATTAAAGTTATTTCCAAAACTCATAACCAATGCAGCAATTTTACTAGGCTAGATGCACTAGACACTAAGGTGAGTAAGGAAGATATTTGCAGTACTTGCACGGTGCTTTACATGAGGCTTTGGTATATCATAACGATCTATTCCATCGATACCTTGAATCTTCTTCTGATTTAAAAGGAATTTTCCGACTTTTTTTATTGCATTCATCCCAACTTATTTTATATTTAGATTTGGTAATTTCATATTATTTACATGTCTGTTTTTTTTTATAGATTCAATCCCATTTAAGTGGATTAACGCAATCAGTTAGTGAACTAGAGCAGCAGCAAAAACAGAGAGCCGAACTTCAAGACTGGATTAAGAAGCAAGAGAATTCAGTATCAGACTGGTTGTCACGACCGTGTAAACTACGTCCCGAGGCAGCGAAACAGGAATTAACTGCTATGAATGACCTTCTTAATACTATTGAAAATAAACGTTCTCAACTTATGACGGATATGACTGGATCATGTAAGTCGTTTGTTATTTTTTTTTCTATCGAATTACAATAACTGTTTAAATTTTTTTCAGTTGCTGATGGTGATACAACAGATCTTGAAAATCAGCTAGACGAATTGGAAGGTGAGTTGATGAATGCTATCGCTAAAAAACAAAGTGGGCAAAACATCATCGATGAGTACCGTCAGGCTATGCAGCAGGTACAAACTTGGTTTGATTCGCTAATAAAGCGCATGGACGTTCTGGATAAGGGTAGTGGTCTCAATTGTGGACAAAAAATGGCTTCCATTTCCGAACTTAAGCAGGAGTTTGAAACGAACGGACCACTTAAGCTTCAAGACCTGAAAGCTAAGTCTGCAGCAATTGGTGAAGTTATAAGCAATCTTGATGGCCAACAAGTAGAGGAACAAATGAAATCTTTAGATCGAAGATATAATGACTTAGGAAAGAGAATCGATCGAAAAGTTCAGCTTTTAGATGTTACTAACAAAAATGTTGAAGCAACTAAGGCTGATATCGATCAACTGCAAAACTGGGTGAAAGAAAAAATTCTTGAGTTACAATCTCCTCCTCCAGTTGGATATACGGTAAAATCTGCTGAAGCTCGACAGCAGAAACTTAAAGGAATGATGAAAGATGCTGAGTCCAAGCTATCTCTTGCAGAGTCACTTGAAAAACGAACTTCAAATCTTGAACCAGAGTTGGAACCTGTTGAATATACACAGCTTGTTTCGGCTTTGAGAAATTTCGGATCAGAACACAAGAATTTGTCTAATTTGTTGAAGAGCGAAATGGAAAGAGCGTTGGAAGCGGCAAAGAATAGGAGAGCTTTAGAGTTAGACATTGAAAAAGCTCGATCTTGGTTAAAATCTAAACTAACTGAAATTCGAAAGCAGCCTGGACATCATCCATTGTCATCCGCAAACGTTGAGAAGGAAATCCAAATCAATAAAAAACACGACGATGACATTAAAGATTTTAATGAAGGACTTCTCAATGATGTTGTCCGTCAAGCGCACAATATTATGAAAGATTGTACTGAAGAAGAAAAATCGCAGCTTCAAAAAATACTGGGTGAATTGGAAAGTGATAATCAGTTATTGAAGGATGAAAACTCGAAACGTATGAAAGTTTTGGTTGATCTCTTGCAGAACAGAAGAAATTTGGAGAATGCAATGAAAAAGGTAGGCGATTGGTTGAACGAAGTAGAGACCACCGTGTCTGTTGAAATTCGAATTTCAAGCCTCCCAATCCTTGAAGAACAATTAAATAACTACAAAATCTTGTCTGAAAAGGCAAATGAAATGGGAGGTTTTATGAACGACGTTGCTGAGCAAGGAAAAGGAATTTCTCCAACCCTAAGCAATCCAGATAAACTAAAGCTTAATGATGAGTTAAAAAACTTGAAGGATCGTTTTGGAAAAATTACACAAACTATTAATGATCGCGTTACAAATTTGGAAGACAATATCAAAAAGTACAAGGATGCAAAGAGTAAATTGGCTGATTGCATGCAATTTCTTAATACCGTACAACAACGCTTACGGGATTTAAATAAACCAATTGGTAGTAAAATTGAGGATGTTCAAGACCTGCTTGGTGCTTATGAAGGCATATTGAAGGAATTGAAGGACAGTAAACACAACATGGGTGATTTAGAGTTCGACGATTTACCAGAACTACAAAGTATTATTTCACAACAGGACGATATGATAAAATTGATCGAAGACCAACTTGCGCATCTGCGGCAGTTGTTGATGCTTCGTGAGCAGTTTATCGCTCTAATTAATCAAATTATTATGTTTATAATGAAATATACTGAAGTAATTACCGATATTGAGAACTCGCCTGATGACCTCGAAGAGAAAATCAAGAAATATGATGATGTGATTGTAAAGATCCAAGAGTGTGAAGCACTTTTAGCCGCTGCCACGGATAAGGGCCAAAAAATTGCTTCCGAAGGAACTGCTGCAGATAGAAATAGTATCACTGATCAACTGCAATCGCTTAAAAAACAATTGCAGAATCTCCGAAAGGCAGTTGAGACTCAACGACAAAAGCACCAAAATCAGTTAGAGCACCACAAGAAAATGGCTGCAGAACTCTCTGAAGTTTTAGATTGGTTGCACGGTATCGAGGGCGAAGCTAAATCTCGCCCCTTGTTAGATAGGGATCCAGACTCAGTAGAACACGAAATTCAAAAACATAATAATTTATCAAAGCAAATCAAGCAACACCTCGAAAAAATAACTAAAATAACCAATCAAGTTCAATCGGAAGTTGGAATGCCAAGCTCACTATTAGAAATGCTATCGGAGGCCCGATCCTTGATGGCAATTTTACCAAACGAACTTGATGAACGTTTAAAATACCTCACGAACAACAAAGCAAGTCGTATTGAGTACATGGAATTGATTGCTAAATTTAATAGTTGGTTACATGAAGCAGAAACTCGTCTTCAGAACGTACAACACGGTATCGACTACAAAAACCTAATGAAACACTTGGATGAACATAAGTGTTTCTTCGGCAATGAGTCCACAGCAAGGAACTTAGTTCATAAAGATATTCAAGAGGCTGCAGACAAGATTTGGCCATCGTTGAGTACATTTGAACAGAACGAGTTATCTAGGGAATTACAAGAATATCAAAAGAAACTTCAGAATACACTCGCCGCAGCTAAAAACCAACAAAACGAACTAGAAATGGAATCTGAGCGCTGGAAGATATATAATCAGGGTTGTGAGAAAATCAGAGCATATATTGAACGAACAAGTTTTGTTGACGAGCCCGTCACCAATTTGGCTGGCGTGCACTTTAACATACAAAAACTAACACATGCTATTGGAAACATTGAGGTAAGTTCCAATTATTATTTTTTTACAATATTATGTACAATGTTTAAGATTTGGTACGATGAACTGCTTACTGTAAGTGATTTGATCTTATGGATCTTGATTGGACATAGAAATTAATTCAAGAAAGTAGCAGAAAATATAATGGATAAATATTACACTTTAAACTTTCCTTCGCTATTGAAGAGTCTCAATCCGTTACAATAAACATAAAAAATCTTAACATCACATTTCATGTTAGTGAAAAATGTATGAATGTTACATTAAATGTAGCAATAGCTACTTAAGAGTAGGTCGTACTAATGAACAGAAAAAAGAACTTAACAGTATTATGGATATTAGATATCTATAGAATTTTTTTTAACAAATCCTAAAACTCAGGCTAGAGATTATAAATCCCAATCAATATTACGATTTTATTTTTGATAAGCTTATCAAGTTATTTGGGCACTGCAGGTGCAATTCTTCCATTTCCTATTGCATGTTAGGGATTCGTTAAAAAAATCTCTACATTACGAAATATTTAGTGAAGACAAAAAAGTGGGTATAGCAATTCTGTCTTTTTGTCTGTCCTTTTAACTACAGTCTAATTAAATTGGTCGATTTTCATTAAACTGAGTATCTAGAGTACCTAGTTTTGGGTATTTTAACGAAACATTTTTTTTTAATTTCTTCTATTAAACCAAAACTAACGTTACCTTCCGTGCAAATTTTTTTTAGAAATTATTTCATTTTTCTACTACGGTTAGACTCTCTCCAAAATCCTTTTTTTTCAATCATGCATTTTCGAAACCTAAATAAGAGTTTTTCCCCAAAAATAAATAATTAAACCATAATTTTGCTATACAAATTCCTATATGAGATTTAAAATTTTCTACGTTTTATTTTATTTATCTCTAATTGTAACAGATGTGCTAATAAGTTTTGTTGATTGTTCAAATTATCATCCGTTTAAAATATTCGAAAATAATTGTATAAAATAACAGTTCTTAAGTTGCGAAAAAATATATAAGCGACAATCGATACTTTTTCTAATGTCAATATTTGAATGTAATCTTTTAAAGTATTTGAACTCCTACTGTTATTATTACCTACGGAATTTATTACAAAATAAATCGTAACAATTGAAAAAAAAACATATGTATAGGTATATAAACTTGAATGTTGAAAGAGTTGTTTCAAATGAAAAATAAGCTTTTCTGTCTATTATAGCGAAAATTTCTTAAAAATGTAAATTCCCAAGCATATACATTGTATAATATTATAATCTTTTGACTAGCTTGCATAAAAAAGCACTGTGAAATGTTTTGTTTTTATTGGAGGTATAGAAGCATACAAAAATCTACTTTATATTTAAAATTTAATTAAAAAAAGTTTAAAGTCTGAAATCATTATATCTTATTCGTTACCATATTTTGTACGTATAAATTTACTGAGTTTTCTCAGCCATAAATTTTGGAACGAGCGATTAATACAATTAAAGTATTTTAAACGGAAAAGTGTTAATAAATAATTTATTCTTTAATTTTTTGGCAACAAAATTGGTTTGAAAATTTTTACAATGTAATATTAATTATTTTAACTTTTTACAAGTAGATACCTATGTGCAATTATATACATAAGTCTAATGGAAGTATTCTGATTATGCTAAACAAAATAAAAACAGTACATCAATAATTCATGAAATGCTTTTAACGTATAGAATTTTTACAGACATAATTTTACACACAAACTTTACAACAAAAAATACCATTTTTCCCCTCAAACCCCAAAACTCGTGTTTAATACTCACATACTGACGCACCCTACATATTGACAAAAAAAACCTCGTCGTGTACTAAATGCGAGATTTCGTAGAAATATTGTATCATTTAAATGGACTAGTATGCGGTTTTTTAGGTAGGTAGTGTTTAAAGAAACAATTTGCATATGGGTTGCCTACTAAAATGTGGTCAAATTGTCAAGCTTTAAAAGTCAATTTTGTTGGTTTGTTCAATTATCTGATCTATAAAAAAAATATCATGTGAAAGGATATTTTATCCAAAAAAATATTATAGTGGATTTTTTTTATTAATTCAGGGTGTATTAGGATAAACAAAGATTAATGTCCAATTTCATAAAAAAAACACTAAAAGCACTTTAATAAAAAAACCCTCTTAAATTTTATTAGGCCCTTAAATATTTTTAGTTTCACCAATCTATAAAAGGGACATTTCAGGGTAATTTTTGTTAAAATTGAGTTCTCTTCACATCTCTGAAAAAATAAATTGATTTTTTCTTTCTAATAAGCGAAATGTATGAGAAAAAATGAGAAAGCATTATGTATTGAAACAAATGCCAAGAATTTCAAAATAAAACGGTACATTTCTTCAAGGTCAAAAACAACATTAGACCGCTGCCGAATGGTTTTTATAGTGAGTCTCAATTAAATTTAATAATGAATGCACATATAAAAAGGAGAGAAAGAGGCAAAAATTACACAGAAGCTGAAAAAAATGGGCTAGTTGATATTGTATCTCCAAAAATTCAAAATTAAAATGTTTCAAAATTTTTTCTGCAAATGTCAGCTGATATATCCACTTTTTAACTGCATCTGCATTTCAATTTATTTATAAGTGTGTTTAAAAGCTTGTTTATTTTAAAAGTGCTTGGTGAAACCAAAAAAATCCCATTTTAAGGTTTAGAAGCCTGTTAAATGTTTAAAAGTCCATCGCAAAATCGGCCATAAGATCGAGAATCTATTTTTTAAGCCAAGTATACAGTTCTTTTGAACAAAAAAAAAACATAAGTGGTAAGAATTTTGTTTTTCGGAAGAAAAAAAATCTGAGTTGAAATAAAAAATTTGTATTCGTTGTCCTCTTTTTTTCCACAAAGCAATGGCACTGGCATTGTTTTGCGCGAAAAAATATTCGTGGTGAGTATAAAATTTTTTCTCAGGGTTGGTTCATATCTCGATAAAACAAATTCAACGTCAATTTTTTTTGCGCAAAAACCTCTCCCATAAGAAATGCATGTAGTTTTTTTTTTGTCGAGGAATTGTATACTTTCCTTTAACCAAAAACGACAGAGTTGATTAGATAAATCTACTAAATATAGTCACACATATGAAAGAAAATTCAAGAAAATCTAAAACTCGAGATAAAAACGTTTGAAAGCCAAACAAAAAAAATGAAAAATTGACTTTGGAGAAAAAATCCCATAAAATCAAGATGATGTTTTCTAAAATAAATTGTATAGTTTCGAACAGCATATTAGAAATTAAGAGAAACGTGTTTTCAAAAACTTGGTTCTATGAGAGGTACCTACCAGTAATAACAGTACTTGGTAAATTTTTTTGTTCATCAAAATGCAGAATCTACGTATAATAATACAAAAATAACAAAAAAAATGTGTGAGTGTCGGGACTCACGGTTAAGATGTGTAAACATCAAACTAACCACGCTGGCTTTGCAAGCGGTCACCATCGCGTCGGCTTGCGCAATGCTTAATGTAAACTCATGTAAAATATATTGACAGCCGAAAGTTTCGTCCCAGCTTAAGGCTCCCCCACACCCAAACGAAACATTCGAAACGACGAAACTTTCGGCTGTCAAAATATGTTATTTTATAAGTCAATCAAACCAACCAAATCAACTCATTTCCATAAATGTGTGTAGGTACCTACAAACCAACATTGATATTAATTTTGTTGCCCATGCTAGCGAAACCGATTTTTTCCTTAAACATACCTATACATATTTGAATTTTTCATAAATTAACAATGAAGTAATTCACTTTTATTCACATACATTCCCCTGTGATTTCAATGATTTTATAACTCAATAACTCAACATTTTGCCTTTATTTAAAGACCTAAATCTTACAGATCCGATGAATAGAACTGAAGTTATAAGAAACCCAAACCAACCAAATTGATCATTTTCTACTATTTTATTAAATAAAAATTACCTGCAAATTGTACTCTACCCAAATCATAAGTCATAAAAGAAGGGTCAAGTATACGTGCATGGACATATTTTTTTAAATTTTAAATTAATTTCGATTTTTCATACATACTTTATGTTGCAATGATTTTGTAAAAAAATGTAGCCTGACATTTTACCGCAACCTTAACCATCCTATTATTAGAACATATGTGTTATCAGCCAACCAAACCAACCATGAGGAGACTTTTACAATTATTATGAAAGAAAAATACCTACCACAAACGTGCATACCTACATATAGCGAAGGCAATTTGCCAAAGTTATGTTTTTTTGTTGCACACATTCCACAGTCTTCAGAATAGCCATCTCATTCCCACCAGTATATTCTTAATTTCATATTCCTCTTTCTCATAGTCACAAGCCTGTAATTCTGGCTTTAATTATGTAATTAAATTTTTAAAATCGGATAATTGGATATAAAGATATAAGTATTTTACTGAATGCAAATCGGGTGTTTTTCAATTTTAACAAAAATTGGACAATTCTCCACTGAACCACGTCGCGGTCGGTTGGCAATGAACAACAACCCCTTTTTTCCGAGACTTTTAAACTTTCTTATTCAATTATTGTGAAGGTCGTGTAGGGTGTACACTGTACAGTTATGTATGATATAGCGAATTAATTGTCTATTTTCCTAGATGCGAATAAAAAAAAGTAATCCTGTAGATGTAATAACTATAAAGAGTTTTGAGGTGATGAACAAAACAATAGAAATCTTGTCAATATCTCGGTTGAAAAATTTTAGAAAAATATAAAATTTTAACAAAGATCAACAAAATCTATCACCTGCATAATTTTGAGATTTAAAAAAAATAAAAATAAAAAAAAGTCAGTGACCGACCCCGTGTTGAACGTACCCAATATACGTAACGTAACGTGAAGGTCAGAGTCAATCACGATCATGATGACAAGATACGTCACGTTTTTTTTCACTCTACCGCCAGTATACCTAGATGTTTTCACATCAAAAAGCCATTACAGCTGCCGCTCCGTTTCTGAGATAAATAAGTTATTTCATACGTTTGAATAACATGAACTTAAAAGAGAGTTCAATTCCGCCTTAGAACCTTAAGTTTCAAGTTTGAAGATATTCGCTTCAGTAAGTTTAGGATTAAGGTCAAGGCACAGACAGAAATGCAATACAATACATTCAGACATATAGACATGCTGACATCCGAAACGCGTAGCGCATATAAAATAATTAATAAAATTGTGTTTATTTTTTTAATTAATTAATGTAAACAAACAAATTATAAATCGAAATTATTTTATTTATTTCATTTGTTTTAATTAACATTTAATCTATTTATAATTACGTACATATAAAGATTGTAAAAAAAGAAGAAAATACGAACTAAATTGGTCCCACACTTCTGTCGTTTTGTCTTTGAGATAAGAAAAGTATATTTTTTTGGTAAAATACAAAGAAGGAATAAAACCGCTATTTTGATTTCATCCTACAACCACCTACAACCATAAATGTTTCATTTTTCTGTTTCAGGCATAACAACTGATGTACATGATACAGTTGATTTTATATTTACTATAACACCTACTATGCCGTATTTCCCGCTTAATTGTACCATTTTTGTCTCATTTTTAAAAAATTTAAATTTCTGGAATGCTTCTAAAACGCATAGGATTGGCTTTTAATTTCAATTATATTAACTATCACAGATATAAATGAATTCTATTTACATATATGTAGTATTCAGAGAGAAGGGGGTGGTTGTAAACAAAAGAAATCGAGCAATGCTTAATCAAAACAGCTTTAACAAAGTTAAAAAATATATATACAAAAATTAGTCTCAAATTAAGGAATAAATAAATAGATAAATAATTAATAAATAAAAAGATAAATAATTAAATAACTAAATAAATAAATTAATTAATTAATAAATAAATAACAATGTAAATAAAACAAATAAATAAAAAGAAAAACAATTAAAAAATAAATAATTAAATAAATAGACAGATAAATAAATTAATAATAAAACAGGTAAATAAATAAATAACAATTAATTAATAAATTGAATAAATATGAGTGTAACAAATAATTACATAAACAAAAAGAAGTTAATAGCAAAATAGAAAAATACTTGTATTTACAAACATTAAAGTTTAAGAAGCTAGATTTGATATTAAGGCATTGTCAGATGATATACAAGAAGTAATACATCGTTCCTTTAGTTTAGAATTTCTATTGGTTACCATTTCAATATTAGCTAATTACCTAATTCAAAAAAGTGTAAGTGGAAGAAAAGTGAAGATATGGTGTGAAAATCCCTAATAATACATAAGTATTTCGATATGGCCTTAAGTCGCAAAAAAATATGTCAAATTGCATTATGACACTTCATCAAAGCGAAAAAAAGCCATTTGTTCGAATCAGGGTTGCGAATTTGTGAATTAAAAAAACATTTAAACATAGGTGACTTATGAATTAAAAAATATGTATTTAAATCACAAGCTAGTTGGTGACCTATGAATTAAAAAAAATTTAACCCATAAGCTACTTAGTGACTTATGAATTAAAAAATTCAATTCATAAGCTACTGACTTGTGAGTTAAAAAAAAATTATTCACAAAGTAGTTAGTGAATAAAAAAAAATAATTCACAGCCTAAGTTGGTGATTTGTGAAATAAACAAAATGTATTCATAAGTTAAAGGGGGAATTGTGAGTAGGAAAATTTTTAATTCATAAGTTATGAATTTAAAAGTTATAAGCTAGCATCTAAAGCTTGATTTGAAAGATAAAAAATAGATTCAAAAGCTAATACGCTATAATTACTTTTGATAAACAAAGTAATTATTAGCTTTTGAATCTATTTTTAGCTTTCAAATCAAGCTTTAAATTGCAAAATTAACATGCAAGCTGTTTTTAATTTATAAGCTAACTTATTTTTTCCCAATCTAAAAATTAATTAAAATAATATATATAAAAAATTAAATAGTAAATTTGGTTTGGAAAAATCCCATGGCAGCGAATTTAATGTGAGTTACTTTTTTTTTGAATTTTGTTTATTTCTTCCACATTGACAACAAAATGTTAAATTTGAATTTTTTATATCTCTGATTGTGAGTCAAGAAATTGTGCATTTATATTTCATTGAATTGAATAATGTATCGCATTTTATGAAGAACCCGATGAATAATATCCTAGTACGTAATTTCTTTATCTTCTTCACTCCGTTTTCTTATCAACCTATACCAACATTAATTGCGTCTTAATATTTTCTAAAACACAAAATTGCACATCAGTTCTACCTGATTTCTTGTTTTATTTTCTCTTATTATTTTTCCCGAATAACAATTATTTAAAACATGAATAACAAAGTAAGGTGTGGCATTGTTTGTCTAGACGTCCGTCAATTCATTTGTATCGGCAGTAAATTGGTATACCTACATAGTAAATTAAATAGAAATTGTTGTAGTATATTTTAGGTCAGCTGACTCGCAAAAGGTTTTACATAAACGATTGTCATCTTACATTACATGTACACATGTATACATTGTACATATTCCGGATTTTACAGCAGGGATACAAAAATCTCTCTGACCTAATTTATGTCTATAGAGCAATTTCAGATCATAGGTCACACTCGATGTTACAGACATTTTCCGCTTTTAACCATGGCGTATTTCTAATGATTTTCTTCTAATAAACATATCTACTCAGTTTCTCTTTTTTTATTTAAAAAGAACAAAATATGTAGTTTATTCTTGAACTGACTAGATGTCTTAATAATATATTAGCACATTATGTACCTAGTCAAAACATATGCGAGTCGATGTTTCTTTTGCTTTTTCCATAAAAATGACATCACCATTCAGCACCTATAGACAAGTCATATATACCTACCTACAGTTTCGTAAGTTAGTAAAACTCTGTTTGTGTGAGATGGAGTGTTTGCCTTGCACATGTAATAAAATGTATTTGTGATATAGGTATGTCGCATACAAAGTACTGGAGTTGAAGCTAAATTTAACAATAAATTTCTCCTCAAACAGCTTTTTCCTACAACACTTCTCTTACTTTTTTAACACTCCATCGCGTCGGTCGATGTCTGGATTCTGAAAGTAGTAAGAAGTACATAATGTAATGATGGGAAAGAGAAAAAAATAATTTAATGTTTAAAGCTCCATATTTTAAAGAAGCACAAGAAATTAAAAACAAAAATAAATAAAATACCTGCTACTGTCTCGTATTTTTATTTTTTTTTTTTCATTTTTATTTAAAAATATAAACATGGGGAGTACATTAAGAATTAAAATCTTTTAATTTGTACCTACATATGCTTTTGATTTTTTGGTACGTAACACTGTACGAATTTTTGTAAACCGGAACAGATAAAAATAAATATTTTTAATAAATAATTTTTTTTTATAAATAAATTAATTTTTATACTTAATAAATGTAAAAACATAAATTATTTTTCAAAAATTAAACCAGTTAAAATTTTTCGGATTTCAGTACCTAAATGAGATGTCAGCAAGATTTTAAAATTTTATTAACGACTTTCCATATGCTTTTGATACGTCTTGACCTTAAATAGTCAGTGGCGTATTTAGAAATTTGGCGCCCGGGCCAATAAGTAAACATAACCGAAAAAATAAATAAAAATACTTTAGAAATAATTATAACAAGGCGAGAGCGATCCCAGTTGGGAGGTACTTTTATAAAACATAAAAATATTTTCGTTGGCTTTTTGATTTAAGCTTGTATTTGCTTACGCGCCTTGATGGAACAATGCACACATACATACATAAAACAAAATTAAGGGACAACACTACACCGAATTTTGTTTTCGAATTTATTTGGAAAACAAAAAATGTACGTCTACGTCTTATTTTGTATTTTCAGTTGCACTTTGTTTATTTTATTTTGGGTTATAAAGTTAAAAATACTGGCACTAAGATGAAAAGGTAATTTATGATTTAAACTTTTATTTCATACATTGTGACATTTTTCTATATGGGACCTTTTTTTGTCACGGGACCTTTTTTGGGAATTGGGACACTCTTTAAATTTTTTCAGCGACAACACTGGTTGGAGTCTGGAATATTGTTTTCAGAAAAAAATTTCATTGTTATTGTTCAGTTTTGAACTGTCGATTATATGACAGAAGATAATTTGCTTACATTGTGTTTTGGTTGGAGTTTGTTGAGAAAAATCAATGCTGCGTAGCGTATACCTAAGTCTTTTCTCAACAATCTTTTTAAATAAATTAAACACGAACTTTTTCCATCAAATATGAATATGAAAATTTAAATAACTTTTATAAAATTTTTCAAAACTGAGTATAAAGGGTGGTTTGCGTCAGCCCCCGCAGCCTGCCGCCCGGTTCATGGCCTCCTAAACTTAATACGCCACTGGAAATAATATCTTATAAATTGCTCCACAAGGAAATATGATCCCATGACTAACATTGCATTTACATTAATCTGAGTTATTTGACTTATTTTAACTTCTGTAGACTGCAGCGAATAAAAGACTCCCTTTTTTCCCATCCTCGTCGCCAATTAATATAATAGATGTGGATTGAAAAACGGCTATTGACTAACTAACTTTTCACTTTATTTTGTAGAAAGTGATTGATTGACAGTTGTCACTTATGACAGTTCTCAAATACCTATTTTTGAAAACTTATTTTTTATTTTATAAAAAAAAGAAAAACTCTATTTTTAGATTATTTTCACAGCTGAATTTTTAATATAAAATAAACAGAGTTTGAAAAATAGTTTAATTCTTTTAAATTTTTTTTTTAGAAATTCATTATTAAAAAAAAATAGAAAATTTAATATATTCCAAAAAAAGTGTAATTACCCCTGATGAAGTCGAGAAATTACGTCGAAACGTAGGGAAAAAGGATGAAATAAAGTTTTATTTGCATATAGAAGGAAGTGTCCAAAAATGTCAGATTTATTATAAAAATTCTTGTAATTATTTCATTTCACTTTTTTTAAAAGCTGTATAAAAATTCATTGTCCTAAGAAGTAACTCAGAATCAAAATCAAAGACTTACTTATCACTTATGTATACAAAACTTTTAGCATATCTTAAATTCAGTAGCTTCCCCATTGAAAACAGCTTTTTATTATATTTCTCTTATTTTATATTTCATAATGCTCTGAGCAGAATAAAAAGAAATATAATATCCAAGAGAACAAAATAAATTAATTTCCAAACTATTCGTAACGATTTTGTATCTGTGAAGTCACTGTTCTCGGCCTCAGCACGTGCACTTGTGCGCGAGTTTCAGCTGTTTTATTTTTTTGTTGTTGGATCCAATGGAAGCCGGTATTAAACCTTGCATGTATACATAGACTTTTATATTTAAACTACATAGGGAGTTCAAAGCCGGTGCCGGTATAATGGTTTTTTTTTAACGCTGAAAGTGCTTTAACTTTAATTTTTTTAGCTTATGACGACATCTTGCTCGGTAGAGAAAGCTCTTTTGTATGATACTTGTGCCATTTTGCATGTATACTTCTGTATAGTGTATTTAAAACGAGAATATTGTATCTATAGTGGTTTCATTCCTTTTTGGAAGATACCGGTTCCATGTGGTGTTAGTGAACGTATGTATCTACATACTTGTATACAGAGAAGAGTAGTGGGCTAGTCAGAAAAATAATTTTAAAGGAATACCACATTTAAAGTTGAGACGTTCGGTAGATCAAACCCGTTTGAAAATAAATAGGAAATAAAATAAGAATCACACATTTATAAAAAAATAACCTAAGCTATTCTTCAAATTAAAACAAATAAAATTCATATAATTTTAAACGCGATTGGGATAGAATAAAATAATTGCTTTGGAAACATATTGTTAATACGTATAAAGAAATTTTCATAAAGCATATGATTTATCGTGCGCAAAAAGAAAGCTAAGTTTTGATTTTTTTCTTCTCACACCAGAGTCAAAGTAACGACATCGTTCAAATAAATCAACAAGCTCAAGCTATAATAAGACAAGCGGATTTACACAATCGCAGCGCTATTGAAAAGGACAATTCGGAATTGAACCGTTTGTGGTCAGATTTGGTGAAAGGATTAGAAAATCGTCGTGACACGTTACAATCGGCCGCTGAGAAGTGGGAGGAATTCGAGAACAAGTTCCATTCGTTGGAAAAATCAATTGTTCGATTGGAGGAAAAATTCCGAAATGTCGACCCAGTGGTAAGGTCCAGACGGCATTTGGAAGAAACAAAGCATGCTATCCAGGTGAGTTTAATCTATTTTTAATTTTTTATTAATCATAAGTTTATTTTATTTATCTGTTTGCTAAAGTATTTTCGAAATCCTAGTTATTCTTAGGGACAAGTTTCGTTCTTTTTGTTTTATTTTTAATATTTAACTTTTTTGTTAAACCTTTTGCTCAAATGTAACATAACTAAAACTAACATAAAACTTCTATGTTTTTTTATTTTACTTATTAAATTCATTGTTCTTATTAAAAGTAAACCATTTCCGATAGGTTGTGATTGAAAATTGAGATAGAGGATTTCTATTAAAATAAACTTTGAAGCCCATAAATGTAAATTTTTCTCGTGGTACGCTGACCAAACTAGTTATATACTTTAATGATGAAATAGTAAATAATACAACATATTTGCTATGAAGTTTGTTTAAATGCTTCTAGTTTTATTACGTCATCGTTAATTTGTCGATGTGTTTTTTATTAACCACAAATATACAAACAAAAATCAACGAACTTGGCCTTCATCTTGAGGGCCAAATAAAATAAAATTAAATAATAAAATGTCGCTTTAAATATTCTAGAGCTACATACATTTATACTTTTATCAGGTTTACTCATTCATTACAAATGAAAAAAATGTTTGTGTTTTTTCCATTTGTAATGATTAAACCTAATTTATAACAATAAAAGACAATTTTTGTTTAAAAAATTAAAATTAATCATCCAAAATGTATGTTTAAGACTTCGGTACTATATATATTTTTTTTTTATGAAGAAAGTAGTTTAATATTAAACGTTTATTTAAAATATATTTACTATTGTATTTTAAATTTGGTTTTATTTTTCGTTTCGTTATAGGAAATTCTCGGTGAATCTGAAGAACTTAAACCATCACATAAAGAGATTGAAGCGCTCTCAGTATCAATCGTCTCATTCCTTGGGAAAGTACACAAACCCTCGGCGGAGGCCATTCAGGCCAAAGTGGATAACATAGTCATTCAAAATTCCAAGTGAGTACATTTAAAATTTTTTGGGTTAATTGGTTTATTATGTATATTGTTTAGTGAACCTCGGGTAAGGGGAAATAACGCTGAGAAGCAAAAAAAACATTGCATGTAATTAAATCAATGTTTATAAGTATTAAATGCATTTCATTACCAAACCCAAATGATCAGCTTCATTCTAATGTAGGTTTTATGGTTTATTAATTGCTTTGAACTAAAAGGCATTTTAACTAGATGTTTCTCCCTTTTTATCTTTCTTTTTTCTGCAATACCAGTTTGCTTAATTGATAAACCATTTAACTTACATAAGGATGAAGCTGAATATTTGGCTTCGTAGTAGCGTTTTAATTTAGACATTCCCAATGATGGGAACATTTTTCAATTTCGTTGAACATAATATAAATACAAGGCAAGGTTCCACTGAAGAGAAATTGACAACGCATAAATTCGTAGACATAGTTTAAAATTGCTTAATACTCTCAAGCAAAAATTGTAAAAAATCATGTTTTTAACACCCAATCCCCACCAAAGACGAAGGAGACTCCTGAACTGACTTCTGAATTAAATATCAGAACTTTAATACCTAATAATATACTATTGACTCATTGCCTAAAGTAGTGCGGTAGTGTGGTGTGGCTGGCGGTTTCTGGGAACAAGTCAACAAAATAGTGATAAGCCGTTTTTGGTTTGATAAGATGAAAAATAATTTTTTTCACAATATAAAATGTTTTTTTGTAACTCTTTACAATGTTAAAAACTGCCATTACAAAAATTATTTTTGTAATTGAACATTTCCAAATACATATGTACATATGTATAACAAATTTGAGTAATGGGATAAAAATGTCCAAGATTTTAATCTTATCGAGGAGTTTTTACATATTTTAAGTAAAAAATTATTTTTTTCGTGATTCTGTTGTGCATCACCTTTCTCAAAATCAGTTATTTTAAAGACAATTTGTAATACTTATTTTTGAAGTTTTTTAATATAAGAAAATAAATATTTGTTTTGTTGGGTAAAATCCATTTTTTCCTCCTTCTCCTCCTCCCCCAAGTCTTTATTTAAAAAAATTGATTGATTAAGGTAATTAACACAATACAAACAATTAAATATACTAAAGATGTAAAAATTAAAAAAATGTTTGATGAAATAGGAACACTAATTAGTGATTTAATTAAATAAAAACTAATTTTTCAAAACAAAATCAAAAATTAAACATGTTAAAATAAAAAAAACAAGAAGAATCGTATTTACCTACTTTAACAAGATGACTAAATTGATGGTATTTTTTTGCCGTATTTGTATGTTATTATCATTGGAGTTGCATTTTTCCAAAAACGGCCTATTAGAAATTTATAAGTAAATAAGATTTTGACTGTTTTTTATAATTGATTTAATTTTTGATTTTGTTTTCAATAAGTTTTTTTTAATTTAATTAATGTTCATGTTTCATCCAACAATAATTAAAATAATTATCTTATTTCTTCGTTGATACTATAAAAAAAACTTTTTTATTTGTACAGTAAAACCCGCTTATCTGAAACACTTTTTCCATCCCCGAGTATTTGTCGACCAATTACCTTTAGAACACTCCGCTT
This sequence comes from Epistrophe grossulariae, assembly GCA_929447395.1. Lineage (NCBI taxonomy): Eukaryota > Metazoa > Arthropoda > Insecta > Diptera > Syrphidae > Epistrophe > Epistrophe grossulariae. Next base: position 291,730 of record OV839566.1, read on the forward strand.
AAGCGAAACTCGCTTAAGTGAAAAACTAGGATACCTGAAACATATTTTCAGTTAAATTTGAAAAAACTCTCTTAAGTGAAAAAAAAATTAAATAGAACAGAACAAAAAATTTGCTGAACGCTTTTACTTTTTTTTTATTTTTCACCTCCAGCAAATTTTCATCACGAAAATGAAATTTGAATTTCTGATATGTCAGAACCCTTATCCGGACTCCGCTCAGGTAAAATTTTTTTTCACTTAAGCGGTGTTCGTTTAAGTGAAAACCCGCTTAAGTGAAAGAAAGACTAATGACATTTTGCAGTTCCTCTTAAGCGGGTTTTACTGTATATTATTTCGTATGTTTTATTAACATAAGAAACAAAAATTGGTATTCTTTCCACTTATTGAAAGTTTTTTTAATAATACAAATTCTATATACTGCTGAAATACATCAGCCAAGTAGAAAACTTAGCACTATTTTAGTTAGACTTTGTTGAATTATTGAATCAAAATAGCTTTTAAGGCATTTAAGTCCTACAAAAATTGGCGTTTCGTATTTTGATAATTGAAAAACAATTTTCTTACTTACTTAACACATACATAAGAACCAATTCAATATTCTTATAATTTTGATGTTTACATAGATTTTTGCAATTTCTTAAAGAGTTTCTTAAACACATTGCAGGTTTTCCGTTTCTACCTTAAACTTGAGGGACAAAAATAAGACTTTTTTAAACTATGGTTAGTCTCTTATATTGAATTTAACAGAATACCTCTTTGCTCAAATCTTGAATCAAATGCTTTAGAAACCGATGTGATGTTTATTATGCAATACGCCGAATACGCCGCCGACTCCTGATTTTTGTTGTCCATCTAATGTGTGCGTTTGTATGACCGCCATGCATCTAGCTATCTCTATTCGTTATCGTTAATGGCTAGACTTCCTCTCTAGCGTGAAGTTCCATATGGTCCCATTAAAGTATTGAACTACAAGAGCAATTGAGTCGTGCATTTTATGTTTCACCATTCTCGATTAACACTAAACAAACCAATTATTCTTTGGACATAAGGTGATTCTCTGCCAACTGTGATTCTTTGTGCCCAGTGCTTTTTTGTAACTTAATATAAAATGTTCTCATGAATTTCTAGTTTGAATTGGGGAAATGAGTTTTTACTAAAATTTATATTAGCAATTATTTAAAAAAATGCAACCCCTTCTCCTTGGCTTGAAAAAGTATACTCAAAATGTCAGTAAAATTAATTAATTAAATCTATTATCATCCGATAAAATTGTTATCCAAATGAAAAAAAAGTATTTTAGACAACAACACTAGTTTCAATTATCAATCTCCTTTTGATTCCATAAATCACGTTGAAAACCTTCTATTGTCTAAGGAATTAATTTTAGTATTTTTTTAATTGTTTTTTTTTTTTTTTTTTTTTGTCTCTTCAACATTTTTTTAATATCGAATTCAAAGTTTTTGACAGAAAGACGGCGATATTTTGTTGGTAAAATTTAATTCTTATGTGAAAACTAATTTTTAAATAAAATAGTAAAAGAGCATGATTTAAAAAAAGTGTTAGCAAACGATTCTAAGCCAGGGTTCTTTAGCATAGTAAGCTCAACATTTCTGATCTCCAAATATAAAGCGCAGTTTCTATTTGCCTTTTTTGTTTATAAATTCTAAATTTGTTTGCTTCAGGAATTAACATAAATTGTTTACAAAAAAATCCGTGTTATGTTATTTTTTGTAGATATTATTTTACTTTTCAAGCTAAAAATAAACACCTTGAAGGCCAAATAATTTCAATCTTTATCACTTTAAAAATTATCATATTTTGATTCGATGAAGTACTTAATTAACCCCAATTTCTAGAAAAAATAAATTCAACCAATTCTTTTTTCAAAATTATTTTAAAAAAATTAAAAAATTGATTTTTAAATATGTACGAATACTTTTTGTAGTAGATAAGTTTTTTCCTTTAAAAAGTCTTTGAAAATTGATTTTTGAGACCATTTTAAGTAAAACCGAAACTGGAAATATTTCCTTTCGCAAAATCTTAAATATTCTCTTTTTATGTAACTTGTGAAAATATGAACATATTTATATTTTTTTACCTTGACCTCGATCCATAGAGAAAAATATAAATTTTGTTGGGTCAAAAAATAATGGATAAATAAAAAATGTATTTTGGTTTTATTTGTATTTTGATTTAGATCCATAAAGAAAAATATAATTTTTGTTGGGTAAAAAATAATAATAAATAAAAAATGTATTATATGTATTATATAATACGACAATTTGTCAGTCGTGTGGATCCAGCTTAATTTTCCTAGGAACGGGCGGAATATTTATGATATAATTTCTTTCTTTTTTTGGAAAAAAATAAATTTTATAGCTTAATTTATATATATATATATATATATTTTTTTAAAGGAATCATAAAATTTAAATTCAACTGTCTTGCCTAGATTAAACGCACTTGGACTAAAGTTCTCAAAAATTCTTTCAATTGAATTGTATTTTCTATTGTTTTGTTCACCTTCTTCGTATACGTACTTTGTTTTCAGTACTTCAAACCTGTTTAAGAACTATAAGAGCCAGTCTGCTCTACTTTATTTATGTCATGATAGTTACTCAAAAGTAGTTTTGAAATTCCCTGAGAAAGATCAATTAGATGAAAGAAATGTATTAGCATAAATATACTGTATAGATACATATTTATACATACCCTTCTCTTATCTACTTATCATACATACAAATTAATTATATTATTACATCATTTTTCAAAAAAAAAAAATAACTCGAAATTTAAAAATCATGAAGATGACGGTTTTTTGTAAAAAAAAAGAATATCCAAAATCTTTTTCCAATTTTATTTGAAAAACTAAAGACTATAATAAAAAATTTTAAAAATAAGAATATAATATTCAATTTGCAATTCTTGATTTGCTCTTTCAAGAAAACAATCATGTATAATGCAAGAAGTTGGCCATATGGTTTGATTGAAATTGGATATCATTGTCAACACTAACTAAGGCTTTGCTTTCAATGAAATATTTACAGTCGCTGAACATGAACGCTTTGTTTGCAATTTTAAAATAGAATTCTAATTTTAGATACATTATATCTTTTGCAATTGTTTTTTCATCTTGTGACTCTGTTGCGTTGTTCAAGAATACGACAATAAAAACTTCATTTTTAAATTAGAACTTTTTCTACTTCTACTTTTAAAAGAATTAAGAATTGATAAGGGAGAATGGAAAATATAAACTAAATTATTCCATGTTTATCAAAATTTCATCAACGGTACATAAAACTATTGAAACTGAGAGTTTATTTATTTTAAAATGGAAGTTAAACAAATCAAATAAACTAAGTTTCTTGGTATAAGGTTATTCCAATATCAAATCCTGCTTTAATGCAAAATATCGGTGATCTGCAGTTCAAATTCAAGAAATTGTAAAGCTTTCAAACATAACTCAAATCAATTTAATTAAATTTTTATTTCAATTTGGTGTACAAGTAAGACTTTTGTCTTATATAGCACTTAAAATATGGTTATAAATTTAAGATATACGAGTGTCGAGTAATTGAGTACATAAATATAATTCCTAACTGTAATTAAAAAATATTTTTAAAATAAAATTATTGAAAGAATCCCGAATTATCATATGATGATTAATCTATGATTTGTTTTAAATATTTTAGTATACTCTATTTTTAAGATTTTCAATTGCAATGTATTTTTAATAATCACTGATATAGAGTTTGGTTGCATAAATAATAAAGAGGCGTAAGTAATTCAAGTACCTAGTTGTAGTTGGGTGTTATTAGATTAAACCTTCTGACAGATTGAGTGAATTGAAGTATTTCATAAATGTAATTTTTAAAGATTTTGTGCATAAACATAGAACGTTTTTCGATGACCTTTACGATTCAGTTTCAAACACCAACATAAAAATTTTGATAAACAGACAGCGTTTTCTGCCTTTTTTATCTCTGCCTTGTAATGCTTTTTTTCAAAGGCTCAAACAATAATGTGAAAGTTTGACGGGGCTGGTCAAGCGACACTTTGTAGTCGCAGGTTTGGCAGTGCGCATCCTGTCTTTTCCACTTAATTTTTTTTTTTCACGGTACTGTCCATTCCGAGTAAAAGTGTACTTGAATAAATGAAACGTGCATTTATATTGCAGAAACAAATGCTGATTTTTTGTTAAAAGACGAGAACATTTGTTTGCGATAGTTGGGGTTAGATGCCTTAATAAATAAATAAAACAGACGATTGAGTCGTAAGAATTTGCTCTTGCAGTTCAAAGGCTAGAGCGTAAAAGATGTAAAGTACTGTCCTGGGTATTTATATAATTTTAAAATATAAAGTTAAAATTCTCGTTAAAAAACGTATTTTTCACTTTCTTTTGGCTCGATGTACATACATGGATTCATAACCCAAAGACGGTGTGTTATTTTTTCTCTATAAATGTAATCTTAGGTTTAATTAAAATCCCTAACATTTTTTCTTCACGAAACAAATTAGTTAAAAAAGGTTGCGTATACGCCATACAACGATTTTTCCCAAATTATTTTTCGTTTAATTTTAAGAGGTCAGATTAAAAATTAGATATATTAGATACATGTAATTGACATGTGTTATTTTGAAATAATTCCAGTTGCTGCAAGCTATTATTATAGGCCTGTTAATGGGGGTACCGTGTCAAATCTCCCAGAACTCAGAAACAAAAAAAAAAAATTCGGGCGATTTGACATTTTATTAAATAGATAGATATATTTTATTTGTTTATAAGATTTGCTTTTACATTTTATTATATGTAAATATTTTACTGACCAATTTGGAGTACATATAATTTAAAAAAAAGTGGAAAAGATTAAAATCTTGTTTTTTCAACGGTACATATTATCAGATAAAAAAATTGTCTTTTACATTAAATTAATAAAAAACTAAAGGCTGCTAAAATCTTTGAATATGTGCAGGAATAAAAATTTAACTTAAGATCCCCTGAAAAAGTAATAAAAATTAATGAATTATGGCTTTCTGAGTAAAAATAAAACAGTATAAAATTTGTTTTTAATTAAAATTGCACTACTAAAAGGAGTCTGATGATCGGCCTGGCAGTCGTGAAATAGCTATGACCCCAGCCTATAAAAACTTGCTGGCAGCTCACCCAAGTGTTGTTGTTTCATTCAAACCCTTAAAAAGTATATACGTTCTTTTGTGATTGAAAACCTTTATAAAAAATCAATTTTTGGTTTTTAGAAAATTTTTAAGGTCTTAAAAATTCACATTGATTTATGGTTTACAACAACTGTATCATTATTATTTTTAGTTTTATTATTATTTACAAGTTGAATTTTAAATACTCCTTTTGGAACTATTTATTTTACAAAAATGTTTACAGACTGAATTACTACAATATCTACATGTATGGAACTTCAGTTCTAACTGACTAATTGATAAAAGTCAACTTAATTAGAAATAAATTGTTTAAATTTTTGTGTGTTAATGTGTATGTAATGTATTTTTTTTTTAATTTAATGTATTTTTTTTTATTTTTAAGAAAATTTTTTTTAAGTACATATTTATTATGTGGAATAAAAACTTTTCGAAAAAGTCATTAATAAGTTTAAAAAAAAAAAAAAGAAAACTACAGTAAACACTCGATATGGTGAAGTAATTAAAACCAGGCCTGTTCACTATTTCGAGAGATTGTTCACTATTTCGAGAGAGAAGTTTAAAAGGTTTTCCAATGTGAATTTGATACAAAATAAATATTTTTTAATTTTTAAAGCTTTAAACAATTTTTGAAAAATGTTCACTTTTATTTGTTTGTTGCTTATCTTTAAAATGGTATGCACTGATTTTTTTTGCAAACTTTTCATAACTTTAATACCTGATTTTGAGAAAACATTTGCAAATATCTTTATCTTTTTTGAACAAATTTCAGCATTTATCTTAATTTGTTTTCACAATAACAATATGTCACAAAAGTTAAAATACAACATCAACTTGTGTTAAATGGGTCAAAGGGATACCTTCTTTCCTGTATGACTGTACAAAACACTCAAATGAACGGTAAAATATCTTAAAAGAAAGTGTACAATGCTCTAAACGCGGTGCAGCTGGAATATTCTTGTGAAATATTGAAGAAAAAAAATGAGTGTTCACTATATCGAGATACCTTTTGTTTACTATTTAGAGTAGCCTGTATACAAATTTGGAGAGTTCACTCTTCCGAGATTCACTATATCGAGCGTGTACTGTAACTTTAGATTTAGAAAATATAAAACATACTCATTCGAAGGTTTTGTACACACAAATTAATTTCAATCCATTTAGTAGACAATGAGGAAGTCAAAAATCAATAAAATCTTCGCAACATCGAGTTTGTTCAAAATCTCCAGTTGGATTTTTTTACAAATACATATCTTCCCATATACACATGTAGACTGTAGAACCTATATTATGTAAGTAAAAAAGTATCATAAGGTCATGATAAGTCATGATAATTAATTTTGTATTAATGTACAAATAAAACTTTTGCGGTTTTTAACCAAACCATATCTTTATTAATTATGTGATAGTGATATACATACGTATGTATATAAACATAATTTAATAAGATACACCACTTTTAAATATATTTCTCCAATACATGAAAAAAAGGTATTTTTGCTGTAAATTTTGTATGAACGTACATATTCTTAAAAAACACATTTCCTCTATGCTTTGTAGTATTTTTAAAGTCTGAAAAAGTCGATTTCGTGGAACCGTCCATCGGTCCGTTCGTCCATTGTTATTTGAGCTTGAGCCTCAACGATTGGACCGATTTATTTAACATTTGGTACAGATTGTTTTATGTTCTATATAAGGGAAATCCGCCCATCTATAAATGGTAACTTCTATGCAACGATTTTGGATTTTTCAAATTTTCTAGAAAAAAAAAAAGATTAAATTTATTAATACCTGTAATGACCAAATTAATAAGTAAGAAAACATGCTCTTAACGTTTTTTGAAAAAAAAAATACCCAGAACGGAAATAGGCATTCCACTTATTTTGAGAAAATGGTCTCTTTTTTGGTTTGTTTGTGAATATCTTTTCAATTATTAGACCGCTATTGTTATAATTTGGATCATAACATCTATTGTTTTAAATAAGTTGAAACAATATTGATTTTAAAATTTTGGATACAAAATTGTTTGAAAAAAAAAATTAAACAAAAAATCCAATTTTTTTAGTACTTTTGACTTTTTTTAACATTTTCTTGTTGAAAATATCATTTTCTTACTGAAATATTTACATGCTACATTACATTTGTTTACCACAAAAGCAAGTTTGTTCCAACCAGTCGGTCAAATTGTGTTCAGTACAATTGTAATTTGTATCACCTTTGACGAGTAAATGACCTCTTTTAAAAAGCGGCATTTCAATGGATGGACTTTTATTATCATGATAATTTATAATAACAGTTGAAAAATGGTTCAGATTTTATATACAAATTTCTCAAAATTATCTTTTGAAAATTCGATTTTTCGATTTTTTTTTTCAAAATTAATTTTTTACCTGTGCATTAATAAATGCTTAAAAATAGTAAACCGCTTTTTTTTTTAATGTATTGAAAATTGTATCTATAAAAAATTATTTCTTTAAAAACCGGTCCAACGATTTTTGTTTCTTTTACCAGAACAATAGTTTTTAAAATATTAATGTACAATTACATAAACAAATACTAAAAGTACTTTTATCAAAAACCCTCTTAAATCAGGCCAATCTCTCCCTCTTTAGTTTCACCAATCTATAAAATGGAAAATTCAGGGCAATTTTTGTTAAAATCGAGTTCTCTTCAAATCCCTGGAAAAAAAAATTGGTTTTTTCTTTCTAATTATCGAAATGTATGAGAAAAAATGAAAAAGCATTATGTATTGAAACAAATGCCAAAATAAATCGGTAAACTTCTTCAAGATCAAAATAAAACATTGGGCTGCTGCCGAAAGGTTTTTATAAAGTGAGCTTCAATTAAATTTAACAATGAATGCACATATAAAAAGAAGAGAAAGAGGCAAAAATTAAACAGAAGCAGACAAAAATGGACTAATTGATATTGTATCTCCAAAAATTGAAAATTAAAATTTCATTGAATTCCTGAACAACAACTTAAAGGTGCTACCTCCAATTGTATACGAATTAATTTATAATTCGTTTTAATTAATTATTTGGCTGGAGATATAGCTATTTCAAGGGGTGCCAAACCCTATCATCAGTCTCCTTATTAGTGGTGCTGAGCTTTAATCCAATTTTATTTGAAAAACTTTCTACATGCACACCATAGGGATCGAAATCGATGAAATTGACGGAATAAAGAATGGTCAAGTCTAATAAACTGACAATCTAGTATGAATAATACAATAAATAATAGAGCCTACGATTCAGTCCGTTTATTTGAAAAACTACACGCAAATAAAAATCCGTTCTCTTAAAACACGTGTATTTATTTGCTTGGTATCCTTGTATCCGGATATTAAGCATACACGGATCTTTATTACACGGATTCTTAATACACGGAATGGTTTTTGATTTTTATCTTTTCAAGGGGTGGGCTTACAAGCTCAAAATTTTGAGAGATAATGAATATTATAGATTTTTATTTTTGGTGATTTTCCAAAAAAAATCGATTTTTAAAGAAAAAATTAAATAATTCTAAATTTAAATCCACTGACAGATTCGACTACCCAGTCGTTGTCGTATTTTTATCAAAAAAATCCCATAAATTTGGCCCTCTCCAGTGATGATTGGATTATTTAAAATACACGGATCTTCGGATACACGGACACACGGACGCACGGATGCACGGATACACGAAATACACGGATTCGAATCCGGATATTATAAGAACACGTGTATCCGTGTTTTTAAATATCCGTGTAAAAGGGAGCTCTAATAAATAATAATGAAAATTAAAATGTTTCAAAATTTGTTCTCCATATGTCAGCTAGGAAATCCACTTGGTAACTGATGACATTTCAATGACACTTTTAAAATTTAATGAGCCAAAAATGGGCATTTAGTTTATAAGGGTGTTTAAAAGGTTGTTCAATTTAAATGTACTTGGTGAAACCAAAAAATCCCATTTTAAGGTTTAGAAGCCTGTTAAATGTTTAAAAGTTCTTCGTGAAATCGCCGTAAGTGTAAGTTCGGATGATCCAGTCATATGCATTTTATTTTTAAAAGATTTTCCCTTGCGGATTTTGTCTTTACTTGGTTTCCACTTGGGGATTTTGGCTTCGCGGATTTACTTAATGGGATTATGACTTTTGGGAAAAAATCACTAACTCAACTCCTTCTTTTTAAATATCTACCTAGACATCGAGCAAGAACCTTAACCTTTGAAAATGCTAAAACTTGTGTTTAAATAAACATTTTGTAGCTACAAGAATTCATTCAAAATAAAAACCAATATATAAAAAGGTTGCGTATACGCCATACAACAAAATTATTTTTCGCATGAGGTGTGACAAAAAGTTAGAGCGTGCAGATTTAGTCGATAAGGGGCGTCGAATCCCCCCCCCCGTTCAGCCAGGAGGGACAATTTCCTGAAAAATTGACTTAAAACAGAAAAATAAAAATGCCATTCTATACCTTTTTGTAAAGCCAGAAATCTCTGTTTATATTTTAGATGCAAAAATGGCTTTTAGTTTTTGAGAAAATTAGAATTAATTAAATTAAAAAAAATTGATGCTTTTTACAAAAAAAGTTACAATTTCCAAAAATATGAAAGAATTAATTAGTTAAATAAATAAAAGATATTATTTTAAATAACTTAAAAAACACTTATTTTATTTATTTATTTACTTAAATGCATTTCGGAAGCTATGCTTCCATCGTCAGTAAGTTTTATATTAATAATAATAAAAAAAATTTTTTTTGATATATTAAATACAAATAACTCATTACAAACAAAAACAATCTACACAAACAAATTTATAGTGAATTTAAGATCTATTATAAAATTTTTTGAAAATTGGATCTTTTATTGGTCCATCGTTGGTTGCAGTATGGGTTCACATTTAAGTCCATTTTTGGCAAATTTATTCATGTCACATTTAGAAACTAAAATGAAAAATGAAAGAAGTTTTCCAAGATACATAGATGATGTGTGGGCCATAGTTAAAAAACAAGAACTTCGAAGTCTAATAAACTTACTAAGTAGAACAGAATATCCAACAATCAAATTTACTTACGAAGAAGAAATAAACGGAAGGTTAAATTATTTAGATTTAACTATAATTAGAAAAGGTGAAACTTTCGAGTTTGATATTTATCGAAAACATTCAAATACTCTAATATATATAACATCGGACTCTTTTCATCCATTTGAACACAAAATATCAGTTTTCCATTCAATGATTTTTAGAGCTTTAAACATCCCGATGACGAAAGAAAGAGAATACATTGAAATACGAAAGATCAAAGAAATAGCTAAGATAAACGGATATACAGAACAATTAATAGATGATCTCACGATTGCACATAGAAGAAAACAAAACTTAAGAAATTATACAACTTTAGATTTAATCAGAAATGAAAACGATGAACAAAAGAAATGGTCAAAATTCAATTTTTATCCAGAAATGACATCAAAATTAAGACCAATTTTTAGTAGGCAAAACATCAAAATGAGTCAGTGTAGTGAGATAAAACTCAAAAATGTGATTAGTGGCTCAAAAGATAAAATTGAGAAAAATCAACAATCAGGAATGTATACTATTGGATGCAGCGATTGTAGGAAGGATTATCTAGGACAGACAAGAAGACCAATCATGAAAAGGTTCAAAGAACATTTTGCACATGTAAAATATGTACAATGAACCTGAAAAGTCGAGTGTTGCACAACACACGCTGGAGAATAACCATAATTTTAGCTTACAAAATTTGAAATTAATTCGCAATGTAAATAATCATTATGAATTAGATGCTTTTGAATCTCTTTACATTTTCAAAAATAGAAATAATTTAATGAATAGTGACGATGGACCAATAAAAGATCCAATTTTCAAAAAATTTTATAATAGATCTTAAATTCACTATAAATTTGTTTGTGTAGATTGTTTTTGTTTGTAATGAGTTATTTGTATTTAATATATCAAAAAATTTTTTTTTTTATTATTATTAATATAAAACTTACTGACGATGGAAGCATAGCTTCCGAAATGCATTTAAGTAAATAAATAAATAAAATAAGTGTTTTTAAGTTATTTAAAATAATATCTTTTATTTATTTCATGAAAAAACACGTTAAAAATCTCCAATATCAAATCAATTGAATAAGTTACTAATTTAGATCAATTGGAGTTATTTTCAAATCGTTCTATCGGTTTAAGGTTAAATCTCAAATTCGATAGCCTTGATACAATGAATATACATAATGTACGTACATAGATATGTATGTATGTATATTATATGTCTGACAACATATTACTTGTTTTTTGTTTTGCCTTTGTAAAACCAAATATGTATCGAATTAATAAAACTTAAATTTAAGTGCATACAAATAAAAAGACTGAAACAAGAGAATAAATAGCATGTTCGTTTTTATTTTACTCTATAAACAAAATTAAATTTTAACATTGCAATTGTTTTATTGATTTAATTAAAAAAAAAGATTTCACCACATTTTACAAAATATGTATAACTATAGCACGTCTTTTTTTCTAGACGCATATTTTCAACGATCAGTTCGGTTGACAAAACACTAGGAACAAAAATAAATAAACAACAAAATTCAATTCAAATTATGTCATACCTACGAACAAGTACATACTCGTATATAAGTATGTATGCAATGTTCATATATTTTAGCGGTGTACATGCTGTGATGACTTCATTTTTAATTTACTGTCTGAGTTCTTATCCGCTTTACTTTACCCACACATATTAAGAATAATATGTAAATTTGTTTTGATCACATAAACAAAAAATAATAAAGATATTGTCAACAACGTTTTTAGCCGGCTCGGATAAAATAAACAAATTGTGTTTGTTTTATTTTATTCGCTGCATTCCAATAACAATGCAAAAACAGACTTTTTAAGTTTCAAATCAAATCCTGCTGCTCAAGTGCTTCGTCAATCTATTTGAGATATTTAAAAAAGAAATAATTATTGGTAAATATGACATCAAATAATTATTTTAAGTAACCTTCACAAGCTTCCGATGTAAATCACAAAATAATTGTATACAAAATACATCAATAATCGCCAAGCTTACTCTCTTAAAATACAGTACGCATATTGTCATTCACAAAAGCTTCGAGAAAGAGAACATTCTAAAGCTCACTCACTCAGTCAGAGCTGAACCTATTTACCAATTTGTTGCATTTTATGTGAAGCTGTCTGAAAAACAAATCTATTTTCGATTTTGACAACATTCTCAGCTATACATGAAAATACACATTTCTATGAAAAGTGTGACCAGACTATGTATCTTAAAAATTATAACAATAAGAGAGAATTTTTTAAATGGGTGTATGACTAACATTTGTAATTGTATGTTTCCTGCAAACTCTGAAATTCCGTTACTTAAAATTTTCGATATATTGTTAAAATCTCTAATGCATAACGTTGTTCAAAATTTTAAATTCTACACCCAAATCCCAAAATAATAATAATGCATAAACTATACTGTTACCGCTTATTTTAAAAATCTGGAATGAACGTTGTTTTAAATTTATAGGAGGTACAAACGAAATATTTAATGCCGAAATATTTGTTGCAGAAACAAGATTTTTAGTCTTTCTCGAATGATTTTGATGTTCTGCAATCGAATCGAATATCTGAACCATTCAATTGGGTATGGTTTTTGAGATATTCTTCTTCATAATATAGTAAAAAAAGGGTTTTGTGATTTATTTACTCGTACATCACCAAAACAATAACTATTTTCCAAAAATTCCGTACGACAACTAAAAGTACTATTTTTTGTTCTCTCCTTAAAATTTTATTTTGAGTCTTTCCAGTTCTTTCTGTCCTCTTATAAAAATCCTTGGCTGTTTTTCCTGCATTTTTTTTATTACAATCACCTAATTGAGTTTTTATTAAGACAAAAAGTTTCGTCTTGTTGAGGGTATTGTTTATTTTTTTAAAGCTCAAAAACTTCATTTCTAGTATTATTACAATATTTGCAAAGTTTCCTATTGTTTTTATTTTAATATAAAGTCAATTTATAAAGAGAAAAATACTTTCCATTGATGCTACGCAAATTTAAATCAATAACAAATGTGTACATAGTATATTACATATATTTTTTGAAAACGAATAATAGTTTGTCTACTTTGGTCACATCATCCATGACATCATTAAAAAACTTGTGCTTTGTACGATTCTATGCTCTTTATCGCTTTCAATGCCTCTCACTGTCACTTCTAGAGATACGATGACGATATAAGGGGCTTATCGTTGATATTTCGAGAACGATTCCAAACGTACTTACCTAAATATATACTATAATGACTAAATTTGTATTTAGGATATGCCTGCCCCTTCTGTCTTCTTTAGTAAATTATTGCAAGTTCATTTCTTCTTTATAAAATTCAACTTGAATCTTATTCTTGCGGTGCCATGGCAATTTTAGTTTATTATATTATATACCTACTTTTTTTTTGTGTGTCGCAGTCACACAACTTTTTTGGGGTTGGCCTTCTCGTTTGAGAAGCAAACTTTTGGGGGACTCAGAAAAATCGACCAACGAAGTTCTCAGTTTAATTTATAATTTAGCGTTAAGCGGACGTGATAGACTGGATGGCTGGAAATCGTTGCATTACAATAAAAATAATTATTAAAAAAGCAGAGCGCATTAATTAGGATAAAATATATATACACGTCAAATTAATACAAGTAAAATAAAGGATCAAATACGTTCAGAGGATACAGGAATACGCTAAGGATTTACAGTTTATTTGGTTACTGGCAAAATTTTATTTTTGAAGGTTATACAAACGACAGTCAGTACTAGCAAAAGGTTTGTTTGCCGGTTTTATTGGATTCTTTCTTTGGAACTTCATTTTGCTTTCGACTCGATTAAGTCATCGGTTAAAATACGCGTGCAAGGTCGTTAAGTATTAAAATAAATTCCCTCACAATTTTTTTTTCGAAGAAAATAATTTATTCATCGACAAGTTTTAAAAATATTCGGCGGTTCATTCAAAGCAAAAGCAAGCGAGAACGTTGTAATGTTTAAAAATATAAAACTCATAGATAATCTTTCTGCGTAGTTTTTTTCTTGAATATATTTTTATCCAAGAAAAATTTAGTGGAAATAGTTTTTCCTATTGTTTAAAAACAAAAAAAATTTGCTGGCATTTATCCAAGCAGGCTTCAACTATGTCTATTTGGATGTTTAAAAAGACATAATGAGATCACAACTAAATGATTGCACTATCGATACAAACATAAAGCCTTTACAAACCATACAATGGATATCAGAATAAAGTCATGATAAGATAATATTTTGCCTTAGGCGATATTATTAAATAATCTTGGAAAGCATTCGTAACATAATATATAAAAAATAGTAAGCTTAAATGCAATCTCTGTCATTTATAAAAGATTTTTTTTCTAAAATGACAACTTGAAGAAAGGTTTTACTATTTTTATTCAATCGAATTTCAAATTTACCTACAAATTAATAAAGAAATAATAGATTCTCATTTTTAAAGCCATTTAATGATTTCAGTCAGTATTCAAAGAGATTATTATTTATACGCCAATGTCTGTACCTACATGCACACGTGAACACAAATATTTCAAGGCAAGGGACCTATACCAATTTAAAGAATATACAAATGCGAGTATGGAAACAAGAAACGTTAAGACAAAAATAAATTTCCTTGTGGCAAAATAAATATACGAAATGGTGAAACAGTTCGCACGGTTACGAGAAAATATTGAATTTAGAGCTTTTTCAGAATTTTTTGCTCGGGTACGCCGCAGAAAAAGGCGGAATATGATTTTAGTAGAGATTATCTCTTATTCTGTCTAGGATTCAAATTGTTTGTTGTGCGTTATACTTTTAATAAAGACGAATATTTTAATTAGATATTTAATAGGTTTAAGAAATATCGAATTTTATATATATTTACTTTTTACTTTATAGATTGAACGACGACCTTAAAGATAAAGACCGAAAGGTAAGCAAGGATTTAGAAGAAATTGAAAATATCTTCCATCGTATATCCGAACTGCAAGATAAATTTAATACGCTTTTGGAAAAAATAAGCGAAATACATGTATTTGATGCTAATGTCATTAAAATAGAAGAAGATTTGAATAAAATTCGGACGTCCGCTAACCAAACTGTAGAAGAAGCGAAGAATTTGATTAAATCAACACAAGAAAAATACTTGAAGCAACAGAATCTTATTCCAGCGGACATAGCGCAAGAATTTACTGCTTTAGAGTTACTCTCTGAAAGAGTACAAGGTGACATGGATACAAAACAAAGAGAATTTAAACGTGCCAAAACGGTACGCACGGAATATTTGACCGGTGTAGATGAAATTCAAACATGGCTCCAAAAAGCTGAAGTTCAAATTCAAGATCGTACTTTAGAACCAGCAAAATTAAAAGAAGACCTACACAGAATCAACCAGGAAATTGGTGGAATTTATGAAAAGTTTAACTTGGTCAAAAACAATGGAGGCGCAATCATTGAGAATTGCCGAAACAGTGAAGAGAAGATATTGGTCCAAAACACCATTGATCAGCTTGCTCAGCAATTGGGTCAAGTAAGATCGTGGTTAGATGAAAAGAAACAACAAGTTGGTGACAGCTTGGATGCATGGACTAGGTTTATGAATTTGTACCAAATTGTGATGACATGGGTGGCTGAGAAGAGGGCATTCCTTGAGGAACCACTTGATTTGAAAACTCTACATGAAACTCGTCAGAAGTTGAACGATTACTCTAATGCCTGCAAAAGTATTAAGCCTATTGTTAAACATTTGAGCGAAATGGATAAAGAATTGGAACATATTGGCCAAGTCACATCGATCGGCGATCTCAAGACTAAACTGGATGAAGCGGAGGAAGCTAAAGTTGGAGTGGAGGCGATTTTACTTGAAAGGGTACTTAGTCTTGAAAGGCTTTTAATGACCGTTATATAATTTGCATCTTTTATTATTTAGAATGCCTTATTACAAGAAACCAGCGAAGAATGGGATCAATGTGAGCGAAAAATAAAGGACATCCGTAGTTGGATTGAGAAGACGAAAACTTCGCTAGATTCAACCCAACATAAGAAAAAACCACTGAGAGATCAGTTAGGCTTTTGTGAAAAGACTGTAGCCGATATAAATGTGCAAAAGACTAAATTGAGACTATCGATTGAAAAACTTGAAGTAATTCCAATAGTTAATGGCAAATTAGTTCTTTTTCGATGTATTGTTTTTTTTTCTTTAGGTTCATTTCCGTTCTGGTATTGGTGGCGATCCCCGACTTAGCGAAAATGTTGATGATCTTTTGCGTATTCTATCCGAGCTTAATGATTTGGTGAAAAGCAAGTCTACAAGCTTGGAAGAAACGCTAAGTCAAATCGATGTTTATCAGCTCCAGATGCAGTCTCTAAGACAGAAAATAATTCAAGAAGAACAACAACTTCGTCTAGTCATGGCGCCAACATATTTGCCCCATGATCGTGAACAGGCGTTAGTTGAACAACAGGTACGTACCTTTATTAAAATATCTTGATGTTATACAGGGTTTTTCTTTCTATCAGAGAAAATAATTAAAGCAATTCTTAGAGTTTCTTTAGATCAATATTTTGTGGCTAACTAGGGAAAATGTTATTCAAATTTTCAAACTCAGTAGACAAAATTCAGGAAATTGCAAACTAAAATAATCCGATCTTAAGTTCGTTTTTATATATATACATACATGTGGATACATATATGTTCTCATCTTTTCCGTTCTCCATAAACGTTTTGTTTCATGCGTGCACAAATTATCGAAATCATTTCATCCATCTACATTCTACATAGATATCTGTGTGGCCCTTTTGTTTGATCATATAATAACAGTCACGTGTACTTTAAAATACGAATTCTTCTTCTATAAATCTTTGGAAATAATTATAAAACAGCGCAGAAAATTTTCTTATGACGTCACTGTTATTCTAATTTAAGAAAAAAACGTATCGCTCCAAAAGAGCCAAAAGTCTTCCGTGAGTCATATGAGTTGTAGACAAATATATACAAATAATAATTCAAATAATTATTGTTGGGAAAATGTTTGCTTTTAGTGAAAAGGAAATGATTATATTTATAGACACAATGCACGCATATAAGTTAATTGTTTCGGTTGGTTCCTATGCAGAAATTAATAGGAGACACCCACACATTTGACATTAATTATAAAATTTAGTGTTCGAATTGACATCATTTATTGAGTAATCGTGCCAACACCATAGCCATATTATGTTGGCTCGTCAGTTAAATAATCAAAAACACTTATTGATGATTCAAGAAAATTCTCGTAAGTTTAATTTAATACATAAAAAAAAATAAATTAATATGAAGAAGAAATGATGTGTGTGAGATCTCATAAGAACACGTTTTTGATTGCAATCACAATGTTTGTTTACATTTACTCGTAATTTCCTAAAACAGCACATCTTCGCGTGAATTTTCATAAAACTATTGTAGTTGCTAACATGGTGATGGGTATAATGTAGCCATAGATTCTTTCAGTACTCAATTCTATTCTTTCACTCATTTATTCATTTCGTCCCATCATCATCTTTAAAAATCACAAAAAACACATTTCTATATTGCTATAGCTTTTTGAAATATTAATTAATTACAATGTTTGATTTGGTTTGTTATTACTTAATTTTTTATTTGTATCAGTATTTTGTATACAAACAATAAATTTAATTTTCTCATTTACTTCATAATATAATTTTATTTACCTTTATTCTTTTCCTCTTTTATTTTCATTAATTATTCTGGTGTTGTTACTCTTCTTTAAAAAAACCGAAACCTACAAAAATTAATATATTCATTGAATATAAACAAATACTCTATATACAAAACACCCTGCTCTGCTTTTGTTTTTGTTGAATTTATTTTTACTCAATTACTAACATTTATATTAATGTTATCCCATTAATATTAACAATTTTGTGTTATGTGCCTAATACTTATCCTTTCGATAAATTATCCTCTTTAAAAAAAAATGCATTATCTTACATTAAAAATGACTTCTTCTTTGGTATCTGGGTGCTTATTGCCAAAAACATATACTGTTTGTCTTAAAAAAAATTTAAAATCATTACTTGAAAAAGGCATGTCGGGAACGCGTCAAGAACCTTCATTCTAAAATAACTGCCCGCAATGAGCGCATCAAATTACTCATAAATCGGGGTACCCCGGACGATGCAATCTTAAATAGTTAATCATAGTTATCAATCTTAATTAAAATTACTATTTACATATTATTATTATCGTACTTAAATATTCAAATGAAAGAAAAATATGAGAAGGTATAAACAAGACTAGAATGGAAAACCCATTAATAATGCACTTTATTTGGATTGTTTATCTCCCGAACAATTCCCAAAAAAATGTGAAATTAAAGAAATTATTAGAAATTAAAATTTAATGTATGCCCTTAAAATAAAATCAATATAATTCTTTCACGTCAAAGAATTAAGTTAAAAATAAAATCAATGCCAAGAAACATGAGAAACAGAATTTTATTTAAAAAAAAGAAGAAATTAAGAAATTTATTAGATTAGTAGGGATGGGAAAATTAGGAACATTAGGTAAATTATGTATTTACATTCTTAAAATTTTTTTATGACGAATCTTACTAAAACCAATTTGGCACATCTCTTCAATTCCATTTTCCACGTGCAGGCTGTGCGAACAACAATCGATGATATGAAACAAAAATATGATGTGATAGCCGCCTTATCATATACCCTGGATCCAAATTCAGTGGTTGCAACATCATCAGCTGTATCGATGCTCCTTAAACCATCGAAGTTGGGTTTCACTTATGCCGAAGTGCTATCAGGTAGATCAAGTCCACTGCAGTTTGCAGTCGATCAATCGAAAGAACAAATCCCAAAACCCAAAAAGCCAATTATTTCTTATAACATGCCAGAGCAGCAACAACAATTTGAACTTACATATGACCAAGAGAAATTATTATTGCAACCGCAACAACAGAAAATTGACATAGCTGATGCACCAAACTCTTCATTGTATCAAGAAGAAGCCAATCAGGAAGAAGCTCAAGTCCAAAGTATGCCACAGAAAGTCCAAGTTTCCGATCCAAACTTGCAACAAGTTTCACACACGGATCAATTTATCGTCCAGGAAAAGATATCTGCAGAACAACAAAAGCCTGAAATAAGACGGGCAAGATCTCCTCGACGAAAATATTCGGCAAAAACAAAATTAGAAAACAATACACATTTGCAATCGAATGAATCGAAAAATGCGTTATTTGTTCCAGTTGAACCAAGAGCCCGTTCAAGAAGCCCTATTTGGGTGCCAGGATCAACATCTTATGCCGAAGTACTTCGAGGTGTTGAATTAGAGCGACAACGACAAGAAATACTTTTAAAACAATTCGGTGCAAAGCACAACCAAGACAAGCAAAGTCAACCGGTAAACATACCGTCAAATGAACCTATAAACTATGAAAAAGAAGACAAATCACCGGAACAAGGAGCAACTTCATTAGATTATAGTACTGCGCAACAAGAGGTAAGTGAAGGCTTCACTCAAAAAGAGTACTCTTATCCCAATGTTACAACGTATCAAGAAGAAAATTTCGAAGTTTATCAGCCAACACAACCTGTTCAAGCAACTTTAACGCCTAATCAGTCTTCATGGCAATATTCCACTCAACAGGTTCAGCCTAACTATTATGAACAAATTTTACAGTATCAGCCTCAACAAGCTGCTGCGCAATCTACATACGGCAATTACAATCTAACTCAATACCAGCCGGGATATCAGATAATTGGTCAGTCAATGGCGGGCTATTATCAACAAGCTGGTATAGATACTTATCAGTATCAGACAGCAGGTACAAATATGATTTATTCTGATCAAACTCAATTGTACTATCCACAAGGTGAAGCCTTACCTTTGGACGTCAGCACAATAAGTCTGCCAACATACCAGCAGTCTGAACAAGAAACAATTCTTGCTGTTCCTTCAGCTGAGATTAATGAACAAATTTTCCAATATCAAAATATTCCTCCTGAAGTGGAATCGCATGTAAATATTTCTACATTATCTAGTATAACGCAGTGCACCGAAACACCATTAAACTATGAGAGTAATAAAGCTCAAAGACAAAACCTACAAAATGTTCAAATTTCAGAACCAGAACAACGGCCCGATATAACATTCGGCCAGTTTAGGATGAATGAAATTGATGTGGATATTATAAAGGATTCAAGCCCCAATAGCTTTGAAGCACAACCTCAAGATACTGAGCAACAACAATTTGCTCCAATTCCTCCCGTGGAAGGTGACATAAAGACTTCAGATTCTCAATTCCAACCCACGCCTGAATTTGCTATAGCTAAACCAAGTTCCTCAAATGGAAGTACATATGCAGAAGTATTGTTCGGTCAAATGAACACAAATACAAGGCAAGTTTTCCAGTCATCCAGCATTCAACAACCAAGACAAATATCATTTGTAACTTCAACAAATAGAGAGGAACAAAAACCCCAATATCCTAAGAGGGGGAAATTCGAAACAGCAATTCAGTATCAAACGACTAAATATGTTCGAGACGAATTGAATCAAACTGCAACTACAACGAACAAGGCCTGGCAACGAGCAAAGTCTCCTTCCATGGACTTTAAAGAAATTCAGAGAAGAGAGGACACATATGCTCCAATGCCAATACCTAGGTCACGCTCCAAAAAGCAACCTGATGAAAGGCAAGCGACAATATCCAAGACGAAAGATATTCAAAAAACGAAGCAAAGTAAATATGTAGAGCCGGTTGTTTCGGATGAAACTACCGCTACTACGTTGACAACTTCTAAAACAAATGTTGCAACCACCAAGAGTAGTATTAAAGAAAAACAATCTTCGAGAGCTCATCTTAAACAAAAGGGGAGAGTTGAGCTCAAAGAGGAGGAAATTAATTTAGGAAAATCTAAAGAAGATACACTAAGCACTAAGAAAGCACCCACGGGTATAGAATCTCAAGTTTTGAAAACAGACGCTGAAAGCAGTGGTGAGGAAAAAGAATCAAAGAAAAAGCAACACAAAAAATCTTCCAAAGAGAGTTATCTAAAATTGGGTGCGTCAAAAACTGAATCCATAATGGTAAAGTCTTCGAATGAAGAACAAACTGTGGTTTCGACAAAATCGAAAAAAGCAAAGAAGGGGATGGTTGATGTTAATGAATCGGTCGGTGAACTAGTTGGTGCAGATAAGATTCCCAAAATGAAAAAAGATCACAGTATTGAACTCGTTGTTGATAAGGAACCCATTATCTCTAAACAAGATAAAAAACAAAAAAATACGGAGAATATTCACTTGCAAACATCAAGTTCTGTGATTTCAACCCTAGTAATCGAACCCAAAACTATACAAATCAGAGAAAAAGTTGAAGATGTTCCCACACCATCAAAAAAACATTTGAAAAATCCACTGAGAGAAAATCAGCTGGATGAAAATTTGAAGACCTTGACAGAGGAAGCTCAACGACAGGGCACTGATAAAACCAATAAAGTCAAACAACTTGATAATTCTCAAAGAGAAGAAACAGTTAAATTTCCGGATACTCCTTCCAAAAATATTATAAGTAAAACTGTAACAACAACAAGAAGAATCGTTAAAAAAATAAATTCCCAAGGAGAAGAAATTGTTGAGGAAGACGAACCGCAAGTAGAAACTTTTACAATTTCTGACAGTTCAAATTTGCCAAGTTCCGAAATACATCCAGGTGGTGCTGAAATATCAAAAACATTGCAGGGAACTGGTGTTATAAAGACAACAACAACAACGAAAAGAACTGTTAAACATATACGTTCTCAAGGCAAAGAAAGTATAGTTAAAGAAGAACCAGTAGAAACATCGATTTCTGACACTTTTGTAACACAGCCTGATTTGATTCAACCATCGAATACAGTACAAGAAGGTGGTGTTGTTAAGACAACAACAACAAAGACAACAAAAATAACAAGAAAGACATCTCAAGGCGGCGGCAAAATTACTGAAAATGAACCCCAATTAATTGACGAAAGCAATATATCTGAAGAAATTCCCATCGAAAAAAACTTTGAAACAATTAAGAAAAACTTAAACAAAGCATCCAAAACAAAAAAGAGTCACAAGAAAATTGTTACTCAAGACATGAAAGAAATTGAAAAACAGCCACATGTGAAGAACGCAAGCGAAGCCATTTTGAGTGAATCCCTAGTTTTAAATATTAAAGCTCGTCCTGAAAAGTGTAATACTTTGCCAACAACTCAACTTATAGGTGCAGAGAAAGTTCCTATTACAAATTTTGAAGAAAACATTCTCACAGAAGCAAAAGTGCAATTACCTCAAACTGAACCCCAGGTGCTACCAACCGCCTATGACACAGAAGTGATAAAATCGCCATCTATTCCTGTTGATTTTCAGCCTACCGTAATCCAAACGACTATTGCAACTTCATCTAAAACTAGCAGTCAAACAGCAACTTCATTCGTAGAAAGTCAAAAAATCACTGCAGAAGAGGTTCAGTTGCTTGAACATGCCTTTGAAAATGTACCAAGTCGCACAGAATCTTCAAATACTTCTGAGAAGAAGCACCCAAATATTAATTTAGAAACAGCAAAACCATTAGAAGCTGAGATTACTCCCGTCAAAGACCATGATATAAAAGAAATTATTTTTAATTTACAAACACAAACCGAAAATTTTGAACCAGAAGGAACAATTATCAAGAGGAAAACATCAGACGGCCAAGAAATAATTGAAACTTTTATTGAAAAAGAGGCAGATTTTGAAATGATACCGAAAGACGTAGATGTAAAGATTGAAGATCAAGAACCTGTTAAGTTTGAACAGTCCTTGCCCACTGAACTTAACGATTTTGCAAGAAATAATACTCTTCAGCAAGACACTAACCAACAAACTTGTATCTCACATTCTTCTATAATATCTCAGGGAAATATCGTTAAAACTACAATACTCAAAACAAGAAAGATAATTAAAAAAATAACTTCGGACGGAGAGGAAATTATAGAAAGTGTCGTCGAAGATGAGCCACAAATTGAAACAGTTGAAACTGAGAGGAGTCCAATTACTTCAGAAACAAAGATGTCTTTTATTTCATCTCCCCAAGTTCCTAAATCAGACACAGTTGATAATACTACCATTCCAGAAACGGCAGCAGAAGTTTCAACTTGTCCATCTCAGGAAAATTATTCAATCTTTACCACAACACAATCAAGTGGTGTTCAAAAAGGATTTTCATCGGTAACATCAAAAACTACTCATGGAAGCGTTGTAAGAACGACGACTGTAAAAACTAGACGAATCGTTAAAAGAATCACTGCCGATGGTGAAGAAATCATCGAAAATGTCACTGATGAAGAGCCGCAGATTGAAACAGTGGTTTCAAAAATGTCTCCGAGTGAAACAGTTACAAAAACAGATACTAGAGTTTGGAAAAGTGAGCCTTCTCAAGAAATTGGCAAAAGTTTGGGGGCTTCTGAAGATGTATCAACTGTAGCAAGCTATGAAATAATTAGCCCTTCTCATGATGAAAATGAAATACATATAGGCCAAAACGGCTATAATAAAAGCGATTCAAACATCGCATCCGTGCAATCAAAGAGCATAGACAGTGTAGATGAAACTAGTATTGTACAAGGTGAAACAACTGAATTAGACGAGAATAAAGCTACAAGTAGCAAAATTCAAGAAGAGTTAAATGAAAATTTTTCAAAACCAATTTCAAATATCGATTCAACGGGTGAAGTTCAAATTGTTTGTTCTGAAGAATCGAATAAAAAGAGCGTTGCAGACCCTATCGAATATTCAAGTCATTCTCTAGACAGTTATGGTCAAATTGAAGACGCTGACAAACATACGACTCTGACACGAACGACAACACAATACAAAACTGTTTCGACAAAAAGTACTCATTCTCAAAATCCTTATCAGATTGTTGTTGTTAGCGAAGAAGAATCAGATATGTTGTTATCAAAAGGTAGAACACAAAAGATATCGCTCATTACTCACGAAGAAAAGCTTAAAAACCCGCTAGTTCAAATGCATATGCAACTACCGGATATTACTTTAAAAATAAGAAATACCATAACTGAAGACGTATCATCTCAGAATTCAAATGTTGAGTTAGGAAATATTAATGTAAGACCAACTGAAGATCAGTTTTCTCCCAAAAAAGAAAATAGGGATAATAATTCAGAAAAAGACACTCAAACTAAGCCAAATCAATTATCTGAGGTTTCGAAATTGAAGGAAAAGTCTATCATGCCAGATGATATGACCTGTGAGGAACAAGAACTATTTGAAGAGATTCATAAGAAACTTACCAAAAAAGATAAGAAAAAACGTCCAGGTATACCGGAAGAGTTTCGTAGATGTAGTGTAGGCAATGACCCCAAAGTTAAAGAAACTACTGTTGAAACAAGTTTGGGCAATGTATATTCTATAAGTCAGAAGCTCATCAATCAAGAACGAAGCCAAACAAGCGTGATTTCAAGTACTTCGACCGAGGTATCTAAAAACCTCAAATGTTCTTCAGATATCACTTCAATTTTGGAAGCCGAGAAAGAAGATAAGGAAATATTTTGTAAGAATACGAATTCATCTTTGTGTCCCGAAGCTCAATTCCCAGAAGGCCAAGAAGAAGAGCAACCTAATATTATAGTTGATGTTCCCACTAAACCCAACACAGACCTAAGTTCAATCCCTTTTAACAATACAGATAACACTTTACAGACACGAAGTTTAATACTAGAAAGCGATAGGCGCGTAATAAAAGAAGAATTAAGTAGCCATGTCAGTAACATATTAACACCAGCTAATCTTGCACCAATACCTAGGCTAGCAATAACTCATGCCATTAATTGTTTTGAAGTGCCACGTTATGATTTAATGCTTTTAAATAGAGCAGAAGCTGTGTACTACAGGGTTTCTGGTAGAGAGGTAAAGAGTAAAGATAAAGCCGAAGTTGAGTGTAATATCCCACTGGATTCACCCGAACCTGATCCAATCATGGTGGAGAAATTAGAGGTAAGAGTTATTCCATCAAATGCGGAAGCATTGCCTAATCATTACAATTTCGAAGTGTCTTCATATGATACTTCTTTATTAACTAAGGCTGAACGCCTCCATGTAACCTTACTAACACAAAAGTATGCAATAGAAAACAATACCAAGGTAGATTTAGACCATGTGACTCAAAAAGATGCAGTCGATGAATCGATTTTGATAGAGTTGAATAAAATCGAAGTAATGGAAACATCTAAACCTATTGGTGTTGCAAAAGACATTCGTCCAGATTCTTTAGTGAAAGAAGAAGATAAATCATATGAAACATCCCAAGTTATCCAAAAAATTGAACAATATAATTTGACAGAAGCTAACAAAGTTAATACAGCCGTGGAAGAAATAACACCTTCTGCTGTAGAAGAAAAATCAACAAAGAAAGAATATGGTGGTCTTCCAATTGATGAGTCAATAATATTTTCATCAAACGAAGAAACTATAGTTGACAAAGCAATTGCTGAAGAAAAAGAAGTGCAAACAGAAAAGACTAAATTATCAACTGATAAAATAACAGTTGTCGAGCAAATCGAACCAGTAACTGTGAATATTAAAGTTTCAGAAATCGAAGTCGTCAACGAAACCGAACAATTTCATTCGTCGGTAGATGAAAGAACAGAAGAATCAACAAAACCTGTTGATCTACAAGAAAAACCCAACAAAATTGATTATGTTGGTCTTCCTATTGACGATACTACAAATGCTTGGATGGAAGTTCTTGATGAACCAATGGTAATTATATCAGATGAAGAAGATCCTTCTAAAAAACCACTTGCTACCGAAAAAGATGTGCAAACAGAAAAGACTAAATTATCAACTGAAAAAATAGCTCCTCAGGAAGTTGTTGAACAAACCGAACCAGTAGCTGTAAATATTAAGGTTTCAGAAATCGAAGTCGTCAAAAGAGCCGAACAACTTCATTCGACAGAAGAAAAAACAGAAGAATCAACAAAACTTGTTTATTTACAAGAAAAACCCAAAAAAATTGATTATGTTGGTCTTCCTATTGACGACACTACAAATGCTTGGATGGAAGTTCTTGATGAACCCATGATATTTACATCAGATGAAGAAGATACTCCTGAAAAACCACTTGCTACCAAAAAAGATGTGCAAACAGAAAAGGTTAAAGTATCAACTGAGGAAATAGCTCCTCAGGAAATTTTCAAACAAACCGAACCAGTAGGTGTAAATATTAAAGTTTCAGAAATCGAAGTCGTCAAACAAACCGAAAAACTTCATTCAGTAGAAGACAAAACAGAAGAATCAACAAAACCTGTTGATTTACAAGAAAAACCCAAAAAGATTGATTATGTTGGTCTTCCTATTGACGATACTACAAATGCTTGGATGGATGTTCTTGATGAGCCAATGGTATTTATATCAGATGAAGAAGATACTTCTGAAAAACCACTTGCTATCGAAAAAGATATGCAAACAGAAAAGACTAAATTATCAACTGAGAAAATAGCTCCTCAGGAAGTTGTTGAACAAACCAAACCAGTAGCTGTAAATATTAAGGTTTCAGAAATCGAAGTCGTCAAAAGAGCCGAACAACTTCATTCGACAGAAGAAAAACCAGAAGAATCAACAAAACTTGTTGATTTACAAGAAAAACCCAAAAAAATTGATTATGTTGGTCTTCCTATTGACGATACTACAAATGCTTGGATGGATGTTCTTGATGAACCAATGGTATATACATCAGATGAAGAAGATACTCCTCAAAAACCATTTGCTGCCGTAAAAGAAGTGCAAACAGAAAAGACTAAAGTACTAATTGGGAAAATAGCTTCGCAGAAAGTTGTCGAACAAACCGAACCAGTAACCATAAATATTAAAGTTTCAGAAATCGAAGACTTGAAAGAAACTGAACAACTTCATTCGTTGGTAGATGACAAAACAGAAGAATCAACAAAACCTGTTGATTTACAAGAGAAACCAAAAAAAATTGATTACGTTGGTCTTCCTATTGACGACACTACAAATGCCTGGATGGAAGTTCTTGATGAACCAATGGTATTTACATCAGATGACGAAGGTACTCCTGAAAAACCACTTGTTGACGAAAAAGAAGTGCAAACAGAAAAGGAAAAAGTATCAGCTGAGAAAATAGCTCCACAGGAAGTTCTCGAAGAAACCGAACCAGTTATTGTGAATATTAAAGTTTCAGAAATCGAAGTCGTCAAAGAAACCGAACAACTTCATTTGGTAGATGACAAAAGAGAAGAATCAACAAAACCTGTTGATTTACCAAAAAAATCCAAAAAAAATGATTATGTTGGTCTTCCTATTGACGAAACTGCAAATGCTTGGATGGATGTTCTTGATGAACCAATGGTATTTACATCAGATGAAGAAGATACTCCTGAAAAACAATTTGCTGCCGAAAAAGATGTACAAACAGAAAGGACTAAATTATCAACTGAGAAAAAAGCTCCGCAGGAAGTTATCGAACTAACCGAACCAGTAACCATGAATATTAAAGTTTCAGAAATCGAAGACGTGAAAGTAATTGAACAACTTCATTCGATGGTAGATGACAAAACAGAAGAATCAACAAAACTTGTTGATTTACAAGAGAAACAAAAAAAAATTGATTATGTTGGTCTTCCTATTGACGACACTACAAATGCCTGGATGGAAGTTCTTGATGAACCAATGGTATTTACATCAGATGAAGAAAATACTCCTGAAAAACCAAATGCTGATGAAAAAGAAGTGCAAACAGAAAAAGAAAAAGTATCAGCTGAGAAGATAGCTCCGCAGGAAGTTATTGGCCAAAATGAACCAGTAGGTGTGCATATTAAAGTTTCAGAAATCGAACTCGTCAAAGAAACCGAACATCTTCATTTGGTAGATGACAAAACACAAGAATCAACAAATCCTGTAGATTTACAAGAAAAACCCAAAAAAATTGATTATGTTGGTCTTCCTATTGACGATACTACAAATACTTGGATGGAAGTTCTTGATGAGCCTATGGTATTTACATCAGATGAAGAAGATACTCCTGAAAAACCAAATGCTGATGAAAAAGAAGTGCAAACAGAAAAAGAAAAAGTATCAGCTGAGAAGATAGCTCCGCAGGAAGTTATTGGCCAAAATGAACCAGTAGGTGTGCATATTAAAGTTTCAGAAATCGAACTCGTCAAAGAAACCGAACATCTTCATTTGGTAGATGACAAAACACAAGAATCAACAAAACCTGTAGATTTACAAGAAAAACCCAAAAAAATTGATTATGTTGGTCTTCCTATTGACGATACTACAAATACTTGGATGGAAGTTCTTGATGATACTATGGTATTTACATCAGATGAAGAAGATACTCCTGAAAAACCAATTGCTGACGAAAAAGAAGTGCAAACAGAAAAGAAAAAAGTATCAGCTGAGAAAACAGCTCCGCAGGAAGTTCTCGAAGAAACCGAACCAGTAACTTTGAATATTAAAGTATCAGAAATCGAGGTCGTCAAAGAAACCAATAAACTTCATTCGTCGGTAGATGACAAAACAGAAGAAACAACAAAACCTGTAGATTTACAAGAAAAACCCAAAAAAATTGATTATGTTGGTCTTCCTATTGACGATACTACAAATGCTTGGATGGATGTTTTTGATGAACCAATGGTATTTACATCAGATGAAGAAGATACTCCTGAAAAACAATTTGCTGCCGAAAAAGATGTACAAACAGAAAGGACTAAATTATCAACTGAGAAAAAAGCTCCGCAGGAAGTTATCGAACTAACCGAACCAGTAACCATGAATATTAAAGTTTCAGAAATCGAAGACGTGAAAGTAATTGAACAACTTCATTCGATGGTAGATGACAAAACAGAAGAATCAACAAAACTAGTTTATTTACAAGAGAAACAACAAAAAATTGATTATGTTGGTCTTCCTATTGACGACACTACAAATGCCTGGATGGAAGTTCTTGATGAACCAATGGTATTTACATCAGATGAAGAAGATACTCCTGAAAAACCAAATGCTGATGAAAAAGAAGTGCAAACAGAAAAAGAAAAAGTATCAGCTGAGAAGATAGCTCCGCAGGAAGTTATTGGCCAAAATGAACCAGTAGGTGTGCATATTAAAGTTTCAGAAATCGAACTCGTCAAAGAAACCGAACATCTTCATTTGGTAGATGACAAAACACAAGAATCAACAAAACCTGTAGATTTACAAGAAAAACCCAAAAAAATTGATTATGTTGGTCTTCCTATTGACGATACTACAAATACTTGGATGGAAGTTCTTGATGAGCCTATGGTATTTACATCAGATGAAGAAGATACTCCTGAAAAACCAAATGCTGATGAAAAAGAAGTGCAAACAGAAAAAGAAAAAGTATCAGCTGAGAAAATAGCTCCGCAGCAAGTTATTGGCAAGACTGAACCAGTAGCTGTGCATATTAAAGTTTCAGAAATCGAACTCGTCAAAGAAACCGAACAATTTCATTTGGTAGATGACAAAACACAAGAATCAACAAAACCTGTTGATTTACAAGAAAAACCCAAAAAAATTGATTATGTTGGTCTTCCTATTGACGATACTACAAATGCTTGGATGGATGTTCTCGATGAACCAATGGTATTTACATCAGATGAAGAAGATGCTCCTAAAAAATTACTTGCCGTCGAAAAAGAAGTTCAAAAAGAAAAAAGCGAAGTATTAACTGAAAAAATAGCTCCTCAGGATATTGTCGACCAAACGGAACCAGTAGGTGTGAATACTAAAGTTTCAGAAATTGTTGCCCTCAAAGAATCTGAACAACTTCATTCGTTGGTTGATGACAAAACAGAAGAATCAACAAAACCTGTTGATTTACAAGAGAAACCCCAAAAAATTGATTATGTTGGTCTTTCTATTGACGATACTACAAATAATTGGATGGAAGTTCTTGATGAACCAGTGGTATTTACATCAGACGAAGAAGATATTCCCAAAAAAACAGTTACTGGTGACAAAGAAGTTGAAACAGAAAATGAAAACGTTTTAGCTGCGGAGAAAGATTTACAGCTTATTCCGAAGAAGATTGAGGAACAAGTGATAGATATCAAAGTTTCAAAAACTGCACTTGATACAGAAAGTCAACAACTTAGCTCTGACGGTAAAATAAACACGTGGATCAATGTTCCAAATGAGGCAAAGGTTTCATCATCAGATGATAAAACTGTTTTGATACAAAATGAAACAAATCCAAATACGCAGTTCTCTAAAGAAAGAATAATAGAAGAAAAACCAATAGATGAGGTTGAAATACAAAGAATTGGAACTGATTTGGAAAGTATTGGAAATATTATAAGCAACGTAAAAGCTGACCATGTTATTGTTTCTGAAACTCGAAAGATCGTTATGGAAAATGAACACGGTCAACCCATATACGAATTTTCTATGCCGCAAAAACCTATTGAGCAAGTAGACTTCATCCAGCCTTTACATGATGAGAAATCAGTGATTGATACATGGTCTAGTGTCCTTGAAGACTCCATTCCAGCAAATAGTATTCCAACGTTTTCTAAACTATCAGCTGATGCTCCGGAGTTCACACCAGCCTTTATGCGTAATTTACAGCTCAAGAAAACAGAAGCATTTCTGTCGTCCGAAAGAAACATCAGTGCATCTGCACCTGAATATAAAACATTTGATTCTAGTAGTGTAAAGGCTTCTGAAACGTCTTTTAAAATTTTAAAAGCACAGGATCCAAAAGATCATACAAAAGTTGAAGATAGTATCCCTGTGGAAAAAATGAAGAAAATTCTCCGAAAATCTTCACCAGATGGCAAGAGCTATGCTGATATACTTTTTGGACAGTACATACCCCCGATGCAGGCTTCTATCAGTTCTTCAAATATCAAAACAACTCCTGCTGAAAAAACTACATTTGCATTTGAAGATAAGACAAAGAAGCAATTGGAAGAAATTAAACTAAGTCCAAAAAATACAACCACAGACATACAACAACAAAAAAAAACGAAAAAGCAAAAACAAAACAATAATCTTCAAAAAGCGATAAAACCACTAAATGTGGAGGATGAAAATTTAATTGTGTCATCAATTGAAAGTCAAGAAAAAATGGTATCTTCCATTGTGGAAAAGATTGATGTTGTTCCAGATCCATTCTCTTGGGCAGCAATTGTAAGTCGGCCAGGAGAATGGGTTGATGAAAATCCTAAGAAAAAAGAAATCTGTGAAAAGAAAGAAACAGTTGAATCTCCCAAAAAATCTGAAAAAAAGATGAAGCCAGAATTAAAAGAAAGACAAAAAACAGCAAAGAAATCGTTAGAAGTTGTTAATTGGGAAACAAATGTTGGTGAAATAAAGTCAAATTCAGAATCCGAAGAACAAGACTCACCATTACTTGCGGATGAGCAGCAAATGATTTCTAGTACAACAAGCAATCCAATTGATGGCCAGAAATCAATAGAAATTCAGAAAACAGAAACTTGGGCGTCCTTAGTAAGAAAACCAGGAGAGTGGCAAGACAACACACTTCATCGAAATATTGAATCGACAAAGGAAAAATCTTTGAAGGCTGATACAAACAGGAGTAAAAAAGAAAAGGTAAAAGGTCATCTCGAGAGTCCCAGTGACAGTGATGAAATACAAAAAACCGTTGGCGATGTGAAAAACAAGGCCGGAAGACATCGAACACAAAGCTTGACAAAAATTCAAAAAAGAAGACGTGAACCTATTGTGGTGCAGGCAACTGAAAAACCAGAAAGTACGCCTCTTACATCAAGCGACAGCGATGGAGATCTACAATCTAAGAATCATCCTCAAACACATGTAGTTGAATCAAAAAAAGAAGAAATAATTGCTGATTTAGGATTGACATGGGCCAAGGTAGCCAGTCAAATAGATTCTTGGACCGAAATTGAACCTAAAAAAGAAGACAAGAGAGTCCTAACTGATGAAAAACGTGTCAAAGAAGTAAACAAAAAGTCCAAAAAGCAAAAACGAAATATTTTACTACAGCCAGATACTGATGCACCATCCGATTTACCAAAGGCAGTGATTCCCACTGAAGAAGTCGTATTGCCAAAGGTTGTTATCTCAATAGGAGAAGAGCAAACTGAAAAGATACCTGAAAGAGTTTATCAAGCATCTGGTCCAACTTGGGCATCTATTGTCAGTACACAAACACGTGTTACTAAACATGTTGCCGAAAAACCTTCAAATGAAAACAAAGAAAAGCCGCTTGTTGATAAAAAACCTATTCAAAAACCAAAAACCATACCAAGCAAAACTCTTCCGAAGCCAACAATCGTAGACATTAAATTTGTCCAGAATCCAATTATTGTTGAGTCCAAACCTGTTCAAAAGTCAAACGCTACAATTGTTAGACTTACACAAGAAGAACAAAAAGAAAAAACACATCTTTCTGAAGTCGATGAAGTTCAAGATGATATCACAATCAAGTCTTGGGCTGAACTGTTAGAGGATGAATTTGATGAAGATATTCCTTCACCTAAAATTGTTTCAGAAGAATCGGAGAAACTTTATGAATTTTATCCAAAAAATGAATTCCATGAGGTTTGTGTTCCCGAAAATGAGAAAACGACCAAAGATATTGTCACAGAAAGCTGTTCAATTCAGGTCACTAACATCCCAGAATCAAAAGAATTTATTGTAACAGAAATAAACAATGAAGCGCTTACAAGTGGAAAAAACGTTTTACTGGAAAATATCACTCAATCAGTTGGAATTGACACTCTAGGATATACATCCGATTTAGTCGATTTGACAACTGCCGTTTCTGAACTACAAATATCCACTCCTATCTGTGAAGTGAATAAATTTATTGATATTGAAAAGCAAGATTATGAAAAATCACAGACTAAAACTTTACCTGAAATAGCCTCAAATGAAAAACAAATTGAAGATAATCTTGACAATTTGGAAGACAAACTAAATTCAAAAAGTGAAGAAAGGTTAGAAACAAAACTTAACAAACCATTGCCAGAATACTTAGCTTCTCCAACAGACCCCGACTTCAGTAACTTCATGTTTTGGAAGAATGCACCTGAAGAAATATCAGAACTCGAGCCTATTCCGAAAAAAGAAAGAAAAGTTTCATGGTCAACTAATTTAATTCAAGTGATAACTGAGAAAAACGAAAATTACCCCATCAATGATCAAACATTCCCAGAATCAACAAATTTGTCATCAGATCTTCCTGCCTTATCCGAAAACGTAGTATCTGATATTGTCTTATTAGAGCCTGCATTACCAGGTGATAAGCCAAATGCCATACAAATTATTCCTGTCTTAAAAGAAATTGCAAGTGAAACGACAATTGTAACGAATGTAAAAGAAATTGAGAGCGAAAAAGAATTTGCTGAAGCCATGGAAATAAAACAAACCGATGATGTTGATAATTTGCCTATTGGAAATATAGATTGTTCTAAAACAAAAACAGAAGATTCGATTGAGCAAAAGATAACACAGTCTTCATGGTCTGCAATAGTGACAACAACAAATGAGTTTATTTCTACCGAAAAAACCAAGTTTTTGGAAGGACACCAGTCTGATACAAAATCAGAAACAGCTGTGGCCGAAGAAATCAAAATACCAGAAGCCGAACAACACCAACCCAAGGAAGAGTTGATTTCTCAGAAAATTGAATTCGCCCCAACAGAAAACCAAAACATTCTTAGAAACAATTGTATTTTGAATGATCAATGGATATCCGAAAGTCAGAATGTAAGCAAAAACACATCTGAAGTAAGAAACCAGTTTGAAGCCACAGACACTGTTGTAATACCATGTTTAGAAACAGCAGCAACTAAAGAAACTATAGAAATTGTGACTGTAAATGAGAAGGATGCCAAAAAACAGCAGAGTGAAAAAAGTGTGCTTGATATCAATATGCCGACATGTCCAAGTCCAATTTCTATTCCTAAAAATGAATCGTCCTGTTTTACTACTTTAAAAGAAGAATACGTATCAGAAAAAGGAAGTGAACAATTGATTAAAAATCTTAAGGATGATGAAGAAATACCGACAGTGTCTAAACTTGAAGACAAAAAGAAGCTTTCCGTTGAGACCAATATAAAAGAAGACACTGATTTTAAAGAAGAAGCTTCCAAATTGGAGGTTATCGATGATGTGCAAGAAAATGCACCTTTGTCTACAAGTACTACTTGGTCAACAATAGGAAAGACGTCCGATGAATTTATATCAATCGAAAGTTCAAATGCCACTTTAGTAAAGGATTCGAATAATCAAGACAAGATCAAAGAAGACAAAATTATTGATACTATGGTAAAGACAAATAAACTACCAACTTTGTCTTGTCAAATTAAAACTGGTAAAAATAATACGAAAGAGGAGAAAGCTAAAGACACTTCCATTGATGATCAAACAATTACTAAAGAAGAAAACAAAATAGTAAAGCATGATATTAGAGAACCTGTTGCTCACATTGCTACTGATTCTCCAACAGAATTTGAAACGAAATTACAAGATAATGTCCTTCCTTATCAAGTTTCAAACAATCCCGAAAAAACCAACACACAGGGAACTATAGAAACAAATAAAATAAGTAAAAATAAACAGAAAAAGAAAAAGCCTGTTGTTGAAATCGACACTATTGAAAAGCAACCCATAGAACAAGCTTCATCTCAATCAGAATGTTCAGAACTCGAAAGTCAGGATGATAAATTCACTGCTACAACTTCCTGGTCGACAATAGTGAAGACGACCATTACGGAATCTATTCCAGCTAACCAGTCAATTTCAATTGAAGAAATATTCCCAAATGAACTTCAATCAACACTACATGAAGATGAACTATTAGTTTCAGAAACTAAACCAACAATAGAAGCTGAGGAATTAGTAATCGATTCTGGAACCTTAGTTGAAGAACATAAATCTACCAAAAATAATCCTAAAATAGAGAAACTTCCTAATATTCCATTTAATGAAGCTCCTAAGCTGACCGAAGCAATGGTACCGGTAAACGACAACATAGCTGAGCCTCCCTCAACTTCCTGGTCAACAATTGTTAAAACAACAACAGCTGAATTCATCTCAGCTGAACAATCTGCACTTCCAGAGGGCTTTGTTGAAGTTTCTAACGTTACCATAGATAAAAAACCAACTATTAAAGCTAATGAAAAAACAACCGACTCTCAAAAGCCAACCGAAACAAACAAACCACGTAAAAATAAGTCCAAAAAGAAAAATCTTATTGAGACTTCAATAAAAGATTGTTCTGAAATAGAGAGGAATGTGGTTTACGCAGATGACAATATTGTTGATGTAACTGAAGCTCAGACAACTTGTAAACCTATTGAACAACAATCAACTTCATGGTCCACCATTGTAAAGACAACAACAGCTGACTTGATATCTTCTGAAAAACTTCCTGAGACCTTAATTGAACCGCTAGTATCTGATGTCAATAAAGGTAATAAATCAACAACCGAATCAGATGAATCAAAATC
This sequence comes from Epistrophe grossulariae, assembly GCA_929447395.1. Taxonomy (NCBI): domain Eukaryota; kingdom Metazoa; phylum Arthropoda; class Insecta; order Diptera; family Syrphidae; genus Epistrophe; species Epistrophe grossulariae. The sequence continues at coordinate 327,504 of OV839566.1, forward strand.
CGATTCACAAAAACAGGTCGAAACAAAGAAGCTAAGTAAAAATAAGTCCAAAAAGAAGAAGTCTATTGAGACTTCAGTTAAAGAAACTTCTGATATTGAGAAAGAAATCGCCCCCATTGAATACAAAACCGTTAATGAACTTGAAAGTGATACCCATGACAAGGGATCTATGCAAACATCAACCTGCTGTTCAACGATTGTAAATACAACTACTACTGAATTTATCTCTTCTCAAAAACCAGAGATCTTAGTTGAAAATGAATTCGTGATATCTGATGTTACCATAGACGATAAGCCAACAGCTGAAGTTTATGAACTGACAACCGATTCTCAAAAACAAGTCGAAGCAAATAAGTCAAACAAAAAGAAGCCTGTTGAAACTGCAATAAAATATGCTTCTGAATTAGAGGAAAAAGTGGCTTCAATAGAAGATAAACCTGTTGATGTACCTCAGACTGAGGAACATAATATGGGCACTGAACAATCTTCAACTTCTTGGTCGACAATTGTTAAGACAACTACTGCTGAAATTATCTCTCCTGCACAACCGCACCTTCCAGAGGTCTTAGCTGGAAATGAATCCATAATATCTGATGTTACCGTGGATGATAAACCAATCACTGATGTCCATGAACTAACAACCAACTATCAAACACAAGCCGAAACAAAGAAGACAAGTAAAAATAAGTCCAAAAAGAAGAAGCTAATTGAGACTGCACTTGAAGTAACTTCTGAATTAGAAGGAAGAAAAATAGCGTCTGTAGAAGAAAAAACTATTCATGAAACAACAACTGAAACACGTGACAAGGGCACTGATGAACGTTTAACTTCCTGGTCAAACATTGTTAAGACAAATACAACTGACTTTACATCAGCTGACCAACATAAATATCCACAACCTTTGATAGAACATGAACTCATAGTTTCAGAAATAGATGATAAATCAATTTTAAAAGTCCACGAACTAACAACCGTTCCTCAAACAAAAGGCGAAACAAAGAAATCAAGTAAAAATAAGTCCAAAACGAAGAAGCCCATTCACACTTCAAAAAAAGACTCCGATTCAATAGAGGAAAAGTCTGTTGATGAACCAGCAACTGAGACACAAGAAAAGAATATTCAAGAACCTGAAACTTCCTGGTCAACAATTGTAAAAACAACTACTGCTGAAAAACCTAAACTAACACAGAATTTAGTTGAAGATGAACTCGTAGTATCTGATGCCACCATAGCTGAAAAACCAACTATTGAAGTCCAGGAATTAACAACCGATTCTCAATTGCAAGGCGAAACGAAGAAGGCAAGTAAAAATAAGTTCGAAAAGAAGAAGGCAATTAAGACTTCGATTAAAGAAACTTCTGAACCAGAGGGGGAAGTCGCCCCCATAGAAGAAAAAACATTTATTTTACCTGCAGCTGAAACACATGACAAGGGTATCGAAAAACTTTCAACTACCTGGTCAACGATTGTTAAAACAACCACTGCTGAATTTATCTCTGCTGAGCAAACTATGGTTCCACAGGCCTTAGTTAAACATGAACTCATAGTATCTGATGTCACCATAGATAGTATTAAACCAACTATTGAAGTCCAGAAATTGACAACTGATTCTCAAACACAAGTGGAATCAAAGAACCCAGGTAAAAATAAGTCTGAAAAGAAGAAGACTATTAAGACTTCAATAAAAAATACTTCTGAACTAGAAGTGAGGAAAATTGCTGATGTGCCTGCAACTGAAACATATAAAAAGGGTACTGAACAAACTTCAACTACCTGGTCAACAATTGTTAAAACAGCAACTGCTGAATTAAACACTTCTGAACAACCTAAACCTTCACTGGCTTTAGTTAAACATGAACTCACAGTATCTGATGTTACCATAGATGATAAACCAACAGTTAAAGTTGATGATAGAACAATCGATTCTCAAACAAACGTTGAAACAAAGACGCAAAGTAAAACTAAGACCAAAAAGAAGAAAACTATTAAAACTTCAATAAAAGACCTTAATGACTTGGAGCGGGAAGCGACCCCCATAGAAGACAAAATTATTAATGAACCAGCCGCTCAAACTCATGACATGAATACTAAAGAACCTTCAACAACCGTTAAGACAACTACTTCTGATTTAATATCTTCAGAGCAACTTAAACTCCCACAGACTTTAGTTGAACAGAAATTCATAACATCTGATGGCACCACAGATGCAACTGTTAAAGTCCATGAGTTAACAACATATACTCAAACACAATTGGAAACAAAGAAGCCAAGTAAAAATAAGTCTGAAAATAATAAGCCTTTAAAGGCTTCGATAAAAGAGATTCCTAAATTTAATGAGGAAGTCGATCTTCAAGAAGAAAAAACGGTTGATCTGCCTTCATTAAAGCCACATAACAAGGGTACTGAACAACCTTCAACTTCTTGGTCAAAGGTGGTAGATACAACTACAGCTGAATTAATGCCTGAAGAACAACCAAAACAGGCATTAGTCGCACATGAATTCAATGTACCTGATTTGTCCATAGATAATAAACCTAATATTGATATCTATAGTATTAAACAACCTTTACCTACCTGGTCAACGATTGTTAAAACAACGACTGCTGAATTTATCTCTGCTGAGCAAACTAAACTACCGCAGACTTTACTTAAACACGAAATTATAGTATCTGATGGCACTACAGAAGATAAACCAACTATTGAAGTCCAGGAATTAGCAAATGATTCTCAAACACAAGTCAAAACAAAGAAGTCAAGTAAAAATAAGTCCGAAAAGAAAAAGCCTATTGAGACTTCGATTAAAGAGATTTCTCAATTAAAAGAAGAAGTCACTCTCAAAGAAGAAAAAGATAAACCTATTGATTTGTCTGCAGATAAAACACATCAAAAGGTCACTGAAACATCTTCAACTTCTTGGTCAACGATTGTTAAGACAACTACTGCCGAATTTATTAGTTATGAACAACCGAAACTTCCACATGCTTTAGTTGAACATGAACGCAATATATCTGATGATATCATAGATGATAAACCAACAATTGAAGTTCAGGAATTAGTAACCGATTCTGAAATACAAGTAGAAACAAAGAAGCCGAGTAAAAATAAGTCCAAAAAGCAAAAGATTATTGAAACTTCTATATTAAACAAGTCTGAATCAAATAGAGAAATTACTCCCTTAGCAGACAAAACCGTTAAGGAAACAGAAATTGTGACACATGAAAAAGAGACTGAACAACCTTCAGTTTCCTGGTCAGGAATTGTTGAGACAAATACCGCCGAATTGATCTCTGCTGAGCAACCGAATCTTCCGCAGGCTTTAGAAGAGTGTGAACCCATAGTAACTGAAGTTACCATAGAAGATAAACCAAGTATTGAAGTCCTTGAATTAGCAACCGATTCTCCAACACAAGTCGACAAAAAGAAGCTCAATAAAGATAAGTCCAAAAAGAAAAAGCCTATTGACACTTTAATAGAAGACAATTTTGAATTAGTAAGGGAACCAGCTGCTGAGACACATGAAAAACCCACTGAAAAACTTATAACATCCTGGTCAACGATTGTTAAGAACAGGAATGCAGATTTAATCTCTACTGAACAACCTGAAATTCCGCATGCTTTAGTTCAACATGAACTAATAGTATCTGATACCACCATAGATGATAAAAAACTTATTGAAATCAATGAATTGACAAGCGATTCCCAAACAATGATGCCAATTAAAAATAAGTCCAAAAAGAAGAAGCCTTTTGAAACTTCTATAGAAGAAACTTGTGAGTTAGATGGAGAAGAAGCTTCCATTAAAGACGCAACAGTGGATTTGTCTGCATCTAAGATACAAAGGGCTCCTGAAATACTTTCAACTTCTTGGTCAACGATTGTTAAGACAACTACTGCTGATTTTTTGTCTGCTGAACAACCGAATATTCCGCAGGCTTTAGTTGCACATGAACTCAAAGTATCTGATGCTATTATAGATGGTAAACCAACTATTGACGTTCATGAATTAGTTAGCGATTCTCAAACACAAATCAAAACCAAGAAGCCAAGTAAAAATAAGTCCAAAAAGCAGAAACCCATTGACAACACAACAAAAGACTCCTCTGATTTAGAACGGGAAGCGTCTCGCATAGAAGAAAAAACCGTCCATGACCCAGCAACTAACACACAAGAAAAGAACGTTGAAGAAACTTCAACTTCCTGTTCAACGATTGTTAAATTAACTACTTCTGAACTGATCTCTGCTGAAAAGCCAAAACTTCCACAGACTTTGGTTAGTGATGAATGCGTCACTAAAGAGTATAAACCAACTATTGAAGTTCATGAATTAACAACTGATTCTCAAATACAAGACGAAAAAAAGAAATCAAGTAAAAACAAATCCGAAAAGAAGAAGAGTATAAAGATTTCGATTAAAGACACTTCTGAACCAGAAGGGGAAGTCACTGCTATTGAAGAAAAAACTATTGATGTGGTTGCAACTGAAACACATGACAAGAGTATCGAACAACCTTCAACTACCTGGTCAACGGTTGTTAAAACAACGACTGCTGAATTTATCTCTGCGGAGCAAACTAAGCTTCCACTGGCTTTAGTTAAACATGACCTCATAGTATCTGGTGTCACCATAGATGATAAACCAACTACTGAATTCCTAGAATTAACAACCGGTTCTCAAAAGCACATCGAAACTAAGAAGCCTGCAACTGGAACATTTAACAAGGGTACCGAACATCCGTCAACTACCTGGTCAACGATTGTTCAAACAGCAACTGCTGAGTTTATTGGTGCTGAACAATCTAAACTTTCACAGACTTTAGTTGAAGATGTTTCTGATGTTACCATAGGTGATAAATCAACTTTCGAAACAGTAATCGATTCTGAAACATATGTTGAAACAAAGAAACCAAGTAAAACTAAGCCCAAAAAGAAGAAACCTATTAAGACTTCGGTTATAGAGACTCCTGAATTAAAAGAAGAAGTCGCTCTCAAAGAAGAAACTAAGGCACAAGACAAGGAGACTGAAAAACCATCGACTTCCTGGTCAACAATTGTTGAGGCAAATACTGTTGATTTTGTCATTGCTGAACAACCTATACTCCCACTTGCCTTAATTGAACCTGAATTTAAATTATCTGATGCCATCACAGATGACAATGTTACTACTGAAGTCGAAACCTCAACCGTAACCCATTCTCAATCAGAAGTCGAAATGAAGAAGTCAAATAAAAATAAAACGAAAAAGAAGAAACCCATTGAAGGTTTAGTAAAAGAAACTTCTGATTTAATGAGTGAAGTGGAAGACAAAACTGGTGATGCTACTGAAATTGACACAGATAATAATCGTACTAAAAAACTTTCAACTTCCTGTACAACTGCTGAGATAACTACTACTGAGTTTATTCCTGCTGAGCATCCTAAACTGCCATATACCATAGTTGAAAATAAACCAATGGCTTCCGATGTCATCATATCTGTAAAATCACCACATAAATCTGATGAATTTACAACCGATTCCGAAACTGTAACCGAAACAACGACTTCTATACAAGAGATTGAAGTGGCTCCCGTACAAGAGAACACTGTTGATGTACCTGCAACTGAGGCACATTCCGATGATACTAAAGAAACTTCATCTTCCTGGTCAACAATTGTAAAGACAACTTCTGCTGAATTTATCTTTTCTGGACAACCGAGTGTTCCAGAACACGGGCTATTAGAATCTGAAGTAAACATAGATGATAAATCAAAAATTGGAGCTGATGGCTTATCAACCGATTCTGAAACCTTTGTGGAAACAAAGAAACGCACAGAAAAGAAGTCTCTTGAGACTCCGATTAAACAAATAAGGGATATAGAACTGGAGAAAGAGAAAACTATTGATGTAACAGACACTTATATGCAAAATATACTTACTGAACAAAATATCAGTTCTTGGTCAACAATTGTAAAGGATTCTAAAACTAAATTTATTTCTACTGAACAAACTAAGATTCCCGAAGTCTTTGAAACAGCATTGTTACCGGAACCAGTTTTGAAAATTACTGAGAAACCTAAAGCACCTGTTAAGGAACCAGATGAAAAAACAAAAATAGAAGTTGACAATAACATTCAAGAAGTCGTACAATCAACTGAACTCGGAATTCTTGAAGAAGATGAACAATTATCTTCTCCAAAGACAACTTCCTGGTCAAATATAGTAGATGAAGAAACATTTGAAAAAGAAATATTACATTTAAAAGATTCAAAACCAAGCATTCAACATGAAATTGTTTTCGATGAAAAAAATACTAAAAAACCAAAATCGAAAAAGAAGAAATCCATTGTGATGGACGATGCTATTTATGGATATAATCCAATAAAACCAAAAATAGTAAATTCTAAAGTGGAAAAAACAGAATTAGTTGATAGATCAAAGGAAGAAGAAAATGAGAACGAAACCCTGGTAGAGCAAGTGAATGTCGAAATTACCGAGAAACCTTCCAAAATAGAGCCAGGCCAATCAACATATCCAGGTCTTCAAGCAACTCATTCTTGGTCATCAATTGTTCAACATAACATCCAAGAACCTACAATAATTCATCGAGTTACAGAAGTAAAATCTTCAAAAGAAGTCATATCAATACCACAAAATCTGGAAATATCTCATGTTATAGCTCCAAAATCAACCCAATTAGATTCATTTTCAATCAAAAAATACGAACCCGTTGAAATAGAAGACGATAGTACTTCTGTTACAAAATCTGAAAATAAACCGGATACAAAGAGAAAATCGGAGTGTGTAGAGTTCATTGAAGATGAAAATTTACGTTCCAAAATGTCTTGGTCTTCTATTGTTAAACAAACTGAGGACTTTATATCCTCAGAACAAAAGGAAGTTTCCAAAATTGATGAAAACGTAGATTCAGAAGTTAGAAAAGGAAATGTCCTGAAACAAAAACCGAAAGAAGAGAAGCCCAAAAAGCAGAAGCCTTACGTATTCATCGATAGTGAGAAACCTCAAATATTCAATAAGGACATTGCAACATCAAAAACACATTCTATTGAAGATGATTTACCGAAATTAAGAATTACTAATTTAGATGCTATAATTATAAAGGAGGATCCTGTATCTCAGGCCATTAAAGAAGACAACAACAAAGATCAACAATTACTTGAAAAGCCAGCCAAATTCATAGAAAAACAAACGCCTGAATCTTGGAAGAAAGAGAAAAAAACTAAGAAATCATACTTCAATGAACCTAGTACATCAAATAAAGACATTCCACCCAAAGAAGTGAGTGAACAATCAAAACCAAACGTATGGAAATTAAGTGAAACGTACGCCGAGATTGTAAGAAAATCCGGTTTCGTTACTGAACCTATTGTTTACGAAACAGAAACTATACAGCCTTCGGTTACTCATGAAGATACAAATGAATCGGTTCAACATGAGGAAATTACCGATGTTGCTAAGCTTGAAATCAATAAACCGATGAAAGAAGAATGTTTGCATTTTGAGTTCCAACCAGAAATTGTTATTTCTGAGCAACAATCAGCAGAGGCGATTTCTGAAGATAACAAAAAAGTAATTGACCAATCACAGGATGTTGAAAATGTTACAATAACTGAAGAAATGAGCTTGACTTGGAAACAAATGATGAATGAAGAAGATGTCTCTCTCAAATCATGGGCATCGATTGTCAAAGACAACGCATCTGAGCATCAATTTAAGACTACCCCTCCCGAAGTGGTATCAGATGTATCGCAAAGGAAGTCAAGACCAGGAGTTCGACCAATAATACATGTTACGGAGTTATGTGATTTTAGTCATGAAATAGAACAACCTATGGATTCTGAAGGGTTCCTTGAATGTATTTCGAAAAAAGAGAAGCATCGTAGAAGATCACGATCCAGATCGCAACAGCCAATAAAAGATTTTAAAGAGAACGTTGAAGAGATAAAATCAAAACCGAAGAAAAATAAGTCCAAAAAACATGCCAAGAAGCAAGAAGAATCTAATATTGTCCCCAAAATTGAAGATAGCACCGTTATTGACTCCGAGCAAGCCACTGCGGATAGTGCAATACAGTTGTCTTGGTCCTCTGTCGTTATGCAGGCTGAAGAAGAAGAACTTGCACAAAATGACTTTACAAGTCCATTAGAAATCAAATCAGAAGATGTTGAACCTACACTGGAAAATACAAAACTTAAAACTTCGAAGAGTGGATCTAACGAAAAGCAATTACAAACTTCTGACAAAACTGAGCAAATTGTAAAACTTTCCAAAGAAAAGAAGAAAACCAAGAAATTATCAAAATTAGGTAATCAGTTAGCTGAAGAACAACTTCAAACCGTTGAATTCAAAACTCCTGAACTTTTAAAAGGAGAATCTGCCTTACTCGAAACAGCTACGGTACAAAAATTAGGAACAACGCAACCTAAGCTTGATAACCCTGATGAAAATTTAAAAACAAGAGAAGTCGATATAATTCATACAGAAGAAAAATTCACACAAGAAGAAACACAGAAACCTGCCGGTCCACTTGAATTCAATGAACCTTCCCAAGAAGACGTATTTTTCTCTGAACCATCAGTAGGCAAAAAATCTGATGAGCCATCACTTCAACTTTCTTCAGAAATTCAATTTTTGACTGAATTTAAATCAGTTGAAGAACAGGAATCTATTACACTACTGGGTGAAGAAAAAGAGTATTTAAATTCAACAAAACAAACTTCTGATCCCATCGAATTAACATTTGAAGAAAAACATTTAAGATGGGAAAATATAAGCGACCCAAAATCTAACGTAGTCGACAGTAAAATAACGAAAATTGTGACTATTGAGAAACCAATAGATTCAAAGCCTTATGATAAGAAACATAAAGCTGAAATATCTGCAACAGTGAAAACTGCTGAAAATACAAGCACGGAATCATCAACATCTTTGGAAGGCAAACCTTTACCACAGGAGGCCTTAATATATAAAGATACCAGCAAATCCTCATCGGTAAACATGATTGAGTCTATTGAAGCCACTACTTCAAGTCCAGAAGATGCTCTACCTTTTGAAAAATCTTCCTTAGATGTAACAGCTTTGCCAGCAGATAAATTTGATGCTGAAGTTTTGTTTACTGATAATTCAACAAGGGTTATTATAACCAAAACCACCAGATCTGAAGCTCCTGTGCAGAAAAACCAGTTAGAACAAGAACCGCTTAAAGAAGTGAAAGAAACAATAACTATTACTGAGGCACAAACATCACCAAAAACAAGCAATTTGGTTGAATCAAAAACAACAAAAGACATTCCCGAACCACCACAGATTGTCTTTGAAGCTGAAGTAGCTTTAAAAACCATTCCAAAAGAGTCAGTTTTGTACAAAGATGATTCAAAAGGTTTAGTTAAAACAGATAGCATCAAGGATACATCCATTGACATCACAACGGAACCAACCAACAAAACCGAAAGTCACTTGTTTGAGTCATTTTCAACTACACCAATTGACAAAAATCAATACGCTCATACTTCGATTACTAACGTACCTGAAAACACCTGGTCAACCACCATAAGTTACATTACCGAATCTAAAATTACGGAACCATATACACCAGATATAGTTTCAGATACAGATGAAAATATTGCCACAGTTTCAACTACTACTAATACTCCACAATTTTGGTCAGCAACTGTGCATTCTTCTAACGAAACCAACATGATTAATCCCGAGCCATCAAATGAGAGTGATGCTCTTAAGAAGATAACTGAAGCCATCGCTAGAACTACTCAAATACTACAGGAACCATTGAATGAATCAGAACAAGATTCATACCCAAATATACAAACACAATCTAAGGATTTGAATGTTTTCGATCCAAAATTCGATTTGCATCTTGATATTGAGTCATTTGCTTTAGGAAGTTCAGATATTAATAGCGTAGGTGGTGTTAATAATGGGGAAAAAACGGAAAACATACCCATACAGGTAACACAACAAATTGATTCTCTCAGTGGTCTTCTGCAATCTGATAAAATTCTTTTTAACCTTTACCGTGACTCTTTTCGCACAAATGCCTCCCTGGCTTTGTTTGAAGCTGGGTGGGTTTTATCAGTGCAAAAACAAAATGTTCTTTCAACGTTCAGACAAACTGACATGTCAGAGGAAATAATTAAGACTGATATCGTGCATAACGATGAAATAATTTCTAATACCATACAAGAAGACGCAAAAGCACGACTTTGTGAAAACTTGTACATTGACAATTTAGTTAGGCCAATGCGTTCTCATTTAAATACATACGAAGTAGGATGTCGTGTTCGCCTTGTCAGCGATTCGCTGAACCAAAATGAGGTAGATGAAGAAAATGACGAAGACGAAGACGAAGAAATTCAAGACAATTTACCTGCTACTGACATCAAAAAGAAAAATTCTGACAATGAAGACGATGATGATCATAGTCCTGGAACCAGTGGTTCAAGTGGTATGTTAACACAAACCACGAAAACTCAAACTAGTATGAGCTGCGCTTCACAGAGTATGTCAGCTGATCTTCCGGGTGGTATTGCAAATTGGCGTGATCAAAGCACTTATATTGCCTTGGATGACAAACAACAAAAACCTAATATAAATGATAGCTCACGAATAACAACTACCACAACTACAATCGAAAACAAATCTGCAAAACTTATTCCCAATGTACTCCCAACTCCCACAATCCTCCCACTTCCCGTGTCTAACCCCAAAATCACCACAAAAGTAACGTCCGATATTGAAAATGTAATAACAAGTGAGCAATTAACAACTCTGACCAGCACAAAACTAACTCAAACCGCTGTTACCGCTGCAAGCTCGCCCAAAATCACTACAACAACTAAAACAGAAACAGTCTTACCAGAAAGTATGCACCCAGAACAAAAAGTCGTATCCAAAACTACAACAACAACAACTACTACTACGGATGAGTTATTATTACCTGAAATTGCATCAAGAACGAAACCCTCAATCGTTAAAAGGACGACAAAGACTACTACCACAACGTTGACTGCACTCCCTGGGGAGCATTCATCCACAGCGTTAGAAAACATTTCAGGCAACAAGGATGTCGTTCTCGAATACAGTCATCAACAGAAGGTGATAACGATGAGTCTTCGTTTGTTTGTAGCTATAATATTTGCTGCTTTTTTGTTTGGTTTTGGTATTTGTTTTTGGCTTTTAAGTAGTTTGAACTTTTGTAATTGGTAAAACGTTTAATTAAAAAAAAAAAAAGAAATCATTTAAATACCAATAATAACAATTCTTTTATTTGTAAAATATATATATTATTATATACAGGAAATAATAATTCCTACTTATGTATTCCTATAAGCATTTAAAATATTAATAATCTTTAAAACTTTTCTATTTTAACTTGAATCATTTATCACGTTATATGTACGACTAAACTATACTTTTTCGTACCATTTTAATTGTTTTTTCGATTTTGACCTTTTTTATTTTTTTATTTTTTTATAACTTATCATTTATTTTTAATTTTTGTTGAATGATTGTAAATTAAATTAAAAAGCAAATAATAAAATGCCTTTTTGCCATATTATATTATGTAAACATAGTTAAGAAATTGCATGAAATTTAATTATTATTTTCTTAAATAATAACATTTTAAATAAAAAAAAAACATTAATACTAATCTGTAATAAAAGTAGTTTTGATTTTAACACTAAAACTTTTCGTAGTATAGAGAATGCACAGCAGTAAAAGGTATCTAGAAGATCAATTTTTAATTAAAGGTTGGTTATTTTTATTAGTGAATTTAAATTACGAAAGGTTTGATATACAAACACACTCCTTTAAAAAGCCTGCAGAGAATGCTTAGCCTTCAATTTTTGATTCACCTTTGGAACTTAAAGCTTACATACAATGTTTTCCAATTGTAAGGACATTTTGAACCCTTTTTCAATCATATCCATTCAGAAAATTTTGGGACATGAAACTATTAAGATTAATAAGAACTCGTATTTTCATTTCGTGTTTTCACCTATACAAAGAAAACAAAACTTTTAAAGGAGTTTCCGGAAATGAAATCCATGTGCAGTTTTCCTTTGGAAAGAAAGAAAGGGGTGGTTTTTTAAAAATGTTTTTCGCTCCACGTTTTCATTAAGATATTTATTGCATTGCTGTTCTTTTCAAAGTCATATTTTATGTGGAACCGACTTATAATTTCAAAAGCATACTAGTCCACCTAATTAATGTACCCTTGAAATTTGAAGCAAGAAGAACCAAATATGTATAAAAATATAGTTAACATTAGTAACACACGTGATTCGATTAATATTTTCGGTCCAACAAAATTAATTTGCATTGAAAACTATAAGAATTCAAGCAATAGAATTGTGGCATACTATTGTTCACACTAAAAAAATGTAATTAACTTTGAAAATAGAACTTTTTCGTTGTTCCAAGAAATGTCATTTGAGTAAATAAATTAATACATAAAAACAAAATTTAAGACATTTCAAATACTTATTGTTTCAATTTAAGTATGCAGTAGCAGCAGCAGCAGCAGCATACATACAAATTCGAAAATTACCTTTATAAGATCCAGTTCAAAACTATGATCAAAATCACCAAAATATTATTGAATCAACCGGTTTTTGTTTTTGATAAAAAATGTAAGATATTTTCGAATTTCTGATTTCTTGGGATTGTTTAAAAATTAATTGACTTATTAATTTAATTTTATTCAAATCGACCAAAAATCGAGTTCGATTAGTTGTTCAAAATAAATCTGATTTGACATAACTTCGAATACTGAAATTTTATAGAATGGGGGTTGGGATAAGAACCAATCCCAAAACTGTCTATGTATTAACACATGTCAAACGGCAAATAATTTTATTTATACTCTGTGGAAGAATTTTTATCGGACAATAACAAAACATTCAAGTCTCATGCTCTTATATTTGTTCATAATCTAATAATTTTATTGACCTCGTATCTATTCTCTTAAAGATTTATCATCAGAAAATCACAATGTCTTAAAATTTAATATTAAATGTGTTCTTACAATTAATTAAATCGATTTTTTTAAAGTTCCTTAAATAGATATAAATATACCAATTTCTAGGCAAATATGTAATTATTTTATTTTGTTTAAGTTGATACCTTTTACTGCTATAAAATACTTTGCACTGTTGAAAACACTAGAGAAAACCTCACATAAGCATTTTTACAAAAAGAATTTAATGGATGTATTTCAAGTCAGCACATATTTCTTCTGAAAATAAGCATTAAGTTCAATGTCTTCAATTCCTCAGACCAACACTGGAATAAATGGACCTAGAAAATGTATTAAATGATTGTTTTAATTATGCTCAAAATAGAACTTAAGTGAGTTCGAATATTCAGAAAGTAATTCAAAAATCATGGAAACACCAATTCTGGCGTTCTTGACAAGCGTTCTAATTTTACACTATATTGTCGAAATAAAAAAGAAACCTTTTAACAATAATTACTTCAATATCTAATTATTTTTAGATTTATTTGAAATTCTTGGTGTGCGATTTAATCGTTAGTGCGTTAAACTGAAATGCAGAAATACGTCAGATACAAAGAATTGTATAGTTTTATAATTTGAAGATATTGAACCGCTGCAAAAAAAAAAAAAAGAAACAGGTTTAATCAATTTATTTAAATTTACATAGGAGTGTTTTGTTTTTTTGTTTGCTAATCTATGTATGTATATGGAGATAATATTATGTAGGCTTAAAAAATCTTTTACAAAATATAATAACAACTGAGCGAGTATAAAGAATTCGATAATCTTGATATCTATAAGTACTCTTCCTGTATAAAAATCCGGATATTTATCAAGACATACATATTATGTCCTTTAATTTTCATACACTTTTCATCCAGGCCAAAGAAATAAAACGGAAAAAAGTCCCCCGATAGATATCCAGGCTAACTAGATCTATTTAGACTAAATATTTGTTTTGGTATTTTGTAAGTAATTATTCCTCAAAGTCTATATAGTATACTGTTTGTATTCAGGATAAGCTCATTAACTTAACTATATGTACATACCTATATTTATATAATACATACATAGGATTAGATATAATTACTGATATTTTTTTTTGAAGTGCAACGGCTTAGATTAACAAGAAATAAAATAAATAAATTTAAAATAGTTACATAAATAGTATTGAGACTAATGTGCTTTAAAATATGTGCAAGAAAGACAACGATACAATATTTTAGTGTTAACTAATCAAAGCCAACAGATAAAAATAATTCAAACTACATATAAAGAAGCCAAGACATATTTTTGCATAAATATTATAACCAATTAACTTTGATTTTTTTGAATGTTAACTTTAAACGTTTTTTATTGTTAATTTATGGAAACTAATATATTTTCTTTTTTTTTCTTTTCCAAAATATCATTTAAAATTATTCTTATTCAAACAAAAAATATACATAATGTATGTAGGAGGTAATTTCACAAGAAATTGATGAACTTCTTCAATCACTATCTACTATTGAAGATGGAATTGGCAATTTGCCAAATACAAGCCTTGAAAACATGGCACATGGCTTGAAGGTAAGTGTTAATTTATTTGTACACGAAATATTAATTCTTTGTTTATTGATATATGCATGTGATTAACACAAGCATATCATGTCATTTGTCATCCATACCAAACATCTTCAGACTAGACCTTTTTTTTTGAGAAAGATGGGCGTTAAGTGTCCTTTGGTCTCTGAAAAATATTTAGTGTTGATGAAAGTATTGGATAGAAGACTTTTGTTCATTAAATTAATGTTGAAACATGAACTTTTCTCACTCATGTATTTCTAGCTAATCCTACAAAACTTGGCATCTTACATGCAAGAAGTCGAACGTATTAAAGATGTCACCAGGACGTTCCCCACAGATCCCCAGATGGATAGAATTCTTAATGAAATTAGAGATCGCATAGATTTTCTATCACTTAGGTCACAACAAGGGATAACAATGATAGAGGTGAGCTATTCACGATGAATAAGAAAATACACAATCAAAAAAAAAAAAAAATATACACTAATACAAAAATAAAATATGTATGTTATTTCACGTAGAGCGCTTTACAAGAACAACGCAAACGTAAACAAGATCTTGAAAACTATCAACGCCATTTAACTGAAGTTGAAAATTGGTGTGAAATTGCTTTTAGGGAACCAAATGATATTGAAAGTAAACCCATTGAAGATCAGATCGAGGCCCTTCAACGTTTGCTAAGAAATTTGAGAGAAAAAGAAACTTCATTACTTCAAATTGTAGAAAGTACAAAAGAGCTGCAACATCATAATGACATATCGGATTTGGTCAAAATTCTTTCCGAACAACTAATTACAGTGATAATAGCGATAAGGGAACAGATCACTGTGATCACAACACGAATAACTGTTATCGAATACCAAATAGGTGAGGAAAGAAAGAAAATAGCCGATAAGAAGAAAGAGGAAGAAGAATTGAAGAAGAAGGCAGAAATTGAAGAAGAGCTAAAGAAACAAGTAGACCTTAATGGAGAAAAGATTGAAATTAAAAAAACGGAAGTGGCTATGCTTCAAGAAGTATCTTCAAAGACATCAGAACCACTTAGTGAAAAAATAGATAAAAGTTTAAAGTCAGACGATAATCCACTAGGTTCTCTTGTTGATGAAAACACAATCGATTCTACTTCCATGCCTGAAGAAGAAATTCAGCCTGTATTGGATCAATTTGAAGTAGAGACACAAACATCATTTAGTCTCGTACCACATGTTGAAGTTGTTGCTCAAATGGAAGCTGATGCACAAACAAGTTTCCCGTTAGTTGAAACAGTTGAAACATCAATGCAAACGCAAAAAGAGCGAAAACCTACTGAAAACATTTTCGTTACTCAGAAAGTTTTCGGAAATAGAGAAACAATCCAAATCGACACTCGTCCAAATAAAGAAGTTCCAGAAGTGCCAGATGACATATTTGTTGAAGCAAGGTTCCATCAAAAACCACAACATGACGTTGACCGTGCAACAGAGCTAGTTATGCAAAACGTCCCCGAATCATTCGAAACAACTTTCGTTCAACCCGATGAAACAACTACCGAAGTTATGATCAATCCTGATGGGACAAAACATATTGTTGTTAAAAAATTCATACGCACCATTCATAGAACTCAAACAATGCCTACTACAGGAGAATCTCCTAATATTGAAAATATTCAAGTAATTTCTACAACACCTGACGAGAGTGGTGATGATTTTAAGAATGGCACGATGATTATGTCCCAATCAATTCCTCAGGTTCATCCAGAGAACATACAATTTGCTCCAATTACTGCCAGTGAATCTTCAAGTGTTCGAGCAGTAGTCCAACAGGTCACACGAAGAATTGTGCGCAAAACTCGAAAAGTAGTAAAGCGTGTTGTGACAATAGACGGCAAGGAATGTGTTACAGAAGAAGTGATTGAAGAACCGGAAGAAGTTGAAATTACTGAAGAAGAGTTACCGCCTCAAGTTCAAGTTAAAATTGTCCGCACAATTAACGGACAAATTGTAACCGAAGAAGAATTTGAACGTTTTAAACAACAACCAGGTATTGTGATTGAAGAGCACGATGCAGAACATGCTCCTAGTACATCAGACATATTGCCAACATCACAGGTATTTGAATTAGACCAAGCACCAGTAGAATTGAAAACTTTTGATACAGCACCAATTGTAGAGATGATAAGTGAAATACCTAGTATCACTAATGTTACAGAAAGCGAAATAGAAAATTTAGTCAAAATGCCAGCGCAGACAGTAACAACATTAACAATCGATGATAAGTCTGCCATACAGAAATCTGGAAAACCTGAACAGCAAATTCCACCTGTCGTTGAAAACATCACCGATATATGGCCAACTAAACATCATTTAATATCAACATCGATTGAATTCTCTCAACGTGATATACCAGTTCACGATATTTTGGAACTAAAGGAGAGAAAAGTAGACTTGCCTCTGGAAGGTGTTGTTGAGATTGAAGAAATTTGGCCAGTAAATGAATTGACCGGACATTCTATCGCTTTTGACATTACAGAATCAAATAAACCATTGAAACCAGCTGATGAGTCAAAACTTCTAGCCACCAAAATTTTAGCAACAGAAAAAGAATCAGTTCAAGACGATCCAAGCCCAGAAGTTCAAATTCAGAAACAATACGCTCCTGATATTGAAACTTCAAAGGAAAGCATTTCAGACGTGGTACTTCAATCAACACAAAAAGAAAATATTTGTCAATTTACGGAACCTGACATTAAATTTGATTCTCATAATAGTTCAATTGATTCATCAAACGAAGAACTTAAAATAGAGAAACCAATTATAACTGATGATGCTGAAGATAAAATTAAACAAACTACACAATTGTCTATATCAACAGAGAGTGCTTACGTGGACGAGCATAAGCTTCAACAAAATCTACCAATTGAAGAAGAAAAACCTGAGGTTAAGCGACCAGATGTAGATATTCAAGGAGTCACTAAGTTATTAATTGTTGAAGGGACTGCTTTGGAGAAAGAACCAGAAGACATTTTAAAGATTCAAGAAGTTCCTGATATATTGCCATTGGAAAAAACAGAAACAGAAAAGTCTGACCAGGTGGATGTTGAAACTCATAAAACAAGCATTATTACGATTTCTGGAGTTATTACTTCTAGCAAAAATTTGACGGCAACATGTACCGAGACCGAAGTAAGAAAACCAGAAAGCAAACAAGGTTTGGAAAACACTCCTGAGATAGCTATGGAAGCTATTGGTATTCAACATGATTTAAAAGAAATAAGACCTGCTCAACTACAAAATGTACCAAAAACAAATGTGGAAATTCAACAAACCACAAAAATGTTTATTTCAGGAGAATCAATTCCATCGGAATCACCACGAAAATCAATTAAAATGACAGCACCCAGCCTAGACAACACCGGTGAAAGTTTCCTTAAGCTTGGAATAAGCGCAATTGATACATCGATTCCATCTCCAAAAATCAATTTAAGTATTATTGAAACGAGTGTTACTGAAACTGATGTTGGAGAACATTCTTATAGTCATGATGTAGATGCTAAGCGAAATCGAAAGAAAAAGAAAAGAAGGGAAAAAGAGCTTTCCGAAAAATATCAAGAAGAACCAGAGTTGGAACCAGAAGTGAAATCAGACAAACTAGAAGACAACCTAGAAGTTAAGCCTGAAGAAGAAAAGCCATATTTGGCTTCAGAAATTGAAACAACTCAAGAACGAGGCTATGAAGAGGAAGATTTAACTTTCAGCAGAGACGAAGAAACTCCTAAAGAGGACAATAAAAAAAGACGTAAAAAGAAGAAAAAGCAATCGCTCAAAGTGAAAGAAGATGACGTCTCTTATATTCCGCAGTCTTCGGAAGAGGGCAGTGACGGTAAATCCGAGAGCATTGAGTCAGAAGGTAAAATTTTAATTGAAACAGTTGGAAAGATTAGTCCTGATAGTGAAGTATCAAGTATCAGCGAAGAAAAATCGGTAAAAATTATTGAAGAATCACTCATTTCTTCAAATTCTGACTCGCCGCGGCAATACCAAACCTCTTTAGTTATTCCAACAGAAGTGATCGAAGTAACTTACGTTGAAGACGGTGAACAACAAACAAGTCCTAGAGATGATATAACAACACGTCCTGAAGAAATCTCTGAAGATAAAAAAACTGAAGCCACAGAAGTTAAATCTTCTCAAACTTCACCTGTTCATCGTGTTGTAGTAGAGCTCGCACAGCAAACGAGCATTGAGTCTGAAGTCGATATTCAAGAAGCCGAGTCCCAAACTGCTATTGTTGAATTAGTTGAAAGTGAGGCTCAAACTTCTGCTCCAAGAGAAGAAAAACATGTAATAGAAACTGTTTCGGAAGAGGTACAAACTGATCACATGATGACACCTACTAAAACTGTTGAAATTTCAAGCCAAACAAATTTGATAAGTACAACTGAAAAACAACTACAGACAACTCCAATAGAATCACCAGTACATAAACTAAAACTCGAAGAACAATTTTCAGCAGCTGAAATAATTGTTCCAGTATTAGATGGTCTTATTTCCGATCTACAGCTTCCGAGGGAAAAAATTCCGTCCAAAGACCAGGCCATTCTTACAGATATTCTATCAACTTCTGATACCTCTATGCAAACAATTGAAATAGAAACAATTGTTGAAAAAGCCGTGGAGACCAGAGACACTGCTTCTTCTCCTACACTGCAGCAACATGAAACATTGGAACATAAGCCAACTTCTGAAGTCTCAATTCAAACATACACTATTGAGCCTGTCGGTGAAGTAGAAGATTCGTCAATAAGCATTTCATCCTCTTCAGAACCTTACAATGTTGAAGTGCGCACAACAGTTGCTGTACCAGCAGACACAGATGCTTCGGAGGCTGAACCTATGCTTTATGAGTACAAACAGACATTAGAGTTGCCTAAAAAACCTAAACACAAAACTGACTCAAATATCGCCGACAGCACTGTTCCAGAGGTTAATATAAGCTTTGAAATTGACAACAATGTCGTCTCTGAACACGAGGTTGTAATATCAGCTGTTCAAATTGACCCAACCTCAGACAGTGAAGGTGTTGAAAAACGAAAATTACACATAAATTCTTCCAATATTGCTCATGAAACTTCAGTAGAACCCGATCAATCTCAAGACCAAGATAAGATCACTGTTCCTATAAAACAAGTGAGATCACGTCCCACTTCACTGATTATGATTGAAGAAGTTATGTCTCCCACTGAAATTATAGATGTTCCCATTACACCTGGACCAGATATTGTTACTGAAGGTTCAAATATATGGTCGGCAGCAACAAGTGCAATAATTCAAACTCCTAAAGAAGCTACGCAACAAATGCTTATGTCAGAGAGCCTGATTCACTATCCTGGACAAAAGGCATCCACTATTTGGACTGAAACTAAAGATGCCATTGGGGACAGAATTCGGCATTTAAAGGAATGCCCCTTTAAACACCAAACTCCTTTAAGCAATGTTTTGCACTTGGCCACGCTAAGTGAGCATGTGAAGGATGAACCCGTTGAAAATCGGGTTAAGGACGTAAACGATTGCCTGGAGACTTTAGAGCATGTTATCGAACAAGCTGATACTACCGTCATACAAACTACAGTTGTTACAATAATCGAAAAGGTTTCAACATGGCTGGAAACTATTGAATACAGAGTTTACTTAATTCGTCAGCAATCTAATGAAGGTCCCAGCGAAGAGAAAGTTGTCGGCTATAATCAACTTAACAATGAACTGTCTTCGATCAAGCAGAGTGTGAACGTACTTGAAAATAAAGTCGACAAAGCTAAAGTTGTAGTAGACCCTGAATCCCAGACCCAGATTTTGCAGTGTGTTGAAACACTCAAAGAGCACGTTACAGCTGTTGAAGACGTTACAAAAGACAATCAAGAACAAGACATAAAAGATCTAGAGAAGTGGAATTACTTCCAAGTTCAGGTTCATCAAATGACAACGTTTTTGGAAGTTCTTCAGGAGAGCTTTGAAACAATAATTTCTGAAGACACAACTCCTGCAGTCAGACTTGCAAAATTGGATGACCTCGAAAATCAAAATATTGATACACTGAATCAAGTTTCTCAATTAATTAATTCAGCACGGTCTTTTCAGAGAGATTTCCCCAGTAAACAAGTCCCTCAAGATGTTTACACTTCTTTTGAAGTAGCTAAGAATCTTGAAAACAATATTGTTCAAGAAAGAGATCGACTTTTGCAGTTGCAACTATTAGCTGAAGATTATGAAGAGACTCTTAAGGAGTTTGCCAAGATTACAATATTAGCTAACAAACTTGTTGAAAATCCAATAGTTGCAAGTAACTTGGATCAGCTGAACACAGAAGTTCAAAATCATAGAAAATTCTTTGTGAACTTAAGTCACTGTCGGGCGATTCTGGAATCTCTTGAAGAAAATATAGATTCAGAAACAAGACAGAAGCATTATGAGATGCATAAGGACCTGTATGAACGAGCAACAATTCTGCTGGAGAAGGCTTCTGATCGAGCCTCAAAATTGGCGCAAGCAGCTTCTCGTTGGACAGTTTTAGAAAAAGGTATGAAAGATGAAAGACAATGGCTTCAGGTCGCTACGCAACGCGTCCCCGATCTATCTACAGTGACTTCAGCTGATTTTGATCAATACACCACTCTTTATCAATCTTTAAACACTGATATTTCTTATCATTACGTTAAAATGACGCAGCTTTCAAACATCTCTAACAAGCTGCAGGAACTAGTTCAGTCACCTAATTTGGTCGAAGAAAGTAATGAAGGCCTCATAGTTCTACTTAAACTTCGTGAAGAAGTGGCAACTTATTTGCATCGTCTGCTTATATTCAAAGAAATTTGGACACTATACGAAAACCAAACCGAAAAGATGGAAACTTTCGTCCGAGACGCAGAAAAGGAGCTAAGTCAAATTCATATTCCAGAGGATCCACGAGAACAGCCCATAGAGCATATGCGTCAATTTTGGGAAGTGAAGGCCTACTTTGAAATGCACAATAATATTCGAAACGATGCAGGACTGACATTTGAGAAAGCACTTACGGTTATTCCGCTAGCTGACGAGCTGCTCCAAAGACAATTTCATGCTCAACTTGAAGACCGTTGGCGAGGGGTATCCGAAAGAATTGAAGGCATCCAAAATGCCATTATTAATGGTATGTCTTCAGAAGATGTACCAGAAGAGGATAGACTTAAACTGCTTGAAAGGGAGCTTCAAGAAATCTATCTTACCATGACTAGTATGAAGGGAGTTATAAAGAGCGAAGAAGAACTAAGCTTATATATTGAACGTATACAAGTTTTGAATACACGCGTTGGTTTTATTGGTAATGAGCTATTTCGTATTGGTTTACAAGCAACTACAGAGCCTGAAAAAATAGGTCAACTTTTTTCACTTTCCCACAAAATAACTACACAAATAAAGGAAGAACTTGAAGGTGCCGCAATTTTAAAGGAACGATTATTATCCATCCAAGAAGGCATCAATAATTTGCGTAAGAATCAAACAAAACTCTCGGTGATTCTAGATGAGTGCGAAAATGCTGAAAAGCTAGGAAGTGATGCAATTGAAAAAGCCGTAGTTGATTGTCAATCGGTTGGAGAAGAACTTATATCGAATTGGCAGGAAATAATGCGGTTGCGACAGCTCTTACATACTCTTCCTATGCAGTTAAAAATGTCCGTTTCACCTATTAAACTGGAACGAGAAATATCTTTGCTACAAGATGAACATGCATTTTTGGAGTCACGATGTGCCAACATCATGACAATTCTAAAGAATCGACTATCCTTATGGTTACGTTATGAAAGGCAGTTAGATCTAGTTCGGAATTCTGTACAGGAAACTGAATTCATGATTGAGCTATTGAAGGTTCATGGACAAGTTGATTACGAGCGACTTAAAAAAGCTACAGAACGCCTTGAGGTAAGTCAATATAATTACATATAATATATGTATTATTTGTATTTGTTTATTTAGCTAAATCTGGGCTTAGTAGAACAGTTTAAACACAGCTTAATTTAAAAGTTCGGTAGCAAGATTATAAGATTTCTTTGAATCTTGCACTCAAAGCACAAACTTGATTTTGGTTGACGTTTCAGTGTTCATAGGAGCTCTCAACAAAATAACCTTTCGTATTAGCTCAAAATCCAAAGTCACATTAAATTTCTAGAATTTAAAGCAATATTTTAAAATACATACGTCCTCTAGAAATCAGTTTATCATAAGGAACTGAAACAAATGATTCTTGTCAATAAAATTGCCGCAATTTCGTTTTGTTTTCTTTCTACATCTTCAAAATAATCTTAAATGTTACCAAATAATTATAAAACTGGTCCTTACCACTTTGCAATGTGTTTTTTGTCGAAAGCGCATTCATTCATTTTTTTGGTAAAACTGTAAGGTATAGTTAACTACTGCAGACTTCAAGGCATATCGATTGTGTTTTAAGTCAATTTCAAGCAAATCAAATAAAGAGGGATTATTAAGGTTTTCAGTCACTGATTAAGAAAATCGTACTTTACCTAATTCTTTTATTAATTAAATCACGCTCTCCACTAGAACATAATAAACAACCTATGTAGGCTTCCATGTGGTTAACCTAGTTATTAGATGCAGGCGATTCCCACTTCGCTTTACAAATTGTCCGTTGTCTTCAAAGTATTCGTTTTATAGTATTGCATTTAAAATCGTTCAACCCTTCCATCTAAATACTAAATACCACCCATCTCAATTAAAACCTATTGCTTACAACAAAAGAATTTGGTGCGTCGAAATGATAATCGTTATACTAAACCAAAACATCGATTTTACACCCCTCCCTTAAGTCCCAAGGCCATTTCAATTTGATTCTTTTCAAAACTTTCTTTTTCGCTTGAAATTTGTTTTTATTGCTTTGTGTTTTCGATTTGCAAATATTTTGTTATTACCTAAACGAAAACATCAAAACAACGACAATTTTCGAAATAAGAAAAAAAAAAACAAGACGTGAGTGAATGTTTTATTCTTTGATGAGACATTTTTAATTTTAATTTCTAGTTTCAGTATAGTGTGAGCTCGAGTGCTGTGTAGACGACGTTCTATGATCCCAGTACTATTGATTAATTTATTTCGTTTTTAATGTTCAGTATTTAATATAACTTGTGTCTATGTTCTGAAAAAATTAGGGACTTTCCGATGACTTACAAAACCGCGAAGAATTATTGGGAGAATTAAAAACTACCGCCAAGCCTTTAATTGAAACCTGTGATGGCCAAATTGTAGAACAAATTGAAGCAGCCGTTCAAGAAGCAGTCATCGCATGGAATGACACATCTGGTAATCTTTTGGACCTTTGCACACGCTACCAACGTGCAGTGCAACTCTGGGAAAAGTATCGGAAAGCATCTGCTGTCGTGAAGACATACATCGAACAAGAAATGGACAGTGTGAAAACCTTGGAAAACCCCATTGATTTGAAACAACACGCCAAGGTAAGTAATTATACATTTTAAAATGAACGAAACTTAAGTATTTTCATTAAAATATAATTTTTTCGAAGTTAAAAAAGACTTAAAATTATAATACAGTGTTATGCTTCATGGAAATAATTTTTTTTTGTGATAACTGATAAGAAAATGCGGTTCTGTTTTTGAAATAATCGCATTACAATACAATCCTTCAATTTTTCATATATTTCTTATCGCATATTTTGTTTAATAACCTAAATAAAGGTGATAACAACAAAATAATATAGCATCTTTAAAATGTTTTTTAAGGAATGACGAAATTGTATAAAATAAGAGCGATATCTAAATTCGGTTGTAGCGCTGCGGGATTCTGAAAATCTAATGCTAGAGCGATATATACATAATTAGCTCAGCAACGGTCGCAATTAGAATTTTGGTGCTGTAAATAGATCCTGAACTGTAGCATTAATGCCATTCGTTTTCTTCGTAGAAACTTCGTGTACCTGCGGTAATGTTTTTGTCTCTCAAATGATTATATTATGTTATTTGTGTACGATTAAGGCACAACGGGAATAAACAAAAGAATCGGGAATAACATTTTGATGAGAATTAAATCATCTGACATGAATCATAGAGGAATAAAATTCTTATTTATATTTTGTTTTGTATATTTCAGCAATCCGAAGAGAGTTTGGTTGATCAAAATGATAAACTAAATGAACTTCGAGAGATGGTGTCACGAATTTCAGCTGATGTTGGATTAGATATCTCGAATTTATTACAAGGTGAATTGGACGCTTTGGGTCAAAAACTACAAGAAGTTAAAGAGAGCATCACAACTTTGGCAAATGTTGCCGAAACTAAAGATTTAGAACGCAAGGGAATCGATGAAAACATATGTCAAGCACGCATTTATCTGAACAATGTTCAACATGTAAGTCATTTTTTTTTTAATAAAAAATAATTAAGTATATCTTAATATTAGTGAAAACTTAAGCTTGGATTAAAAATGGTAGCTTTAAGAGAATGATTATTGTAAAGAATTTATTACTGGGCTGGTCACTTTTTGCAGGGTTTGAAATAATCAATTTTTCCTGACTTAACGTTTCTGAACCATTTTTTTTTATTAAATTTACTTTTAATCCTTATTAAGTACCATAGTGTTAAGTTTGGAATAAGAATGTTTGAGTTTTGACCCTCCGAATGTGCATAAGTCAATACCCAAGACTTTAGACATTTAAAAAAAAAATGTGACCCAGATGTTTATTCAGAAAATTTTCCAAAATATTTGATTTTTTGTGAATAAATGTTCGCCAAATACCTGAAATCCGTAAAACGTTGTATTAGTTGAGTTAAAACAAGATTTCGAATTTGTATACCATACAATAATACTTGTATCCGTTCAAACTCTGATTGGATGTACTTATAAACGCATAAATAGACAGATTAATCGAATGTGATCTATTTTTACACGAAACCAACATCTCATAAATCAAGTAAAAAATTTTATTATTTTTTTTTTTTTTCAAAATTCGAAGTATACTTCGACTTCATAATTAAGTTTTTATCTAAAAAAGAAAGGAACCATTCCTTTGATCATATCTGTAATATAATCAATTTTTGCATCAATTAATTAGTATTGTAATATTTTGTATTTTTTTTAGGACATTGCTCGTTCTCCAACAAATCCAAAAGAAAGCGAAGATCAGTTGATTGCCTTACGAAATCACCTTCAAACATTAACTAAGACTGAAGAACAACTTAAACAGATTCAGGACCAAAATGTCGACAGTAACAACAGTTCAGATTCATCGATAATCGACGTCCTAGAATTATGGCAACGTGTTTTTCAAGAGACATTCCAAGAGTACCACCGTCTTTCATCGAGATTGGTCCGAAGTCAGAATAGCACAGAAGCTCTTAAGCTCTGGCGACAGTATCTGCAGCATGTGCAATCATTCTTATCATGCTCAATTCCTGACGACTACAATAGTCTAAGTGAACAACGCCATCTTTGTGAAATTCATCAAAATCTGCTTGTAAGCCAACAGTCAGTGCAATCAATTCATACTGAATCAAATAAAAATGATGATAGTGGCAATGTGGAACAATTCAAAATCCTGACAAATGTGCACAATGATACCCTTTCTAGAATTATACAAAGGAATAGAGAAATTGAAAACAGGATGAATGCATGGAATATTTACCGCCTGGAGTTGAATACACTCTTTGAATGGCTAAAAGAAAGAGAAAAAGAAAGGTCCATGTTGCAATTGAGATATATTAATCTTAAGAGAGTTCCAAGACTAAAACAGAAAATTGCCGATCTCATTAATCTTATTCCTGTGGGCGAAGAAATGACTGAAAAGCTTAAAGATCAGCAAAAACTTTTATTGGCGTTTAGTGATGATGCTTTAGCTACATCTATTCGAATGGAGCATGCTTCAGTTAATCAAAGAATACAAAACCTGCGAGCTGCTCTTGAAACTTGGAAAAACTTTTTGCAAAAAATAAGTCAACTCTACGAAAGTTTTGAAAACAAAGTTAAGCATTTGAGGACAGAATTTTCAAATGGACAGGAATTAGTTGAAGAAACATCAAACAACCTACCAACCGACCCCAATAGAATTTACGAGAGATTGAATGTTTTAAGGAATCAAAGAATACATGTTGCAAGTCTGATTCAAGAATTAGAAAGCCTTAACGTTAACCAAGAGGAATTGAAAGAGTGCATAAGTCCACATGATATGAAATCTATTCGCCAAACTATTTGGATACTATGGCAACAACATGGAGATTTAGATTATCAGCTCTCAAATTTAATCAATACTATCGAGGATAGACTGTCATTGCTGTCAATTTTCAATACCCGCTACGAAAGGATTTTGATGTGGATGAATGAACTTGAAACACGAATCGAAAAAGATTCTGATTTCAGTTTATTGCAAAATCCTGAAGAGGCTGCCCAGAATCTGGAGAAACAAATCCAGTCTGAACTCCAACTGCGCGAAAAAGACCGTGAGTGGTTGCTTTCAACAAGCAGAGAACTTCTTTCTTTGTACAGAGATAGTGCTGATGCGGAAACTATACGCGCTAATGTTCAACAAAAGTCTGATGTAATTATTGACCGCTGGGAAAGATTAAAATATTTATGTAAGCAACGATCAAATAAAATATCGGATCTTAAAACGACTTTAGTCCGACTAGATGAGCGGATAGCACTGATTCGCGAATGGATGCTGGAAATCGAAACAAAGATTGCTGAAACAATAGTTTTTGATTCACACATGCCACCTGTTTTGGAAGCAAAACTAAGCGAACACGACGTAATTCAGCGTTCCATAGAAAATCAAAGTAGTAATGTAGGTGAAGTTCTTAATCTTGCCGAAGTTCTGCTTAGCGACTCCGACACGTGGAAAGTCCATCTGAACACAAATAACCTTCAATCCAACTCCCAAAATCTGGAAAAACGCTGGAAGAACGTCTGTAGACATTCGACAGAAAGAAAAGCAAAGATTATCAGAATCTGGAATTTGTTACAACACCTTGTCAAACTAACCACTGATAACAAGTCTTGGGTGAGTAAACAGGAAACAGAAATATCTAACTTAGAGAAAGATTTAAATTCGCTATCGAGAGAGGAAAGTACTGTAAGGCAGAAAAATGTGCAAGAAGTAATATCCAATATCAAATCTCACAGTACCAAGCTACTAGAACTGGAACAATTCTATGCCAGACTTGTAATAGAACAAGGAATTGACCTTGAAAATATGCAGAAACTGACTATGCCTACAAAGGTTTTAATTACCAAATGGAAAGCATTGAATCCAAGATGCTTTGCCATTTTGGATACGATAGACAAAGAAGCGAAAATTCAAAGAGAATTTATCAATGCGCACGATAAAATCGTTACCGTTCTTACAGATATTAGTTCTCAGCTTGATGAAGTTGAGAAGTTTGATCCACAAACAAGATTGAAAAAAATTGAACGATTGGAAAGGAATTTGCAACAATCCAGTGATGCTTTGAAACAAGCTGACATTCTTGGATACCAAGCTAAAAAGCTGAAACAAACTAACGCATCAAGAATTGGAGAGCTAATCATAGAGTATACAACATTATGGCAACAGATTCAGCTCAAGATCACACAGACCAAGACAACTTTACTCACCAAGTTATCTTCTTTGGAAACTCCAATCAAAGCAGCGAGATTACTGGAAAGTGATGCAGGCGTTCAGGTTGATACTCTTTCGAAAAAGAAATCACTCCATCGCATGACGTCAATAACACCCAAGGATGCTTACATCATGGAACTAGAAACAGCAATCATAGAATGTAAAAGCAACTTGGATGAACTTCAACAAGCTATAACGGATAAAACTCGAAAGCCCGGTCCGCAACGAATCTCAAAATTAATGGCTAATGCTCAATCATCTACTGAACTCATGAAACATTTGAGCACAATTCTAATAACAGAATGTTCGGCCAGTAATAAAGAAGCCAACTCTGAGATGGTCAACGAATTGATACTGCGGTATGAGACTTTGCAATCTCAATGGAAGGCACGCCAGCAACACGAAGAAAGTTCAAGGTATGTTCGCCAACAATTTTATATTTTATTATGCGGCTTTTGCTTGGATTGGTTTTCGGTTTGGTTTTTATTCGAGTTAAGATTGACAACAAAAAATGTTTTTACTCACATTGGAATTAGAATGGATTTCTTAACATACATAAATTAATTTTTAAATTGCATTCATTGACTTTAATTTCAAGAAAATAAATACATCATATTTAGCATTGTAATCATATTTCTTTTTATTTACCATTTAATTGAACGCCATCCTTTACTTAATGCATTCATTCACTTACAACCTTTTTTGAGCTCCATTACATTCTTAAGCATTAAATGCGTTTGCTCAAACTTTTTGCATTAAATATAACTTATTTTGCTGACACTTTTAAGACTCTTTTCATATAAATACAGTTTATCATAAAAACTAACTGCAATTTGGCGTTTCCTTTTGTCTTTCTTCTAAAATACACATTTCCTCTTATTAAACCGTTAAGTTGCAAATAATGTTTTTATAAACTTAATCAATAAACTTTAAAATAAGAACTCACACATACATATGCAGCTAAAAGTGCATTATGTATTATAAGGAGTAATAATAAGTTATTTATGATATTTATTTGGAAATGTTTAAATTATTAGATGATATAAAATCAATTTAATGATTTAAATGCTTTTGCGAATTGTGATGGTAACATTTTTTTTGGTCTTGAAATAAATTAAAGGACCTTAAAGTCGAATTCGTTGAATGCTTTTTATTTATTTACAAGATTTCAACCCTGATGGTGCGGAGTCTTTAAATGTCTTTCAAATTTGTTAAATTTATCACAAGCTAAATCCTAAAGCCCAATTCTTTTTTCGAATTGTACTAATTTCTTTTTCATGTTTTCTCTATATATACTAATAATGCTGCTCACTATATATTATACATCTTCAAAAAATTGTGCACAGGTCTAATATTCCTGCCGCTTATAATCTCACATGTCCACAGTAAGTACCTCTGTATATAAAAGTACAAAATAAAAAAATTATCGAATTTTTAAGTCAAATAACATAAAACTAACAATTGGATGCGAGTGAATGAAAATTTGGTGAATTAGTATCTTTCTTATATAAATTATGTACAGTACTCTCCTGTTATTTTTGAATGCATTTGAATGCATACTCTGAAGGTAATGGAGAATAATTATAATTTGTATATTGAAACGGTTATTTTGTAAATGTCATAGTGTGTATGAGGAGGATTGTAAATACAATTTTATTTCAAATATGTATCCGCTATGTGTTTTTAACATCTCGTTGTATTTGATGGCTTTTAAACGTTATACAGCAAAACAGCGCTGGCGCTGATATCACTGCGATTCTCATAAAATAAATTTAATTTTTACTCATATGATGACGTTCTAAGTTCTTATTGGATGTAAACTGGTGCTCTAATGAGTGAATTGAATAAATGAAACATTATTCATGATTTTTAATTTTCCGCTGATTTTTACGAAATGATAAAAACGCACGTAGCGAATATTTTATGCAGTAGGACTCTCGTTGTTATACACACGTTAAAAACAAAAAACATTTGTTCATAGCCATTTTGGAACATAAATTGTTTGAATTGGGGACTACTGTATTATAAAAAAATTGATAATATTTACATAATGTATGATAACTTTTTTTATTTATTTATGATATATTATGATAGTTTATTTATTTTTGAGATGTTTTTAAAAGATTTCAAATTTATTCGTTATTTTAGCGATGTTGGCCGTTTAACATGTCCTCTTTGTACCCAGCGTAACTGGCAACAGATTGATAATGACTTATGGCGCCTTGAGCAATGGTTGCAATTTGCCGAGAACACCCAACGTTCGCAAACAAATCCGCCTAGTAATATTGAAATTCTAGAAGATATCGTTCAAGACCATCGAGAATTCTTGTTAGACTTAGAAAGTCACAAAATAATTATAACGTCATTGAATGTTGTCGGTGATCATTTGGCAACTCACACTTTAGATACTGATAAGGCTCAGCAACTGAGAGCAAGATTGGATAATGACAATTCCCGCTGGAATACGGTTTGCATTAACGCCACAAAATGGCAAAGCCTCTTACAGACCGAATTGATGGGCAACAGTGAGTTTCATCAAATCATTGATGAACTCTGTACTTGGCTACAGCAAACTGAACAAAATATTAAGGCTTCAGAACCAGTTGATTTGACTGAAGATCGTAAAATTTTGGAAGCGAAATTCCGAAAATTCAAGGAACTCCGTGCAGAATTGGAACGTTGTGAACCTAGAGTTGTTAGTCTTCAGGATGCTGCTGATCAATTATTGAAAGCCGTAGACGATAGTGAAAGCTCTTCACTCACTTATACAAGGTAAGATAGATTAATTAACCATGTGGGCGGAAGGAATGTTAGTTTTTTAACCAGCACTAAAACTAGAAATAGGAAATACAATTAGAGGGATATGTGTATTTTATAGAGAAAATGTTTGGTTGAAAGAAAAATTTCAATATATTTATTATCAAATAGTTTTTCATATGTAATCCCCCTTCCAACCATTCAGCCATGGGTTTTTTATTTTTAGCTCCTACCAGTAGTTTTTTTTTTCATCTGATAATATTGGTTTTGTTTACATCATAAACATATTTATAATTGATAAATTCTTAACTTGTTCTGTTTATGAGCCATACCTATAAGAAACCAATAAACAACAATATTTTTTTTCAAATGATTGGTAAGACTTGGTAGTTGATAGCTGCAGTCAGTAGAATAAACTTCAGTAAACTTTAGAACTCCAGTTCAATTATATTTCTAGATTTAAATTAAAAAAATCCAATGAATGTGCTACTTATTGGCTTTAACTTTTTTATATTAATGAAGATTTCAAAATATGAGATTCACTGCTTCAGATTCTGCTTCACTGCTTCGGATTTAAAATTTATTAACATAACATTAGAGCTCTTCTGTAATCTTCTACATACCTATATAAAAATTAAAAATTGTCTGTATGAGGCAAATAGACTCGAAAAATACTGAACAAATTTAGTTGGAATTTTAAATGTTTGCTCCTTATGCAGCGGGATGGCTTGGAAAGTGGTTTGAGTAAAACCCGCCCACTGATGTTTCAATACCTTATATGAAAAAAATTCCTTTCTAGGAAATACATATTATGCCAATTGAAGAAAATAATTACACGTAAATTTAAAAAGAAATAAAAACGGTAACATTTAAAAAGGAGTATGTACATTATGTATAATTATTAAATAAAATTCAAAAACGAGTTATTTATGTAACTATGGATTAAGGCTTTATCAAACTAACGCAAAACATTCGAAACGACGACGAAACTTTCGGCTGTCAGATTCTATTTAGTACGATGTTAAAGCTTTTGTATCATACTAAAAATGCCGTAACATCGTACTAAATTGTTTAAATTTGCGCCATTGTCGTGTTGTTGTGGTTATTTATCGTCCTGTAAATATATTTTGACAGGCAAAAGTTTCGTCGGGTGAACCTTTAAATTCATATAGTAATAAGTCTCCCATAAGCGTAGTCTCTAATAACCGGACGCGAAAACAAATTTTAATAATCGCAATAGAGTTTGAATCTCTCTTAAGCGGGCAAAGTGCAATTAAAATACTATTTTTCAAGTTTTATAGAAGATCCATTCCGGTGCTTTTCGGTTAGTAACTCACAACTTGTCGAATTTTCAGAATAGGCCTAGGGAAGATAAACTTGTCAATGAAAATTCAAGATTTTGATCAACAATTTCTTAAAACATATTTTATGGGTAAAACAATAATAATGAAAAACTTGATCAACGTTAGGAAAACAATACAGACATTTTATGAAAATAAATAGGAATAAAGATAGTTTTATTTATTAAAAGTCACTGCGAAGCGTGGCGGGGTTCAGCTAGTTATTAAATAAAATGTACAGTAAAACAAATGGAGAACCCAGGGCT
This sequence comes from Epistrophe grossulariae, assembly GCA_929447395.1. NCBI lineage: Eukaryota > Metazoa > Arthropoda > Insecta > Diptera > Syrphidae > Epistrophe > Epistrophe grossulariae. Next base: position 360,072 of record OV839566.1, read on the forward strand.
TATGACAATTATACTTTTAACCATTTTTGTCTGTAGAATGGAGTAGAAAGAACGACTTTACCATGACAAGACAATAAATACTTTCGTAGCATTTGGCACAGTAGGTATTATTGAATCCTCGTAGCCGCAGTCAGGGTAGCTATTAGCAATCAATATAACAAAGATCTCAATTTATTACAAGGTTTTACGTTTCATTTATTCAGTGTTCACTTATTCTTAAATGTGTTCGTCCGCCCATAGCAACATTTTAACGTTTTGTGTGAAAGAAACTTATGTTATCTTAATTTATCCATAGAACTCTTTCTAGGTTAACTGACCTTAGACTTCGCCTGCAATCTTTACGCAGGCTATCCGGAATTTATATAGTCAAGCTAGGTGCAGTACTTGGCTACGATGGAGAAAATCTGGGAGTATCACTGCATATGCTTTCTAATGAAGTAAGTTAACTTTTTATTTAAGTACAAACACCTGATTGATTTGAAAAACATTTTTTTGCACAAAGGTACATTGTTTTCAGAAATGCTTTCACAACTTTATCTATTTGTTTTGGCAGATCTAAAAATATAAAATATTTTCTTAAAACATTTTTTTTTATAGATTTTTTTGTTGTTTTGTAACTTTTAATTTTATGTCCTTGTTTTTGCTACGCAGCTTCTGGAACAATCTGAATCAAGGATTCAACCTTCTTCTTCCTCTTTTACGGCATCATCGCACAACACTGAAATTGCAAAGTAAATACTAGAACTATTTTTATTTTCAATTTAAATCTGTTTATTTTTTTAAATTCTGGTATAGTAAAATTTTAGTCTTAATTGGTCAGTTTATATTTCGGAGTTGGTTTGACTTTTAAGCAGCATTTCTTAGCAAAATTGTGGAAGATTGGTTAAGTTTATATATATCCGAGAATGCGGATATCTATGAGATCTCAGACATATAAACTGACCATATATGAATTGTTTCTTGTTTTTTATTAAGAGTGATTTAGTAAACTTTTTAACTTAAGTATATTACTCAAATTCATCACGTAAGAAAAAAATAAAGTAAAAAGTAATTCTAAAAGTATCTAAATTCCATGCAATGCATAGAAGCTAGAATATAAAGTTCTGCAGTGACTTTATAGGCTTTTGCTTACAACGTCATTTCCAACTTGCGAACAAGTCTTAAACGAATGCGTCTTTTTTTTTTAGTTCCGAAGATGCTGCCGACGGAGATGTTATCAACACCACTGTTCTAGCACGCGGCTATCGATTCTTAGGTCGCGTTGTTCGTGCCTCACTTCCCATACAAGCGCTCATGTTGCTATTACTGGGTGTTGCCACACTTGTGCCCCACGGTGAAGACTATACTTGCATGTTCTCAAATACATTTGCTCGAAGTTTGGAGCCCATGTTATCCTATCCCAATGGACCACCACCAACCTAAAATCCAAAATCTTTCCAAATCCCTTTAAAATACTATCAGTGATAATTTTATAAAAAAAAAAAAAACAAAAAATTACAATAACTTAGAATTAATTAAATGATCGATTCAAAAGTGTATAATTCTCATGCTTACAATAAAAACGCACATAATTATGTTTATAAATCATTTTCAAATCGAATGTATGCGTTTCATATATAATGTACATTATATACGTTAATGAAAGAAAATATATGTTTGTTTATTCAGGTCACATGAAATTTCTTCGGTGATCGTATTAATAATACGATTATCAGAAGCACAACTTCAATTCTTTTAGTTAAAATAAATCTCCCCTTGTTTTTTTTACTATAAGAAGAGAAGAAATCATTATTGATGATCTGAAATAAGCAGTAGCTTTTGAATATCAAACAAAAATATGTATCCTATGACGGTGCTAAATCCCTAATAAAAAATTTAATTTCCTACATTTATTTGTTAGAGTTTATTATTATAAATTAAAAAAATTGAACAAAAAATCCATCCAATTTTTTATTTAAACATTTTATACTTTGTTTATATGAACTGTATTTTATAACAATATTTTTTGTTTGTTTAAAAACAGCTTAAGAAATGTAAAAAAATGTAACAGAAACGTAGTATCCTATGAAAAAATAAAATATAAAAGATATTTATATACAAAATTTGTTACTTGCATTAAACGAATATTTAAATTTAGATTAAAAACATTGTACCTACATTATAACACTTTAATATAATCGAAATGAAAAATATAAATAATTGTGTTTTTTTTCATTGATTGTTTGTATGGGTCGCAGTTTTAGAAGAGAAATGTTCAACCAATAGGTCAATCAACTCAAGTTTTTCAGTTCAAGAATATGCGAGTTTTGGGTAAGCTATACAGAATAAATAAAGAGAAAACCTGTCTTGAATATAGGCACTTGCAGTTGCTAAGAATTTGAAATAAAAAGTGTAATATATAGGCTTTATCAAATGTGTTTGGGTCGCATTTGCAGAATTGTTGTTTTAGTTACAGCTGAAAAAAAGAAATAAATTTAATCGAAGAAAGTATTCTTCTAACTTATTTATTTTATTTAATCGTATATAAAGCGAAGCAAGGCTCGCTAGTAAGGCATCCGTTTTTGTTGGTTCTTAAACATACATATTTATTAAATAAGGCAATATTTCTACATATTATGTATAAGGGCAATGCAAAGATCTTTTTTTTAATAAAAAGTTATAAATAAATAAATACGCATATATTAAATTTAATGAACGAATATATTTTGTCTTGCGTTGCAAGTATCAAAAATATCTTGTCGAATGGATGCTCCACCTATTAAACAATTTGAACATCTTTGTTTCAATACATCTTCTTCCTCCTGCTCACCGCCAAATGTATCTTCATCAGTCAGTGTAATGCAGCGAACATTTCGTGGATATTTCTAAAACAAATTATGAAAAATAACCTTAGGTATAAACAAAAAAAATTATATTTTTTACCACGACCACTAATGGACGTTCATCACTTTCTTCTGAACAAGCTAATGGATCAAAATTTATTTTCTTCGATCTTAAAATAATACAAAGTATATAAGCCAGAAGTAGAATCTGAAAAAAAAACAAAACAAATACATTTTAAGTAGGTATTAATTAAATTGCAGTGACATAAATATTAAATTAAAAAAAAATCATAAATCCATATTTGAAATATGTAAAAAATTGTTTAAAAAATAGAAAACATACATCTATTGAATCTGGTTTTTGTTTTTTAAAATTTAAACTGTTTTATTTAAATTAAATCGTTTAAGCCCACAATGAGAAAGCCAAAAATAAAAAGAATAATTCTCCGGAATGTATAGTCAAATTAATTGTTATTAAAAGGTATATAATATTTAGGTAGTAGTTGTGTCAGAATACATAAAAATGTACATATATGCGAATCGAAGAAACAATTTTCAAGAAAAAAATAAGATTTTTCTTTTTTTAACAACATAAATATGTTGTATGGTGGGTGCCGCTATTTTTGGCTATTAGTTCCATATTAAAAGTTTAAAAAATATCGACAGTCGTTTTAGAAATTTTCAGTTTTCAAAAAAAAAAAAAAAATCAAATAAATTTAAAAACTTTGGAAATATTTTGTTGAATTTTGTAGTACACATTGCAATAATACTTTTTGAAATATTGTCTTTAAAAATATGCACCAAAATCAGTTGAACCGTTTTCGAGTGAAGCGAGAATTAAAAATTATTCTATTGGAGTTGCAATTGTAATCATTTTTCGGAATTTTGTTCACCTCAAGATTTGTTAGATTACTATTAAAATTATTCGAATTAATTCAGTTTTTAACTAAAACCGGCACTTAAATAAATAAACAGTTAGGAAGTTTTAAGCTTTAAGCTTTTTAAAGTCATTGAATAAATTAATTTTATTTTAAATCGCTAAACTTCCAATTTTTTTGGCGAATTTAAACGAAAAGTGAATAAAAATTGGACTTGAAAATTCTACTCACAATATTTACTTTTAAGTTATTTTTGATCGTTTAACTTTCTATAAATAATATATCTTTGGATCCTATAAATTTAAAAGGTCACGAAAAAAGAATTATTGTTCTATAAATAATATGTACTCAAGTATAAATCTTAAGTGCATTAATTTAACTTACTTGTGTTATTAAACTAAAAGCCCATATACTGGAAATGATGTGGGAGAATTGTAATGTAAGTCTTTTAAATTTGTGAAAACATCCACCCAAATTTATATCATTTAAATCATTGCGCAAATCCTTGATATTTATTGCATGAGGGGCAAAGCTTTCAAAGCAAGAAGATGCCGAACGTTTGCAGCAGGCATACGGAATCATTACCATTGAATCTCTCAACTTATCCCTGCAAACCATTTCATATATTACTCATAATATACATTTTTCGAATTGAGGTTTTTTACTTTTGTTTACACCCCTCCTGTTGTTCTGGAATCCATACTGCTTCTTCCCAATCCTTAAATCCAAGAACACCACAACATTCATTGCGAAACTGAATTTCATCCCATAGCAGCTTCCATTCAGGATCCGTAAAGTAAAGATCGATCCCTTGAAACAAAGACGCTTCGTATGCTATTTGTAGAGATTCAATATTGCCATATTGAAACCACACTGTTAGCGATCCACATACAACAGCCAGGGTACAAAAACTATTCCATAAAATCAACAATCTTAAGTGTTCAGTTATTGTATCACTTTGACAAATGTGGTGCCATACAAAAAATCCAAGAGAGAAACAAATCAAAAGTTGGAAGCCCAGAAGGTAAATATTAGACAGTTGACTGAGAAGCAATTGACGCTCTATTTTTGGCAGGTAAGCTATCAAGATGCAGTGAAAGTAAGTCGTTATGCATAGAATAATTAATCCGAACAGAACTTCCAACGAGAGCAGAAATGTAACACAACATTTTGAGCGGTTTAATTTGTCACGCATTTGAAAACTTTTGCCATGTTTTGAGTTTTTAAATTTGTATATTTTTGAAAAGTTACATTATACAGTTCTGAAAATTTTACATTAAATAAACCATAGAACCTTCCATAGTTACGATACATTTCATGAAGTTGAACGAGTTCCATTTTTATGTTTGTAAGGCATAAACAAAATCCTAAGAAACCATATTATCACAAATCATGTGTACCTCTTTTATAAAAAGTTTTTATTTTAGGTACATACTTCTGATTTTAATTTCAAGTCAATGCAAAGTAAAAAAAAATATTGTACTAAATTTATTAAAGAATTTTGTAAATAATAACGTTCATTTAATAAATAAAGAAAAAAACAACTGCAATGGCTGCAGTTGATCATGTTAGTATAATGAGCAGTGTGAGCGAATCCGAGCAGGAAGGTATAATAGACAGATGACTTCAAGAATTCCTTTCTTTAAATTTAAACAAAATATTTTGGTTGATTTTTATGTTCATAGACGATGAAATCAAAGAACAAATACAGACTGTTGCAGAAACGCCTGTTCCAACATATTCGGATGAGGATTTAGCACATCTGGTTAGCTTTGTTCAACGTATGACAATATTGTTTGGCCTAGACCACCGAGACTGGACAGAAAAAGCTGTATCTGTTATACGTGCTTGGTTTCTTGGAGTAAATGAGTTGGTTTTGACTATATTTTATGATGACAACAAGTTGATTGCATGTCTAAGTTTCCCCATCGTCCAAGTTCAAGGTTTGGCATACTTTATGCGAAAACCAAATGAAATTTTTGATGTGGATACTTTTCACGATGAAGTAATATATGGAACTTTGCTTGAAAATATTGACAAAACTTTCTTGAGAACCCTGAGTCTAGTTTATGCTCCGTATTTTCGGAATTATACAGACTGGAGTGACAATGTACGATATAGATTTTTCAATGCTTTGGATAAAGTTTTGGCCAATGTAACCGGGTTGTATTATAAAATGTCTGGAGCTACTGTGCTGTATGTACCCAGTATAAAAACCAAACAGAATTTGTGTGCTCCTGCAAAAGATCGTGAGCTTGTGAAAAGCCTTGAAGCTGTTGCTGTTCACTGGGGGACTCAGATAAGGACATGTTTGGCAGACAAAGTGCTAGTCGCACCTCATGAACTAGTTTGTCCCATTGAAGAATATGAGTTCTGGGTATACAGATGTGAGGACAATATTTAATGTGCTAATTTATCATCCAATATTGTAATTATTTTCCCAAACAAATTTATTTCAGATGAAGTTCTTCAATGTTTGAGCATTCAGCTTCATAGTGATGATGTAGAAAGTGTTGTTAAGATACTTCGAACAGCTCAATCTGTATACATAAAACAGATTGAGGAGTTGATACGAGAATGCGACAGTGAGTTACTCGAGTCCAAGTCGAATATTAAATATATACAGCTGCTTGTAAAGCCATCTGAAATGTTGGACAATGCTAGCACCCCAGCCGAAATTGCTTCAATGCTACCGCGATTTATCCATCTTATACGATTTATATGGCTGAATTCGGAATATTATAATAAAGCTGAACTCATTACGGGCTTATTTCGAAATTTAAGCAATCAAATAATAAAGTATTGCATATCACAAATAAACATCGAAAAAATTCTAGACGGTCATCCAAGGTTCGGAATCCTTATGTGTAACATGTCGATTGAATGTTGTTTGTCGTATAAGGCAATATTTAAGGAAATTTTAAAACAATATTGTGAAACTGATTCAACTATCGAACGGCAGCTGGATGAAGCCATGATATTTAACCATGTTAATGCCTTTGAGGAACGATTGTATGATTTAATTGATATATGCCAGTCAATGATAGTATTTGGAAGGTTGGATGAAACTGACACTATTCCAAAGCCATTATTCGGAGGAACTCGTGGACCGTATTTTGAAAAAAAATCGGAAAATGTTGAAAGTAGCTTTATGAAAATACTCGAAACATTGAGGAAAGACTCAAGGGATTTAATATTGGATGTACATAAAAATGAATGGTAAGCAACATAGTTATCGATTTAAGAAAACAAAACGAATGATTTTTTTGTACTTATAATTTACATGAAATCTTTAATATTCAACTAACTTGTTACACGTATTTTGATTGGAATTGGAAGTGATTCTACACATGCTTATTTTTAAAAGTTTTGTTAATTAAAATACTGTTTTTGTGGCCCCACAGGACCAGGGCCAGTATTTTTAAAAATAAACCTTTTGAATAACTTTAGTCGCTTACCTCTTGTTAGCCTGATTAAGCCCCGTGTCGCTATGAATAAAAAAAGGCCTGTTCGGGAAAAAAATTTAATTGAGCATAGGTATGTTTAGTTTTTCGAGAGAAATTATTTCTTTTCAAAATTTTTCATAATTCAATTTTCAATTTTTAGCCAAACGCTGAAAACCTGATGCTAAATTGTATTCTAGTTTTTGAGAAATATTAGAAATCTTTCGTTTAAATTGCTTTAAAAATCCTATTTCCACTTAGTAAGTAGTGAAGTTCATTTTGTACAATTTAACATCATGGTTTTTAGTGTTTCACTAAAAATTGATTAGAGCACAAAAAAAAAATACTGCTTTACAATGAAAAATTTTTAAAATAAATAATATAATGTTTTTTTTAATTTTGAGTTTGAAAATTAATTTTTCAAAAAGTATTCACTCAATTAATTTGATTTAAAAACAGAATTAAGAAATGAATTTCTGGCATTCAAAAAAAAACTACACATATTATGCTCCTAATAACCCACTCTAACGAATTGTGAAAAAAAGTGTACAGTTAAAATTTTTGTCGGTCAAATGTGTTAAGTGTGCCATTCCTTACCGAATTTTATCATTAACAATTTGATAAAAAATTTGAATTTTCTTTAAATCCTAAATTAAAAAAAATAAATAACTACTGCGTAAGAGAATTGTTCAAAAAAACTTTGAATAAAAACTTATTCGCTTAAGTTTATAACCAATTAATTTTAAGCATGAATCTAAGTATTTATCTTCTGCTACAGGTATGTGGAAGTTCTTAAGTATCGTAAGATGATTCGCAATCTGGAGGAAATCGTACAACGTTTAATGTCAAATGTCTTTCAAAGTATATGTAATGTTGAAGAGGGATTAGAAGTTTTGGTGACATTGCATTTTTATTCGTTTCGCGATGCTCTACGAACGACATATTTAAGACAAGTGAGTGAAGTATGGACAATGTTTATTTCAGACATTTCAGTCACAAATGAAAAACTCAAAGAACAATCTCGAAACCACGATTCTTGGGTTCCGAAAAACGCATCAAAAGTAATGATGTATAAAACAAATTTAGAACGATTGACATGGTTACATGACCGCCTGGACTATTCTGAATGGTTGCCTGATGTCATCTTGTCGAAAGTTGCACTGGAAAAATTCATTGGATTTACGGAGGATTACGGCAAAGAAATGCAAAAGTTATTTAAATCTTGGACACAAGTAGCTGATGTAGATTTTGGACCGAAATTAAATCGGACACTATTGATTCGAAGCAAGGTTAAGAGAGGCCTTCTAGAATGTAATATTGACCGATCTCTCCTTCGGATTTGCGAGGAGGCTCGTTTTTTTTCACAAATGGGTTTTCAAATCCCACCAAATATTAATAAACAATATACTAAATATTCAAATCTGAAATTTGTCTACAATAGTGTGGTAACTGTTTGCTTATCGTACAATCGTATTTTGGCAGCCCTTTCTCCGGGCGAAAGAAAACTGTTTGCAATGCTAATACAAGGATGTGATAAGAAAATAGCTCCAGGTATTTTTAAGTTAAGCTGGGGTGGTGAATTCAGCGATGAATATATAGTCGATTGTAGCAAACATACCGAGAGGCTGCAAAACACAGTGGATATCTATAAAAGGGCCAACTTCAACATCTGTAGAGCTTGTGAAAAGATTTGCAATTTAACTTTTTTGAATATTTCAAATACTGGACAATCCTTAGAGAGCTTTGAGAAAAATCTTGATGCACAGTGTAAAGCAACAGCTAAAATTTTATCAAAGCAGTATACATTCATTCTTGATTTGATATTAGCAGTTTTAAGAGAATTTCAAAATGTTTATGAAGAGGTAATAATGTACAGTTAATGGTTTTTAGCAATAAGTATGGATTAAATTTCGTTTTTACTTCCAGATGATTCCTCAATGGACTTACTACATAAATCGGTTGGATGATATGTTGAAAGCATCTTTTCTAACTTGCGTTAAAAATTCATTATCGAATGTCCTTGATGTTCTTCGAGGAAAAGGAAATGTTGGGCCTTCACAAATATTATTTGTTAATATTGATATTCAGGACCGAAAAGTAACACGAAGTTCAATATTCGATTATGCATTGATGATAAAGGGATATTTTTTTCAGATTTTATTTGTACCTACAACTGAAGACATATCGCTTGCATTTCAAAGCATACTTCCTCGAATAAGAAAAGTTTTGAAAGAATTTCCACGGCTTTGGCAAAAATTTAAACTTTCAACTTATTCACGTGCATTTGATGAAATTGTTAACAATAATTCCGACTGCATTGCACTCGGAAAGAACATCATGCACGAAGTTGAACACAATATTTCTGAGCTAAATGCATTCCTTGTGAATTGGACAAAGTTCCAGCCAATTTGGGAAATGCACGAACTAACGTTTCTCAATAACTGGGAGGACAGGGAGCAAACTGCAAAAGAATTTGATGAACATATAGCTTATTATACCAGTTTGGCAGATGAAGTGGCGATTCAAGAAACGGTATCCACAGTTCACTTCATTACAATTGATTCGAGCAGATTGAAAAATTCTATACTGGATTTCATTGATTTTTGGCAGGACCTTAATGTAAAGTTGTTAAAGAAAAAGGCGTCTTCTAGAATAAAAGGTAAGATTTTTATCTCAAAACTTCTTAAAATTTGTTGGTTTGATATTTTTTTTGCAGGTATCTATAAGTATATGAGCTATAATATTGAAAAAGTTTCTGTGATTCCAAGAACTCTGAAGGAAATAAAAGAGTCGACAACATTCTATGAACATCTTGTCAAAGAAATTGAAGAAAAATCTAACGAATTCCCAGCTATTTTGGCACTTTTTAAAGTTCTTGACGGTTATCAGATACAATTTCCATCAAATACACTTGAACTAGTTAAAAATCTTGATCCAGCATGGCAAAACTACATAAAAAAGCTTTTGGAGGCTGATGAAATGCTAGGAAATACTAAAGAAGAATTTAAGGCAACACTTTTAGCACAGTCTGAAAAATTCAAGGTTGCAATCAAAATTCTCATGCAAGAGTTTCTTCTTAAAGTCCCAACATCGTCCCGAATGTAATTAAATTCCTTTTCCTTTTATTTCCTTTTAATTTCCCAAAACCAAATTCCTTTATTTTAGACCCCCTCAAATAGCTTTAAAATACTTAGATTTAATTAGACAGAAAATCGAAGCCTGTTTTAGGTTTAAAAAGAGTTTGGGATCAGATTTGAAAATTTTCGGCATTGCTTATTTTGAAAATATAGAACTGAAAAAAATAGATAGTGAAACGAAAATCTTATGTCATGTTTGGCAATTGGTAAACGAATGGACTATATCTTGGAATGAGTGGAAGGATGGGAATTTTTGGAAAATTAACATAGAATTGATTGAGGATACTGCGATATCAATGTACGCTCAATTTAATCAGCTTTGTAAATCTTACACCGATAAAAACTGGGAAATTTTGGAAACCATAAGAAAGAATGTTGGTGAATTCCGAAAAACATTGCCTTTGATAGCTGCTCTAAGAAATCCATCTATGCGACCACGCCATTGGGATAAATTGCGCACACTTGTTGAAATGTAAGTCTTTAATAAAATTTAAATGTACTGGTTTTTTTAACATTCCAGCAACATAATGGAAACTATTTGGGAATGAAAATAAATTTCTTAATTGGTGTTTTTTTTATTTACAGGCAATTCGACCAACATTCTAAGGATTTCACTCTAGACACGATAATTGCAATGAATTTCCAGGCGTTTTCTGAAGACATACAAGATATTTCTAATGCAGCAACAATGGAGCTTCAAATTGAAAATGTTATCAAAAATATCGCTGCAATTTGGCTGATTCAGAAATTTGAGGTCACTCACTATCGGGATACAATTTATAGAATAAAAAATGTCGAAGATTGTGTTCAACTCTTAGAAGAGCATCTAATACAAATTTCCAGCATGAAATCGACGAAATTTGTTGAGCCCTTTATAAAAATTGTCGATAATTGGGAAAAAATATTGGCTAATGTGTCGGAAACTCTCGAGAAAGCTTTAAGTGTTCAGCGGCAGTGGTTGTATTTGGAAAATATATTTGCAGGAGATGATATAAGCAAACAACTTCCAATCGAGGACCAGCGTTTCCGAGAATTAACGGTCGAATGGGGTGCAATAACAGAGAAAATGTTTCATGCCAAATCTGCGGTCAAAGCTATTCATCACCGAGTACATGGGTTTCTGCTTGGTCGGTGTACAAGTATTGAAGATGAACTGGAAAAAATCCAGAGAGCACTTGAAATTTATTTGGAAACTAAGAGACAGATTTTTCCCAGATTTTATTTCATTTCAAACGATGATTTGTTGGAAATTTTAGGAAACGCGAAAAGACCTGATCTGATCCAAACTCACTTAAAAAAGCTTTTTGATAATCTGTATAAGCTGGAATTAAAAAAAAGTTTGGGAAAGCAAATTCGTTGGCAAGCATTAGGAATGTATGCAAATGATGGCGAATATGTTGAATTTCTCAATGCTCTTTATATCGAAGGTCCCTCCGAGAAATGGTTGGGTAGTGTCGAAACTCAAATGTTAGCAGTATTAAAGAATAAATTAAAGCTTACTAGGACATCTCTTAAGCAGTTATTGGCGAATCGTGAAAAATGGTTGAAATCTTGGCCCGGTCAACTCTGTTTGACAACAGCTTTGATACAATGGACTGCTGAGTGCACAAAAAGCTTAGTTCATTGTAAAATTATTGAGAACAAGAAACCGCTTCGGAAGTTGAAACGTAAGCAGAAAAAGGTTCTGGAAATACTTTCTGATCTTAGCAGGAAGGAATTGCCAACTTTGCTGCGATTAAAAGTCAATACTTTGATAACAATCGAAATTCATGGACGAGATGTTATTGAACGTATGTACAAAATGAACTGCAGGGATGTAAACCACTTCGAATGGTTTTCTCAGCTTCGATTTTACTGGGAAAGAGATCTTTCAACTTGTAACATTAAACAAACCAATACTCAATATGCTTATGGCTATGAATATACGGGCAACTCTGGAAGATTGGTCATAACTCCGTTGACTGACCGATGTTACATAACGCTTACAACTGCCTTACATCTGAATAGGGGAGGAAGTCCTAAAGGACCTGCAGGAACCGGTAAGACCGAAACCGTAAAAGATCTTGGCAAAGCTCTAGGATTGTGGGTGGTAGTTACAAATTGCTCAGAAGGACTAGACTACAAGAGCATTGGTAAGAATTTTTCGGGACTGGCGCAGACTGGAGCCTGGGGGTGTTTTGACGAGTTCAATCGTATAAATATTGAAGTTTTATCTGTGGTGGCACAGCAGATTATGTCAATTATGACAGCGCTCTCAGCCAAACATAAAATGTTTAATTTTGAGGGACAGATGATCAGACTGAAACCTACAGTAGGTTTGTTTATAACGATGAACCCAGGCTACGCTGGACGAACGGAACTCCCAGATAATTTGAAGTCAATGTTTAGGCCCATTGCCATGATGGTGCCTGACAATATTATCATTGCTGAGAATTTGCTCTTTTCGGATGGCTTTCAAAATGCAAGAAATCTTGCTCGAAAAGTGTTCACACTTTATGAATTGGCCAAACAACAGTTATCAAAGCAGTGCCATTATGATTTTGGTCTACGTTCAATGGTCGCACTTTTAAGGTACGCTGGTAAGAAGCGACGACAGCTTTCCGGAACCAACGAGGAGGAAATAGTTTACTTGTCTATGCGAGACATGAATGTTGCAAGGTTAACTGCAGAAGACTTACCTTTATTTAATGGAATCATGGAGGACATCTTCCCCGGGCTTGTGATTCCCATTGTGGATTATACCGATTTCAAAGAAGCCATATCTGCGGAATTTCTAGTTAATGGACACCAATTGGTTCACAGTGCCATTAAAAAAGTAATAGAGGTCTATGAAACTAAGAACTCACGACACTCTACAATGATTATTGGAGATACATGTACCGCCAAGAGTGTTACTTGGAAAACTCTTCAAGGGGCTTACAACAGATTGAAGAGTTCAAAGAAGGAAGGTTGGGAAAATGTAACAGTATATCCAATGAATCCAAAGTCATTGAATTTGGCAGAGCTCTATGGCGAGTATAACCTTGCAACGGGAGAGTGGTTAGACGGCGTTTTAAGTTTAATAATGCGGACAGTATGTGCCGAAGAAACCGCTTCACAAAAATGGATTCTCTTTGATGGCCCAGTGGATGCCGTTTGGATTGAAAATATGAACTCTGTTATGGATGACAATAAAGTGTTAACGTTGGTGAACAGTGAGCGAATAACTATGCCATCCCAGGTATCCCTTCTCTTTGAGGCTTCGGATTTGGCTGTAGCCTCTCCGGCCACAGTATCACGTTGCGGAATCGTTTACAATGATTACAATGACTGGGGGTGGCGTCCGTTTGTTCAGTCGTGGCTAGAGCGGCAATCTCTTAAAGAATACGTCGCTATTTTACGAGGGCTTTTCGATGACTATATTGACAAAATATTAGATTTTAAAAAATCCCGATGCCGTGAAACTATTGTAACTAATGAGTTAAATACAGTAATGTCAATGTGCAAGCTTCTAGAATGTCTTGCTACAAAGGCAAATGGTATAACTGCAGAAAATGCGGAAAATCTTGAGACCATGACTAAGCTGTGGTTTTTGTTCTGTATGATTTGGTCAATATGTGCAACAGTTGACGAGGATGGCCGTATAAAAATCGATGCCATGATAAGGGAAAGAGAAAGCTGTTTTCCCATAAAGGACACAGTCTATGATTACTATGTTGAACCTCACTATAAGGCATTCGTACTATGGGAAAGTAAGTTGAACGAAAGTTGGAAATATGATCAAAAGTAGGTTCTAGAGAAATTATAATTAGAATTTTGTTTCAAACTTATTGCAATTTCTAGTGTACCATTTTATAAAATCATCGTGCCTACAATAGACACTATACGCTATGAGTACTTGGTATCTAGGCTCTTAGTAACAGAAAGCCCGGTTATGCTTGTAGGTAAAGTTGGAACGGGAAAGACCTCAACAGCAATAAGTGTTACGAATTCAATTAATCCAGAGACTTTTACAATTCTCTCAATCAATATATCAGCATTGGTAAGAAATTAATTTTTATTTTTTTTTTTTGTTATTTGTATCTCATTTACCAATTAGACTTCACCAGCGGGCCTTCAGGAGTCTATTGAAAGCCGCACTGAAAAACGAACAAAAGTCTTGTATGTACCGTTTGGTGGTAAAAAGATGATTTGCTTCATGGATGACTTTAATATGCCAGCCAAGGATACATATGGATCTCAACCAGCACTTGAACTCGTACGGCAGTGGATTGATTATAAGTTTTGGTTTGATCGAAAGACTCAACAAAGAATTTATGTTCAAAATACGACTTTGATTGCGGCCATGGGACCACCAGGAGGAGGAAGGCAGGAAATATCACCCAGAACGTTAAGCCGATTTTTCATTATTAATATGACTTTCCCAACGGAGGCAATAACAGCCCACATTTTTGGAACACTCCTTAAACAAAAGTTAAGTGATCATGAATCAGATGTTATGACTATGTGGAAGCCAATTACGCTAGCAACGATCGATCTGTTTAATGCGGTGTGCAAAAAACTTTTACCAACTCCAACAAAAACACACTATTTGTTCAATTTGCGTGACATCTCGAAAATCTTCCAGGGGTTGTTACGTAGTGATGCAAATTGCACAATTAAGATGGCGACCATTCAGCGGCTATGGATTCATGAATGTTTTAGAGTTTTCAGTGATCGCTTGGTGGATGAATCGGATCAATCATGGTTTGTGTCTGAAATAAACGACACCATTGGCAAACACATGGATGCAACTTTCCATAGCTTGTGCCCAAATAAAATAGTTCCAATGTTTGGTGATTTTTTGAGTCCACAGGGCTTTTATGAAGATATTACAAGCGTTGAAAACTTACGCAGTTACATGATAAGTCAGTTGGAGGAGTACAATTTAGTTCCCGGTTCAGTGAGAATCAATATAGTTTTCTTCCGAGAGGCTATAGAGCATGTTATAAGAATAGTGAGGGTTATATCACAGCCTAAGGGACATATGTTACATATTGGCATTGGAGGTTCTGGGCGGCAAGTTTTAGCAAGAATAGCAATTTTTATTTGTGAATATGAAATTTTTCAAGTTGAAGTTACAAGGAAATATCGGGCTTCCGAATTTCGAGAAGATCTAAAAACTCTGTACAAGGTCACTGGAATCAAAAACAGACCATGTGTTTTTCTCTTTAGTGGAGAACAAGTGATGGAAAACACTTTTCTAGAAATAATAAATAATATGCTTAGTTCAGGTGAAGCAAATTTATTTAAAACTGATGAATTTGAGGAACTTAAGCCTGGCCTCGAGCGTCAAGCTAAAAAAATGGCAATTCCACCTACAACAGAAGCATTTTATAACCTTTTTCAACAAAATGTTTGTAATAATTTGCACATAATAATATGTCTGAGTCCGATCGGTGAAGATTTTCGACTTTTCTTGAGACAATACCCTGGTTTGATAAATTCGACAACTTCAAATTGGTTTCGATTGTGGCCCCAAGAAGCCCTCTTAGAAGTTGCTCAAAAGTTTTTACTAGACATTCAGCTTAATGTTCCTGTTCCAGGAAAGCCTCTTTCAGCAAGCAAAGATAGTCTTGCGCATATCACTGAAGAAGATCTACAAAAGAATGTTGCGCATGTGTTCTCATTTATCCACTCGAGTGTTGTTGGTGTTTCTAACCTTATGTTTAATGAAATGCAGCGTCATAACTATGTCACTTCTATCAACTTTCTTGAGCTTGTATCTGGGTTTAAGGATTTGTTGCAATCGAAGAGAATTGAAGTTTCAACTAATTCAAACAAGCTTCGAAATGGGTTATCAAAAATTGAAGAAACGCAGGACAAAGTTGCATGTATGTCGGAAGACTTAAAAGTCAGCCAAGAGCAGGTAAAGGAACTCACAAGCCAGTGCGAAGTATTCATAGCTGAGATAGAAAATCAAAGCCAAGAAGCCGAAGAACAAAAAGAAAAGGTTGACGAAGAAAGTAAAATTATTTCGCAAGAAGAAATAGTTTGTCTTGAGTTGGCTGAAATAGCTCAACAAGATCTTGACGTTGTTATGCCAATGATAGACAATGCTATTAGAGCCCTAGATGCCCTTAACAAGAAGGACTTGTCCGAAGTTAAATCCTATGGCAAACCCCCACCAAAAATTGAAAAGGTTATGGAAGCCGTTATGATACTGTTGGGCAAAGAGCCCACTTGGGAAATGGCCAAAAAAATGCTGGGTGAACAGAGCTTTCTCAATGACTTGCGAACTTTCGATCGAGATCACGTTTCAGACAAAACATTAAAACGAATCGGCTTATATACTCAAAATCCGGAGTTAGAGCCAGAAAAAGTAGCAACGGTTTCATCAGCTTGTAAATCGCTGATGCTTTGGATAATTGCCATTGAAAACTACGCAAAAGTATACCGAATTATGGCACCTAAAAAGGAAAAACTTGATAGGACCATGCAGTCATTAACTGAAAAGCAAATGCTTTTAGCATCAGCACGCCGAAAGTTGGAAGAGTTAAATTGTAAGCTGGAAAGGCTGAGAACCGATTTTAAAGAAAAATCTGACCTTTTGGATGATCTCAAAAATAGATCAGAAAAGCTAAGGTAATTAAGGTTCGATTGAGTTTTCCTTTTTTGATACACAGATTAATTGAGCAGATATTAAAGAGGCGATGTTTCAACTTCATTTTTAATTATTATAGGCAATTAAAGATGTTAACCTAAAGTACATAAGATGCATAATGTATAAGTTAGGATGTATTTCGATTGTTAAAGTGTAGGACCTCGTAAGTCGAAAAATTAAAAAAAAAATATTAATAATGCAAAAAATCTGAAAAATCAGATTCACCTTTTGGCAAATTTAAGCGTAACAACGTGCGTTGTTTTGAACATTTTACAGAAAAATGCAGAATTAAAAACATCTTACTATAGACCGCCATATATTGTAGAAACATACAAACACTTTTTATGAGGTTCTACCACTTTAAATGTCGATATATTGTTATTTTAAAATAATTAAAAAAAAAAACATTAAAATTCATTAAAGCTAAAGAACGTTTAAACCATGCTCTTCTTAAGTAAAATTCCGTTTATAATGATTTTATTCAAAAACGTTATATAAAGCTTTAAAGTTTAAATACAGATTTCTATGAACAAGCATTATAACATTTGAACATACATTATTTAAATTTTTTCTATTTAACATATACCTACATATGTATGTATATGATCAAAACGAATTAAATAGTTTTTTGATTGACCAATTCTTTTGATTTTAAATGATTTTTAAGTTTAATCAGGCTTTTTTGGTCACACTTCTCCTTTATGCAAATAAAAAACTTTATTTCATAATTTTCCCTACGTTTCGTTGGATTTTCCCAACTTCTTCAGGAATAGTTTATTAAATATGAAATATTTTGTTAAATTTATTGAACAAATTAAGAACTTAATAGCAATATTAAAATTTTTTAAATTTGAATTTAAAATAAAAACTGAAAAATTATATAAATATAAGAGAAATTTATTACACTATATTACACTTGCAAGCACTTTTTTTTAAAGGAAAGAAAGAAAAGAAAATTGAAACAATAAATATCAGTCAAATTTAGTTATGGTTATAGTTGCATAATATGGCACCAGGAGGATATACAGGGTGGTTTGCTTAAGAGACAAGAGCATCCACTGATTTTAAAATAGAAACGTTATCAGGAAGGAAAAATATATAAAATGCAATCAAATTAATGTACCTAAACAAACTGTATATAAAAAATACTTTTCAGAAAACAACTGGACCGAGCAATTATTTTGGTTGAGTCCTTGTCAGGGGAACGTCAGCGTTGGATGGATACCGTTGCATCTCTCGATATTGATTTTGAAAAACTTCCGGGTGATTGCATCACAGCCACCGCATTTTTGGCATATCTTGGTCCATTTGATTCCAAGTACAGGGACTTTCTTTTTGAAATGTGGCAAAAACAGATTCAAGAAAAAAATATTCCACATACTGAAGATTTTAAAATCACACGATTTCTAAGTGATCCTGTCACAATCAGAGAGTGGAATATCCAAGGGCTGCCTCTGGATGATTTCAGCACTGAGAATGGTATCATTGCAACTCAAGGACGACGATGGCCATTGATCATTGACCCACAAAATCAGGCAAACACCTGGGTACGTAATCTCGAAAGTGACGATCTCAAAACAATCGATTTTAATCAGCCCGATTACATTCGCATTTTGGAAAGAGCAATGCAGTTTGGTGTTCCAGTTCTTTTACAAAATGTTACCGAAATCTTAGATCCCGTTATTAATCCAATATTAAGATCAACATTTACAGTTCAAGGTGGACATAAATTTATTAAATTCAACGACAAATTAATATCTTACAAGGATACTTTTAAACTTTATATCACAACAAAATTAAGTAATCCACATTATCCACCAGAAACATCCTCCAAAACTGCAATTATCAATTTTGCTGTTAAACAAAGTGCCTTAGAAGCCCAACTTCTTGGAATAATAGTTCGAAAGGAAAAGCCCACTTTAGAACAACAAAAAGATGAAATGGTAGTGACCATAGCTAGAAACAAAAGAATTCTAATTGATCTTGACAATCAAATTCTTCGACTTTTAAACGAAAGCAGAGGTTCATTGCTAGAAGACGATGAGCTTTTCAACACACTGCAAAAGTCTAGACATACTTCCGTACTTGTTAAAGAATCTCTGAGCACAGCAGAGATAACAGAAATAGAAATAGATGTTGCTCGCCAAGCCTACCAGCCTGCTGCTGAGAGGGCTTCAATTCTCTTCTTTGTTCTAACTGACTTAGCAAAAATTGATCCAATGTATCAATTTTCACTTGCTGCTTATATTTTGCTGTTTATTAAGTCTATAGAAAGAAGTCCAAAACACCAAGTTGTTAAGGAACGTATTGCACACATTAATGAATACCACACGTACGCAGTTTTCAGAAATACTTGCCGAGGGTTATTCGAAAAACACAAACTCCTATTTTCTATTGATATGTGTGCGAAAATTCTAGAGGTAGCAGGGCAACTAATAGAAGTGGAATACAATTTTATATTAAATGGTGGGATAGTAGTTAACAGACTTGATCAGGCTCCCAATCCAAGTCCAAGTGAGTGTCAGTTTGTGGTTTTCTAGCCTTACTTATTCACATACATATTATATTATTTGCAACTTATTTTTTTTCTCATTTTAAGATTGGATTACTGAAGAGATATGGGATAATGTGACGGAGCTTGATAAAATTGCTGGTTTTCATGGCATTATCAATTCATTTGAGCAATTTCCAAAACTATGGCATGGTAATAGCATTCGAAACATTAATATTCAAGTTAACTTGTGTATTTTTATCTTTCAGAATGGTATAGTTGTACTACACCTGAATCCGAAGAATTGATTGGCGAATGGAACGACAAACTTACAGACTTTCAAAAATTTTGCGTTATTCGATGCCTGCGTCCGGACAGAATAACATTTTGTCTATCACAATTTACAGCTACCATACTTGGGTCGAAGTTTGCTGAGGCTCCAATTTTGGATTATAAATCAGCTTTCGAAGAGTCATCAGCTGATACTCCTTTAATATTTCTCCTATCACCAGGAGTAGATCCAACTGGAGGGCTCATAAGCCTTGCAGAACAGGTTAACATGGCGTCGAAGCTTTTTTCACTTAGTTTAGGACAAGGACAAGCTCCACTTGCTACAAAGCTCATTATGGATGGAGCAAAGGATGGCAATTGGGTGTTTCTTGCCAATTGCCATCTATCTTTAAGTTGGCTTCCAACTCTAGATAAAATTATTCAAATGATCCAAGTTACAAAAGTTAATAAGAAATTCCGATTGTGGCTGAGTTCTAATCCGCACAGAGATTTTCCAGTGTCGATCCTTCAGACAAGCATTAAGATGACCACAGAACCACCACGAGGAATAAAAGCTAACATGAAACGACTTTATAACAATATATCCGAAGAAAATTTCACAGAATGTACTGATCCGGTAACCTACAAAAAACTTATTTTTGCACTCTGTTTTTTCCACTCGGTTCTAATTGAGCGCAGAAAATTCCAAGAACTTGGTTGGAATGTTATTTATAGTTTTAACGATTCAGATTTTGAAGTTTCTGAAACTCTGCTATTTCTCTACATTAACGAGTACGAAGAAACTCAATGGGAAGCTCTTAAATATCTTATAGCTGGTGTTAACTACGGGGGACATGTAACCGATGAGTGGGATCGCCGTTTGCTAATGACGTACATTAATAATTTTTTTATAATTGACGCACTAACCATTCCAAGTTATCGGTATGCTAAAAAAAAGTTTAAGAAATTTGTTTATATGGTTAAATATTTTCTTTCTTTTTTTGAAGACTTTCATCATTGCGAACTTATTTAATACCACCAGATGGAGATATCCAATACTACAAGGATCATATTGAACTTTTACCTAACACTGATAGACCTGAAGCATTTGGGCAACATCCAAACGCAGATATTGCATCTTTGATAGGAGAGACTAAAGAACTTCTCGATACTATGCTTTCTATTCAAGTGCAAACATATACAGCATCTGCAGAAAGTATGGATTCTAAGGTGTTGAAGATGGCCCAAAACATCGAGGCTCAAATTCCAGATGAAATGAATTACATTCAAACTTCAAAGGTTTTGGGAAAAAACCGCACTCCCCTGGAAGTAGTCTTGCTGCAAGAAATGTTCAGGTACAATGTACTTCTGGCAAATATTAAAGTTTGTCTTAGGGATCTACAAAAGGGTATTCAAGGTTTGGTATTAATGGATAGTGACCTTGAAGACGTTTTACATGCTGTTTTTGAAGGAAGAGTCCCAATTAGTTGGTTAAAATGTAGCTGATTCTAAATTGATTTCTAATCAGCTTTAATAAGAAATATACTTTTTCGTAGCTTATCAGTCTCAAAAGCCACTTGCATCATGGACTCGTGATTTGGTGCTTCGTGTTGACTATTTCAATAGATGGGCGACAACTCTAAAGCCCCCTTCACTTTTCTGGCTGTCAGCTTACACTTTTCCCACAGGTTTTCTTACAGCAGTGCTTCAGACTTCGGCTAGAACTTCGAAAACTCCAATTGACGAACTTTCATGGGAATTTTCAGTTTTTGTCGAAGAAGAATCTGCCGTCGCTCGAATGGTCCAAACTGATGGCGTTTGTGTTCGTGGGCTTTTTCTTGAATGTGGTGGATGGAATAGAAAAGCCCGCTGTCTACAGGATCCACAGCCCATGGAACTGGTGTGTCCAATGCCAGTTATTCATTTCAAGCCAGTAGAGAATACAAAAAAAAGAACTCGTGGAATTTATCAGTGTCCTGCTTACTATTTTTCTCAACGGTCCGGCTCTTTTATAACGGTAGTTGATTTAAAATCTGGTACAGAATCTTCTGATTATTGGATAAAAAGAGCGACTGCACTTTTATTGAGTTTAAGTTCTTAAAACTTTAATTTGTTTACTGAACCATTTGAAAACCTTCAAGTATTGTTTTAGTTTAAATTAGTTCAATGTTTTTTAACCTAATTTTGTTGAAAATTTTATTAATAAATAAATAAATAATAGTTTAATATGCTGTTATAGTAAAAATAAATTCCTCATTTTTTTACACACCATTATCATACATTATTATAGTCTGATTAAACAAATAATTAATACAAAATCCACAAAATCCATTGGGACCAAATTTTAACACGTCAATATAAAAACAACTTGTAATCCTGCTTTTTATATCTGGATCTATTTCATGATCTTTCTGTACTAAAATTGTCTACTCTTTTAAAAGTTTTGCAATTAAGCATTTTTTATTATGGGAGTAGGGGGTCTACTCGCCCCGTTTAGGAGGTAGGGGCAATTAAAAAAAAAATTAGTTAAAATGAAAAAAAAAATATTAAAAAACAATGGCAACACTTACAATGAAGTACTATACCCGTTTTGAAAGCCAGAAATCTATTCTTTAATCCTAAATTTAAATTAAATTTGTGAAAAATTCGCATGCAAACTCAAAACCCATTTTTTTTTTAATTGTAAATGAAGTGCTAAATTGGCATTCCGCGGTCAATGCTAATATCAATTCTGAATTGAAAACAAAAAACTGAATGGTTTTATGTCTTCTAGTTTTTGAGAAAATTGGAAATTACTAAAACTAATTTTTTATGAGATTTTTGTTTTTTTTGCTTGCTTACACAAATACAGTGCTAGCGCACCCAGCATTTCGGCGTATAAACAGTGAAGTATGTATAGAGAGAAAAAAATAATTAATTACAAGGAAGTACTATACCGGTTTTGAAAGCCAGAAATCTGTTTTTAATCCGAAGTTTAAAGAAAATTATTTATGTCAATAGCTTTTGAAAAATTCGCATGCAAACTCAAGATTTTGATAAAAAAAAATGAAAAAAAAAAGTTTAGACCATTTTTTTTTTTTTTTTCAAAATAGTGAAATGAAGTGCTAAATTGGATTTTTGTGGTAAATTTTTATATCAATTTCAAATCGAACACAGAAAACCGAATGGTTTTATGTTTTCTAGTTTTTGGGAAAATTGAAAATTAGTAAAACTACTTTTTATAAGATTTTTGTTTTACAGACACAAACATACATATTAAGAAATTATATAAATTTGCTACAGTCGTATAGTAGTTATGTGAAAGAAAGAAAAAGAAAAGGAAAAGAAACTTTGCATACCCCAAATCCTTAGTGTGCGCAAGCAGGGGGGTTGCAGGGGGGCAGCATGCCCCCCATACCTACCTCACTGTTTATACGCCGTAATGCTGGGTGCTAGCACTGTATTTATGTATAAGCAAGCAAAAAAACAAAAATCTCACAAAAAAGAAGTCTTAGTAATTTTTAATTTTCTCAAGAACTAGAAGACATAAAATCATATAGTTTTCAGTTTTTGATTAAGAATTAATTTGAACAACGAAATTCAGAAAACAAATTAATATTTAATTTTAGAATTTTGAAAAATTACACTTTTAACTTTTTTTATGTTATTTTTTTGTCCCAAATTTTCAGTTTAAAACCCGTTTTTTCATAGCATTGATTTGACTTGATTTAAAAACAAGCTTATAGAATAGAGTATTGGCTTTAAATAAAAGTATAATACGCAATTGTAAGTATTACCGTTATTTTTTAATAGTACTTTTTTATGAAATTGCCTCTCCCGCCAAAACGGAGGGAGATACATCCCCCCTCCCATAGTAAAAAAATGCTTGTATTGAAATGTTCTACAGAAAACCGTTATCATTCCTTGGCGTCTAAGTTATCGTACTCTTGCCTAAAAGTAAGATAGGTATATATTTTTACTAAAACATAATGAGAGTCAATTGTCCTTTTGAGTTATTTTTGTATTTATTTGTAGTATTTGAGTTGAGGTTTTTTACGGCTCTGGAAATACTCAGGGCTGGACCAACCATATGTGCAAGATGTGCAATTGCACAGGGCGCAAAATTATGGGGGCGCATTAACAGGAGCAAGAAAATGTAATTTGATCTTGCGCAAACAAATATGTACTGTTATTTGCATTTTAACCACAAAACTTGTTCAAATAATCGCAAAATATCGTACATCACAACTGTGCTAAGAATTATTTTTTGCACACTAACTAACATCACTTTAATTAATGCATTAAAGGGGAATATTTAATGTTAACAGATGAAGTTTTTGATGACCCCAATTATTGGGGACATTAATCTGATGAGCTTATTAAAAAAATAGTTTCAAAGGCACTGTCTACAAATCTTGCACAGGGCGCAAGTTTGGCTTGAGCCGGCCCTGGCAATACTTATTCCCTTTTTGTCAAAGTGCGGTCTGAAAGTATAGTCATAGTCTATAAAAAAAATCTAGTTCATTTATGTTTAATTTTGGCTTAGAATGAACTATAGTTTTGTTTATCTACATATATATATATAATATCTATAAGTTTAGTTATGTTATACAGTTCTTATTAAAAGTTTAAATTTGGTAAGATACTGAAAATATCAATCATTTAACAGTCTTACCACCTAATCAATCAAACTTCTTTGCTTTTAATTTCACCGACACAAAGCTATAAAAGCTATGTATCAACTTACGATTCAAAAACTTGTTTTTTTAGTGTTTTTACATTTGTTTAAACGGAAACTTCATTATACGGACAGATTTATTCAAATAAGAATGTTACTTAAACGTAACGCTGTTGTGATTTTGTTTTTTTATTTAATTTCGGAAATTCTCTCTTCGAATATCTTAGGATTATTTACAAGTCCTCACAGATCACATATGTTGGTTTATCAAGGAGTTATTAGAAGTCTTCTCAAGAAAGGCCACAATATTACCATTATCACTGTTTTGCCAATAGACGATGAACAAATTATTTCCAAAAATGTGACAATAATTAAGCTTAAAAAAACTCCAAAAGCTAATTCGGCAAATGGAATATTTCGTCAAATTGCTGTTATTGCTGCCAGTGGCAAAATATTTAAAGATCCACGTTTTCAAAAATTCTTGAGGAGTGAAAACACTTTTGACTTGGTTATTCTTGGATATTTGTTCAACGATTATCAGCTAGGAGTGGGAGCACACTTTAAGTGTCCGATTGTAGTAATTTGGACTACACAGTCAATCAGTTTTGTTAAAAGGTTTATTGGAGAACCAAATCAATGGAGTTATGTTCCACAACCGTTTGTAAGAAGTCAGGTAGTTGGAATACCTGGTATTATGTATGGAATCTTCGAAACTGTTTTTAAATTAATCTTGGATTTCTTAATGCACAAATTTTACCGGTAAGAATTAAGAACTAATCCATAAGAACATGCATTTCCAAAAGGTTTACTTTGACTGGCTGAATATTATTGTCCCACAAAAATCTTTTATATCATCATTGTTCAAAGTGTTCATGATTTAGCCTATTCTTATTATTTATACTTTTGGCTTTTTTAATAATAATGGTGGACAATTTATTTTTGTTTGCCATAGAGAGTACTTTCCATCAATAGTCTACCCCAGCTTGGCCTACATGCAAAACAACGTGTCTTTAGTTCTCTGCAACCATCATTTCAGCGAAGGACCTATTGAAGCTCATTTACCAAATATGATTGAGATAAGTGGAATTCAAATTAAGGACAGAGAATTACTTCCAAAGGCATGCTAGCTTACTATATAGGCAAAAATACAATACTTGCATATTTTTTTGTTTTGAAATTGTTTTTGTTTTACAGGCACTTCATGAATTTATGGATTCGGCTGACCATGGAGTAATATACTTTTGTCTTGGAACAGTGGTATCAGCAAGACAACTTGACCCATTAACTTTGAGTATATTTTTTGAAGTATTTTCATCAATTCCTCAGAAAGTTATCTGGAAAATAGAAGATTTTGCTAAGAATTCCTCAAACATTTTTACCAGCAAATGGCTTCCGCAAAGTAGCATTCTTGGTCATTCCAAGGTGAAGCTTTTCATTACACATGGTGGTAAAGGCAGCACAATTGAAGCACTTTATTATGCTGTCCCTATGATAGTCATACCATTTTTTGGAGATCAATTTGCTAATGCTCGTCGTATGGTGAAGAAAGGCTTTGGTCTGGAACTTGAAGCAAAAAACATAAATGAATTTCAACTGCGTCAGTGTATACTTGAAGTGTTGAATAATAACACCTACCATAAAAGTATTCGAGACGCTTCTAAGATTTTTAGAGATCGCCCTTTTACTGCTGAAGAAACTGCAACATACTGGATAGATTATGTTATTCGGCACAAAGGTGCTGCTCACATGCAAACCTCCACAAAAAATACCAACTTCATTCAGTACTTCAACATTGACTTTTTTTTATACATATTTTGTTTTGTTTATGTTATAAATGTTTTGCTATAAGAGTTGCAATTTGTAATGCTTATAGGCAATGAATAATGAATATATTTTCTCAAGTATCGTCCTACGCAACATCCTAAGAGCAACAACGACTCACTACTCACCTTCATACTTTTAAAGTAATGTGGTTTGTTGTTTAATCTATGTTCGCATCTCAAGTAATTGACTGCATTGACATTGTAAACAAATAACGATGACGTTTAAGTATGCAAATATTCAAAAGAAAAAAACTCCCTCATTGTTGTCCTTTGACTAGCTTTATTTTATACACCACACTTTAATTAAAATTATTTAAATTTAATTATACAAAATTGAGTAATAGTTATAGATATACAGGAAACGACCATACAAAAATATATTCTGATCTACTTTATGCAATACATTACAGTTATAATTTACGAACAAAATTGTATCTTGAAATTAAATTCATTTATAAAAATGTTATTGAAGTGTTTCCCTTCAATACTTTTATTTGGTGGAAAATTGTTCAAAAGAAAAACCGCTTTATATTTATTGTCATTTAGAATGTAGCTGATTGTAAAAACTAAGTTTTTTGAAAACTTTAAATGAAGCAGAAATTTACTTAAAACCATAACTCGATATTAAATTCAAAAATTTTGTAAACTTTACCCCTAGAACTAGTAGAACTATGTAGTTGGATTTGATAATTATTTTTGATGTGTAAACATCTATACTGGCGGTAAAGTGAAAAAAAAAACGTGACGTACTTTGTGATTGTTATTCTGAGCCTCACGTTACGTTACGTACATTGAGTAAGTTCAACACTAGGTGGGCTCTCGGTCTATGAGGCATTCGGACGAATAATGATGTTTACACATCTTAACCGTGAGCTCACACTTTTTTTAAGAATGTATGTGCTACTATCAAATCTTGTCAACCAGTAGGTATGATATTTAAAAAAAATATTAATATTAAATTGTTCTTTAGACTTTCAACATACGAAGCGCCTCATTTTATTTTGAAATTTACCCAATATTTAACTGCGAATAAAACTTGCTTTGAAACAAATGTGATTTACTTACCACAAAAGTAAGCGTAGTACGTATCTATGAAGAGGTACTTCATGTGTGGAGACCTAAATTTCATTTAAATTAAAGAATTTCTGCAAAATTTTTGCAGTTTGTTTAATGTACCTAACATAATCTTTTCTACATTTTCTTGTAAACAAAACCGAAAAACTGTGTTTATTTTTGAACACTAAATGTTGGGATGATGCAATTTTTTAAATTAAAATAGATATATTATATTAATATAAAGAAACGATGTGGCTTTTTACGTCTAAAGTTGAATTTTTAAATGATTAAAATTTGTCCATAAATTAAAAAAAAATTAATAATTTAAAAAAGCTTGTTAAAAAATATTGTAAGGAAACGAAATGAGATTTATTCATTCTTCAATATACAATCAATAGATACAATTAGGTTTAAATAAAATTATTTATTATTTTTAAGTACTTAGTTTTATTAAATAAATACATAATTAAAAATGCATTTCGTAAATTTAAATTACATATATATTCATAACATAATATAATATACGAGTATATTATATATTATATATATTACAATAAAATTATCTTATGATGGCCCATTAAGTATTTTGCTTTCAGGATCATATCTGTAGTTTCTTCTAGAAGACGATTTGCTTAGTTTGGGGCAACGTCCACTGTGTCTATTATAATGACCATATTCACACGAAGGCTTTACGCATTTGTTTTCTAAGATGCATCTAGAATAAAAAATTAAAATTGTAAATAAAAAATCCAATAAAATAATTTGTGAACTTTGTCATAGTCGTTTGTTAAACTCAAGTCTTACTAAACTTCGGTTATCAAATAGATCAAAGAACATATTATATAAAATGTGTTATAATATTAACTTCTACTAATTTTATTTATTTAATGTTTTTCTGGTTTAAATATAAAACAACTAAAATAAAAGTTTCAACTACTAAGAAACGAAGTTTCACCAAAGGTTATATCTAAATCCTTCATGACATGTGAAAATCACGATGTTTTTTTTTATAGACGTGTGGTTTTCAAGAAGAAATAAAACGCATATATTTTAATGTTATGGCCAAGAATTTAGCTTTATAATAAAGATAAGGGCTTGCCATTATGATTTAAAAATGATTTCGGGCAAGTGGCCGCCGCGGCTGGCAAAATCTTCCATAAAGTGGATGGGCACAGCTCCAATTGTTGCACGCGATGGCGGATGGACTCATTCGGGTCTTCTTCGATACTCTGCTCCACAGTAGCAATAGCATCTTCGGTGCGTACTGTGCGGCGTCTCCGGAGGATGCGCATTATCCACTAGAGTAAACGTGGTGCGAAACCGATCCATGGTTGCTCGAATTACCGACTCTGCTGGGCGATTATGTCGACCGACTAGCTGAACCGAACTATTATTTTGTTAATAAATTTGCACGATTTGCAAACGTTGTACAGGAGTAAGTCAATTCATTATAAAATGGCAAACCAAACTGAGCATAAATCAAGTGACAGCTGACAAAAAGACCAACTCCGAAAATAGTATTGCCAGATTGAAAACCACACGTCTAAAAAAAACACCCGGTATAATGTACGTGAAAGACAGAAACAGCCAAAAGTACAATTCAAGCCTTATAAAGAAAAGTGCAAAGCACTCTTCTCATGCAGACTTCCTGTCAGCACATTTTATAATTACAATATTCGTAAGTTTTTCCAATTTAGATAATTTGATCGATAGAAATACGAGTATAAAAATATTCTATTTATTTTTGTATTTATTCTATTGTTTTTTAAACACGATAATATCATTTTTTTTAATTCGGAAGTCGCTCTTTTCAATAAAAATGTTGGTGCCTCAGAAAATATGAAATTGATTTAATATAGATTATTATAAAATATTAATAATTTATTATATGTATTCTTACTTTTGATCGTCATATGGAAATTGATCTTTGCCTTCTTTAAGATCGTAGCACTTTTGATTCCACGATAAACAGTCACACCGACATTGAGTTCTTTCCTTAATGGCACGAAAATTATTAGGACATCTACAGCTTTCGTTTGAAGTTGCAGCATTTGGGCCAAAAGCAAAACTGTTTAGCCTAGAAGCTCTTCGAAATCTGATGCTTTTATAAACGCAATGGCATTCAGTGTGGTTGTCAAACTCCTTGAAGTCTATAAAAGGGTCCTTTACGATGGGAGTGATCTAAAAAATAATTAAACAATAGAGTTTAAATACCTAATTAATAAATAATTTGTTCATTTGGAAATTTGTTATATTCTTTTATTGTTTTATTAATTAAATATACATATGTATGTATGTATGTATACCTACGTTAAATTTCAAATACTTACATAAAAGTACAATTTCACTTTAGTATATGTTTTTGGTGCACATGTTTTAAAGTCATCATTACAACAACCAGTATCGTCAGCACAACGATGTAATACAGCACAGTGAGGAATAAAACGATCTGAAGGATCTAGGATCGGAATAACTTTTGGGTGTGGCAAATGGCAGCTACCTTCTCGTTTGAGTCGTTGTTCGTTTTCGTGTACTTTAACTAAAAAAAACAAAAGAGGAATTTTTTTTTAAATAAAATAAATACAATAAATTTAATTACAAAAATAAACTTTTTCTGATAAAAAAAAACTTATTTTATGTAGGTACGTAATAAGTATTTTGAAAAAAAAAATTGTTTAACTTTCTTGTGATGATTAGGCTGATAATTACCGGTTTACTTTTTATACGAACTGAAAAAAATCTTTTTTAGCATAATTTTGGATGCTGAACTCAAATCCGTGATCCACCATTAACTCGGGTATTTTAATCCCGTTTGAAAATGAAGTAAAATCTGTTTTTTTTTTTCTATTTTCTTGGACTAATTTTGCAAAGATTTTTGAAACAAAATAGTTTTTGTATTCAAAATCCAATTAAAATCTTTCCAATATCTCTTTTACTCTCTCAGAAATCCTATCATTTTTAATTATACATATATATATACCTTTACTTATAACGTTTTTGACATAAATATGTAAAGGAAAAATTTAACTAAGGTTTTCTCGTTTACAAATTAAAACGAAATTGTGACTATCGAAGGAAAGCGTTGTTTCAAAATCCCCAAAAATTTAATGCAATCTCAAAAACATTTACAAACAGGTTTGAACAGTTAGACAGTGTCTTGACAGCCCGAAACAGTTGGAAATATGGTTAAAACGGTACCGGGTATTTTTAAAATCATATGGAGATTTTCTTAAACGTGCAGAGTTCTTGAGAGGTTTTGAGGATCTTAAACACATAAAAGCAAACTCCAACATATGGTTATCTATATTTTAAACCCTAATTTTAATAAAATAAGCGTATCCCAAAGGAGATCGTCTCTGAGGTAGAAGTAATAATTGTCACCTTTTCAGAAAAGTTACACTCATATAAAATATTTACTCGTATAACTTGTTCCATACTTATATATGTACTTACTTCAATGTAGGTACTGGTTGGACTTCAACGAGAGGAAGAATGATTTTTGGATACTGTGGTAACAATATGCTGACAATGCTACTATCTGTTGAGTGTCTTAAACATCTTTTTGCTGCAATTTATCGAAGTAAGCTATAATCATGGGTAGGCACATATTGGTGGTTTTGCAAAATGAAATACCTATGTACCTTTCCCTAAAGCGGCATATAAAGATAACCCGATGCGGTCGGTGAGTACGTTATAACAAAACGGCTACCTTAAGCGACGACAAAAAAAGTTGAAAAAAAAAATTAACCAACAATATTCAGAGAAATTTATTTGACTTGGTCAAACACATCTTTACCAACCAGATACAGATACTAATAAAAATACCACCCAGAATACAAAAAGAAAAGTTATTATCGATCGTTAAATTATTACACGGGGCGTGAGCAGATGTCGTCAATAGATACAAGGAAGAATAACTCGTAGATGTAGATATGTTTAACATCGCCAAGACCTATTATTTCCATATTATCCGCATGATTTAGTGATACGGCAATTGCATCTCGATGCATGCAACAGACGTATGTAAATAACGGGTCTGGAAAAATAATGGATGGCTAATCGATCGGATGTACTATTGCTGTAGTATGTTTTGTCTGGTTCTGGATTCGGGAGGCGTGCTCGGTAGCCAGAAATAAACCACGAAAAATGAGTTATTAGCCACGGTAATTAAATGAAGACATTTCATTGTTGGCCCCAAGCCTCCAAGACGTGTGTTATTAATATTATGTTCAGTGTGCGTATATAGATACATTATACCACTTAAGTGTGTTGTGTGCTCACTCATGTTTTTTATTTGTTTACAGCACAGGCTCGTAAGGTTTTATTGGTGTGACATGAGTTCAGAAGCGCAATGCAGACTCAGTTTTAACAAAAAGTAAATAAGTATATGTATCTACATAAGCCAATAATAGTAATTATAGTTTGGTGATCAAGGAGCTGGCAAGACTGATGATTTCCTTTCAAATTCCGTAGTAGTACATATATCGTTTTATTTGTATAGGTCATTGACATTTTCTTGGTGAAGTAGAATAATGGTAAAGTTGAACTGATGCATTTTTCAAGATTCTTTGGAATAAAGATTTAAGATTTTTGATTCACAGACAGACTGTATATTTAAGAAGATATAGGTGACAAATATTATTTTCTATAAGCTGATCAAGCTCAGACGCTTTACCAAATTTCAATTCCTTAGCCAATATTGGTTGATGAGATATGAATTTGGATTCAAAAATCGCTAATTCCTTAACTGACTGACTGCACATATAATGAAAAACTGTGGACCCACTCCCGAGACCATAGAAGAAATTTGTAAGTAGGTATACCTATTTTAAGACCCATTTGTTAATCAAGACATTTGTAGATAACTAACCATATAGCGAAAA
This sequence comes from Epistrophe grossulariae, assembly GCA_929447395.1. Taxonomy (NCBI): domain Eukaryota; kingdom Metazoa; phylum Arthropoda; class Insecta; order Diptera; family Syrphidae; genus Epistrophe; species Epistrophe grossulariae. The sequence continues at coordinate 392,154 of OV839566.1, forward strand.
AAAAAACCAACGTCAAAACCGGTAATATTTGTCACATGAGGAAGTGAATCTTCAAAATGAAAGCTTGAATAGGTACTCCAGTACGGCAAAAATAATCAATGAAGATGAATAATTAAAATGAGAGAAAAGCGCTGACGCATGCACCTTAGAGGAAATAGTAAAGCGATTCCGGTATCATTTAATATTAATAAAGTTCACCTGAAGTACCTACATTAAATTTGCTTGGAATATTCTAATCTCTTGATATCTTTATTTTAAGTTATGACATCTATAACAATTAGAAAATATTTAAAATAAATTTGTATAATTAAAATTAGGTTACTTTTCGATGAAATTATAACGAAACACAAAAACACATACTGTTTTATATTAGTCATGTAAAATGCCAAAGTTTGATCAATAAATTGGTGCCCATTGCCAACTGTGGAATTAAGTTTTTGTATACAGAACATGATACGATCACTGATTCAAAAATTGACTTATTCTTGGAAAGAAATATGGTGCGAAAGCTTGACAGCCTAGCTGCAAGTGTGTTACAACACAAAAACTCCTTTTAAATATGGTATCGCTAACCTAAATAAGCATTTAGGCATATTTTATTAGCTACAAAATTTGTACTTACATTTTAAAAACTGTTCCTGGACAGCACCTGGTCTTCCGAGGTCTCTTATTTTTTTGTCAGTCAAGCTCATTCCCTGATCTGGGTCATCGTTGACATACTCCTCCTGTTGAAAATAATTTTTACTTGAATAAGTAAATTTAAATTAAACGAAAAATATATATATTTCTGTGGCAATACGACAGAGTAGCTTATGTTAAAAGAAACAGGTTTTGAGAAAAACGCACTTTTGTCTTCAATCAGTACCTAATAAGAATTAATATGTAAATTTGTTTTAGGAATTACAAGATAACTTTTCAACGGGTAATGATTTCAAGATGGGGTTTGGACAGAAAAGTAGCTCTCAAACTGCAGACTACTAACAATCGAAAAACTGAAAAAACGCTTATATCGACATAAGCTACTCTGTCTTATTGCCACAGATTTATAATATTATGTATTAGAACGTGCATATATAACATTTTTATCACTTATGTTTGGTATAAACAAAATTTCCGACTATATATGCTAAGAAGTTTATATGTAGACATTATATAAAAGCCCTTTCTATATTTTTCTGGTTTATTTAACACAAACGGACATTTAAAAAAATCGCAAAAACTTAAATTCAAAATATCAATATCATTAAAGCAAGTACCAATGAATTAGAGCTTAAAATGCCACATGCTACGCATTTTAATTTCTAAATTATTTTAATAAAAAAAAATAAAATTTATCATATTTTGTGGGTTTTTTTTTATTTTCTGGTTTTGAATCTTATAATTTGAATTTTATGCATTATCTTTTAAAAACGTCACAGTCGTTGAGTCTATTATATATTTTTATAGTTAAGATACGTACCTACAAAAATTTCGAAAGGGTAACATATTACAAAAAAAATCAAGTTTTCCTTATTATTAAATTATTATCGATTATTATCGAAAACTATTGATTCTGTATGGTGGAAACTACCGATAATAATTAATCGATAACTCAAAACGATAGTTCAACACTCCCAGAATGAACGAACGGTTAAAGAAAGATCAAGTTATAAATGAATGTTTCACCTCATTTGTCACAAATAATTTTTTAAACTTTTAAATTTTCCCAGTTCAAAGTTCTATTAATAATTAATTCTTGAGAGAATCTAATAGTTAAAATTTTATTTTTATCACAATTTATATGCAACATGGAACATTCGTTTTCCCCCGACGTATATCAGAATAAAAAAATTCACGCGACCGTTTAGCAGAAAAGGGCTAATAATTAATGAATACAAAATATTCATATTTTATTGATATTTTTTGAGTGCGGCGTTTTGAAGGTTAAGGTGAAATATTTTACCCAACTGGTGTGTTTATATAAAATGACATACATTATTTATTTTATTTTTAAACAGATACATAAAGTTGATAAAAATACTATACATATTTAAGTTTCAATTAAATAATTCTTTTATCCGAGAGTATTTTTACCCTAGCCGAGTTTTAGTGAAGGTGAACCTTAAGCAACTCAAAAAAATTTACACGCGTAAACTAACTTTGTGTTAGTGTTTATTTTATATACATTTAAAAATTACAAACAGTAATAAATAATTTGGAATCAAATTGTTTTTTGTTATTGTTTATTTGTAAAAATTTTTGCTGAGCTGGCTTTACACTCTCACCAAAACACGGCTCCCATAATTATAAGTTGCTAAGGTATACCTATGTAACTTGTTTTTCTTTTATATAAAACATTCGTATTCAAGTTCACCTGTTGTTGTATTGTACCTATTTTTTATAAAAATATTAACACTATAAAATATACTCCCATTTTCCCTTAGAATTTTTGTTGACCTTCAGTTCTTGGAAATTCCAATTTGAATAAACATGACTAGATAAGATACTCAAGTCAGATTACCCTGTAGGTTATCAAGTAAAAATTCCGACCTACCCTATTATAAACTCTTATCACATACATACATATGTACACATAGATTACATATAATGAAATACTATTGATATCAATCTATCTCATTCATAAATTTATAGGGCTTTTTTTTTAAGTCACATGGGGGCATTAATGCAATTTTGTTTTCTAGATCGAGTAACGTATGTACCAAATTCGATCAAAATCAGTTCAATAATTTAGCGAAAATAGTGACACAAACTAGAAACATATGCAGACAGAATACATATTAATGAAATAAATATTTATTATTATTTATACCATTCTTTATTCCGTCAATTTCATTGAATTTTTGAACAACAGCAACAACAATTTAAAGGTGCTACCACCAATTGTATACGAATTAATTTATATTTCGTTTTAATTAATTATTTGGCTGGAGATATAGCTATTTTAAAGGGTGCCAAGCTTTATCATCTGCAGTCTCCTTATTAGTGGTGCTGAGCTTTAATCCAATTTTATTATGAAAAACTTTCTATATGCACACCATAGGATTCGAACCCACGCATATTTGATTAGCTCAGTCTTATAGAAGTCATATGCACTACGCATTCCTTGCTTAAGACCAGAAAAAAAAAACTGATTTTTTTTTAAATAGTTGTGGGCACGTTTTTGAGAAAAATAAGAATTTCATTTTTGCTAAAAAAAATTGTACGGCAGGTACCTTTATTTTTGTAAAAAAAAAAAAAGAAACAATCTTGTGGGGGGAATGCCCAAAAAACGCTTTAGGTACCAACTTTGAAGAAAATCGACCGACCCGTCTAGGCTGCAGCCGAAAGGAAAGACAGACGGACAGAATCGCGTACCTATGTACATAAAATATATCGCAAATAAAAATTTAAAAGCCCAAAGTTCAGCCAAGTAGTGAATGTTGTTTTCAATTAATTGATTTTGATAGTAACAACACTCCGCGCCGCGTCGCGCAGCGATACAATGCAAGACTGATAATGTTATGTGCTTTGCGGGGACTTTTCAACATGTTAATTATTTAGTGTAATCAATTTTTATTTTGAACTTGTCATATTAAAAACCAGCCACATTATTAGTATACATACATACAAATAAATGTATTATAATAAAAATAAAGTGTTGTAATTTTGGTTCAAGTTTATGTAGTGTATGGCGGTCCTAGTAAACATATGCGCAGTACCTATAACATTGTAATTCTATTCAGACTAAGTTCTATGAATTATTGAATATACATACATACAAAATATGTACATCACTTTTAAATATATTTGATTATAAGTTCTTATACATTAGCGTCACTTCAAGACTTTACGGAGTCTGGAAACAATTTTTCTCGTGATTATATGTATATCAAAATTGTAGAGGATTTAAGGTGGAGTTTTGATTGGGACTTATGATTCTTTAGATATGGTGAATACACTTTCACACTCCCACCCACCAAATGGGGGGATTACAGCCCCAAAAATCATTTCTTATACTCACTGACGCTCCCTACACATTAACAATAAAAAACGTCGTCGTCATATACTAAATCCGAGGTTCGACGAAAATTAACTATGTGGTTTACCCTTATAAACACTTTAAATGGGGCAGAAAATAAATTATTGGGCCAGTACACAGTTTATTAAGATAATAAAAAAATTGTTGACATAATTTATTGACATTTTATAACTTTTTAATTGCGCCAATAAACGCATTTATCAAAGTATGTTTTATAAAAAAAAATCGTTTGCCGCAATGTATGAGTTTATTGTTAAAAAAAAAGAGTTTATTAATACAAGCAACATGGTTATTAATTTCTAAATTTGTATTTTCAATGCACAGAGTTTAACCAAGCCAACAAATCGTTTATTGAGTAGAAATTTTTGCAACAAACTATGTCGTAATATTAACAAAAAATTTATTGAGACAATGAACAAACAGTTAATAAACGGTGGTCATTGATATTACAAACGATTTTTTTTCAGTGTGAGTGGAAAATTTAATTAAGTCTCTTATATTACATTGACAGATAAAAAACTATTTACAAGTTTTTAAAAAGGGTTGGGGCAGTAACTTTGTAGAAAATCAATTTCCAAAATTGTGTAATTTTTTATTAACTTTTTCAATCTGCCCTCAAGGAGGTTTACCTTTTTGAATTCATGCATATATATAAGTTTGTATATATATAGACATAACTACCTAGTACCTACATTATATGTATATAGCTTAACTTTTTTTATTTATCTACGCGATGTTAAAGAAAAAATTACCAGAAATGTATCAAAAACATAAAATTCAAACCACCAATAACTGAAGTCACAGTGGTCCCATTTATTAAAATCTCATATCGTCGCGTCGACTAAATACGTAAAGCTGCTAAATCCACTTTTGGCCGAAATTGAGATTTTGATGCCATTTTCTTAAGAAACACATTCTGCACAAAATGGATTGATCACTTCTGTCCAATGTATCTTAGTTGTTGCAGAATCCTAAAGAGAAAATCAGTTTTTATATGGAGCCTTATGTAATTTTTTTTTTGTTTTTTCGCTTTCCTGAAAATTTGCCGTTTAACGAGTGTACTGTGTAGCCGACGATATGGTCTTCTCCCAAAGAGATAAGATTTCCTACCTTGCTTCATCTTCGCTACTCGAAGAAGATCATTGCCAGTTCTCACTGAAATAATTAGCACAAAACATTTCAATTTAATTATAGCTCAGAACTTATTTTTTACTTCTATTTTAAAATTTTTTACTTTCTATGTCGATCAAGAGCGAGCAATCAACACAAACAACAAATAATATAATGAAAAGAAATGTTTTTCCTCATCACAAAATTGCTCGGTAAAGTCTACCTAAACTATTTCGGGGAGTTGACGAACTTTGAATTGTTTTAAATTTTAGAATACCAAAAGTTTGCTCGTTAGAGCCAGCCAACTCCGAAGCTGTGTTCAACTCTGACTGAATAAATTTAAAAGTTATTTAATATAATTTATTCGTATTAATCATATTTATAATTCGTGCCTGTTCAATTTCTCTTCTAGGGGTGGGAAATTTATTTTGTCCTATACCTCTTTGGGAGTTGGCATGAGGCAGTTCCAATAAATCAGGTTTTCGATTTCCGAATTACACGAAAGAAACGAATGTATGACGAAGTCCATGCTAATAGCTATATAATTAAAACTTGTAACGTTTATAGTAGCATATCCAAAGATCAATTATAAATGCAATATTTGAATGATCGTCGTACACATGAGGCCTTGCTCTAAAAAAAAACAAAAAATTGTTGTCATTTTCAAGAATATCCTTGATTTGTCCTACTATTTCTCTATTGAGCTAAATGGATTATGGAATCCCATTATGAATATGTGAAGAAATCTAAAAATCAGTCAGTCGTAGAATATCAGTCTATATCTGGATGGAACAGAGATGTATTCTACATTGGCGATGACGATAAGATGTTATATATGACAAAGAAATTTAAACAAAACAAAACTGAATTAAACTTAGCTTAAAAGAACAAAAAAAACAAAACGAAAAAGTATTAATGTATCGCAAAAATACCTAGATACGTTACATACACACATGTGTATGAACCTGTATATACAAAATTAAATATGAATTAATTAATCATAGATAAAAAGATAAGTAAATAAAGAAATGAGTAGCTACACAAAAATATTATGTAATATTAAAAGGAAAACAAAAATCGTTTAAAGAAACAGAGCTTCATCGAGTCAGAGAAATTCCTTAATTAAAATTAATTACAATTATACCACTCTGTAGGCAACTTATACTGAGTACGATGGGAGATATGATTGCAAGTCATCGGAAGTCATGAATGTACTTATTGTTAACAAATTATTTGATGTCATATTAAATATAAAAATAGTTATATATAGTAGGGTGATTAAAAAACAACATCTTTCTCGAAATTTAACCGGGACCGAGCGAAAATATGAAGCTTAGATTGAAACCAAAAAAATAAGATTAAAAAATTCAAAATCGAACACCATTTAGAGGCCGCTACCAGCGTTTTTTCAATAATTTTGCTTTGAAATTCGAATTTTTTCTCAAATTTTAAAAGCTGCGAGTTTTGGTGCTAAAAGCATGAAATTTTCAGGGATTGTTCGAAATTTTATGTTTCTTGATATTCACTTAGAAAATTAATTTTTGAAATAATACTTTTTTTTTACATTTTTTTTGTTTATAAATAATAAAAAAAAACGAAAGGGATCTTGGCACTTGGTGTTGACTTCAAATTACGTGTCATAACTTTTGACCTAAGGTATAAAATTGAATGCTTAAACACATTTGATATGTTAGTTGAGTATAAGTACGGTTCATTATAATAATGAACAGTTCTGTATTTGAAGACGATGTTCATTATGAATTGAATTATGTTCGTTATTGAATTATTTGTTGAACAAAAAAACATAAATTTTCTGTATTTCAGAAGTTGTTCATTATTTGTTCTATGTATATTTCGTAAAAATTATTAAAAACAATAATATAATTAATATTAATGTAAAATTCAATGACGAAAAAAAACAATGCTCCTAATGTACCATAACCGTTTGAAAGAACGAATTGGACATGCAGTAAAATTTTATTTTGTCAAATGCTCCTATCCAGAAAGACCTTTTTTCTATTCTGAATAATGTAAAAACCCAAATGAAGGTCGGAACTGCAAAATCTTTTTTGATAACTAAATACAATTATGAACTCAGTTGTTTAGAGGTAAAACAAAAAAATATCAAAATCTATAAAAACGAACTGTGTTAATTTAGATTTAGATTTTTTTTGTAAGACTTTTTTGTTTTAGAGTTATTTTGTTTTTAAGTTTAATTTTTATGCAAATAAAGACTTAATTTATTTACCTTCTCTTTTTTTTTAAGTTAAGTCAATTTTATTTAGATATTTTTTAATTAAATTGAATAATTAAAAATTGAATTGAATTTTGTTTCTTTTTTCACTTGTTTTGCAATTCTAAAATATAGTCACCGTAAGTATAAGTTCTTTAAATTTCTATATATAATTACAGTAATTAATATATTGACAATGGAAAGGACCAGCTTTTTTTGAGATCTCAAGTGCCTTTATGTGTTATTTCTCTTTCAAAAATCATTCGACAAAAATGATTTAAGAATATGATGCACATTATACAGATAGCTATGGTGGAAAGACATAATCCTCATACATAGTTTATGACAATTTGGTAAATGTATTTTAAATACAATCAGCCAAATTAATGAAAAACGCTTATTCCACCTTTATTCCACGAGTTACAGTGAGTTGCCAAATTAATAGGGACATTGAAAATTTGTATCAATTTTCATGTTTCAGTGTTCTTTTCAGCTTTTGTTTTGATTCTAAGTGTACGTGGTGATTTTTATTTCACAGCCTACATAACAGTGGTTTCTTAGCAGGACAACGATCCGAAAGTCCTTCCTCTGCCAAACGTCGCTGCACTGTTCTTTTAGAAATCAATATTCCTGAACCATGGATCGTGTTCATGGCAGATGAAGGACTTTCGGGTCGTCGTCCTGCTAAGAAACCACGTCTCACAGAAGCGTTTTTTATCATTGCCTCTGTGAGGCGTGTTCTTACTCGCTTCTTTCACATTTACACATCTTTTTGGGATTAATTGAAATACTTTGGTCCAAATTTATCTTAATCTGTTATGAACAGATGTTGAAACTTTTTTAGAAACAAGGAAAAACATTGTTTTAAACAATATAAAGTTCATAACTTACGTTTCCATTAAAAGAAGTTTAAAAAATATCCACAAATAATTTTCAAAAAAAAGACCTTATTCACGCATAAAACCGGTTTTCTCCGAATAAAACCGGGTTTTCCCCGAATAAAACCATTTTGAATATCAGCCGACATTTCGAAATAACACGTAGGCTGTAAAATAAAAATCACCACTTACACTTAGAATCAAAACAAAAGCTGAAAAGAAAACTGAAACATGAAAATTGATACAAATTTCCAGTGTCCCTATTAATTTGGCAAACCAACGGTAACTAAAGCAGGGAATAAGAGTTAAGCTATGGGTTAAAAATTTCCATGAATAAAACCGAAATGTTCGTGGAATAGTAAATTGACGTTTACCTTAAGAAAATCTACTACAATAAATAAGATGCCTGTTTAGTAACTTGAAATTTTCCCCAAGTTTCGCAAACTTGTGTATTTTTCGTATGGGTTCTAACAGAAAATTATGATAAATTGTAAAAAAAAAGCTTAAGTTACCAAAAACACCTAAGAATTCTCTTGTTAATATATTTCTGTCATTATTGTTGTGTTGTGTCTGTTTTGTTTTTATTTATTTAAATGGAATGTTTCGGAGCACTTCCATTATAGATCATATACATGTATTTTTGTATAGTTTTCTTTTTATGGTGGTTGATGGCCGATTGTCCAATAATTAGAATTAATGGTTTAAAAACTCGATAAATCTAGCAGACATTATTAATTTTATTCAAAGTTAAATTAGCAATCTTCACTTAGGTATTTTTTTTTTATTTCAGAATAAGTTTGACATATCTGGTTCTTATTCGTTCGCTAAACCACATTCTCCGGTGGTAGTACACGTGAATTTTTAGATATTTTCTTTTATTCTTAACATTTTGCACTTAGTCCACGGAATAAGACCTAACCCTTCGCTGTTCCACGTTTATTAATTTGGCTGAATGTGTTTCTTATGATTTTAATTAAGTGTTACAAAATTTTCTAAACACTCTTCCTGCTATTTCCTTTAAATAAATCCTTTAAATAAATATTATAATGAAATGGATGAATGTATATTGTGTCAGTTTTGAGTGACCAAAACTCAGATGGCAAGAACTCTTGGAATTATCCTTATTATGTGAAGTGTACGTCAGAGTGCAAAAAAAAAAAACGATTTTTGAATGAATGCATTCAGCACGATATAGCTATAGATTTCATAAACTATTGGAACTAACTATAAGATTAAACAAGATAAATTTTGAATCTATGTAATAAAATACTTGCTTAATTTGACCATGCTCTCAAAGTTTTAACCAATTCAAGCCTCTTCCATCTTCATCCCTACCTAGCTGTTTTTTTTTCGCACGGCAAGTGTTGAGCTCCTTTTCCACTAGTAGTAGTGAATATAGAAGAGCGGGAAAATTCCATACAAACTGAACTTTTTAACTGATTTTGATGAAATTTTAAGATGAATTTAAGAATGCCATACAAAATCAACACAATTATTTTCCATCTATAATGCCACGACCACTTAAAAAAATTAATATCACCGTTCAAATTGTTAAAACTCCGGGTTGTTCTCTAAGTTTATTGATAATACTTTTTTAAATAAATAAATACAATTTTTTTTACTTTTTTTCTTCTAGTGCGATGAAATTTGAACCACCCAGTCGGTTTCAATGACATTTTTGGACAAAGGAGCTAACTCAAGTTCACAAACAATTTTCAATATTTTAACTTGAGCTTCGGCTCAATTCTTTACTGTGAGAAACATAAATATGATAGTCAACGAGCACTTTCGAAAAAATTTAAATTTTTCCATCTCGACCACACTCTAAGTCTCGGAGGATCTGGATTCAAAGATTTTATTACGGCACAAAGAATTTGTCTCAATTTTCTCTGACCCAGCCGCCTCAGTTGTTGGTTTTTATTTTTTTTTTCCTATTGGTCAGCGTTGCTGTACACCAATAGCCCATACAGTTCGCTTTTAAATGTGCTCCTCACCACCAGAATTTGTCTTAATCTCTCTCTCTTCTCATCAACTTTTTACAAGGTCCCAAGTCCCAACTGTTATATATAAGTGTGTATACATATGTGTATGATCGCACTTTATATTCCATCCACATATCGTATGATCAAATTATTGTATGTAGGTACATTGTAGATATTTATGAAGTTCATCGTGTTTTGAATGTAAAAGACATCAACATGTCTTCTCTCACTCGAATTTTGTAAGCCATACAGGCAGAATATCATTTTTTTTTATTAAGTATCAACATATTTAAGAAATTAATTAATTTTTACTGCCGTATATTCCACACAGAGTAGGTACTTTGAACGCTTTGAATAGCTTTAATAAAAAATTATCTTTAATTAACGATTACAATACAAACCTCATTAAGTATCTACGAACGGGATAACAAGTGTCTTTCAGTTGCCTTTTTAGTAAAAAAAAAAACAGATTCGTGGGTAAAATTAAGGAAAAATCGGTATTAAACTAATTTTACTTGCTAAGAAGCTGTATAATAACTTTTGGAACCGTGTTCGAGAAGTCGAAAACAAAAAAAAAATCGTTCACTTATTATAATTAACAATTTTTTTTATAAAAATCTTTGGAACTGTTTTTGAGATAAGAAAGATTTTCTTTAACTACTTACAACAAATTTTTCCACCAATTTTCAATGTTTTAAGAATTAAATTGATTATTCGCACATAGTCAAACACACAGGCAGGCAGAGCCTATTCGTAAGGTTAAGTTTGATCAAAATATCTTATTTGAATTTTGTATCCAACTTGCAATATTATAACATGAGTGTTTCTTTGAGAATCCATAGGGACATAGAACAGCAAAAAATTCCCAAAAAAACGCATCGAAAGTACCATGGTTTTTATATTTCACTTTTGTTACACCTGTCAAAATAATTCGAAATTGCATCTGCAGTAGATTCTACTTAACACTTTTTCGCACGTAATCATACTGGCGATGTATGTATTTGTAATGCATGTAAAATTGTACTATACAACGGATAGCTTTTCCAATAAAACACGCACAATGTAGATATTTATTGCAATTACAATTAATGAAAACAGTTTGCATTTGTACTTATATTGTCCTTTAATATAATTGAATCTATATTAATGTAGGTTCATCAAAATGTCAAATATTCGATGAACAATACTTCAACAAAATGTTTACCTACTTTTCTCGTTGTTTTGCCTTTTCAATTAAGACAGCGCTGATATGAATCATCTGCATCAAGACGAACCCAAAGATATGAGCATGAAACAGATTTTTAAATAAATTGTGATAGCGCATTTAGAAATATGTTCGCACTGACAAATATGGAAATGCAAGACTTTTTCCATGAGGCCGTTTGTCAGCTAGATGCACTGAAATATTGCAAATAATTTGTAAGTATATGAAAAGTTAAGATCTATCTAAAAATACCAGTGAATTTTTGCTATCATTCAAACCCAAAAATAGCTGTGGGCTCTAGTATATTATTGAAGTTATATTTTTCACCTTATTGACAATTTAAAACCAGAGTTGCCGAAATAACTTTGAAGTGGACATACTTTTAATCGAATACATAAAAAATATCCTTAATGGCAACAACTATTGGATTAAACTGGCTTCATATTGCCAAATTGCGCAAAGTTATAGAACTAGAATAATTAATGAAAATTTTTAAAAAGTAATCTAGCTACAAGTCCTTATTGTCATATTTATAAATTAAAATTGTTTAAATTAGTTGTTTAAATGTAATCATTATTATTCATGATCTTGTTACTCATTTGATCTAATAAAGTACCTTTAAACTAAAATAAAACTATTGCAGTTATAATATTATACCTAGCTACTCTTTTGGATTTTTAGGTGATCAAAGGAAATTAAATGTACTGACTTGACGAATTCCGCTTTCACTTTCTATTTATTTATTTTACATTCATAAATGAGATGTTTTTATAAAAATTGTATTGTAAATAAAATATTTAACACAAATTGGACTCCCAAAACGTGAAACATCTTCCAAAATGATTCGGGTGAAACAAGTTTCAGTTGATTCAGACCAAGCCTGTAGTATACCCACATTTAAGTTTGCTCTGGTTCGTGTACACATGAAGCTACATATTATGTGAGAGTACGTTCTCGAAGAAATGTTTCTGTATAAAATATAAAGAGAAAGACAAGATGGCAGAAAAAGACATTCATCCGAATGGTTCAAAAATATTCACTCGAGTTTCAATGTACATACTGTAAAACTATAATATTATGCTGAACCGCATGTATCTAATAATAGGACACCACGTCTGTCCATTGCGGATGCAACAGACGTCTCATGCCAATTCATAAATAAAGGCCCCTGGCAGCTAACTTATTGTTTGTGCGGAGGTTCTTAAAGTTTTTCTCCATTAAAAAAAAAAGAAGTTTTTCCAATGCTTTATGTACATATTATATGTAATATGTATGTACTATTAAGTTTTATAGTGAATGAAATCCAAAGTGAGCCTTTATAAACTGTTCGTCAATCCGCATATTTCCAATTTGAATACCAAATAAGAAAAACTTTACCCCTGTTGCATTATGCAGTATGAATATTCAAATGAGATATAGATAACAATGAGTTGCCGATGAATTGGTGTAATTGTCGCAACCAATTAGACTTCTAATCACTTGGATCGGTTCGCACTTAATGATTGGTTTAGCACCTCGTGTTAGATATTTACTGTTACACGGCTGGCAACGCGGCATGAATGCAAATATTATTAAACACAAATAGTCATTTAATGTTTACATTGGATATTTGTGTTTAGGGAAGTCATGGTAGAAAGAAAATCTTAGCGTATGGAAGCTATTCGAGGTGTTTTGTTTATGGTTGATGGTGAATAGGTATACAAATATGGAAATCATATTACCACCGAGGACTGGCAACGAGGTACAACGTGCCCCGAAAGTTGTTGGAACAGATGTTCATTTAAAATTTCAATTTGGTTTTGATTTCGAACGATTCTTTTTTATATGATTAATAAAGATATGAAAATAACTTCTGAGCCAAGAACTTATTTGAGGATATTGTGAAATTATGCTTGTCAAAAATGATTTGAATATAGGATTGCTTCAGGGAAAGGGATTTCCAATTTCAAATAGCCTTATAGTTCTAGCTTAATCCTTGTACGATTTTGATAGGAAAACAATTTTTTCTGTGATCTCCAAAAAGACATAGCGGAAAAATGTCTAGGGAGAGTTTCACTACAATTAAAAATCCGGTTAATTAATTCTGTTCAAAAAAACAAAGTGGAATTTTCAAAACAATAGCTGCTAAAATAATAGCTAATAGCATAACGTAAACTAAGTCCGAATTTTTCGTTTGTGATTTTGTATTTGTATTTGTATTTGTATTTGAATAGATATATCTCAATGAAGAAAAATAGCACAAGTTGGTGAGAACTGTCAAAACAGAAAAGGTACAGTTTTGTCTTTTATGGGATTGATATAGTCATCAGCTGTGAAATTTACAACTCTTCATTCAATATGACTATTTTTTTCTAATCTGATGATCTTTGCCTACAGAATAATTTAGTTTAACTCTTTTGTTGAATCAATATTAGGACTAGCCAAGAGCCCAAGAGATGAGAAATGTCTCAGTTTCGTCTTGGAATATCGACCGAAAAGAGATTTAGAAAGTCTTGTCTGTTCTTGTATCATTATAACATCTCTAATCAATATCTACATTTCTGTAACCCTACGTCTAAAAATTTCTTTGTGGTACCATCTCCATGTTTTTTTGATTCAATTAATATAAACATAAAAAATTAATTCGTTTTATATTTATTTATTATTATTTAATAATATCAGCACAACATTCTATTTAATTGAAAGTAAGTGACGCGTTTCGGATGGTATGAATCCATCATCGGTCTTAATTGGTTCAAACCACAAGTCAATTTTTTCCATGTAAATACATATCTTTGTACATATTAAATAAAAAGATTGCATGCATTATTGTATTGTAACAAACGCGTCCATACGAACACCAAGTATATAAAATAATACAAAAATCATTTTGATATTCGGTGAAAATAAATTAAACTTCAAAATCAGAACTGCATAAAGATCATTTAAGGCAAATTAAGATTAATTGAGGTCAATAATAGTAAATCGAAGAATCACATCCCAGCATTCACAAAACAATAACATTACCCAATTCACAATCCACAGTACAATAATCACTTCCAAAAAGATTTTAACTTTCTTTCTTTTGGTTTCGTGATGACATTAATGTCGAAAAAAGGTAGGTAAATAATAACATGTTTGTAGAAACTCTTTCTGAATAATTTTGATAAATAAGCAATTAATCAACTGTCAATTCAAAACCAAATAAAACCCATTGTATGGGCAGAGCATTGTAATTTATGCTGTTGAAAGATTCGGATTGACATTTCAACCAGTCGACGAGGCCAAACGAATTAAAATAAATTGAGGAAAATCGAAAAACGATGACGAAATAACACGGCTTAGCCATCTTTTGTGTTTTTTTATTTTTTCAGTCTGGAAGATTATACCATATACCTACCTACTGGAAAATAGTACCTATTCTATAGCATAGAAAATGTAGAAACCATTTAAAAAATGAGAAAATATGTACTATGTAACTATTTTGGTTCTCGAAAATTTGGAAAAAGGATCTAAATAATCTCCGTATTATAGCATATACATATATTATTTCTATAGTCTAGACTAACTTTCCGACTCTCATACATACATCGATTTTGACAAATGAGGTATCCAACGAAGCGAAATTACAGGATGATTTGAAGAAATTTAAAAATGTTAATAATTTGTTCAAAAACTGCATTTGTTTGTTTGCTTTCGTGCGTCTTGTATTTTTATGTACACAATTGCGAGAATTCTCGCACGGGTAGTATAAATTTATACATACATACATATATGTAGGTAAGATTCATATGATTTTCAAGATTTTCCAATATTCTTTTTGGAAATTCTAGACGAAATGAAAAAGAAAATCACATATTGATATGACACGTAAATCCATAATTATAATATTTCTTTAAAAAAGTTCTGAAATATGTGAAATAATTAATTTTATATTAATATTTCCATGGATGAATTTCTAAACTTAAAATCCGAAGAACACAAACTCTTTAAAAAACTCAACCGATATTGAGAGTTTGGTGTAGTAAAAATATTTTTTTTCTAATGTAAACTCTATTTAATAAACGCAAAACAGTAACTTTCTCATGAAAACGAGTTGCGAATTCTTTTGATTGATTATATTTAACAACACACTCTCTATCGTGTCATTATAGATTCATGAACTTGGGTGTTCCCATCCCATCAGATCCCATCTTGAGTTTGCGTCACAAAATATGCGGATTGCGGACTACCATAAAGGCATAAAAGCCAATTTGAAGAAATTAAATATAACAACATTCGCTTTGCTTTGAAAGGCCCTCTCTTCACTAATCTGGACAACCAGCCACCATTATGGAATATAGGACTTAGCATCCGTATATCCCAAATTAAATATTTGAAAGGCGTATGTTCAAAATATTTGAATATTTCTTCATCAACTTAGCAATGGTTAAATTGATGTATACCCAGTTTTTAAGGTTGGGAAGAATTTACAGTTGTTAAAGTGAGTCAAATTGCTTATTTTAAACAATTTCTGTGTTGATTGTAATATTATTGAAATAGTTTCGATCCAGTTCATCATACATACATATTTGCACTTAAATCCTCGGCGGCCAAATTTTGATAATGAATTCATGATATGTTAAAAAGTTTTCTAAATTTTACAGAAACGTAAAAAAAATACGTATACCTATAACAATATTGTGTACGGATCATGCATATATTAAAACTGACGTTTTCTTTAAAAAAATTCGCAAAACGTGACATTCGTGTATATTTATTTTAATAATTTATGTGGAATTTTTCTCTGGAACTAAAATAATAATTTTGTTCAAAACTTGACCTAACAGTTTAATGTAGTTGCACAAAAATATATTTGTATGAAAAAACCGGCAAGGTTTTTTTAAAAACTTGTTTACATCCACTTAAATTCCATTTTTTTTTTTGAAAATGACCCCTCCGTCTAAGCGGAGTCGAATAGGCCCACTCTAATACGATTTTTTAATTCTGAGCTAGGAAATAAAAAATCTAAAATAACTATGTATTCAATATGTAAATTAACTTGATTTAAAAATAAAATATTAGTCCCTAAAAACAGCTAAAGCATAATACTTTATGTAGGTACTACCGTTGATTATAACAATTTTTTTTTATTTCAAGATATATTTAAGTTAATTGCTTCACATGCCTAAACGGTACTGAATAAACTCCTTCCCATAAAAATTTTATCTTATTTTGACCCAACGTGTGTAAACCGGCTTAAATTTTTATTTCGATTTCAAGGTTTGTGCAGTAAAACACTTCACATCAAAAAATATATTTTGGAAAAACAAATTAATTTCACAAAATTATAAAACATATACCACTGTAAAACCTCGAAATGTTGTAAATGTCCGAAATGTTTTGTTTTTAATAATTCATGCCGGATTTTATAACTTAAATCTTATTTGGTAAGCGGGACTGAACAATGAACATGTACCCTAAGCGAAGCAACGAAGTTGCTTGAGTGGAACAGAGGACCCAAAGACTAAAGAGAGAGTTAATATCCTAGAAACACGCATAAGTCTGCCTCCCAAGTCAACTGTTGACAATAGTCTGGAATGAATTGCACTTCGGGTATTCTTACTAATATTTCTGGAAAACTCTAAGTCTTACCGGCATAAAATTTGAGAATTTTCACATTTCGGAGTTTTACAGTAACCCATATATTTAAAGTAGGTAGAGGTACCTTAATATCTTCCGATTGCAAAAATCGAATATCCAGCCAATAAGAAACTTTTTATGAATAATTATGGGACTGACTCAAGGTTATAATGCATTAAAAAAAACCGGATAGACAGATATTATAATCTACATAAAGTGAAAAAAACGCACTTACAGAATTATGATAAATTCCTACACCTCGTCGGTGATTTTCGTCTCTGAACGCATATGCAGCTTCCTTCTTGCTCTCAGCCATATCTTTTTGGCTATCTGATTTATTTAACATGTCAGGTATTCCGTCCTCAGTCTCAATATCTTCACGTTGTACTTCAATCGTATTCTCATTTTCTTCATTTTCTTCATAGTCGTCGTATTCGTCGTATTCATCCTCGTTTTTGGAATACTGATCTTCGTGATTTACTTTGCCGGGGTCAACATCATAATCAGTCCCAGAAGTTTTTTCTAAATTTCGTGTTTGTTTACTTTGGGCTTGGTAACTACTATCCTTATGATGATTTTCGTTTTCATGATGAGACTGTCTATTATCATAATTCTCATCGTACTCCTCGTTGCTCTTGAACTCCTGATCTTCGTGGTTTATCTTGCCAGGATAAACATAATCAGTCCTAGATTTTCTTTCTATAAATGTTCTTTGATTGTTCTGCGCACTACGTTCCTTATGGTGCTGGTTTTCTAGATGAGACTGCCTATTGTTATGAGACCAGTTCGATTTCGGATTAAATTCCATTTTGAAATTACTCGTGGGGGCGTCATCGTTGTTAGTATTAAGTCTCCTGTTTTTGATGTGAACCATTGTCGCATCATTGGGTTCATGGTGTTGCGATTTTATGTGGAACTCACGATTATTGTTGTGCATGGTGTCATCATGATGGTGTCGATGTTGGCGATGAGGAATCTGATGGAGTTGCTGATGTGCGGTGAGTGCATTATGCTGCTGATTTTGATTCATTTTGTTCCATCTTGGTTTGTCATCACTTTCATATGCACCGATAACTGAATGCCTGACACAGATCAGCACAATTAAAACACTGGAAGTTATCATTTCTCTGTCCCATTTGCGGCTCATATTCACGATCTAGTCAGTTAAATTAAATTATATGTTACCAACTTCAAAGCAATGACTTATCTTCAAAAAAAAAAATTAAAATTTTCGCTCGAAAAAGGGATTATCAAGTCACATCGAGTCAGGGTCGTAAATATTACCAGTTTTATTCATCACAATTTACAAATAAGTATGTTTCATTTAGGAATTTAGAAGTATCTTATCTATCTTCGCTGCCTAAGATGCTATATTCAAACATTTTTTGATTATAACCCACTTTGCGAATAATAATGACAGGTAATGCAAACAAATCAGTTATCAACGCCAACACTCACACTACAAACACTTTGTTTAAATATCGATAACAGAACGAGAGCATTAGAAATTCCGTATAAAAAAAATCTGCGATTTAACACAATCCAGATGCTATTAACACACAGCACCGCAGGTTCTCTAAAATGATGTGTTGACAGGCTAATTATTTAAATATACATATTCAAACAGCAGCCGTTTAATTAATTCGAATTATCTGTTCACACCCACGTCAAGACGACCCTACTGGATAATTTGAATTAACATAGCTTCTATGACTATGACAGCAAGACACGCGTTCGTACTTAAGAAGAGTGTGTCGGCAGTGTAACTTTATAAATAGCACCTATATATGTACATACATGTAATTTTGCGAATTCTGGCAAAATTTTTGTTGATGGATTAGTCACTCGGAAAATCAAATTGGAGACGAAATTCAAAATAACAACTGGACGGGTGTTATACATATTATGATGGTGAAATTCCGATGCTATCTTTGCCACTGTTCAAACTGCGATAATAAAAAAATAGACGTCGCAGATGTATCTTTTTGCGATTATACGATTACATACCACGTCTACGATTATCTATATAATAATTGCAAAGCACTGCAATGAGAGATTATAGATCGCGATCAGATCGAAAAAGCAGAGGCAAATAATTGGCTAAACGATGCCGACACGACTAAAGTTCTCGACTCTCTGCGAGTTGAATTCTTTCTCAATGAAAAGAAAACCCCCGATTCCATCTTGTTTCTTATATAGATTTCTTTTTATATAGATCGTGCAATATTTATCAATTCCTTGTACCAAAGCAAAGACTTCACTCTTTACGCAACAACTTATCACCAACAACTGATGTGCGATGCATACGAGTGCTATTGAACAGACTTAACGAATCAATTCAAGTCGTCGAAAAAGGCAAGCAGCAAGCGGTAAGGGTCATGGATACATGCTGCTATGCAAGTTCATAATGCTGCTGCAACATTGTGACACCATACTGAAACTTATACTCAATTATGCTAAATACTTGGGATTGGGTTGTTTATAGAGAAGAACATGTATCACACAGAGGCTCTTGATGCCTTCATCAGATGCAAGGGGATCTTCTGAATTTATGAATTCCGCACCTAATGGGCGGTGGCTCTGGCTGGCAGGCGGCTGGCTGTTGTATAACGACAGAATATTTTCCAATATGTTAATCGGCGTAATTCAAACACCGGGACCACATTAAAGAGTTGGATTGTATTTTCTTTTACTTTGTTACTTATGTTTTGAAACTAATAGGTGTTCAAAAGCACGTTCACATTATATTTGCGCTGCCTTTGAAGTGCGTGATGGTAATATGGAGTTTTGACTATATATAATATTACTATAATCATATAAGCAATAATTTGCCGCAATAAGAAAGCGCAGGTACCTACTTTATTATTTTTTATTGTTTACTATAAGTTATAGCAATATATCATTGAATGAATAGATTCTTAAGAAATGATCCTCGTATATGTTTTGAATTTCAACAAAAAAGCTCTTTTAGGAAAAATTGTTAAAAAATGACTTGCTATTGTTGTTCAAGGATCAAAAAGGCAGCGGCCACGGCGTGGCGCGGTGCGGCGGCGCGGCGTGGCGTAGGGGAAGATATAGGGACGTGTTTGGGACTTTTAGGCGTGTCCTTAAAATAAACAAAATTAAGCTAAAATCGATAAACTAAATTTTTAAATGAAATTAGTCGTTGTGAATAAAATAAAAAAATACTCTTATTCCCAAGAGAATAGAAGACTTTTAATCTATTCATAATTTAAAAACTCGTGTAGGTAGTTATTCCAACTCGTAATTTTTTACGAAAATTTTAAATTAATCGAATGAATTTTTTTTTTAGATTGAATAAACACTCGAAATTTGACTTCTATATGAGGAACTCACTATTAGGCTGTCGCACTTGAATTAGAATCTACCCGATACTGAAACTTTTTAAACAAAATAATATATCAGGCACTCGTAGTCACAACTCACCGACTTATTATACAGCCCCCCCCCCCCCCCCCCCCCATATGATGGCTTTGAATCACACATTCAAGAGATAATTTTAAATGCAACATTAATTGAATTTTCAAAAATTTAAAAAAAACTACGTTTAGTCATTAACAAGATAAACGGAAATATGTGAAATAAACTTTAACTTTAAGGCAATTTAACAAAATGTTAACCAAAAACCGTTAAACTCATTTTTTATTAATTTATTTGCTGTTTTCGCAATCTAAATTAAAAATTAATGATCACACACAAAATTTGTACTTATGTCTACAAGGTTTTACATATAAGAATACAGTGTGTTTTATAAAAGATACGACAAGTTGATATAGAGCATCTAGGTCGGGTCGAAATAAGACAAAAATCGTACCAGAGGTAGTCGTAGGCGGGAGAAATTATCATTAAAAAAATTGACTAACAATTGAAAAAAAAAAATATGAAAAAACACATGATTGTTTTATAGGTTTCCCGACCCACGTCACCAAAACTTGTCCTACAGAATGAAATTTTGATGTAGATATTATAGTTATATTCATTGATCCAACATATCTTTAATTGCAGTTTAGTAATTTTTCATAGTCATTTATCAAACGACTATGAAAACATTGTTTGTAAAAATATAATGTTAATCTGTTAGGGTGGCGCTTATTTTCACAATGTTTGAATTCCTTTTTGCCCACCAATTCATAAAGTGATTAATTTTCTTATACATTACGTAGTTCTACATACAAATACATTATGTAATTTATTTTAAATCGGCTATAATAAAGTCACCCGAAGGTCTTATATGGTTCGAATCCCATCCCAGCCTCAGCTATCTATAAATATTTTTTGCATAAGAAGTATCTCTTATGTGATATTGATTTTAGAGCTTCTTATAATATTTAAGTTAATGTTTATGTATTTTTGATCAGCCTTCTAGGCTCTTAGAAGAATTTCAAACATTTCCAAAATGAGCGCCACCCTAATAGATGTACATTAAATTTTTCTCTTTTGTCACATCACACTTTATGCAAATCACCCTGCATATTATTCCATAGAGTTTTTTTTTATTTTTTTTTAGTTTTTTTTTAATACATATTTATTAATTTTATTTTTATTCTTATTAGAAGCATTTCACTGGAAACGTTATACATTCCTTTTTATTTTTGCAAAATTTCAACGCTCTATCTTTAAAAACAAAAAAGTTATGGATTTTTGATCCGAAGCACACCATTATTTTCCACTGTGCGGCAGCGCAGAAGATCTGCTATATTGCTCTCTGAAAACTTTGAAATTCCATTTATGTATACTTTTAAACTGGTACCTAAAGTCTTTTAGCTTCAGTTTTAAGTGGCTAGAATTTTAAGAAAATGAAGTTTTATTTTTAAGAATGGCGATAAAATTGTCTTCGAATTTTTTTTCTTGCTGGTAAAATATAAATCAACCAGTTTTCGTCCGGATGAACATTGAAAAACTTGCTTTTGAGAACCTATAAATTGCCATATTTTAATAAACACAATAAAAAAATATAGAGAAAAACTTTTTTTTTAATATGCAGTACCGAATTAAAAAAAAGCAAAACAAAAAAAAATGGTTATTGATAAGAAATTAAATAACCATTAAAAAAATTGTAGTTTTAATCATTTTTAACATAAAAAATTCATAAAAAATATTTTTGGCATTTTTCAAGCACTTTTCTTTTTTTGATTTATATTCACCAAATATCTGTTCATCAGGCAACACTCACAGACCTGGTTGAAAAATGCCGAAACAGAAGATATTGCTCTAAGTTTGTACCCTTGCCATTATATACTTAAACAAGTTTTTTCTAATTTTGCTTCTTAAAATATAAACTACACACCTTCATCAATATCAAAAATATTACTTGACATTTTTATCACAACTCCTTATAAGAAAAAAAAAATTGAAAAAAAAATCCCTCAAAAATCTGTTTTTTTTTATTTGCTTTCTCGCACCAACTTAATCAACTTTGAAAGCATAGGTGAATTACCAAAAAAGTTCTTTTATGTCTTATCAAAAATATTGTATTAATTGAGAAAAACAAAATTTTTTTCCCGTTGCTTAAAAATTTTGAGATGGAATTTATATCACGGCTCTCTATAGAGGAGCCCCTGCACTGTGCGACGTAAAATGAATTCTTTTATTAATTTCTTGCTAATACCATGAGTTTTGTTTAGCAGTAAGTTGTGAAAGTAAATCGTAATATAGATAGTAAAACTTACTTTTATACCTAAAATATCTGTAAAAAAGTTAAGTTATTGTCACAATTTTTCAAAATAAATTACCTCAAGCAATGTTGATATTTGATGTGTCAAATGATTGGAGTAATTTATTTAGAAAAATTGGCGTGTCATTCAAAACTCAGAGATTTTTTTTTTATAGTTTTAAATTTGTGACCAATTCTTTAGACCAATTTGTAAAATATTTTATTAAGGCTTTTTTTTGTCAATTTTATTGAATTACGCAATTAAACATTTTAGGTACCATTTGTTTTTTTTTATCTGGAAAAATTATTGAAGATTTAAAATCGTTTTTTTTTTCAAAATAATTTCATAAAACATGATTATGTTTTCTACCCAAACCGCTTAATCGCTATACGCCCACTTTGAAAACAACGAAAACTTACCTATAAATCACTGGTTTTCAATTTCTATTGTCCTATTGTGAAAACTTAACTATGATCCGTGTTGCTATGCACACATCCCACTGAATTCCCAAGTTATTATTCACAACAAAAGCGTATACATGTACGGTGTAGGTATATCTGTTTCGTAGTTTTTCTAAATTTAAATGCATTTCCATTCGTGCGTTTCTGTACAAGACTTTTCTTCCCATTTCACTCGTTTCTGCGGTAATTTCTTAAAATATAAACAAATGATTCTGCGTTGGCGAAACAATTAAACACAATTATCATTATTGTTGTAGTAGGTCGGGCAATTTAAATTTCGGTGCCAAGTACTTGGCTTCGTTTTGCATAAATACATGCCACAGTCTGCAAGTCTTAAAACACTCAAATGCGCGTCCAATTACTTTTAAACTTTTTTTCTTTATTCGTGCATACAAAAAAAAACCCCTTAAGTTCCTCATTTCGTGGTTTGCATTTGAATAAAAACAAAGATTTAATAGAAAAGAAAATGGCTCGCAAACATTCTCCGCCCGTGGGGATTCGATGACGACGAGGTTCCTACATAATATACCTATCTATCTGCCTACCTACTTAATAAAATGCATCGAGCAAAACCCAGGGTGAACAAGAGCGAGATCCCGGAATCAAGTAGGTCCCACAAGAGACGTAAGACATGATTTTCTGCAGTCGGTGTCCTATTGAATCGTTTGCTAACACCGATTTGTCAATTTCGTCAAATAGTAATAATTTTCAAGAAATTTTAACACATTTCTTAGCGTTCGATGTTTGAATGAGGGAGCAGGGATATAGGGGGGTTTCACCAGGGTACGCTGAACCAAGCCTCTAAGCTCACTTCTTATATAGTCAAGTGAAAGGTGAAATGCCAGCATTTGCTGCTAAGAGCATTTTTTAATTTGCATATTTATGATAAATATCATAGTTTCTGTCTGGCTCTGGAGTGTATAGCATGAGAATCTATCGTTGTGGTAATTGAACTTGTCGAAAATGTTTTTTTTTTGTTTTATTGTTAAATTTATATATCCAAAGCAAATACATCTTGTTTAATGTTCATGAATGCTTTTATTCAAATTTCATAACAGAGTATCTAAATAATGGTTTTCTTTTCTTTATTTGATGACTTCTGAACTAGAATTTCAATGTGCATTTTAATTTAAAAAGAGTCATAAACAATTCAGCCCAAGGAGAAGAGATCCTATATAAGGTTAAAAAAAAATTAATTCCTAAAATCGTATGATTGGTGTCGACGGGGAATGCCGCTAAACACTTTCACTCCAAAACATATTCCCAAAATTCCCACATTGGCGTTTGTTTAAGATAATAAAGAAATTCTGCGTCGATATCATTTTTTAGATTTAAAGAATTATTACTTTTTATTATTATTCTCGTCAATAAGTTTTCTCGGTTTCTACTATTTAAGCTTTACATAACCAAAATAAGATGGATTTTTTATTCTCAATTTTCTATAATTTTGATTAAGTGGGATATTCCTAAGTAAAAGTTCAAGAAACACGTTTTATGCTACAACGATTTCAAACGGATGATGAATACTTTCAGATTCCGTATATAATTATTGGCAGGGAACGCGTACCTATTATTTCCTGTTTATTTAAGAATATCTCAAAAACCTGACTATCAAGAAAAATTGAAAATCCGTATATCTACAGTAAGGAGGAAGAAGTGAAAAGATTCATGGGAGAAAAATCTATATAAAAAGTAAATAATGTAAACAAAAAAAAAAAAAAAGCACGAGGCCTGGCGTGAGACAGATTGAGATATTAAAAGCCTACATGTCAAGCTTAAACCAAAATTGTTAGTCCTATAGATGCAATAGAACCAATCCAAAAACGGAAAACGGTTAAAGTGCAGAACTTCGTAAGTCGTTTTTGCATGTTTTTCGGAAATCAACAAAAATCTGCCCAATTTTGTATGGCGATCTATACGGTGAAAGGTTTGAAATATGTCTTTTTCTGTAAAATGTTCAAAACAACATTGTTATGCTGAAATTACTAAAAGGTGGCTCTGATTCCGCTGATTTTTCCGGATTAATAATATTTTTTTTATTATTTTTTTGACTTAAGAGTTACGACTTACGAGGTCTTAAACTTTAATAGTCGATAAGTAAAACGGTAAAAGTTTGTTACCTTTTGTAAAAATTTTAAGTAATAGGAGCTTGACAGCTGTCCCTTTTACCTATTGGTGCCTGGTGAATAACTTTATAAAATTTCAATAGGCAGAAAAATTAAAAGAAAGGAAAGATTGGCTTTACTATAAGATTAATATGGTTTACCTTTCCAATATAATGTACCTTGACCAAAAGTCGGAAATCTTCAATTTTTTAAAATCAAATTGTATTGTATGTATTCATAGGTACTTATCATATTACGTTGTTCCTTAAAACTTTCTAAACCAATTTACAGATGAAGCTGGAGCATTGATACTTCAGTCAGATAACTTTTTAATCAAACAAATTGGAGGTATTCCACAGTATACGTATAATGTATATTGTATGCTCCTGTAACTACAGTACATAACCACAATCTCTTTGCAAAAGCCAGATGCCTGCTTCCAATTAGCAAAAGGCAACTTATTTCCATCAGAATTATTTTACAATGTGCGACTAATTAGGCATTTTCACTTTCCATTAAGCTAATGGATGAATGAAACAAGACTAGAGACAAGTTACTTTTGGTAAGCTGTTGTGTACGAGGGTTGTGTTACAGAAACAACTTTTATTCAGGAGTCTCATCGGTTCAACCAACCTCAAAATAATTTACACCGGATGATAACCTACAAATTAACGTACCAAATACACCTTCTCAAAGGTGTTTAATTGAGACAAAAATAATAAAATAATATTTTGAGTCTCTCTCTTATCTGGCAGCAAATATTTTTGGCAATGACTCAACTATTCATCCGAGGAGTGTACGTCGATATTCGATTGTCATGAAAGACTTATTAGCACGGTATAACTGCAACCCAGACGTCTTGTCTCATTTTAATAGTTGTTGTTGCAAGTTTATTTCTGTTCTGACACATTAACAAAGTGTTGGGTTTGAATACCGCGGTTCGCGAAGTGCGAGTAAATAAAATCGCAGCCAATAAGAATGGAATTTGACCTACTGACCGTAGCAGGGAGGCTGATTTCTCAATGAATTCAAAATGATTAGATAATTTAGTTCTTTAAAGAAAAACAAAATAGAATTTTATTGTTAGCTTAATTTGTTTGCAAATATAAAAATAATTTCTTTATAATTAAGAAGATACAGAAATACAAATACAAATAAAAATAAGACCTTGAAACAGTTTATATCTCTTTAGTGTAATAATAATGGCATAAATAAGAAAATGTATAGGTCTTTGTTTTGGTGGGTGGAAAAGTACCGCCAGATGTGATCTAATCGACACAAAAATCAAACCTATACCTTCCTACCTACAAATAGTTTATTGGATATCGATTCAGATATGAGAAATATTATTTGTATTGGACTCTCTCGGTAGAAAGTGGTTGCTACGGAAGAAGTTGCTACTTTATAGGATTTAAATTTTAATAAATATTTCCACTCTGTTAACGAGAACATTGTCAATTAAAAATTAAAGAACTATAACGCTAGATGTTGTTTCCGAAAGTGCTTTTCTAACTTTCTATGAATTTAGGAAAAAACAACAAAAAATCATAGAAAACAGTGTTCAATGAAATTGAAATATTCACAAGTATAATTAAAGTCAGATAATCGGAAATTATTAAGTAGTTAACCTTTCAATATAATAAGTGTTTATCACAGCAGCAAAAAAATATTGCAAACATTGAAAGACAAATTCGAAATTATCACAACTAATTAACGGCTAGTTATCTACCTGAGCAATTTTCGATCCGCGAATGGTTGCTTCACTATAATTTGACATTCATATATTTCATAAATTTTTCTTTGAATTAGATAAGATATACAGCATCTCACACTTTAGACTGGCATTTTGTAGCTTTGGACCAGTTGCCTTGATGTTTAATAATTAAATTACCAACTAAATCTCTGTTTTAAATCTTTTTTTTTATAAATTCACTCTCCTCTTGTAAAATATCAAGTAACTCACATTTTTTGTGAAAGTATAATAAGGTTACTTTCAAAACAAATCATACACATTCGAAAGGAATATAAATTCCCTGAAATCGGTCATGTGAACTTGATTTTAACTGATTTCAAGGGGACTTTAGGAAGTCGATTATGTTTGATTGATGATCATCTGAAAAGTAGCCGTTCAACTTGTTACACAACATCACAAGCATTGACATAACATGTTTCGTTCCCTGAATTTTAAGGCTTTGTTATCATCAATCCTCATTATTTCTTGTATCCATGCCGCGCTATGTTCACATTTTCAGCATTCATTCATTTAATGCCTTCTTAAGTGCTCAGCGAGGCCAAAGATCTCTTTGACCCGATCACGTGGAGGATGACTTGAGAGTTGAGTCTGAGTAGGTATATACCTAACATTGTTGCATATACCTTTACCCTTATCCTGGAAAATATTGATGTGAATGACCAACGTTTTGACTTCTCCTTGGCGACTGTTTGGTTTGTGTACCCGTGTTTATATACTCATTCCTTTTATGTTTTGAATTTATTTGCGGTAAGATCTTTTGGATGCAGGCACTCCCTGTTAATTCAAATATTTATGTATGGTATAATGAGTTTTATCTTATAGTTGAAATTTCACTCAAAAATTGGTTAGCCTCGGGAGTGTGTGTTTGTAAAATAAACAAAATAATTTGAACAAGGATTAAATAAGGGATTATGATTTTGTTATTTTTAGAAAAAGAAAATGTCTAGAAATCTCAAAATGTTATCAAGATCTTATTACAAGGCAACGCAAACAAACATGTTCATTGTTCAAAAACTTGTACCGCTTTTTTGTTAAAAAAAAGAATATAGGTAGGTATATGTAAACTTAGACTTCAAAAAATGGTTTTCGAATAGCAATTTACAAAATGATAAGATTTCTCAGCTTTGTAAGATCATGAAAACGCATAAAATATATGTAACAAAATGTTATCTTTTCTTTAAATTTAATTTATTAAAATTGTACTTTTTTTTAGAAAAACAGGGATATAACAGCTAGTATAACTTTACACAAAACCTTTTATTTACTTTCATTTCCTGAACCAACATACATGAAATACCTGTACATGAAATAGTACATTATTGGAATAATAAACCTTTAAAATTTAATATGTAGATTCGCTTTGTTTGATAAAAAAAATTTGTTCAATACAATCTACATTTTAAAAATTAAATTTTGGATTTTTGCTTTTTTATTGCAGTCCATTTGGAACGTTCTCTATGCTTCAAAATATAAATGTCCCCTATCTGCCGAATTCCATCACAGGATGGCTACGAGGGCGATAAATTAAAAAAAAACTTCTGAAAAATATGAAATATTTTGAATTTTTGTTTGCGCCGGAAAAACGCTTTTTTAGGGCAATCTGTTGAGATTTGGATCGAAATATTATCTATGCCTCAAAGTATAGGGTATTACCTATCTGTCAAGCCATCAATTGTCAAATTCCATCCAAGGATGGCTACGACGACGATGGATTAAAAAACCTATAAAACATACGACAAAAATCGAGTTTTTTTTCTGCTCCGGAAAATGCTTTTTTAGGGCAATCTGTTGAGATTTGGAACGAAATATTCTCTATTCCTCAAAGTTTAGATCATCACCTATCTGTCAAGCCATCAATTGTCAAATTCCATCCAAGGATGGCTACGATGACGATGGATTAAAAAACCTCTGAAAAATACGAAAAATATATTTTCTGCTTCGGAAAAATGGCTCTTTATTTCGTTTTTTCTGCGTGCTTCTCACTGCGTTGACTCAAGTGGTTGAATACACGTATGACGTAAACTACACAAACAATCAACGTTTCGACTCTCGAGTTCTCGAGTTTTCGATTATGCCTATTTATCTTTCTCATTTCTCGAGTTCTCGAGTTCCGAGTTCGAGTTCTCTTCTCACACACTGCGCTTGCGATTACAACTTACAAGTAAGAATAGTAAGTGGGTAGGTATAATCGGTATGGTAAATCATTCGAATGATTCAAATGAAGAATCGATACATCTCGAGATGTTGCTTGAATCGATTATAATCGAAAAAATCAATCGAATGCGCCTATCACATTCCTGTGCCTTCGATCTATAACTCTCGAATCGATAAAATAAGTCGAGAAACATTGAAAACGCCCTAATGTATAGTTTAAAGGTTATTATAAGCTTAATAGTTCACTATTTAAAAGATCTTACAAAAAATTGCTTAAAAAAAAAAAACAAAATCTAAGTTGATATTTTTTATTTCTTTTATTTTTATTTTTTTCTTAATATATTTTAAATTCAATAAAAATCTTATCTATGATATCAAACCCAAAGTCATATTTTATTATTTGAATTGTTCATAAAAGAGTCTTAGTTGAACTATGGATTAAAGAGTGTTTTAAAAACTAAACATTATTAATTTGCTGAAAGGGCTTATGATCTATTTTTTTTTAAATAGCTGAATCTCATAACTCAATCCTGATATATTTTTTTAGACATGCATTCTTATAGTTAGGAATAAAAAAACTCAACAAACACCTTCAATTTATATAAAATGAAGAAAATACTTAGTGTAAAAACCATTATTTTAATAGTTTTATGTTTTGTTTAATATATCTATATTATGATTAAAACCAAATCGGGTAAGACATTTGAACAACAATAAATAAATAAACTAAGAAAATATACATTCGAGATTTTTAACATTAATCTTATTTATCAATAAAACTATTATTGTTAACTACTTATTGATTATAGTAAATATTTTAACAGCGTCTCTTTAAAACTATTATTTTTGTAAATACATAGTCTCAGAATTAAAAAAAATATATATGAATGTATATAACTACGAATCTTTCTATGCTATGATATTTTTTAATGTTTTGTGAATACGAATTGTTGATTAATTTTTGGAGCTTTGTTGGAAGAATTGAGATTTGGTTTATTATAAAGAAAGTAAATTAAAAAAATGTTTTTATTTTATTTTTAAAATTTATAATGGTTTTTCCCATCTCAATGTATTATAATTATAATTTTATAATTTTTATGGCACCAGTAATCAGGGATTTATTTATTTTTAAACCTATTAAGATTTAATAATATACCAGTGATTACTGCAGTCAAAATATTTTTCACACTTCAATAAAATTAAATACAAGTGACAATTAAAAATAAAATATAATTTATGTATAATTTTAGATACAAAACCATCTTAATACGCAAAACAGTATTAATTATTCTTTATATTTGCTTATTGGTGGATAAATTGTGAATTAATAAAATTTCCCAACCTCATATAAAGTTGATAGTTATAAATATTTAGAAAAGATTGAGAGCTCTGATAAAGCGGGATTTAAAAAAATATAGACGACTATAGATAGTAAAAACTTGCTCTTGTGGTAAACACATTTAACGAAAAAATATTATAAAGGTCAGAAGTACAAATAAATGGATTTTTTTAAATTTCTTTCTTGATTAAAAAAAAAATATTTTCAACATTTTTAAATGTAATATTGTTTGAAAATTACAAATCAGCTGATTGCAGATTGAAAAAAATAGGTCATGCCATTAAAAGCTGTAGGTGACTAACTCAAAAATAAAGCAATTTTATCAAAAAAAAAAACGTTAAAACTCTATTTTCGAAATGCAAATATTTTGGCTAAAGCCTGAAAGCTATTTTCTTACTTATTCCCACTTTAATCTTAGCAGGTACAAAGTTTAATAAAAATCGTTAGATCCGTTTTCGAGAAAATTATTTGAAAAACCGAAAATATTGATTGATTAATTAGATAAACTTAAACAAAAATTCGAATTTACCCTCTAGCGAAACACAAAAATTCTCTAAGCAAATCAGTCCACCTGTTAAGACTCTAGCTCAAATTACAGTGGACGCACCAATGAAAACTGAGTTTCTAGATTTTGCCAAAACATTCGCATAACGGAAATAGAATTTTGAGAAAATTACATTTTTTTATTTAGTTATTGCTTTTTAATGGCTTGACCGAACTGGTTATAATTTTGCAACCAGATGCTTGAACTGTATAAATAAATTTTTAATTTAAAAATTTGTAAAATAATTAAAAAAAAATATTAAACAAAAATCTACATACTTTATTAGTACTTTTAAATTTTTTAACATGTTTTTCTTAAGATTACATTTATTGTTAACCACAAGAGTAAGTTCATATTTATTTATTTTACAATTATTTTTTTTTAATTTCAAGGAAGATACAGAAGCAGAAGGACTAGTTTATAGTCAAAGACTATCAATAGTTAATTTATAAACTTTCAATTTCAATTTTGTACATCATATTATATATCCAACAAAGCTCGTAATTTCGTTAACCTATATATGTATATATCATCTAATTTATTAAATGCAACTAATTTTTATTTCTTAATTTCAACTTTGAAAGAGCAGCAAATAAATGCATCGTATTGCTTATTATATCTGGGGTAAAATATCCAGAAATTTGTGCTTGAATTTCCTTTTTTCAAATGTAACATATGTATTTTGAGCATTCTGAAAAAAAGATACTTTTTCCACTAAGTTTTATTATTTTTTTTTTAAATAAACGGGTACAGTCTCGTCTTCACAAGTTAAATCACATAAATACACATAAATAACATTTTCCTGTCTTAATGTAAAAAGGGGAAAGGCAGTGGGATTTTTATATTTCATTTTTATTTGGTGGACATGATTTTTTTTAATATATTTATAATATTATATTATTTTATTAATTTGTAACTCTTGCACGAAAAAATTTAATACTCGTGTTTGATAGATATTATTATTTATTATAATTATATTTGTTTGTATTTTTGACAACACGATTTATATAATATATTAAAAAATATTCAAGCAATTAATTAAATTGACTAGAGTTTTGCATAAAGATGACTTTCTTCGTTAATAATGTAAATTACAATTAAGAAAAATAATAAACAGTGACAAACAAAAATCATATAAGCTAAAAAATAAACAAAAACTTCCTTAAAATCGAAGTTAAATAAAGCTAAAAAGTCATTGGAATCATTGAATCTATATCATTTTTAAAAAGTATGAATTTTTTTAAGTAACCCTTTTTTCTTAATAGAGGTCCTTCTTGCTCCCTTAAAATTCTAAAATGAATTTTAAAATTATTTTTTTTTTATAAATATATTATATTTATAACTAAAGTTTTATTTATTGCTATGAGATGTACATAGTTTAGTTGTAACTCCAGGATAGAGGAGGCTGCTGTACCACTTCACCTCCTTTTTGACATCGTCCGTGTTTTTTAAGATAGCTGCCAAATTCACAGGTTGGTGGCTTGCAACGGCCTTCAATGATACATCTTTTGGAAATGGATACATTGAATTTCATAAATATTTTACATTATAAAAATAAAATTTAAAAACTCACTTTCTATCCATCATTGAAAAGTGTTCCATCCCATGTTTAAGGTAATTACATCCTATATTACCTGATGAGCAGTCGCATCTGCAAATACCATCCTCTTGAAGGATTTTTTCGAATAATTTTGGACAGTTGCAGTCTAGAACGGTGGCTTTCCGCATAATCGGTGCTGCATCAGTGAAGGAATGCATATAGTGTTTTGATTTATCTACACAATGACACTCGGTATGGTTGACGAAAGTATGTCGTTCAATAGACCCTTGCTTGGAATTGAAACTTTTTACCTGAAAATATTAAGATGACTTTAATTTTTTGACGTTAACTTTAATACTTTATAACTATATATGTACCATGTAGATTGTACACGTGTAATATGTATGCAATGTATGTATGTACAAAGGTACTTAAAAAAAGTTCGATGAAAAAGTTTAAGAATCTCTATTAAGTTTGGGACCAGACTTAGTATGATTTGAGGATTCATCACATAAAACGAATCCAATGGAATGATATCGTGTTTACCATTGGTATCTGTATCATATTTGTAGAGAAACATACAAATTTAATAAAATAAAATCTTCAAAACGATATATCGTTCGTTCGGTCGTTTTCGTTTAACGTTAAATTTATATCATGGTCATGATTCTCATGAATCATCCAATATTTTCATTTGATTGCTTACATAATACATATTATATTAATAACAATTTAACTTTATTCTGTCAATAAGTTTGTAAATATAGGTAGGTATAACAATTTAATTTTATGGTAATATTTTTTCTGACCATCAATTTGAAATAAATTAAAATTTTTTGTATTAGTTTTTTTTTGTAAATAATTTAAATTCTTATCTCGTATGATTTTACGTGTTTCGAATAATTTTGTGTAATAGACCAAAAGCTTGCAGTCGATTTTTCGGGAGAAACAAAATAATCCTGATATAGTCAAGGTGATAATATTAATACTTTATTGGTCTGCCAGCACGTAGTAGCAATATTTGGGGGAAGGATAGAAATTTATCAAGAAATTGATCGTAAAATCTTAAACTTTAATTATTAAATAAGTAATACTTTGAACTACATAAAATGACTTAACCTATAAATAACTTCTTTCCAAATTAACAGAAAATGTGTTTTCATCGAAATTTTGATATTTTTTTGACAGCTGGTTATAAATTCCGAAATAGCTTGAACTTATTACTTTTGTTTATTTTGTTTTCAATTTTTAACTCGTTCGAAAATTTTTTGAACTTTGCTATTTCATTTGCCTGCGTAAGCAGTCTATTTGGTTTATTATTATACTTGTCATTTATGTAGATACATATAATGAGCTTAATAAATAACTGAACTGAAGACTGATTTTAGTCACCACATCAACAAAAAATCTGTA
This sequence comes from Epistrophe grossulariae, assembly GCA_929447395.1. Classification (NCBI taxonomy): domain Eukaryota; kingdom Metazoa; phylum Arthropoda; class Insecta; order Diptera; family Syrphidae; genus Epistrophe; species Epistrophe grossulariae. The sequence goes on from OV839566.1 coordinate 426,164, forward strand.
TTAGTAGAATAATTTACTGTACTGTACTTACATAAAATTTACAAACCTGGCTTTATGTGAGCTGCCGTAATGGGTTATTTAAATTCATTTATTTTTTATAATTTTTTATTAAAAGCTATAAAAAACTTAAAGCTTTTTTTAACTCTTTTGAATTTTGATAAAGCTCATTGTAATAATTTTGATCTGATTTAAAAAATATTTTCGTTACAAAAAGTTTATTAAATATTCTATCAAAACCATTACCAAATAAAATATTGACGTTTTGTCCCGGCGATCTCACCTAGACTCATTAGTTGACTTGTGAGAACCTTGTAAATACGCAATTTTTGTTAAGTTCAACTCATCATACATAGATTTCATGACGAATATCTATAGTAAGAAATATATTGAACAAGATTAGATAAGTCATGCCTTTGTGATAAATATTCCACAATTCTGCCACGACAAAATTAATTCAACAAAATATATATTTAATTGTAATTATGAAACAAATATGCAATCCGCATTTGTAAGAAATATAGACGTTGAACATTTACATTGAATTCCTGAGTTTAACTACATATTTGCTAAAAAAAATAAAAAATAAATGTAGTAAAACTCAAATGTCATTTAGGTCCGTTTGCTGATACTACACATAACGATTTAAGTTGAACTTTTTTCGCCGTTTCTCGCCACGAAAAATTATCGCCAAGTTACAGAACATGGGTCCTGGAGAATTTTCCTCTCGAATTATCCTAAAGCGTTCTCATCCAGTTTTGATAAGGTCCATGCCTCTACGCCATATATAAGGACCGGGATGATAATTGTCTTGTAAAGGGACATTTTGATTGCTCAAGAGAGGACTTTGCTACTAAATTGCCTTCTTAGTCCAAAGAAGCATCGATTGACAAGAGTTACTCTCCGTTTGATTTCAGCACTGGTGTCGTTTTCTGAGTTAATAGCGGCGCCATAGGTAGACAAAGTCCCTCACTACCTCAAAGTTATAGCTGTATATGGTGACGTTCTGTCCAAGACGTAGGTTTTAACCGCTAAGCCCATCTTCTTCGCTTCCGCCCCAATGCTCAAAAAACGCTCCACTGACATCAAGCTGCGTTCTTTAGCTAATCATTGTAAAAACAGTTGATTCTCCTTACATGGGAACGCTCCACACTCACTTCCATTATCGAAAAGACACCACGTTTTTTAACTATACTGTTTCTTGACCTTCAAGTATCTATATAATATAAAGACGAATACAGGTATACATATTCAGAATATATTTCGACATATTATATGTATATATAGCTCATGTGTCTCAAATGCGTGTCCAGTTTATATTTGAATTATAAATCTTATTTTTCGATATTTTTCGTGCAATTTTAAGGCAGCAATCAAAGGTTTTTCAAAAGTTTACACGTCCCGAACTGATCCAAATAATATATCGAAAAATCAGAACTCCATCACGCTTTACGATTTAAGCCTTTTTTTATGTAGGATTTTACTGTCCTATATAAGCTTAGTTTTTTAACTTATGAATTTTTTTAAATTTGGGCCATTTCATGTTGTCCCATGGGTACTTTAGCACAATGTTGTAATTTTTAGTACATTATTGTGATGTTTGTGATTCTGATTGTATCTATAGTAAATGTATAATAAGTCCTTATGTATCCTAGTGGCTATATAACACAACACAAGTAGCCGCGGTGTCAACAAAATCTATGAGATGAGTACCTACATCGTATGAATAGAAAGTTCATATACAATTTCCTCCAATTTATTCAAAATGTACTGAAAAGCAACGTTTAATACGAAAAATTCGGAAAAAAAATTATTTCATCTATATAATGTTAGCCATTCATCCATTTTATAACTGATGCTTATTCTATAACTATTTTGTAATCCGTTAAAGTATCTACCTAAGTTTATATACGGCTAGCCGAACAAAATATTACCAGCATTGATTTCACGACTCTCTAAAAAAAATAATTAATATTGTGGGCGTGATTTTTGTGTGCCAGTGTGTACATATCTTGCTTTGCTTTAAAGATTGTTAATTAAGTTCTTCAACTTAAAAAATCCCTTTAAAAGGTAAAGCATAACATGTTTAAAGGTATCCCATTCCATAGCACAATGGCAATAAATGAATGTCTTGAATTTAGTTTTAATTTTAGAAGAATCTAACTCTTCTCTTCTCGACTTAAAGGTGATGAAACAGTACAATTTACACAATGCAACGGCTTAATGGCCCACCTTCATTTTTATAAATAATGGCTATTTATTGTATGGGACTTGTATTGATATATTAATAGCTTTAGGCCATTTAAACTTAGAGTTAACGAATGAAGTTGTTCAGATTTTAAATTGAGCTGTTATAATGAACAAATTGGATTTTTTTTTGTTGATCAAAATTACTGAATGATTGACATCAATCACTTATTCTTTGTTTTTGCGTCTTATTTATTTTGTTATATTAATAATGTTTTGTTTAACATAGTTTGTATATGTATGAATGGATTAAGCCGAAACATATTTCATAACAAATTAAAGGAAACAACGAAAAACATTACACCTAGTTTTTAGTTTAATTTGAAAAAATAATTAAATTAACTGGTTGCCATGACAACTCGTGTAGCCTAGTGACTAACAACTCTCAACCATTCTTGTGTGGTGTTATTGGCAGGAATAGAGGGGACCTACAATTTTTTTTTTAAATTCGAACGGCTAAGGTGAAAAGCATTTTTTCATGACAAGATACCCTCTTGGAGGATTTTTTAATGCCTCGCAAGACATTTACAGCCAAATTAATAAACATGGAATAGCGAAAGGTTAGGTCTTAATCCGTGGACTAAGTGCAAAATGTTATGAATAAAAGAAAATTTCTGAAAAGTGAAGTGGACTAAGTTAAATCACCGAAGAAGGTGGTTTAGCGAAGGAATAAGAACCAGATGTGTCAAATTTATTCTGAAATAAAAAAAAAATACCTAAGTGAAAATTGCCAATAAATAATAATGTCTGCTAGATTTAACGAATTTTTAACCCATTTCCAATTATTGGACAACCAGCCATCAACCACCAGAAAAAGAAAAATATATATAAATAGGTATGATCCAATGGAAGTGCTTATTGAGGAGAATTTTAGGAAGAAGTATAGATTTTGCAAAGAAAATATGAAGAAACTCATTGCAATTGTCGAAGATGACTTAAATGGGGACCCAAGAGGTGGACACTTTCCTGTCGGTTTTTGTTTATATTTTCCAATTTAATATTTCAAAACAAAACCGACAACAGACACAACACAACACAAACAATTGAAAAATGATAACAATTTTGACAGAAATATATTAACAAGAGAATTCTTAGGTTTGTTTGGTAACTTGAGCTTTTTTTTTTACAAATTATCACAATTTGCTGTCAGAACCCCTACGAAAAATACCCAACTTGGGGAAAATTTCAAGTTACCAAACAGGCATCTTATTTATTGTAGTAGGTTTTCTTAAGGGATTTCTGTTAGACGTCAACTTACTATTCCACGAACATTTTGGTTTTATTCATGGAAATTTTTAACCCATAGCATACAATGAATGTAGGTACTCTTATTCCATGGTTTAGTAAAGTCGTAGAATAAAGGTGGAATAAGCGTTTTTTATTAATTTGGCTGTTATGTTTTTAGGGTTGCTAGGCTGTACTGTAACAGTCTTATGGACGTACTAACCATTACGTCACCGGCTAAAAAACTTCCCACATTATTTGTGGGATTAAATTTGGAAAACCCACAATCAAAAAACGTGGTGTGATGATGACTTATTCATGCCAGTCGAAATCAGAAAAATCGTCAAATAATTTAGAAGAAGAACAGCAACAAGGTTTGGTCCTAATATTCAAAGAATATTTTTGAGGTTGATCGATATATTCTGTCTCTTTATCCGCAAGGCTGCAAAACAACCTTCAAAACGGATAAGTTTGAATTTTTAAAATTTATTTTTATAAACTAATTTGTTTATATGAACATATGTTTGATTGTATTCATTTCATATACAAAGGAGCTTAAACCACAAAACTAATTATTAAAATCAAATTAAGTGCCAGAAGTTATTTACAATCGTCACATCAGAATACAAATTAACATAATGCAAATCAGCTTTCGATTATATGAGAAACTTGTACCTATAAAATATGTATATAACTATTATTGATAATATCAAGCACTTTGATATGGGTACTGGGTATAACAGAGTCTGGTTTATGATACAAAATAATATTGATTAAAATGGTATAATTTTCATCTATATAAATTACTGTAATATACCCATGGAAAATTAACGTTTTTAGCATTAACCTAGACACAAAATTGGATCAAAACCAGAATATATACAATGAATGTACATAAGTAAGTATGTATGTACATATGAACGTTTATTGTAGGTATATTTACTTTTAAAAACTATACGCATATTAAATGATTTACCCTACTTTGAAAGATGCGGTATAACCGTATTATTAAATAAATATTTGCACCTCTATATACATTGGCTTAGTATAATGTAAAGGTAGGTTGATATACCAATTAACACTCACATTCATAATTAAAAGTTATCCCTGTTATGCGCCTGTCTATATTCATTGCTATACTGTGTATAATAAGTGGTTTAATATTCATGAACGTTAAGTGAACTTTGAAACAATTATTGCTGGCTTCTTGTAAATGATACAGATATTTCAAATTAAATTGTAGTTTTGTATATGTATTTGTGCAGAGAATACACCATTACCTTAAAAAATATGTATAATATGACGAAAATAATAAGTTAAACATTTTTTTTTTTCTAACAAGATAAGTTCTTCAAATTTTAATTTTAATTAAGTAGGTAGGTACATAGTCAGATAAGATACAGATACTATGACAGTAGACAGTTCTTTTGAATGAAAAATAAAATGCGAGATTGCGTCACACGAGCTTGCTTAGAATTTTAAATTTGTACATACATACATATATACAATATACATACATACATACATACATATGTATACATATTGTTGATATTTTTTAAATATGTTCAAAAGCATGGTATTCATTCTTTATATGTATATTTTGACTGATCTTAATCTAGATACTTATCTAGATATATGAATAAAAACGTAAATTATAAGGGGTTTTTCGTATGACATCACACGTCTTGCAGTTATAGGCTAACAAACTTTCGCACCATCATATTAATAGTGATAGTTTGAATTAAACAACAACATTTGGGTGAACTACCACCAAGTTATTTATATAGGCGGGGTTATAGCTATTATGTATGGCCGATCATCAGACGCTTTTCATTCAAACCTTCAATATTAATATGATGGTGCGAAAGCTTGGCAGACTAACTGGCAAGTGTGTTATCAGTTATCACACAAAAACCCCTTAAAATTTGAAATTAATTCTTGACCTACATTAAATCCTGCATTAAACCTGATACAAATCTCCCCCTTATATGATCAACGAATTGTTGCCTTAAAAATCGAGTACGGAGAAAATAGAAAGAAACCGAATGTTCAACAACAACTTGTGTGTGGTTAGTAAAAATGCTTGTTGATTCAAATGCAATTGTCAAACAATAAAACATAAATTGGGATGGACTTGATCACGTGACCTCGGTAGCCCAATGCGAAGTGCATATATGACTCTGGCCTCTGAGGGAGCTTGGTCTAAGTTTGAGTCTCAGCTGGGCAAAAGTTTTTCAATCAAAATTGAATAATATAACCAAGCACTACTAATGAGACTCTGATGATCGGCCTGGAAGTCGTGAAATAGCTATAACTCCAGCCTATAAGAAACTTGGTGGTAGCTCACCATTTTGTTGTTTCATTCAAACCTTCATGTAAAAATGTAAATGTTCGTTTGTTCCTTATCTCAAATCTCCGAAAGTTTTTCCCCGAATTCTTTGAAATTTTGACACAACATTGCATTCAAATAGACACGTGTTAATACATCAGTGGCAATAAGACAGAGTAGCTTATGCCGATATAAGCGATTTTTCGGGTTTTCGATTGTTGGTAGCTACTCTGTCTTATTGCTTTTTGTCTTGCAAAACATTCCTAAATATATATTTATGGTGTTTTTTAGGAAAGACGTTTAAAGTTTTATTTTCTTTGGGATAAATGTCGAAATAAGGCATTATACTAAACTCTATTTGATCTCAGCGACTGTGTTTTAAATAAAACAAATTTTAATACGTTAGGTACCAAGGGCTAAGTTTGGTCATCTAATTATTTAATTATTATCAAATTATTGTTTAATTTGAAATATATAAAAGTTTAACTTCTCAAAAACTAAAAATAGGACAAATAGAAAATTGAGAAGTGGAACTTGCGTACTACGGAAAGAAAACTAATACTGAATTTCGTATCTACAGTAGTAAACATTTTTGCAACTATATGTTTACATGTAAAAGAAAACAATTCAATTCAGCGAGAAACATCTCTTCTTATGAATAAAGCGAATGTAAACCATTGCTTCCAAAATCTTCCTTTTTATGAATTTCATCAATTCATTCGAAAATTCATCCTTTTTACATATTATTTGACATAAATAAAATGTCTGAACAAAAAATGAGGTAAAGAATATTGGTGAAACTCAATTAAATAAAAAAATCTGTTAAGAATACCAAGTATGCACATTCTTCGTGTTTACTTGAAGAATTCTTAAAATTTTCCAACAAACCCTTCTTGTTAACAAAAAACAAAACAAGTTTATGATGGCGCAGAAATTTCCTTCGGATTTAATCCTCTGTTACAGTTGGTCTTGTTTTTTGTTAAATGAATACGTTCATTGACTGTATACGTTCGTATATAATGAGGCAATTTTAGGCAACTGTTGGAATTCGTTTACAAATAAGAAAATGTTCCAATAAATAAAATAAATAAATTTTTAAATTCTAAGACACTTGAACTATAATTAAAGTAGAACGAGTACGTGCGACCAAGTCGTGCATTTTTTGTATTTTGATACCATGTCACTTTGCTTTTCTTTGTGTTCAAAAGGTCTTTATTTTTTGTTGCCTTGCATTGCATAATGCATATACGCATTTTTTCTTTTTCATTTCCTTATTTGGAATTTGCGAAAAGTTGACTTTAGTTTATTTGGTATAAGTACCTACATATAAGTTAATTGGGTGAAGTGAAAAGATCTTTAGTTTTTTGGTGATTAATATTCACTTGTTTCGCTAGATTAATTTATCATCTCACATTTTGACATCATACAAATATTTGAGACGGTGCATCGTTTTTTTGCGTTTTTTAATTTTATTCATGAACTTGGCTGTAATTTCATCAAAAAACTAAATTAAATATCTAATTTTAGGCCAAGCTTAATTTTGAATTTTTATTGACAAAGCTTATCATGCAGGCGGAACCTAAACAAAATTAACAGCTCAGCCCAGATTTCACAATTCGACATCATATATTTGAGTTTGTTTATCGTTTTCTGGCTTTTTAATTTTATTCATGAACTTGACTGCAATTTCATCAAAAAACTTAAATAAGCATCTAATTTTAGGCTTATAGATTCATTTTATAATATTTTTATTAACAAAGCTAAATGTTATCAAGCAGGCGAAGACTTGCTTGAGATGAGTAACCAAAAGATATATGTTATGTATATGAATATGAATTGCTTAAATTAACTGTTCTAAAACAAAGAGAAAACGTCATCGCATTTTTCAATTAATTTGTCACTATAAAGTCTTCACATTTGTTTTATTTTGATTAATTTATTTTTGAATTATCCAAAATTCCAAAGCAATTAATTTGTATTTTTTTCTATTAAATGTTTGTGTCCATTCTTTTTAAAGATGTGTTCTTCATCGAATTTAATCGGAATAAGTTTAAAGATAATTTAAATGCAAAGATGATTTTAATTTTAATATAAAGTGCCATCATGTCTATAATGATTATAATTTGCAAAATCGTTTTTAAAGCTAAGCATCATACCTATAAATAGTTTAAGCATCATAATATACTAATTCGACAAACATTTTTCGCCAAGCTTCCAAAAACTAGCGGTTGAAATTTTGGGATTTTATGTTGAAGTCAACAGGAAGCGAAGTAAAGTGAGTTCATTTTATTTATATATAAAATGTACATATACATAATATTACATATATTTTATACTTCATTGGATTGAGTATCAACAATGAATATTATAGCTTTGACACAACCGCCGCACCCATAGCTTGGCAATACTCATTGGCGTGGTTAGGGATTTTGTCTAAGGGGGGCAGCCACACCAGTTGTTATACCACAACAAGTTTTAATTTTTTAATTATTAAAATCACTCACAAATATGTACTTAAAATCAATTGGTTTGATAGATAGAGGTAATAAAAATTCTCTAAAAACTATGTCCCATTCGACTATAAAGTTTATATTTTGTGTTTAACTGGAAGTAGTCGACACTTGACAGCGAAAATAAAAAAAGACTTAATTCACTTTCATACGATGTGACACCACACTCAACTATTCGGTAAAGTCGAAAAAATGACGATATATGAGCTAAATTAATAAAATTCACACCTGGATCAATCGAATTTGATCTTATGTATGTATGATCACACTGTGGTTTTAAAGTCTTAATATTTTAAGATCTTTTAGACCGAGAGCCCACAACAAATTTTGGTTGTGAATGATAGAAAAAATTCACTAGTATTTTTAGATAGAATTTTACTTTTCATTTTCAAATATGAAAATCTTACAATCTGCGGGTGGTGGCCTAAGATCAATATTCATCGGATATAAGAAAAAATCGAAAATCGTTGGAGCGGTTCTTTTTTTCAAAAAAAAAAATTTATAAATAAAATTTTGAAAACATTTTTCAGAAAAAGAAATTGGTACGCCAATTTTTAATATTTATTAATGCGGAGTTAAAAATTAATTTTTATAAAAAATCATCTGCCGATTTCCGAAATATCGACTTTTCAAAAAAATAATTCTGATTTTTTTTAAATTAAAAATAATTTTTAAATATGATATTATATTATATTATTTAAATTTATTAGAAAGTTTGGCGTAAAAATATATTTATAATGGGTTCAACAAATAATAAGATAGTCGAAAAACAAAAAAAAAATTGTTCTATTAAAGATACAGTTAATAATGGATTAATATAAAATTCCTTCAATAATATGATCGGTCGCTCTCAAATTTTAGCTCACATAAAAATTTTAATCAAAATCGTAGGAGTCGTTTTCGAGAAAAATAAGATTTCCCTTAACGGTTTAACACTTAACACTTGTATGTACCGTATTAGGTACCGTTATTTTTTATCATAAGCATTTTTTTTGTTTGAAATCTGCTAGATAAAGCTAAAAAAAACTGCATGGTGGACATCCATTGCAAAAAAAAAGACGACTAGCTGGTAAAAAAAACACATGTGGGGAAAAAATATCAATGTTGTTTTTTCATACTGAATATGTTTGGTATTTTTTTTATTGTTTGTCAACACTATCAAGAAGAACTTCGCCCAGATGTGAGATGTAATTATAAATTTTGTGGTGTTGTCTCCATGTTGTATGGTTTATGAAAATAAAGATAAACGTAAAAACAAAATTTTTTGTATAAAAAAATTTTTATTTTTATTTTATTTTGGTTAACTTTAATAATTACAACATTATTTTATTAGATAATTAATTTTAAGTTTTTGCGACGCGTTTCGGATCAACTTTTCTTTTGTCAACTACACCTACGCCCGATGATGGATTTTTAATCCGAAACGCGTCGCGAAAACTTAAAATTAATTATCTAATAAAATAATGTTGTAATTATTAAAGTTAACCAAAATAAAATAAAAATAAAAATTTGTTTATACAAAAAATTTTGTTTTTACGTTTAGATGTAATTATGAACGCCGCCCCCCTCTGCACCCCCTAACTACGCGCATGGCTAAACTATATAGTTATATACAATTCTGAGAAATTTGGATATTATATAAATATCATAATTTAAATTAATTATTCATTCATTGATAAGTTTCTATATTTATATAATTGACACTCAAGAACAATAGCTATTGTGATTACTAACCTAAAAACCTAAATCATTTAATACTTGTATCGTTTATTTTATATTTTTGTTTTTCCGAAAATAACTCACTCTGCTATCAATTAGGTACTATTAGTAAAAGATGTTTTTTGACATTTAAGATTTAATAAAGTACTATTATTGCTTGAGGTCGAAATTCGACCACCTATTTTTACCTGAAGACCGATTCACATACTCTCTTCTGATGGCACTTCAAATTATTATTAGCTTTCAAATGGTATATTTTTATTAGCGGGCGTTCGGTTTAAGTATAGTCAAATGGAACTACCAGAAAATGCGTAACATATTAATGTATAGATATGAATTACCTATTCCTTGGAATAATTCTGTCTCTATCTGAAAAATAATTACCTAAAATAACTGTATGTTTAATTGTCTACCGAACTGGACCTAGAATATTGTATGATATTGATGTGAAGTGCACCTACATATACACCTGCATATTGAAAAGGACAACTTGTTTAAATTTTTTTTTTTTGGTTTATAGGGATTTATTTTCTGCAGTAACTATAGAGCCAAGACTTCAAATTAAAATCTTAGAAGAAGCTTGCGAGAAGGACATTTTTGAGGAAAGTTGAATATATAGGAACAATAAAATTAGTTTTTCGAATACCAAATCAAAAAAGAAGAACTACATAACAACATATGGTTAACGTGCCACTCTATAGTAACGTAATGTCATAATATTTACACTAAGTCACTTCCACCCAACCGAAGTCATGATATATTATGCAAGAAATTATCGGATATCATTTTAGCGATCCCTCGAACGAATTGATGGGTACAAAACTCTTCCTCAAATCGATTACCTACTGTACGATACATATAATACACATTTTTTTTCTTTCTTGTTTGCTTTGCAACTTACAAAAAAGTATAGGTCCACACTTTGCGTCCTCTTGGGGGCACAAGTTTGTCGGTCTGTCTTGCAGCATCCGGTATCGTCTCCACATCTGTGCAAAATCGTACAGTGTGGCACGTACATCTTCGAAGGATCCTTTTGAATGCGTTCGACCCTTTGCTGGGGCAGCCGGCAGTTAGCCTCACTATAAATTCTCGAGGCATGTGCATTGGCCAAAGCTGTAAGTAAATAAGAAGGTAAGTAAAAAAACATGAATTCTTAATTATTGTTTCATGAATTTGTGGAGAGTTGAATGAACGAATAATGTTTTACAAGCGACTTGAAACTTGTGATGGTTTTAATTTAAAGTAGGTATTTTATTCTACACTTTACTCGTATTTTTATTAACTTTTACCTTTGTTCTGCAAGTGATTTGTGTTATGGGTCTTTCGTGACTGCTTGATGGCATCGTGAGTTCCTAATTCTTCAAATTTATGCTGTGTTAGGGTGCCCGGAATGACGTAGCGCGAGTAAAGGCTTTCCGCGTCCTAAAATAAAAGAAAAATTATTGTATTTTTGCCATCATTGATAAAATATATCATAGGAGTAAGAAATTATATTAATTAATGTAGAGTGTTTCGAATTTTTGATATGATATTATATTGATTTTTTTTTGATATCCCATACAAGACAGAACCTGTTGTAAGCAAATCAATAAATCCAATTACTGATAAATGAGTTCAATTCAAATTTTACTATAGCAAAGTAAGTGGTTTTAATAAAATAAGCATGTTCTATCTGCAGACTTATTGAGATAAAAAAATGACGTTACCATTCAAATGGAGCATAAAAAAAAGCAAAAAGCAAACAGTGGTATAAGATTAAAATAATCTTGCAAAGCAAGAGATATCATATAGGCACTTTCTAGATTGCCCAATAGATTTTTAAATTCTAATGCCTAATAGTTAACATTAAACGCTAAGTTAAATTTATGACATACCAAGATATTTTTTACAACACAAAGTGGAACTTATTACTATGGATAGTTTGTTAAAAAAATCAGGCACAAATCTAAATTTGACAATATTCCAGAATTGACTTACATAATATAAATGTTCGAATTAAATTAAACTTAGTTAAATTTTTTTCTGAATGACGGTGTACATATAGGTACAATGGATTCAGAACTTATTTGAATCGTACCTATAAAATGTCTTATGAAAAAGAAATAACGAGCTACTAGTACATGAGGCACTGCACCAGTCGTCGTTAAACATTAAGCTTCATACATATTTCATACATATCTACATAATATGTAGATATCATAACGAGGCAATTGTCGTTTAGCCGCATCATTGACAACAATATGGGCGTAGCTCTCTTGAGATGTGCCGATAACCCACTGCCCATTTAATTCGAGCAATTATCAATTATTTACAATATGATGTTCTATTTGCCATGCTGCATTGATCGGCTTTTTATCGGACTTACTTTCAAAACAGCTCTTTTTATAATTCATTAGACATTTATATGCGTGACGAGACGAGATGAGAATGAGATGACGGTCGGCCGGCCAGTTTCAACATATGGAATTAATATTAACCAATGAAGCAATAATATATAGGGAACACCAGGGTAAAGTTGAGAGCTTTTTTTAGCAGTCAAAAATAATATCGGCTAAAACTTCTTAACAAAATTTTTCAATCATCATACAAGGTGGCGCAAAATTAATCAACTTATCGGAAGATGTTATAATTTTTGCAAATGGCGTCGCACGTAAGTCATATTTGTGAATATTTGTTAAAAAGACAGCTGCAGTATAAAAACACTTAACAGAAAAAATTATAAAGGTCCAAATAAAGAGGTAGTCATAGAAATATTAAAATTCATTTTGAGAAGTAGGTATTTAGAATGAATAAATTTGTTTTCATTGAAATACAAATTTTTTTATCAAAATTATTACAAATTATGCTTTCTAAATGCCTCTAATGGGCTTTTCACACCGAACACACTTTTCTTTACAATGTTCATAAATGACCTCCCCCTTAGCATCATGAACTCTTCGGTGGACATGTATGCTGATGATGTCCAAGTGCGGAAGAGTTTTCCTTTAGGTCTATTAGAAAATGCAGCTTACGAAGTTAATGAAGACTTGAAAAGAATTCTTTGTTGGTCGCGTTCTAATGGCTTAAGTTTGAATCCCTCGAAATCAAAATGTTTAGCAATTTCAAGAAATGGTGTTGATACATCATATTTTCCTAAGTTATACCTTAACGATTCCCCCATTGAGTTTGTAAAATCTGTAAAAAATCTTGGCATAACTTTCAACACTACACTCTCCTGGAATGACCACATACGTTTAACAGTTGGAAGAGTTTATGGTAGTTTACGTTTGTTATGGGCAACTCAAAAAATTACACCTCTTAAAACGAGAATAATTCTTGCAAAAACATTGGTTATACCAATAATGCTATTTGGTTGCGAAATTTTTAGTAACTGCGATTATGTTCATAAAAGAAAACTAAATATTGCATACAATACTATTGCACGTTATATCTACGGATTAAAAAAATATGACCATGTCTCTCACTTCTCCAAACTTATAAATGGTGTAACATTGGAAAATCTTTTTAAATTTAAAACACTAACGTTGCTTCAAAATATAATGCAAACACACCAACCGATGTACCTTTATAATAAGATTTGTATGCCGCGCTCTTTAAGAACTTTTAATTTAGTACCAATACGGAGTGTATACTTGTTATCGAATCGACAATTTTTTGTTTTTTCAGTTCGGTTGTGGAATTCCCTCCCCCGTTCGCTTCGAGCAGTATGTTGTACGATTCAGTTTAGGAGGAGACTAAAGCAGTACTTGGAAACCTTTGGATGATGATGGGATGTCTGAAAAGATCTTGTATATTTCTTCTTTATTTATTTTTCTTTTTTATTTTTGTATAAAAGTTTAAGACTAATATTAATATGTACTTATTATTATTTATTACTTACATATATATCAATTTTACCATTTTAATTTAAAGGAAAATAAAATATTGTAAAAGTAACGTAATTGAATATCCTTTGTAAATACTTCTTTGTTTATCTATGTATACACTTATGCAATTTAAAATAACAAATTATTAAAATGTATTTTGATGCTAGCGCTATTTTATAAGATATTGTATCTTACAGTGTTAAGCTATTGCCTTGATAAATAAATTGAATTGAATTGAATTGAACCCAAAACCGGGTTTTCGGCAAAAAGTTTTCAAAAACCCGAAAAGCGTTCACACTGAACATTTACAAGTTTTCGTCTGACATTTCACAAACACCAACTCATCTCCTGCAAAAAAAAACTATAACAAAACATCTCTTTTACATAACACACTCACAGTTTCTTTTGTCAGCAGAATTCAGCAGTTTTTTTTTTTAACATTGGATGTTTCGAAAGGTTTGTTTGTTTAGTTCAACTTTGAATTTCAACTAGTTTTCGAGAGGTTTTATATAAAACTTGTGGTTTACCAAAAATGTATGGTAAAACTTGAGTTTTCCATTAGGTTTTCCGCCAAAACTGATAATTTTGCGAAAACCGCGTTTTGGGCTATAAGGGCCAGTTTGTTGACAGCTGATCATCTTTAATTAAGGGTTATTGCAACTGGTTAATCATTGAATGTGCATAATAAACAAACTATTTTCAAGGAAACCATAATTTAGTTGTTAATCATGCGGAAATCGCTAATCAGCCGATTCTGGTTGATTAGCGCCATTTAGTTAGAAGGTGTGAAAGTCATCGTTCAGATTTAACCCAATGTGAACAAACTGGACCTAAATAAGCTGCGGATTCCAATAAGCCTAATGGAGTCCCTTAAGAGTCAAACAAAGGTAACATTTTATTTTTTCCTTTTAATAATAATATGCCTATAGGTAGATATGTAGTTATTAAAATAAAAATATTTTATGTATATATCGTCTCCTATCTCACGAACTGGCGCAACCATTTTTTCACATTTTACAAAAAACGCTTTTTATGGGTGTTGTTAGATTTGTTTCTTATTGTTTTGTGAACTGTACAATTTCTATTTTGTATTTATTGATCGATTGAATGGTTGCAAGAAAAACTATTGCTAAAATATTAATTTTTCCAACATTATAAAAAAGCAGTTACGCCAGTTCGTGAGGTGAGGGACGATATTTCAAATAAAATAAAATCAGACCAAAAATATAAATGTTTAAAAGAGAGCCAAGTTCTTCTACACAAAAACCTGCATGTAACAAGTCAGCCGTGAAAAGTAATGAGATCTAAAATTACGCCAAATTCTTACTTTTTGAAGGTTTAATATCAGATATTCAAAGTGAAGGAATATAGAAACAACTCCAAATTATGAGAGAAATTTATTATTTAATGACTGAAATTTGGTTGGTTCATTGGCCAAATTTTCAAAACGTTTTGAATTGTGAGCAATAGAAAGAAAAATTTATTTAATTATTTTATTTATTTTTTAAAATTGCCAAATTTGAGTCATTAAGGGAGGTTTGTTGATACTACACATAACGATTTAAGTTGAACTTAATTTCTTAAGTATCACTTTATGACATGGAAAAAGTACCCCTTAAGAATTTAAGTTCAACTTAAATCGTTATGTGTAGTATCAGCAAACGGGACTAAATAATGAATTTCCTACCTACCGCTATGCGAAATTACAAGATTTTGCGGTGTCGGAAAGTGCTCTATAATTTTGATGATCTGTGAGTAAGTGAATTAGTCATTCAGTTACAGTCTTCGAGATTTTTGAAGACCTATATCTCGTGAACCACTTACGTTAAGGGGTTGAAATTGAGTGAGGCGCTTGTGCTTTGCTAGCCTTTGAACTATTCCGAATTTAAAGTTCCTGACTTTATTCAATTGTTACTGAAGCCTGAGTTTGTTCCTGTAAAAAGGGTGTAGTTCCAAAACTTGTCATGGGCACTACCGTGCCCTTTGATATGTAATTGAAGGCACCAAATAAAAATGTTATCCTAAAATCCCCTAAGTATTCTCTTCTTTTTTACATCACATACATACATAATTATGTTTGTATAGTTCCATTCCAGTTACAAATACCCATGTAACTGATAGAAATTCTTTTAATTGAACCCTATCCACAAGTCAAATGCAGATTCTTTATGAAATTCATGTACTCATGCTCATGCATCAAAAACTTAAGCTATTTGTGAAAGAAATCAATGAATCAAGATTCACCTGTTTCCAATTTGAAAATTCATCACTTCCTTGTGGCACCCAATTAATTTTCTGAGTGAAATCATTTTCACTTGCCTTGCCAATATAGGTATAAGTATCTAGTAGATATTTTTTGTATAGGATTGTCACTTCTACCAGACTTAGTGGTTCTCGTAGAATTATCTGATGCAAATGTGATGATGTGTGCTCATTTGAGTGGAAGTGGAGCTTCCAACAGGGGACAAAAAAGAGGATCGGTATGGCATTGCAGTTTTAGACGTTGACACTGCATGAAGTTGAGGAGATATGTCTCCTTTTTATGCAGAGCCCCGCATATATACAGGAGTGGAATCTCAAGTGTCATTGACACATTGGAATGGCGACGACAACGACAATCTACGACGACGACGCTGCTACTCTCAGGTGGTAGGTATAACAGTAGCATTATACTCGTGTAGGTAGAGGATGTTATAGGATTCTATTTTGCATTCCATACAAAAGGTGAAGAGAGGTATTTATGTGCAAAGTTCGTGACAGTGTCAGCGCTCAACTCAAACACTGTACAGTGTACGCATATATTTATGAGAATACGTTATATTAAGTAACAACACAATGCATTTCAAGGACGGGCGTCGTCGTCAAGTTGTCTATTTTCTTACAAAAAAATCGTTCAAGAATGCAAATGACAGAAAAATGAATCATTTGTGAAGAGCGAACTTGCCTACAAGGAAGCTCATTCAACTTGCCGATTCACAGAGGTAAGTAGAGGCACGTCGTCGACAGGTAAACAAAAAAAAAAAGGTAGACTCTACGAATGTATGTATCTGGATTTCTGAAATGACGTCTCTCTATAAAAATGAATGCATTAAGTGTATAGTCGATGGGTACAGTTGCGGATAAGGATTTTTTTATTAAATGAAGTTATTGTGGTACTTTATTAAGATAGAAAATCCAAATCGATAAATCAAAATTGACTTTAAATTTAAAAGAATTGGTCTCAAAAAAGTTAGAAGATTTGTATTGTTTATTTTTGTTTACCCATTTTCATAAAAAAAAAGTACCTATATGTATATAGGTAGGTATGGAAATAAGTTCATGTACCTAACATTATTTTTCGTAATGTTATGAAATTCTTTACATTGAATTTGAATTTTTATCTTTCACATTTGATTCTATAGTATAATAATGTAAGTATGCATAATGTATATAGGTATGTAACATGAACGAAACAAAAGAAGTAAATTGCGTACTGACAACATGCCTCACAAGTTTATTGATGATTCTATCAAGAATCACCAATCAACTTGAATAGCATCGACTTAAAATGTTTTCCTTGAGCCTAATTTTTTTTTTTTTTTGTGTTAAAGTTGAGCTTTTGAATAATTGTCAATATTTGTACTTATACACTGTACCTACTCAATTTTTTATGTCTTAAAATATAATTGCGGATTAGCCAAGTTGCACTATAATAAGTAGGTATGCATGCGTAAGTAGGTATATATGTTGAATATTTAATGACATAAATTAAGACTCCTGAAGGAAGATATTAAAGTTGTTTATATTTTTCGAAACTAGGTATAATATTTGATACATATATTAAAAAAATTGAGAATTTATTTTTTTGAAAATCCGATTCAGAATGGGAAAATATCAGACTTGGATGCACACAATATTTACAAAATTATCTAATAAACACTTAAGGAAATTATTTCTCTCTTATCTTAAACCTTATACCTGCATCAATCATGAAATGCTCCACATTTATTTTAACTTAAGGCTTCTCGTCTATTTTTCTTTCTCACACAGGATCTGAGAAATTGAAGAACAAGGACACCGAAAGAGAAGCACACAAAAAATTATCATAATAAAAAAATGTATCTATATATGTAAGTATAGGTAGCTATATACTGTTATTATATACAATGACGAAGGTATGTATAGGTAAGGTACTTGTATAAAAGGATATCGTTGTCATCTGACTTACCCAGCACTTGCAGAGGGATGCATTTTAAAGATTAAATTCTCTTGACAATTTTTTTTTTATTCGCGTCTCTTAATGAATTTCCAGATTAACGAAGCCTCCTTTCCGAAAGGATTTCATAAATTGTGGTGGTTTTGCAGGTATATTTTTCACTAATTAGATCTTTTTACTTCTGAATACAGTCGCTGTGAGCAAAGGTATAAGTATGTATTGGTAGGCGTCTCGGATATATAGCTGTATCCATAGTTATGATGACCATATTTACTTCATAACAAAAAATTCGAAAGGCACTAGTTTCTAGATAATCCAAATCAAAAGGTACATACCTATATCTATAAGTATACAAGGAGTAATTTGTTGAACTAACGTGAACAAAAAATGTATGAGAGAAAAATAGAATTTCGGTAATTTGATAAAAGAAATGGATTGAAATACCGAAAACTCAGAAAATACTGAAAAAATTACTTTTTTAGTTAGAATTTTATAGAATATTTGGCTAGAGAACAACCTGCGTTGTCACAATTTAAAAAAATACGTTAAATTAAGGTATTACCAATTTTTTTTTTAAGATTTTTAAACTCATCTCTTGGTAAACCTTAAAATGATAATAGTAACAAATTATTGTTTATAGACGTTTTCAGCTTTCCAAAGACACCCATCAACACAATCGGCTCAGCGGTTTTTTGTTTATTAGGCATTTAGGTATTCCAGGCACAAACTGCGTTAAAAATGAAGCTCTTCTAGCTTTATGCAAACTCGCCTTTCGATTTTAAATGCTTGCAGTTTCGTATTGCACAGTACCTACATCTGATTAATTTATCGATTCGGATTAACGTACAATTCGGTTTAATATTTATGGCAATTCGTAACTTAGTTTGTGTGTTATTATGACACTATTTTTGTTTAATTCTTGTTGCATAATGTTTTTTGACAAAACTGCATATATTCAAGGAATTATTTACGGGTACAATCTTATAAAAAAAATCTTTACAGAACCTTTTTTCTTGCGTTGCTCCTAA
The DNA here is from genome assembly GCA_929447395.1 of Epistrophe grossulariae. Classification (NCBI taxonomy): domain Eukaryota; kingdom Metazoa; phylum Arthropoda; class Insecta; order Diptera; family Syrphidae; genus Epistrophe; species Epistrophe grossulariae. The sequence continues at coordinate 445,279 of OV839566.1, forward strand.
AGTTTTTAATAAGCTTCCCGATTCCATCAGAGGTATACGAAGATTTTCTTCTTTCTAAAATAAGATAAAATCATGGCTTTTTCATCTTGACTACAGCGAAATTGAAAATATGTTAAAAGTTCAATGGTAAATTTTTGTTTTTTCCTTTTTTCACCCTTACAATACTCTATAATATGTAAACTATTGTTTCTTATTTGTTTATTAATTTTTTTTCTTTCGTTGCATCATTCGCTACTTGCCTTGGCGTAGGCTTTAGGCTAAAGATTTTTTCCTTTTATTCTTTTTTAAGTAATACCTATTATATTATGAAGAACACTCTAATTAATTATTAAAATAAATGGTTTCTTGTTTGAAGTATAGCATCATTTGTCTTAATTGATCTCATTTACATTGTGTTCATTATAGTATCTAAGTTAACAAAGAATGGTAAAATACAATAACAAATCTATAACGATTTATTTTCAAACTATTTTAAGGAAAGATGGTCACCATAATTTTCATAGCACATTTTTAGTTTAACAAAATGTACATTTTCTCATCAAGTCGGCTTTTAATTAAATGAAGGAGTTTTTAGTGTTTTTTTTTTTGTATTGTTTTTTTTTTTTAGTTTTTATTCAAGTTATGAACAAAGCGAAAAAATCTTCATTCTTTGGTCGTGTTATGGGCAAGTCAAAAGTATTGAAGTCCTTGGGTAGTTCAGTAGCAAAAAAAATTCGCAGGAAATTATATTTTCTGAAAATTTCAGTACATATAGAAGTTTTTAAAAAGAACTTGACTGAAATTAATTTATTTGAAATGGAAATGAGCCAAACAAGGACATTATATATATAGCCACTCATAATTAACTTTCTCATATATAATTTTATTTAACACTTTGAATTTATGTTGAGTTTTCTTCAATACATAATATTTAATACATAATATTATTATATTTTTCTGTACCTAGGTATAGTTATGTTGTAATAATAAGGTAAGGAAAGGTTATATTTTTGATCCTTACCGATGATAAACTATATACGGTTAATTAGTGTGAATAGTATATACCTCTTATACGTAGTAGGAGGTATAGTTTGAAAAAGCATCTTTGTTGAACATTAACAGTCCTATATTCCAGCAAGACTCACTGATACCCCACAAAACATAACTATACCTTAAAAGGTGAGGTAAAATTGATTTTGCGAGTTTTTCGCATTCTAGTAGCAACGTCACAGCTTTTGAGATTCACAAAATTAGTCGAAATTTGAAATTTCACAAAAATTCTGAACTTAATAGTTATATAAAAAAAATTCACCTGATTGCTGTGGGGAGTTTTTTGTGAGAGTTATTAAGAGGATTGTCTGAGAAACCGAAAATGTTATCAAATCACAACGAACCTCTTATGGACTTGTGACTTGTGAGCTCTTACAAGGACTGTAGACAGAAGACAGGAGATTTACAATGTAGACAAAAGAGAAATTCGATTGTCTGCTTCAGACTGGACTGGACATGCCAATTACAATAAGTCTTTTATTAAAAGGAATGGACTTCATATAAGGATTATCCGAACCTGAGGAAATTTCGATCGGAAAAGTTGGAAAATCGTGAAAACCAGAAAATTCATACTTTCAGATAGTGTCCGACCGAAGGTCGATTTTCAGCCGAAGCCGAATTATTAGGCTGAAAGAAAATCTTCGGCCGAAGCCGAAGCCGAAGCCTAAGGTTGAAAAAAGTCAAGGATTCTCCTTTCCAATTGGATAAAAATATTATTTTTATTAAAATTTATTGCTTAAATAACATAAGGCAAATAAAATAAAAATAACTTATAACTAATTAGTAATTATAAACAAAAAAGAAATAAATAATTTATTTTTAGTAATAATTTTTAGTAATATTAATTCAATACATTATTAATTAAAATCAAAGAGTCTAATGTTGTATGCTAAGAACAAAAGTTTGTTTGCTCGATATAATAAACAGATTCTTCGGCTTCGGCCAAAACTTCGGCCTACAATGGCCGAAGCCGAAGGTTTGGCCGAATGTTGTTTTTTTGGCCGAATTCGACCGAAGCCGAAGGCCGAAGCCGAAGGCCGAAGCCGAAGGCCGAAGCCGAAGCTTCGGTCGGACACTACTTTCAGAGATGGATTGAGGTGGTATCTAAATTTGTATGAGAAAGAAAAACACCACGGAATTGTATGAAAAAGACAAACACCACGGAATTGACATTCAAGAAAAAGGATCACTAAGTAACAGATGGCGTTGCGGTTCCAAAATCCAAAATATTTTAATTTACTAACAAACAACAGAAAAACCACACAAATAACAATAATGTTAGAAAATAAAAAGAATCCAATCGGCGCGGCGCGGCGCGGCGGCGCAACAGAATTGTTTTTTTTTATGAACAGCTCAGATTGGTTTATCAGTTTTGGAAGTAAAACGTAATAGATTTCCTCCTTTTGGTACTTTATTTGACACAAGCCCTATATAACTACACATGGTAGGGAAATATGTCGTATAAATGGGAATTTATGCCACGTTACATAGAGGCTTCATAAAACCTTCAGTGCATAGTAACTATTCATCTGTTTTTCGAAATCTAATAAATGAGATTGTATAAGTGTATGGAAATATTATTGGAGCGTGACAATAAATTCATTATTTGAAGCCTCATAAATTTTATGTTCACTTGTTAAAATGCTAAAATTGTTAAAAAAAACTCCTCACGAAACAGACCACTTTAAAAAAAAAAAACTTTATTTAAAAAAAAATTTAGGAGAATGGGTTTATGGCTTAGTGAAATGCTGTGGGATATTATTGTAAGTCTTGTCGTTGTTTTTTAATAGTTTGGTTTCCAATTTGGTATGACTAAACAGGGACTATACTAACAGTCTCAACTTACAATTCTTAGCTTTTTGTCGCATCTTATATGCGAATCAAGCTGTTTCAAAATGAAAATTAGGATAACCGCTTACAGCGACTAAATGGAAACGGAAAGAAAAATCAGAAAAATTTAGGGAATTTCATTTTATATGGAAGATGAACTTTTTAACGACCACCCTAATTTGGATATATGTATATCATAGCCAATGATAACAATTAGATACAAAATGCACTTAAATCACCCTGCATGCTTTTATTTGAATTTATTTATGAGAAAAGACATCAGGAATTCTATAAATTGGTAATATTGAAAATGATAATTAGAAATTAAGTTGAAGTTAATTTATTATATCTAAGGATAAAAGGATAATATATTGAAATTGTTGACGTTCACCTAGGACTTGTATTAATTGAAGTTGGTAGACATATATTTACCTATCGTGAAACTGTTTATGTGGATGATGTTTGTTTGTTTAAATATTAAGCTTTGGTTATTATAACACCATTTTTACCATGTTGAAACTGTAAAACGTTCAAGAGCTCATAATAAGAATATGTATAGTACAAACGACAACACATTACCGTTTTTAAATTAAAAGTTATCTGAAACATTAATAAAATACAATACATTATGCCGTTCTCATTACTATATTACTATAGAAAGTATCCCAAATCAAAAATAAATTCCAATCAATTAAATTATTTTTAAATATGTATGATAGATATATGGATATAAAGAACAACCCGTATTCTTTTAACGCTTAATCGCACTTCATTGGTAATCAAGTACTGATGAATATATGTGTAGAAACTCTTTGCATGGCATTTATTTCGATAAGCATATGCCTTCTTATAACAAACAATGCCGTTATTATTATCCACAAAATATAGGGGACTTTATGTGATTTCTATTGTTTAATTGCCTCCTATGATCCTATAACAGTGGTGTTCCAGGAAAATTATAAGAGCAACAAAAAAGGAAAAGGGAAATTGGAAACCAAAATCAAGACCACGCCGAGTTGTTGGTTGGCAATTGGCATCAGCAGTGCACTGAATTTAATTTTAATTAAATCGAGTTTGAGGTTTTTAAATCGAGACGAATGTTTGTCTATTCATAGAGTTTATTCAGCTATTCAGCATGTTTTATGTGCAATGAGATTGAGAGGGAGTCTTGTAGTAGAAGGGATTTAAATTACCATCAAAAACCAAAACATATCGATTTCAAAAGGCGTTGGCGTAAGCTTGGCTATATGTGGTTTAATTTAATTGCATATACGACCTCATAAAATTTGCAAAATATTTCCGACTAGGTCATTTGAATGAGCAATAAATGTATACCTACGTGCGTATACACATATGTATATAGTGTTAGTATACCTTAATTAGTACAGTATAGTAGTTAATACACATAAAGTTAATCAAAAATGCAGGACTTATGTATGTATGTATGGAAAAAAACATTGAGTACCTACCTAGTTAGGAAGATATATTCATTAAGTATTTATAACAGTCTATATGCAACCCAACGACTAAAAATAGTGTGGTGGCATTCTAACCCTGAAACCCGCAGCGTTTGCAAATGTGCTTCTAGGGTTATTAAACATTTGATGCACTTTATAGGCAACGCTGCGGGATATCTGAATTCCTTAGATGAAGCCATCACCAATATATTCCTGGCAGTGGTTTTTGTTACCAACTTGAAATGACATCCATCATCACAAAGATTAGGGTAATTGCTTCTCCAGTCCTTATTTGTAAGCGAGGTTTGTTGAAAAAAACGTCGAGCCAGTCGGGATAAGGAAAAAGAAGAATATATTTCAAAAGGGTTTATCGCTAAAACCCAAATTTTGTCGAAAGAAAATAGACAATTTTCTTTTCATGCTTCAGCTTAAATATTGTATACATCACAGGCTTTCAAGAAATTCTTCTTAAAGAATTTAAAGAATTCATAAAATATATTGCTTCTTCGGTTTTGTCGAAGTGAAAACGTTCCCAAATACCTAAAGGCTACTTAAACGATAGTAGATGTCTATTGTGTCCTTACATTTTCTGTATGATTTCTCAAATCAGCTGTCATTTAACTTGTGAAATCATATTGATTGCATTTGCTGTGTTTATACGTCTATTACTTTGAATTTCTCAAACTTCATATTCTTAATTTTTTGGTATTAACATGAGAAAGTCAGGAATTGGATATAACGTGTTGAGCCATTGTATTTTTTGTTTTGAAAAAGAATTTGAAAAACTCTTCATTTAATGCACCAAATCTAATCAATTCTCGGCCAGACACTTGTCAAAGAAAACATATAATAAGAATAAAATTTATTTTAGAAAGCAACGTTTTTTTCTACCGAAATTACCTACATTCATGAATATGCAAGGTCAGTGACTTCAACAGCGGTAAGCAATTTGGGATACGGATACTCATATTATAATCAAATAAACTGCATCTTTTTTTTACACCACTTTGAATATGTCAGGAATACTTAAGTGTGTGGGCAACCTAAGTTTTTATTCCGCAAACGAACACTTTACATTAACATTTTCTTTTTATCTTTCTTATAACTCAAGAAAAAAGATAAACATGGTAGGTATAGCTAGGTACCTTGTATACACAACCTTGAAGCGCCGCTGCGGCGCTGTGGCCGCGTATAGCCGCACTTTGCCGTGCAACCAATATCTAAGTCTCTATAAGATACTTAAAGGAGCGGCGGCAGCGTCGGCGTTCGACAGCACGAACTGGAGCTGTATTGCATATACGTTGTATCTTGTTGACAAATGCGCTTTAATTTTGAATAGATTCAAAACTATTTAAAAGTTTTAAGAGTTTCTTTTTTTCCTTGCATTTTAAATGAGGTCACGTTGGTCACCTTTATGCTTACTCATTGTTTTCTTGTGTAACAAGTCATTAATCTGGTTGAGCCTTAAAACTTTGTGGATATTATGCAATTGCGATTTTGTAAAGAACGCACTTTTAAAGCCTTAATTATAAATAAATTACTTGTTTTCCCTAAAAGATGCATCCATACCACAAGCATCAACATTTATACCTCCCTAACTTTGTGAAGAGACTCGAAGAGATAAACTTTCAATTCCTATTCATTGAAATAAAATACTGGAAGAGTGTAAGGCTTATAAACTTTACCCTTTGAAGTGGGGGTGCAAAATTCGTGGAGCCCCACGGAAAGAAAATATCACGTCCTTATTTTATTATTCCATTTCAAAATGTGTGTAACAAGTCCATAAAGCTGGGCTCTTAGATAATTTGGATTCAGCCCGCCCTTGTTTTATATATACATATGTATATATTATTCCTTTCCTCATATTATATAATGTACTTCGCAGTGTACATATAGGTAGTTAGCTGCCCTGTGTTTGTGCTTATGTTATAGTCAGTCCAATAAACCGCACGTGCTGAAAAGTTAAACATACAAAAGACACCACCACCATAGAGGGCTTGGGCTTTGGATGAAGCAAAAGTGAAATGTGCAAGGACATCTTTTTGGTTTATGTTTTCAAATGGAGCATAAATGAAGAACCATCATGAGTCGTATATACAGGGTGTCCCAACATCACTGCCACAGAAGAAAACCCCGAGTTCCTGAGGTCATTTCAAGTCGAAAATCTTAAAAGGTAAATTTATCGTTTTCGCTTGGTTTTCGACTTACAGGTAACGGTTTTTATGATTTGTATTCTTTTTTCCTTTGACTGGCTCTAACTTTGCCAAACTACAACCGGTTTTTGTAAAAAAAAATCATATCGAAGTCAAAAAACAACCAAAAAATGCTTATGAAATGTATTTGATAATAAATTGCGGGAAAACTGTTATTCACACAGAAAAACGTTGTATCGTAGATACAAATTTCGAACTGTTCTTGTTTAAATAAAAACAAAATTTCAAAAAATCGTTTGTAATTTGCAAAGTTAAATCCAGTCAAAGGAAATAAAATAAAAATCATAAAAACCGTTATAAGTCGAAAACCAAGCGAAAACGAGAAAAATACCTCGCTTAAGTTTTTCGACTTGAAATGACTTCAGGAACTCGTGGTTTTCTTCTGTGGCAGTGATTTCGGGACACCCTGTATATACGTGGATTTTATTGTACGTATGTATGTGTAATTTTGCATTTGAAAGCGGTTTCATAGTTATGTGCCTACATAGTACGTAGGAACGCGTACTATATAAATATACATTTCGGGAATAAGTTTTTTAAACATTTTTTTTTCCATAAAATTTCATCAGGAAGGACATGTTGAGTTTCAAAAATGCAAATCAGTATTTTTTATTTAAATTTTGTTCTACAAAAAATAAATGGGATTTCTTTCAACAATAAGTTGAAAGTGGGAAAACAACTGAAAAATTTAAAATCACCGAAATTAGTTATTATACATTTAATATAACTATATTTTAAATTTTGCTATAAAACCACCAGGATATTAAAATTAATTTCTAAATATTTATACACCATACCGTAGATAGTAGAAGAGTGATTCGTAATGTAACGTTTTTTATTAAGACCTCAACTGCTCAGAAAGTTTTGAATGAAATCTATCATTTTCATCAAATCTACACATATTAATTTTGAAACAATTGAACATTTTCTTATGCTTGCAGAAAATTATATTATGCTGTTAACATTTAACAAAAAAAAACTACCAACCAGAGATTAGAAATAACTGTTAACTTTTATTTTCAATTGGTTTAATACTTGGTATTTTCTTTTAAAAAGATTTTAGTCTCGGGTGAGATTTACTTTTTTTATGTTTTAAAATATCTCTCAATGGTTGCTCAATGGTTGAGTTTTTTACGAAGAAATAAATGGAAAAGGTCAACGTTTAACCTTCTTCGCATTAAATAAATAAATAAATATGAATTTTATTATATGTTTATTTGTATATATTTCAAGTTTAAACTTAAACTGATTTGACTTTATCGCACAAAATAACCTTAAAGGATGCTGTCAGATTTTGACCGAAACTTTTTTTTTTAAGAATAAAGGTTATTGAGCGACATTTATTGAAAATAACAACAAATAAGAGCTATTAAAGAACCTTACAAAAGAAATAAGTTGAGATTTATTTTCGATCTCTACTACCAACTCCTTTGAAGCCAGCTTTTTCAAATATCAGGTAGGCAAAGGGCCGCTGAAAACTTGTTAACTACACTGAACACAAATCTCAGTTAATGATATTATATCCAATTTTAACAGTGAAATCGATTTTTTTCCTAACAATTAATTATGTATTTCATTAAATACTTTTTATTTTCATCCCGTTCTGGCTCTCCTACAAAAAAAACAGAGCTCGAGTACAAATTTTAGTATTTTCTATAAGAAATTATCCTGAATTGAATACAATTGCAAACAAAGTAAGGTTCTGACCCTGATGAGAAGTTACCAGAGTTGGTCGCACCCAGCCTCTTTTTTTCATTTGAAATCATCAATATCAGAGGAAATCTTTTCACAACTTATCAGCTTGTTGGGACGGAAATGACGCATCCAATTTTTCTGAACGAAAAAGGTGTTAACCGAAAGCTCTATCAAAGTTGCAGATAGGCTGGAAAATAGTTATAGGTTTACTGCACAATGTGAATCTAAACTACGAATCAGCTTCATCTCATTTTGATAAATCGGTAAAGATTATATCAAGACAGTTTCAAATAAATGCAAAAAATGCAGTGAAAATAATTGCTATAAAAAAGCTTTCCAATAAAATTTTAAATACTAAACACATTGCTACAATCATAAAAAACTTTACATGATTGATTAAAATTTTCAGTTTTGACACGAACACATAGACCATATTTTGTCCTTGTCGACATTAAATTTGTATACCTACATACATAGGTACTAAGGAAAATTTAATCGCTAAAAGTTTTCTTTTACTATATAAGAGTGTGTAGTCTATAGTGCATATCGTGAAGGCAGGAATCCGACTCATAAAAAAAATCAATATGTTTCACAGACATGCATATATGTAGGTACATAGATACTGGTAGCTTTTTAATTAAAGCCTGTGTAAATATATCAATTTAAACACAGTTCATGATTCAAATAGGCAAAAACCATTAAGCCAATATTGCCCCAAAAGCCATTTGTATGTACCACAATTGAATGTATAGCAATGCCAGTCAACTTTTATTGCAGCATATAGAAGCCCTATTGCTGATGTGTATAGAGTAAATATACACATTCGAAAATGTGGACAAATTCAAGTCCACTCTGCATGCAATTTGCAGTTCAATCTCAATAATCAGTCTTGATGTCTGCTAAATTCCTTAAAGTGCTTGAACATGGTAGCCGTTGTGTGCACAAGTTATCTATATAAAGTGTTGCAAGTGAGTGGGGGAATCAATTTATAGCTTAACCTCAAATGATTGTTCAATTTGAAGAGAATATTCAAATAATTTTTGTACACGCAATGTGTCTAAAAGTGCACGCACACACGATCGAAGCGAGTGGTGTACGGCATTGTTGACAAATTGGCTGACAATAAAACTGCATCAGATTCTACACGACAGACAACGCGTGAATGAGTCACGCCACTTCTCACTTGGCGCTGCTGTCGTCAAAACAAAAAATTATTAATGAACCTAAATTGTGCGATACGCTTTGTACTTATGAGATACTTTTTTTTTTTTTTTACAAAGAGTATCCATCTGCGGCACCTATACACGTACAGCCGCATCAGCTCTCTAGACCGAGGCTCTACTAGACGCACTATATTTGTAGATCTGATGTGGTTCCCCGATTTACAACTTTATTCTATAGATGAGCTCATCTTGGGAGATCCACATCTGAATGGTGCTGCTACACTGCGATAATTGCGCACATCGAGATTTAAAACAAAGGCAAAAAGAGTAAAGACGGAATAATTATAAAAGTCAGGGCTGTCGTATACATTTTTTTGAAGTACATATTTTCGATGATTTATCTTTCAGAATTGCAATAGATATCAAACTATCGGGTCCTGTTCCTCAAGATCAAATATACAAAAGAAATAGAAATATAGAAATATTATGTGGGTATAGGTATAGGTATATAATAATATTTAAACTAAGCTATTGTTTTTATTTAATGCATAAACATCAACGAACAAAGAAAACAGACAAGAAATTGTTTCGATTGTTCAGAAGTAATTAAGTAACTAATCGGAAGCAAGTGTGAACATGCGTTACTTTGTACTTTCACTAACAGCTGGCTCTTGTTTGCTCGTTGTATGGTATGACGAACTTGACGAAATAAAAGAGAAAGAGTGCGTAAAGACCTCCTGACAATAACAACAATCGATCGTGAAGTAAAAGGAATCGAATCGGGCCAAGGATTATCTATCATCAGTTGGAACTTTTCACCTATTGCCATTTTAACTCTATAGGTGGGCTGATTAATCTGCAAATCGGCATTTAGCGGTAATTGAAAGACGCTAAGCAGTAATTATAAATGGTTGTCATTAGGCAGCGTTGCGATTTGAATTTTTCGCTGTAAATCATAAATCGTTTAGTTATTTGTTTTGCTCATATGTGCCTAATGCCTACATGAGTTGACTGTTAAGTAGTTTCGTTTAAACTCCAGTTGAAGTTAGCATTTCTAATTTAGCATATCTATATATATATGTAGGTACTACAGTTGAAGCTTGGAGGGTGATTTAATAGTAAGAGCTTATCTGGTGTCTTTTGCAAATTGCCAGATTGTGCCATTTGCTATATTATGTATTCATTGCAATGGTTCGGCTTTATGGTTGGGTTGATGGAGAATGAGTCAAGATGACATTTCATGTGCGCTGATAAATGTATCCCATAGATTGAGTCTCTAAAATTGCAATAAGTAATTTCAAAAGCCTGTCTTTGACTGTGAGCCATTTCAGCGGGATGTCAGTGTTTGATTATTTTTTTTGTTAGTTGTAAAAGTATTTATAGTTTTACTAGTGTCTGGCATAAGCAAATTCTATAAATCATTATGTTTTTTTTATCGCCTTATTGCACGATTGATTTATGTTTTTATGCAATAATACAATATTGAAAACGACATATCAATTTGAAAGGGCTGAAAGAAATGATGCGGATCTATACAACACCATTGGTGTTACACTAAGAGAAATAACGAGAATGTAATAAATATTTTTATTTCATATTAATACCGGTTTTTAAACAGATTTTAATCATTTTTAAAGTAAATTTACGTCATCATCTTCTGACGTAATTAAATAAAGTACCTACTTGGACTCATCCGCTAAACTTATAGTTTTTATTTATAGCTTGAATTGCTTTAAATTTATCTTTATTATGTATGCCTCACGTTGGGCGCCAATCTGTGCATTTTATTAATAAATTGTTCTTTATTTAGAAAAATATCGACTATTATTGCAGTCAAAAAGTCTTTTTAATGTCATGTTGAACTCTAAACAGACTTAAAATAACTGCTAAATTATAAACATAATGGCGCAAAATTTAAGACAATTAAGTACGATGTTATAGCCTTTTTAGTATGATGCTAGGTTAAAAACAGAATTTTCGAAATTTTAAACGACTGTTAACTATTTGTTTTTTTATTAAAGTTAAAATCACCAAATGCTTAGTTTATCTTTTGAATATCATACTAATTCCAAATGTCACTTTGACAATTAAAAATGTGAAAATGGTATCTTTGTTTACTTGTTTGCATGACCAGCCACTTTTCTAGGCGTGTTCCGCTTAAGTTTATTAAAAGGAACATTTTAGTAAAGAGCTTTAAAGTTAGTAATTGTTAAGTAGTATCATGCTTATACCTTAACATCATGCCTGTGTAAAATTTTGCGCCAATAACTCTAATTTGGTAGTGGTTATTTATTCAACGACATTTTAAACACTTGTGGAAAATTTTTCAATCTATAGTTGGCTTTCAATTTTATTTATTAGTGATTTGCCGAACCGCAATTTCGCAAACCGAGTTAAACCTAGTTGGAATTGAAGCAAACCGAGTTGAAAACCGAGTTCGAAACAACAAGAGCAAGAGAAACCCAACCGTAACCGAATTCCAAATAGGTATTGAATCAGGCAATGCAACTCGGTTAGTATAAGAAAAATCGACTGATTTTAAACTCGACTTTATATACACGGATGACGGTGACGCAAGTGTTAGTTATAGGTTCGTTCAATCGCTTTCGCCACTTCGGTTTGATATTATAACTCGGTTTGATTCGATTTAGCTGTAACTCGGGTTGATTCGGGTTATTAACATCACTATTTAGTATTATTTATTCGGTAGATCTTACTCGGTACTTTTCAACAATTTCGATTTAAGTAATTTAAAAGTTGAATCTGGAATACCAAAGGGTACCCATTTGAGCACTTTTCTTTTTATCTAAATTACTAATGACCCTTTTCCGCAATGTTGGAGTTATCTTGGAAGATGTTTAAATCCTCAAAAATATTTCAAATACACGTGACTGTAAGAGTTGCTGTGTGAGCTTGGTTTGTTTTTTGATGGGTCTGTTCGTAACTGTTGGTTTCGAATTTCGATTAACGTAAAACTATCAAATTTACGAGAAAGTTTTCTGTTACTTCTTTAACCTTCTATTTGTCTGGTCGAACATAACGCAATTTGGTTATGAATGGGAGCTGTACCTATTCATTGAGCCATTTAAGCATATATTATATAGCTTATCAAGGGCGTATGAATACGCCCTTATGAACTCTAACAGCCTTATTTATTAACTCGTTTTATCGACGGAGTAAATTTACTCCGACTTTACAACGCCTCTAATCCTAAAAAAACCTATATTTATAAAAGAAATAAACGAGTATTAGAGGCGGAGTAAGCTAAAACTGGTACATAGTAGGAATAAAGCCGTAGTAAAGCCGTTTTAGTATCTAAATGTCAATTTGACCTGACATTTAGAAACTAAAAAGGAGTGTAGAAGAATTTTTTTAATTTGTTTGTTACTAATTGTTAGACAAAATGGATTTTGCATTTATAATAAATTTAAATTCTTTAAACGTTTTTGCTGCAGCAAGTATAAGACTATAAGAGTACAAAACTCGTTTTAATCTCATGGCACTGAGAAAAATGGGAAAATGTGAAACAATTAATAGCCATAGTTCGGCCTTCCCTAAATGATGATGAAGTATCTATGAACATTTAAGCAAATATATTTGTTTTTATCGTAATCTGCAAATTATTTATTCGTTTAGCTTTTGAGAACCATTCCAGTTTTCAGGCCGTATTCTTTTATTTTGTTTATCCATTTATTTCGTAAGAAAAACCATCAATAATAATTTCTTAAAATGAATAATTGTGGAAATGTGGGGTTTGTTTACGTTTGTAATAACCAGAGTTTTAGATTGGTCATTTTTTTGGTAATATATTTGACATTAGGACGGTGTAGCTAAAACTGCCAAGAAAATATTTTATAAATAAGAATTTGTTTGACGTGGCGTAAATACGGAGTAAGTGCTTCGACTCGGTTTAACTATTCCGAGGTTTAAACGAGTATTAGTGAAATCTAATAAATAAGGCTGTAAAGGTTTTGGAATTGTGAATTTTCTCTAAGTGTATACCTAGAAAAGTCTTACACGTGCTTAGTGACCTCATAGTGCTCTTTTCAACATGTAATCATACACAGAAAACTTTTATCTCTTGTCTAGTGTGTAGGTATGTTCTTTGATTCATGGTAGATTGGATAATCCAATTCCATTTGAAAAAATAATTTCAAACGATAAACAAGAGATATCTTATGGGGATTGAAAAATGCGATGAAGCGATGCAACCCATTCTTGCAATGTCTGTAGGTATATATGCAGATATAAACATATGTTGCTCCTATATTTAGCTATACTATTTCTATGTACAAAGAAGAGCTTTTAGCTTTTAAAATGCACACAACACGAAAATTGTTTCAACTCTGACATTTCCCATTAGGTACCTACCCACTACCCAGACTTATGTATACATAGATGTATTACTTTCGCGCAATCAAAATATAAGGCTATAATGCATCAACAGAAAGCATTCCGATTCACAAGTCTTCTTTTATAGTTGCTCAATGTTAACCCTAAACTGATTCAGAGTGCCCTTATAATGTTTTGCAGCGTGACGTAAAGGATTTTTTATAAAAGAGGAAAGTGCACGTTGCTGGAAATTTTAATAAGCAGGATCAAGAGGATATGTGAGTATAAGTTGGATATACCTATTTAATCTGTGTATTTTACCTCCAGTTAGGATTCAAAGATGCAAGGTTTTGTGAAAGGACTAAAATCATATAACTTTACTATATGTACTGGGTAAACGACCCACCCATATATTATGCATAGCTTAATGTACTAGAAAAAAGTTAAAAAGTTGGAAAATTGCTTGAAGTGTGACCCGTTTTACTTCAAGGGTTTTTCTTCAAATTTTTATGATAAGCTATATATAGGTATATACATAATTTGCGTTAAAAGATATATGTATATATGGGGTACAGGCATTTTCGTTTTCGCTCAAATATAATATTTAATTGTTTAGAAAACTTGAACAATATATAAAATTACTGACGTAAGAATTGGTAAATGTCGCTGATGAATTACTATATAAAATAATTAATTTATTATTGCTTTTAAAATAAATCCATAAATATTTTAGCCTTCATTGGAATATAAATGTCATTATAAAGCAGATAAAAACTCATTAAAATACAAACATATTTATATACATATACAAATTAAAACAAATTACAAACATCTCATCTTACATTTTGAAAAATCAACTGACACACAAGAAATTAATTATCTTTATCTGTCGATAAATGTTTCTACTTTATTTTGCAGTGTCATAAGTAGTATCATTTAGTATAGGTAGATAGATATTTCACAAGTTGTACATAATGTTGCTTCACGGTGTTCTTGTTTTATTGTTTCTGATGTTGTTCATCATTCTTATACATACCTACCGTCCTATATTTGAGGAATGTTGCCGCCAACTGAAGATTGTTCGTCCGATAATATTATCTTACCACAACAGCCTTGTATTGTGATTTATGTATCTTAGATTGTTTCGGTTTATTATTTTGTTTTGTGTATGTTTAACAAGCTCAACGAACTTTGATTTATGCCAAAAGAAAATTAAATGCTTATTGCAGTTAAATTTTTAATGCAACATGACCATAGTTTTTAAGCATATATTATTTCTTAGGCAATTCAAAATCATTAAGCTTGAGATATATCTATACCCAACAATGCAATGTGAACTTATTATCTTAATCTATACTCTTAGCCTTTTATTATTAACAAATGACATTGATACCTTTTTTTATATACATAAATCCAATTCATGTATAAAACTAAAAAAAAGAACGCCATTCAGATTTATATTTGCAAAGCCAGATAGCTTAATCCCTCTTATATATACAAAAAACAATTTAAAAAAATATTTAAAACTCGTTATCAGCGAGCACAATAACGAAAGAACCGAAGTTATGCAATTCCAACTAAAAGCACAGACAAATTTCAATGATGGGCGCCCCATTAACCCCACAAGCAATCGTTGGCCCCAAATGCCTCGGACCGGAGCGGTAAGGTTATTCAGAGATGACATCACGGCTGTCCCGCGAAAGTATTTATTGCTTTGGGTAGCCTTCCGAATCCGAAGTGGACCAAAGAGAAGTTGTCAGTTGTACACATTTAACTGTGGCACACCCGCACTCCCTCACCGCACCTCATCGACACACCGTGAATGGGTTACAAACGATAAAATGTACAATGTTTGAAGCTGCAATTAGCATGCAGCAGTAGTCAAACTATATGATTTACACGCATCTCAACAATCAAACATTTTTACTCTCAACAACACACTCTAAAAGCTCATTTGTAAACAAATTGTCAAAAATAAATTAACAACTCTAATAATTAGCCGCATCTATTTTCAGAATGCGGGAAATATTTTTTTTTTTAACCGAAGCCTTGATCCTAATCATTCGGCATCAGGGGTTGCGTAAGTTGTGGCGATGATATACAGGCGTGAACAATACGTGCAACGAATATAGAGTTGCCATTTAAATTTATTTAAAAAAAATGATTTTGCTTTGATTTTATTATTTTTGCGGCACTTTTTCGTGCACTGTTATTTGTTTTTTTTTTGTAAATTTAGAATACATATAGTCACAAATTTGACTATAATTTCATCCAAATCGGTTCAGCAGGATTATGAGATACTCGAAAACCAAAAAAATGGTTCTATCAGAGCTGATAGCGTTACTAAAGGGTAGAAACAAATATATTTCCAAAAATATAGTAGATCGTACTGATATTAGCTTCCATAATTTATTTTATCAAAATCGTATAAGAGTCGTTTTTGAGAAAAATGAGATTTTCCTTAGTGGTTTTAGACACTTATATGGGAGGTACCTACCGTTATTTTTGCTTATAATTAGGTACATATATAATTTTTATTTAAAATCTGCAATATAATATTAAAAAAAAAACTGCTGGTACTTAGTTTAATAAAAATCCATCAATTCGTTTTCCAATTATTAAGTTCTCAAAAAAAGTTTTTGAAATTTTTTTAAAAATCAAAAAAAATTTGTTTGAAAATGGCTGTTATTCAGAAAACTTTTTGAAACATTCTTCACAAAAAAATAAATCAAAATCAGTTGAATCATTTGAATCATTTTCGATAAATCCAAATTAAAAAAAATGGTTCTATGGGAGGTACCTATACCTATACCATTTGTAAGATTTTTCGAATTTTTTTTTATAAATTGGTAGCCGTTTTGTTAAAAAAATTGCTGAGTTAAAAAAAAAGTTGTGGGCACGTTTTTGAGAAAAGTAAGATTTTCATTTATGTAAAAAAAAAAAACTGTACGCCAGCTATACCAACTGTTAGTTTTGGTTCTAAAAGAAAAATAAAAAAAATGTGTCGTCGAAATGCTCAAAAAAAACGCTATTTACCAAAAAAACGACCACCTGTTTAGTCTGCAACTGAAAGGACGGACTGACGGAGAGAATTGCGAGACCCACTTTTTTCGACTTCGCTATCATCTTAATGTCATACAATAACAAACTGGCGCCATGTAGCTCAAAAAGATGAAAAATTGAAAAAAACCCGATTTGCGTTCTTTTAAATGCTTATATCTTTAGATCCAATGTTCGGATTTTCAAAATTCAAATTAAAGCCAGAATGACAGTCTTGTACCAGCTAAAAATTTTCAAAACCGTTAAAAGTTTCATACTAAAAACGCAAAATCCATTACAGTGTCATTGTGTTGGTGCGGTTCCGCATTTAAAATGCATCGCACACATATGCTCACCCTTGTGGAGGAAATCTCTCAGTGCAGCTTGTAGGGTGAAAGAGAAAAAGTCGGTTCTCTATAGATAATATATTTACTCTATGATGTCAAGTTTGATCAAAATTTCGAGTTAAATTTTTTTAATGCACATAACATGCCATTTTATGAACTGTAGTACCTAGTATGTATGTAGGTATTTATCGCAAGTAAAAAGAACAGTTATGATGTGTTACATATTTAAAAAAAAAATTATTAAATCCATTTTATTTATGAAATTGTTTAAACACTTTTCCTAAAATCAATTTAACTATCTTTTTTTTTACTTTAATGGATTGGTCCCTTATAGCAGACCATACAATTTAAACACACACAACAGTGCGTGACACTGAGTCCAGGACTTAATTTTAAACCCTGCAAACATTTTCAGAGAGCCCGCATATTAATTTAAAAATATATAAAACTGCCAATATACATATTATAAATTATTAACTGGCAAATATAAAATTTAAAGCCTTTTCAATTATTTAAATATAATTTTTTTGTTTGTGAAAATATCTAATGAATTCAAAAACTCACAAACACAGTTCTAAGGTTGCTATATATAGCAACTTATATAACAATAATTAGATGTGTCGAACAAAGACCATTCATAGAAATAAAAATATCCTGTGTGTGTTTATAGCTACATCCCCAAACCAATCGTGATTGCGGTTGGAATCAATAATACCACAATGATGGATGCTGGCTGGAATTCGTTTGGCCGTTTATCTCGACAATCGACACGCAAACAGATGGAATTAGAACCGTTTCAGTTGGGATGTTGGGAAACTCTTTGATTGACTGATGGTCTTTTGATAGTGTGGATTTTCGATTGAAATCGGCCCAATGCCATACTATTCTGACCTCTCCGTCTCTGCAATCGAAATGTACTTGATCATCATTAATCACTGACGAGGGGGCTCAAAGTCTCAGCTGCCGTCGATCGTCTAAAGTGATGTGGAGTGGATACATATACATGTACAATGTACATATATATTCTTGGTTGGCTGCCGTATTTATTTTATTGCATAATTAGTGGGTAAGACGCAAAAGACGCACTCATAGATATGACATGACATCCCAACGACCACTATTAACCTTAGGAAAATGTTAATGTGGACTCTAATTGGGCGGTTTTAAATAATTCGAAGTTGTTTGCCAGTTAATAAAACAAGAAGTTGTCGCTATATTGAATGAGGCAGCTTGAGGTATAGTAGTTGTTATAAATGTTTCATAGGTCGTGAGTCGTGACAGGCTGACAAGTATCATGTGAATATTGAAATGAACACCTTCGGTGGCAAAAGAATTTCAAAGAATTCACTACAAGATATCCGTTCGTTATTTTTCCCTGATTCGACACGAGACATGGTTGAGTTGTCAGTTTTAATAATTCACAACTGCAGAGCATGATTTAAAATACTTCTTTTTGCGGTGCAAATGGCTAGACTATAATATACTCTGAAAAATAGATATGATTAAATATTTCAAAATCTTGTTTTTGTTTCTGAGTATAAGGGTTCCATATATTATAGACGAACCTATTTTTCATATTTATGATATTAATTTATTAATTCAAAATCATTTTTTGGAGTTTCCTCATACCAGATAGTTAAAACTAATATATCAAACTTAATTAACATTAATAATAAAAACTAATATTATATAAACCAAATTTACATTAATTAAATACATTTCTTTGAAGGCTTAAATCTAAATTTAAATTAAATTCATTAATCTCAAACATCTTGTGAATGGTTCAATAAAACCCGTAATTATATCTATGGAAGGGAACAATTTTTTATCAAATTGTAAGACAATATATAAATCATTTACGAATTTAACACAATTGACAAGACAACGATTTTCTAGAATAGCTAGACCGATTAAGACACATCTGGTGAAGTAGAAATAGGCGTTTCTGACAAATTCTATTTTAATTGTTTAACCAGAAATCTCGTTAAAGAAACTTTGCCACAATAAAATCCTCATGTAAGGAGAAATTTGACTTTTAGAAATTTAAATTGACCTAAAAATAAGAAAGTACTATCTTTCTTAATGTTAAGTGAGAGAAAATTTCGTTTGCACTAATCTATACTTCATATATATATTTTATTTATATTACTTTTAACATAATTGTTTAAAATGATCTACAAATAAAAGTGTAACCAGTCGTATATTGCAATAAAAAAGATAATTTATGTACGTAAAAAACAATAGGGGTTCAAGATGACTTCCTTGAGGAACTCCAGAAAAAAAAATCAAAACTTTTGATGTAAAGCTCAACATTTTTGCTATTGATCAAAATACTCATTCAAAAATGGTTGAATGCAACACAGAATATTTTTTTTTAAAGCTCTAACATAAAAATGCTATCAGATGCTAGCATCTACTTGGGAACTAAGATTCAAGGGCATAATAAAGATATTTGAAAACATGTTAAAAGTAAATTTAAAACGTTAATTCTGTTGTGTGAGTTTTTCGCCAAAAATCTGGAATAAAAAATGATCCGTCTCAAGTAAAAAAGCAAATCCGTTTACACCACCACTTTCTGTGAACTTTTCCATCGTGGTTGTAAAAGGTTTGATTAAAACCTCGAAATTATATACCTACACCTACAATCATCATAAAATCATGTGTATCTTTTTTTAGTACAAATTACAATCCGAATGTGCATAAACAAAAGTCGTAAAAAACAAACAAAGCTCGACATTGAAAATTTATGAGACCACCCCAAAACCCAAATTTGTATAAAAACACTCACTTTTTATGTATATACATACCTACTGAAGCAGTAAGCTGTTTGCAATCAAAATTTAAATTCTTCCCATATCACGATGATCACGCTGATTAATTTGATAAATTAAAAAGCCGTCAAGACATTGTGTAAACGTTTTCTTTAAATCAAAAATCTGATAACAAAAATTAAAATTCTCCGAGTTTTTTCTACATTTAATAAAAAAAAAATATGTATATATAAATAGTTTCAATGTCAATCCCTAATTAAACTCAATGTTATTAAAATCTCTTCATTTAGATAAAATTAATGTTTTTTGAGCTGAACTATAAGAAGTAAACCGATCCATGCATACGTCATCGTCATGGTGAGGTGACACATCAATTCAGGTTTTTAGATCTGAATATCTTGGTATCGATATCACTTTTTTATGTAAATTAAATTGAGAGTAACGTCCATTCAAACATGTTTTTACTCATATGAATTAATGTGACACGCAATTTCCATATAGGTACTGTTGGTACTTGGAAGAGACGGATACTGAATTAAACTTTGGTATGTTGAACGGAAATGAACCAAATTCTAAACTAAAGTTTAATCTAACAGGAAAATGAATCATTTTAGTTAAAGATTATTAATAATAATTAATATGCATAGGTACAGTTTTTGACCGCAAGGTACTATTACCATTGAATTTATATTTGAGGATAAACACAACGGTATTACTCATCATCTAAATGGGAAAGGGAGCGGGCTGAAATTCTGTTTTTTTCCATTTCGTTTTACAAAATTCTGGTAGTTAATATTATATTTAGGGTCTGTTTCACAATGTCTGAGTAAGTTCTGATTAGTTACTCATCATCATATCATATTTCATCATCGACACATTAAATATCGACACAGGGTCATAAATTCCCAAGAGAAAAACTAACAAAATGACTTTTGTCTTTATATTAAGGTTGTCTTTTGTAGACTTATGACCCTGTTCCGATATTTATGTGTCAAGTAACCTACTCAGAACTTAACTCAGACATTGTGAAACAAGCCCTAAGTAAAATAAAATTTGTTTTTTCTTGCGATATACTCCTATTATGAGCCTACCTAAGTACATACATATGTATACATATAGGTACTATATGGCTACTTATATAGATTCGTAAAAAAATCGAACTCAAGACATTACGATGATAGAAAAATCAAAAAAAGTGGGTGTCGCAATTCTGTCCATCTGTCCCTTCGACTGCAGCCTGATTGGGTGGGTCGATTTTTTTAAACCTGACACCCAGTAATTGTTAAACATTATATCTATAGGCATCATAGCAGATTTTAAACAAAAATTATTCTTATAGCCAAAAATCACAATTTTTTGAAAAACGACTCTTACTATTTTGATTCAAATTTTTATTTGAAAATTTTTTTATTCATCCATTATTAACAGTACCTCTCATAGAACATTTTTTGTTGGCTTTCGACTATGGCTATCTCATCATCGTTTAACCGATTTCAATGATTTTTTTACACAACAGCTTCTAATAAGTTTTAAAAATATTGCATATCAAAAATTTTCAAAGAAACAAATTTTGGAATTTAAAAAAAATTTAAAAATTATTATTTGAAAATTCAACATATCTCAAAAATGGGTGTATGATTTTTTTAAATGGGTAAATTTAATTTTTTAATTTCGCATTATTGTAAATACTAAAAAATGGTAAACCAATTTTGTGTTCTTAAAAATTTTTTCAAAATTATTAAAGAAAAATCACTCGTTGTTTGCGTACATAAATAGCTGAGCTGGCAATTCACTCTTTCAACAAAAAAACACGGCTTATGTATATGAAAAACTGTTACATATTTCAAGCCTGAGTATGTATAATTTTGTTTTTAAAAGATTTCAGTTTCAACTTCAATTTTTGTGGTAAGCCAATAACAGTTTAGTTTGGAAGTGATTACTCAAAGATTGTCTTATTCTAAGGAAGCAGAGGTCTATAATAATATCTACCTTTGGTGTGAATATTATTGAAAATCAAATTATTGAGTTTCCTGATAGTTTACCTGTACAATAATGAATTAATATCATAATAGCATAGAGTTGATGTCGTGCTTAAAATTCAGGCTACTTGTCAATTAAAACTATTTCTCGATTAAAATTAATTGCTTTCTAAGCTGGAAGCCAAAATATAATAAATGCATATTTCGTATACCTATATCATTGCACACTTTAATAACATCAATATAGTTTGACATATTTCCAATACTCATATACAATATGTTGGATTGTATGGATTGTGGGTAAGGTAAGCTGTATTGTACCTATATGTAAATTATATCTATGTTTGTACCAGTATATTTCGGGATGATGGTGCTGATGACATTATGATACTTAAGAATTCACTTTTCATCTGCAATGATGCATATGGCATTCTGTTTGTTATGTGCTTGTTGTTGCAATTGACTTTTGGCTTCTCGACATTAAATTCAACACATGTACATGTTTTTTAAATCGAGTTAAAAACATTTTTCGAAAGCGTGTGGACTCTTTTCCCAAAAGAAGTGTTTATAGTTAGCTTCTAGTTCACAAACAACTAAAACGTTAATCCAAACATAATTATTCACGAATAAAAATATTTATTAATTAACAACTAATTGCTAAATCACGTTAAGTATAGGTAACAAATTTAAAAGAAAATCTATTACATTCCTGAAGAACTCTGCTGTCGCCAAAGAGTATTATTTTGTCTCCACACATATACACTTTCTCACAAAGGGTGAACTTATGCAAACACACTTTCTCTTTTTAGCTTGTAAATTAAGTGTGATCAGTCTTTAAATTATTTTTAACTACAATAGTTGGCAAAAATATCTTAGGTATTTTCAACCTTATTACTCGTTCGTTAATCGACCTTCTTGTATGAATAAGCTTATTAACATAAATTAACTTTTTGTTTATTTTATTGATAAGTTTTCCCAATAATTATTCACTGATTAAAAATAATTGATGTTTGATTTGAGTTTATTAATAGGGGTGAATACATTAAATTATATGTCTATTTGCATAACTATAATCATAACAACTTAAAATACAGAAATGTTTTTAACCAAACAATAAATAATATAAAAAAAAACTTCAATAGCATGATGAGTTTGTACTCGTTTACGAAACGTATCGTCACCAGAAGAATAGATGAATAATAGGGTGCGAATTTATCGGTGTCAACTCATAAAACAGACAGTCGAAATTCATATATGTAGCTCAACTTCAGATGCAATGAAATTTTGAAATATGGTTTTGGGGGACTTGTGTTCCATATATGAGGAAATTAGAACAGATGTCGGACAGAGCCATTGTGAATATCCGGGTTAGTTTTAATGAAATGACCTTTCACCACCACACCAGTGATGAGAGTATCGAATAAAATGACAAATCGGTTCCAACTATATGAATTAATGTTTCATTTTATAACAGCGTTCAGAATAGTTTAAAGGGTGGGAAACTATATATTTATAGCTGTGAATAACAACATGTGTGTGTGTATAGTTTTGCAATTTAATGTAGCAACTCCTCGATGTGCTCAGTGGTTTGGTAAAAATTACACTGAATTTATATAAAAATAAAGTTATATTCTTTCTTTGGCTTTGTGCAATCATAGTAACGACCCTTCAAATCCACTATAACAAGGTCGGTCGACTGAGTTACGTATTTCTACTGTCCCTCTCAATATAAATGTATATATGTGTTATAAATTGCTTCCTTTTATTTTAATGATGCCTGGATTTTAATTGGAAATCCCAACTCTCTATATTTTTTTTTTCTTAACTATTCTTTACCTTTCATGCGATTGCATGAATGAATGGGTTGTATTGCAATTGCGATTCCGATTGCAAGTGTAAATTAAAACTTGCTATACCGATGTACAATCAAGTAGGTATCATAGATATTCACAAAGAGAATGATGCACAGGTACATGTAGTCAACATTATTTGCATATAGGCTTGGTCGGAATCGTATAACCACCGTCGTAGTTTGTTAGCAAGGTATTTACTGGAGGCGCAAAATAATAAGAGTGGAAAAATTAATTGAAGTAAGGAAATCAATAAAAAAAACGTTACCTACAGACATCTTAATAAAAATGAATTGAATAAAAATAGATTTTTAATATAAAACGATATTAAAATCAACTTAAAAGTATAAAATATTTTTTTTCAGCGCCATATAAAATATAAACAAAAAATGTAGGGCGCATGCATACCACTCTATCCTTACTATTATCGTTTGCATGCGCCCCACGTTTTTGATTCTAATGGTATGGGCCTATGAGAAACTATTTTACATATTTTAAGATAACGTTTTATAAAAAATTATGTATTTTCAGCTTTTTTAATCTTGTGTGTGAAATTTTGATTGATTTTTAACATTTTGAGGAATTTCAAATTTATTTTTATTTTTTTATTTTCGGCGTAGATATAAATTTTGCAATCGATTTTAAACTAACTTCTCGATGAGCTATGGAATCTACATATGAGCTTTTTTTTAAATACATATACATTTGTAGAAATAAAACAACACCAAAATTTATATTTGACTTTTTAATAATTAGACAGTTAGTCCGAAATAGTCGGAAATATACGCTTTATTTGATTAAATAAAATGTTACATTAGCCAAGCTTTAGACGACCTTGTCCTTGTCTAAGTTAGATAAATCTTAAACATATCAACTAAAAATGATTACATAAAACTTAGACGAGTGTCCAAAATTAGACAACGTTTATAAATACAACCGTATATTTAGTTTTATTGATAAATCCCAAATTCTGTGGTAGTATACCGGTAATCTGTTAAACCTCGAATGAATTTCAAGGTAAACTTAGGTTACATTAACCTGCTTCGGTGTCTAGGTCAGATAATCGATCAAAAATGTTTATAAATAAGGCTTCGGATTTTTCGGAGTTAGACATACTTTAAAATGAGTAACTAATATACGTCCTCTTTAAATTAAAATTAAAATCCGACTCAAAATCCCAAATTCTAAAGGGTGCGTCTTGAAGTTTTTTCACAAAAGGCGCAGGTGACTATAGATACAGCTCTGAATTTATCTATTTTACATCTTTATGATTACTCGCAAGTCGAACTCAGGCAATAAAGGAACTCTCCAATTCAAAGCATTCAATTCACTCACCGGCTTTGGTTCATTCATTCCCATGGACGTAATTAATTTCAATTAGAAATTAATGGAATGAGAATGTGACTTGGCTCCACTGAACCCGATCGGAATTTGGAATGCTGTACACAACACACATAATTTCAAATGCAGTTAAATAAACATAAACATAACGTCATATACAAGATAGATGATTTGGATATACTACATATCATATACCTTCATTGTGGGTCTGAATTTAAAATGAGTCATGACTCATGACATTACTCTTCAGTTATGCATGCATTAAAATATTGGCAATACACAATATAAAATATGCAGGCGAGTGCATATAACTGATTCGCGCTTAAGTATTTCTTAAAACTTGTTTCATAAGCTTGCGTATCTTTTTTTTCAGTTTTTTAGGGCCACCTCCAAAAAATACATTCCTTTGGATTTAAAATTCATAAGAGACACTCCTGTGATAGGACCACGATATAAGCCAATCGTTTATACGAATTTACTTGAAGGGGGACGGTGGCTTAAGAGCTTTGGACCGACAAATTGAAAAAAAAGATATTGTACCACATCTAAAGTTATTACCGCATGCAGATATATGAACATTTCCTCATATAAGATATCAAAACTTTCATAGTTCCATTATTGTTGCAAGCCCGTCATGAGCATTAAAAGAAATTAAGCGACATCAATATTGATGGATGACACCAATATTGGTTGGCAATTTATTTGACATTCTTAAAGGTATTATGTATATATTAAAAATATTTGGATAGTCGGATTATCTTCAGGAATTTCAGAAAATGGCATGGCCCATATAAAGAATTTATGATTGATATACATACCTACAATTAAATTTTTTGGTCAAATGGATGGAGACTGAACAGGCACATAAACGCAACTAATGTTATTTTAATAAAAACCTAAACCAGTTAAGGGAAGAAAGAGTCAATATAGGTACTTACCAAGAGGAAAATCCAAACTTAAATAACACAAGTCAACATGAATTTCGACTTTGAAAAAAGGGTATTCAATTTAAAAACCTATAGTCACCCGAAAAAAATATACTTGAAAGAAAAGTTTGCTTTTGTAGCCAGGATAACGAGTTAACAGGTATTTTTAAAATTATGTTTTAAATTTTTTTAAATCAAAACAAATAAAATTTTTATTATTTGTGTCTTTAAATTTTGAAATAAAATTATTATTAAACAAAAATACTACTTAATAATGCAAAATTTAAAAAAAGAAATAATTTCCAAATTAAGAAAATTTTTTTTTCGAAATCTATAAAATCTATAAAAATTAATTTTTAAAAAGTATTCACTAAAATAATTTTATTTAAAAACAGAATTAAAGAATGGATTTCTGGCTTTTAAAAAAGATATAACATGACACTGTAAGTGTTGCCGTTGTTTTTAAATATTTTCTATTTCAAGTAAATTTTTTAATAAATGGCGGCTTAAGCACCAGTCCGATTTTCCCGAAAAACTATCAATGTGCTCCTAATAACCCTCTCTAACGAATTGTGAAAGAAAAATGAACAGTACATTTTTTTCCAGATCAAATGTTTATTCCTACTGGGCTAACACAATTATTTAAAGGCAAAAATCATGAAAATGAATATTGACAATATTTATTAATTTTGGTGCATAATGAATTTACAAATCGTAAAATAAATGTTAGGACAAGAATTTTTTTTCTTTTGTTGAGTTGTGTATTAGGTGTGATCCTTTACTTTGAAAATGTGTGAATTTATATGAATTTATGTACACCTTTTTTTATATGAAATTTGACACAAAATGTGTAAAAATTCACAAAAAATACACAAAGTTTCAAAGTACCTTATAAGGAACTATAGGCTAATATTTTGATTCAAAATGTCCAACAATTTAAGCACAAAATTAAAATCCATTGCCAATTTTTGTCTAATAAAATATTTTGAATCGATATTTTGTTCCTCCTTCAATTTTGTATGAAACAATTTGACACAAAAAATTACCCAATTAATTAAAAGCGTTAAGTCGTTATTAAGATAAAAACTTAAAATATTTGTAGGCTATTGAAAAAGGTTTTATAGGCTATTAACGTCCGAAGTAAACGACAAATAAGTGTTATTTTAATTTGAATTTAATGTTAATAATTTAATGTAAAAATGCGTGTTTTTATTTATAACTATGACTGATTTAATAAGAAATATTCAATTTTTACAAAAACAGTGCCTTATTTCTCAGATTATTAGTTTTTCGTATTAACACATCTGTCGTAAATAAGTTAACCGAAATTTACATTATATTGCTGACCTTTATTGTCACAACAATACAATTGAACACGAAATTCCACATTCCACATTCCATAGTAAAAGTTGAAAAATGTTACATGCTAGACCGGAGAAGAATATTAATTCATGAGAAAGTTTAAAGTACGTAACCTATTGTAATCTTAATAAATCAATAATGTAATAAAAATTTTAAATCACCGCGACGCACAAAAGCAATAAAATAAAAAAAAAACCTGTATGCAACTATCTAATAAAAATCTTCATGATAAAAATTTAAGCTTCTGTTTATGTCCATTTAAGTGAAGCTGATGAAGTGAGTTTTTTAATAGTTTAAGGATAAATCATATAAATACGATGAAAGGTGAAATGTATAACTATCTATGCTACTTAGTGTACATAGTACTTTCATTGTGACCCAAAAAGTGAAAGTAAAGAGTATAAACAAAGAAAATCTATCTATTAAATCAAATGACCCAAGGTACGAAAATGTTGATCATGCTATTTTTTCAGTGTAGAGATATTCGTATAAAATAAAAGTAGATACTATATTTTTCAGTCGTGGATTAGTAAGCTTATTATTGAAATAGTTCACCAGCCAATTTCGGGTATAGAAAACGTCAAAGATTTCTTTATTATTATAGTTTTTAAAATAAAGTTAAAAGTTGGAATGGTTATATGACTAAATAAATGAATTTTATTTTGTCTAAAACACCTTTGAGTCACATACGTGCAAAATAAAAAAAATAGCTTTTATTTGTTCATATTTATTTAGCTCAGTTTATATCGAACGGTGGCATCACCAGCGGATCTGAATTTCCACGAACATATAAGTTATTTTTTCATTTAAATCTTTTTATTGTTAAATTTATATGTGACTCAGCGGTACGTCTTAGAAAAAATAAAATTAATTTTCTTTTAAATTTTATTTGTTCATGATTTGTTTTTGTACTTGGTATATAATATACATGATATAAAAACATAAAATCTTTTCCCATGAAATATTGTTACAGCTTTAAAAAATAACACACCAAAATTAACCTTATCACAAATTCACTCATATTAATAATAAATTACAAATCAACCAAAAAGCTTATTAAAAAATAATTCACGAATTAAAATATCTTATCAATACAAAAGCGAACTATTAATTCACGACAAGTAGCAAATATTAACCAAAATCTACTACAATCAACAAGAACTCGCCAAACCTATACATATACCTACCTATACACAATAAGTGATATGACTATAACCATAAAACGGAAGTAATTACTAGAAGTATAAAGTTAAAGGTTAAAGTAAAAACTAAAACTTTTACAAAATGTTAGATTTACATGTATATTTACTTTGTAAATTATTTAAACATTTTTAATACTATGGCCACTTATACTAATTTAACTAAAGTAACACCTTTTTTTCTGAAGAATAATGATTTTTGAATTGTTTATACCAGTTACAAAAATGACAAAAAACATAAAACATTAAATAATACAAGTCATTTCCGCGATTAACTTTTAACATGCGCATTTTTATGTACATATATCATAAAATGTATGTATAAATAATTTGAAATTCTCCAGTAATTCTGCAGTCCTTTTATATAGGTTATTGTTGTATGTAAATTTTTTCACAAAAAGTGAAATTTTCCAAAATAAAAGTATGTGTTATTATAGCATTTATTTTCTTTGTACTTCTTGTTTTTGACAAAAAAATAACACATATAGTAGGTATATACCTAGGTATTAACAACGAAGATGAAGAATATTAGAAAACTATACTTATTCAATTAATTGTATACTTGCTAACACAACTTCTTTGGTGCGGACAATTTACATCCACTAACTTCAATTTTAATTTATTTAAAAAAAATTTGCACTTTACTCATTGATTCTGATTTGAGTTTATTAATAGAGATGATGATGACGATGATTAATGGAAATATGTATGTATGTAAGAGTTATGATCTGTAGAACAAACTGGACAAAAATGGCGAACAAATACTTTTTAATTATACCACACAGATTCATGAATAAGGAACAAATGAGAATAGTTAATTAATCACAGATTTAATTTTGCTGTGAACATACATACATACATGCCCTTAATCTATAAAGCTAAAAGTCAAGTTTGACTGAGGTTGGTTTTAGGTATATACACTGATAATTCTTTCTACTTTTTGTTGTAATATTTCTCTTACAAATTAAATAAAAAAAATGCTTATACATCCTAAACTTTTTTCACAATCAAGCTCCTACTGAATTGGCTATAATTACACTCATTACAAGAATATATAATCTGGCCATCTTATGCCCATGACTCACTATCTTATCATTTTAAGGTTTTCGGAACGTGCCCTACTAAATATCAATATTCGAAAGCAGTGAATGTGCAATATTTACCTACCATACTTAACAAGAGGACAAGTGAGCTGTATATACATTATATAAACCTACTACTGAAGAGACTTTGCTGCATTTTTATAGGTACAAATGTACTATAAGCCCCGAAAATGCGAATCACATTGGAATACTAATTGTTCGTGCACCAAAATTTAAAGTTTTGTATTCAATTTTCAATTGAATTGTTTTCACTTGGAAAATGTAAGTGCTAATTGCTTTCAACGCTTTGCTCTCGCGTACATAATACACATGTATTGCGTATGCCTATCTATACCTATACCACCATAACCAACCATCAAGATGCATTCAAGCGAATTACCTTAAGTAAAAAGAAAAAGAAAAATAAAAACTCAAAATTTGGCATAGCTGGTAGTAAACAAATTGCTAGCTACATAAAATGAAAGGAGAACTTGGCTCATAACTTTGATATTCCTTGCAGTTTTGTTTGTACAAAATTTTGTTTTTGTTTTTGTTTGTTTGAAGTTTTGTTTTGCTTGAGTATATCAATGAAAAGCTCGTTCCTAAAAAATTAAATGCGGGAGAATTTGTGGTTTTGAATTGAAGCACTTTACCCGCTTAGTTTAAATTTTTGCAAAAAAAAGAAGTTTTTGTTAATTTCAGAAAGCGAAGAGGAGGGAAGGAAGCTTTTTGATTAGGTATAACATACAACTACTATATTTAATGGTCATACTTATTATCAGCAGACCTTAATAAAGGGGCGCAGGGACATAAGGCCCATGGGACATAAAGCCCAAATTTTAATTTTGGGGCTTACGTCTCACTTGGGTGTGTCCAAGCAGGGTTGCAGCATGCCCCTCCATACATACTTCACCAATGGTTTCTTGCGTGAAATCCGTCCACGAAGCCCAGCTTCAACTAAGCAACTTGGAACAGTTGGTTGGATATCAGATTCATCCATTATTTCCCGCCGAATGACTTCTGCACTTTTTCTGGGGTCAGCTGCTTTCGATAGCCGAACTATTTTTTTATCAGTATACACTGAGGTTTTCCGTGGTCTCTTTCGGCCCTGAACATTTTTTGTGATATTATTATTTCGGAAATGTGCAATTGCACCGAAAACCATGTTTTTTAAACATTTTAGCTTGGTTGAAATATGTTGATATGACAATCCAGCCTTATTAAGCTTTGCGCATTGCCGGTGTACAACTCAATTGCCTCTGCCCATGTGAAAACCGCTTGCCTAACGGTTTTTTGGTAAAAATAGACATTTTATATGAAATTTTATTAAAAATTCACCTTTTATTATACAAAATGCAGAAATTTTCATTTATATTGAATTTAAACTAAATCGTTTCTAATTAGTTGACCACCACAGAATCACATTTTATTGTTAATTATCGTTATTTGAAAAAATACAACAAAATAGAATCGTTTCTAATTAGCTGTCAATGGCTGTATACATATGTAGTTTTTTCGGGAAAATCGTGCTGGAGCCAATATCTTGAATTTTCTAAAAAATTGACTTAAAATAAAAAAATATTTAAAAACAACGGCAACACTAAAAATGTCATGTTATTTTTTTTAATCCATTTTCCAATTCTGTTTTTAAATCAAATTATTTAAGTGAGTACTTTTTGGAAAAATTTATTTTCTGACTGAAATTAAAAAAAAATTAAATTAATTTTTTTTCAAAATTTTATTTTATTAATACCTTACTAAAATGTCTCCAACTTTTTGACAAAATTGAAAATAAGAAAATGTACCTTATGTACTTCTAGTTTTATTTAAAAACTATAAGACATTTTAGCATCTGGTTTTCAGCCTTTGACTAAAAATTGAAAAAGCATTGAAAACTAAAAACAAAAATAATACTTAATAATGTAAAATTAAAAAAAAAATTGTTTCAACATTTTTGAAATTTTTGAGTTTGGAAATTAATTTTGCAAAAAGTATCCACTTAGATTATTTTATTTAAAAACATAATTGAGGAATGAATCTCTAGATTAAAAAAAAATATGACATGAAATTGTAAGTAGGTATATTGCCTTTGTTGCCAAATATTTTTTTTTTCTATTTTTAGAAAGTTCCAACATGGCTGCTTAAGTTCTAGCCCAATGTTCTCGAAAAACTATACATACTCCTAATAACCTCCTCTAATGAATAGTGAATGAAAAGTGTACAATTAAATTCTTCCCGGTTAAATAATTATTCCGATTGAGCTAAATATTCTGCAATTAGTGTTTGAAACCGACTTCCGGCATTAAGGCCTCCCGGCTTGCTCGAATGTAGTTCTAAGTAGAATCTTAGTGGCAATTTTAAATAGGTTTCTATAATACAACCGTTAAATTAAAGTTTATGTTCCACTAGAGCATTTTACCATTTTTTTTAAAATGGATTCTTAATTTTGTTCTTATAATTTGTTTTTTTTAGTGTTTTAAATTTGATCATCCTTAGAATTAAAAAAAAAATTAAGAAATAAATAGATATTATCATGAAAGAGTTTTTTTTAACTACAGTTGACGTCACCTATATAACGAATAAAATATTATAACGACCACTTTTCCTTTATTTGTTTGGTTTTATATATGTACCTAATTTGTAGGTACCTATTGCTGTATCATCGGTAACAACAGCCGCGTTTTATTACCTACGTACAGATCTGGAACGGGATCATCTTTTAACACGTAATATAACAACAACATTGGATCCTGCTCTCTATCTGAATCTTTTTTAAAGATCCGAAAACAACTTGTTACTCTAAAGGGTAGTGCGGCTTTTCAGTTCGTAGACAGGGAGTACAAACTGTAGTGTAAAGAAAAAAGACAATATCTACATGAAAAATAAACAATCATATGAAAAAAAGAGATGATCCTGATCCAGATCCGTATAGATAATAAAACGCGGCTATTGTTAATTAAAACGACCGAATGATGAAAAATGCAAACAAAAATTAACCAAACTGAAACTCCAAGGACAAACTTGAACGAGTATACCTATAAATAAACACACATTCCTTTCTTCGCATGTTGAATCTATAGCATATGTTCTTTGTTATTCTATTCATACAATTTAAAAGCACACACTTAAGTACCTATTTTGTTACAATAATTTTTGTCGTAAGACCGGAGTTGGCTGGTCCCTTGGCGATGGTTATAAGCGACGGCGACTGTAGTTATATAACTTTAAATTTGCCTTGTTTTCTAAAATTTGTCTAAATGTGTGTTTCCCACAGTTTAAAAAAAAATATTTAGCTTTCAAAAAATATCTGCGGTTCAACAATTCCAATTCCAAAATTTCAAATAAACATGATTTCGTTTTAAAATGCTATCAATATTATTATAATCTATACGTATGTTCCAATTTAAATTTTAAATAAATTCACGTAAATATACTTTTCTGAAACTTGCGCATATAATCAAAAAACGAAAATACTGTCAAAAAATATGCAATCCAACATTGAAAAATCTATTAAAAAAGATGCATACAATTCTCTTTATATTTTTTTTTTGTATAAAGCTATTTTTAACTCGTTCAATGAATGTATGTCGATTGAAAACATAAAAAATAAACAAGCTCGTAATATATTTCCCTGCTGCGCTGTATAAGTGCAGCACCTGATTGCATATGGGTGCATGCCAGGTATCTAAAAAATATAATCTGATTTCCTTCGAAAGTGCATAGGGCATCGGAGAAAGAACTTTTTTGTTATTTGAAATAAGATGGCATTATACCTATGTATTATAGCCTTTTCCCTTTCAAAAACAAAACTGTTGGTTATGCTATCATAGAGGTAATGCCCTGGAAAAACAAAAATAAAATCTTCCTCTAAAATAGAACGCTAATGTAATTACAAAAGCTGATTTTAAGATAATCGATTTTCAACGGATTAACTTTTTATACAAAATCAAAATAAAATCGAAGAGGGTGGAATTAAATTTTGTAATGGAAAGTTCTTCACCCGACCCGGTGTTTTCCGGCTATATATCACTCGAGGTAGGTAGATTTTATAAAAAGAAACCAGAGCTCTATTATTGTGTATTCTTTCCACAAGTCAACGGTTTCTCTGTAATGTTATTGGCGGGCGCCTTTTGACAATTCATTTACACAAGAAAAGATTGAATGACCAGCATAGTTAATTGAGTAGGAAGGTAGATAGGTATAATGCATGGATTTCCATGAAACCTTTCCGCATGCTTCATATAGTGTCGTGCATTTTGAGTAATGAGTACTGTCTTGTCCCTTTGTCTCACAAAATTCTTGAAAGCCCGGATTCAGGAAAGGGGTTATGGGGTTCCCGATATCCATTAAAAAAAAAACTTTCATTATAGGTATTGTTGTATAATTAAAATTAATTTTCACATTTAAAGAACAAATTGTCAAATATATTTCATATTACCATGAATAAATCGTATTTGATTTCATTACAAGATTGTCTTTCAAAGCCACATACCTATTACCTACCCGCATTATAATGAAGAACTAAAAATTCATTTCTGATTTTGAATGAAGTTTTTTTTGTTACTTTATTAAATTTGTATTAAAAATTTACTTTTTGTGTTTATTTTTTTAAATCCGCCCATGGAATTCGAGTTACACATAATATTGTGGTCAGCTATTCGAGTGTAAAAAAAATAAAATCCAAAATTGACCCCAACATTTTTATGGGCCACGTTATACTGGGCGATGGGTGGCCATAAATTACACTATTCGAATAAATTGCACCCGAATTCTACCACAGATAACAGAGGGGACATAATGCCCGTAGCGGTTGTTGTAATATGTTGGTTCATTAAAAATAATATAAATTTTTTTTTATTGTAAGCATGCAATGGAATACTTAAACACTTGTAAAGGCATATTGGATTGAAATGCAACAACTCTGTGTGGTGCAATGCATGTGTATATGCTAATGTAGAGCTTATGCCGTTTTGTCTGATGGATTGCCGGCCGCAGGGTGACAACGATCTCATATAACAGTTGTCACCATCCTATATAGGTATTATAATCACGACATTCAATTGGAATGTTCACACTTACAACCTGGAGGGTCTGTGCGTCAATTATTATGCTTTCTCCTTTGAGGAGTACCTACCTATCTAGCTAATGGCTATTGTTTATTTATTTGGATTTTATGTAAATGTGGTAATTCATAGTTCATAATCTATTTTATTTATTTTGAAAAAGAATCCGTTATAAGAAGGAAGTATAGTTAAGCTAGTTGGTAAATAGGGGAGAAATATTCTTATGATTTTTGGATGGGTTAAACCTGTTGGTATTATTAGAGTTGAAAAATCTTGACTTCTAGAAAGTTGAATACCTACAATTGCAGTTACTTTTCAATAGTTCAAGCGTTATTTCGTCAATATTTTTACACCAAAATTCATCATTTAACTTTTATAATATTTTTTAGTGAAAAAGGCGGAGAATGATAACAGTGACGTTAATTCAAAAACCTACGAAATTGGCACACATTTTTATGAAATTAGTTCCGAAACGTCAAACTGACGGAAAGTAAAATGTATACAAAGCATCAAACCATCAAGTTGGAGTGCATTTGCAAAATTTATTCCTACCCCATCATAAAATTCTGTATTGCATTTTGGAACTCAGTGAAACTGTTTATGGATTTCTACCTATACATTTACCTAAGAATTAGGTAAATAAAAATTATCTCTACCAAATTTATCAAAATATGTCCCAAAAACCGACTCTATATCAAGGCTTGATTAATAAATATGTACTGAATCTTAAAAATTATATTATTTAAAAAAAAAAAAATAAACAAACAAAACTAATAAAATTACTATGGCAATATAAAGTACCCCCATATTTTTTGGATCAAAGAAATAAAATTCAGTTTAATTTTTTTACAAAAACAAAACAAATTCCATGAAATAACAGGGCGGATGCTATTCATCATCTTTTAGTTTTGAAAGCGGAAACTGGAAGCAGAAACTTTTACCATTATCGAACAGGAACCGGTTGTTGTGTGTTGCTTTGCTGTGTGTTTTTCAAAACAATTTATCCTCCATCAGTTCAGTATTGCCTCAACTAAAAAAAAAAATGGGAAAATAATTGCCAAAAGGTAAATAGTAGCAAACCAGCATATATATATTTTTGCCTCTTTCCTATACGAATTTGGGTCAAATGGGAAAACTCATTCTCGATAGTGCATATATCCTTTTTGGGGTAAGCGAGTGTTGATTTGGCTTCAAAACGAAAGTTTTTTAATGTTCATCCAATGCAAACAATGTCTACACGAAGATAAATTTGGTCATATCATCATCCCCTAGAAAGATGTCGGGGATAAGAAGGTGGCATTCAAGAAATAGTTTACTCAAATATGTAGGTATGTTCTTTAAAAAAAAACTGATAGGCATTATGTAAATGAAAGTTTTATTTAAAATGAGGGCCTGCGTTGCAAGCGAAGTATTCGGCCCGGAAAGAATTATTGTCCAAATGCTGAATAGGGAACTCTGCTTCTTTACAAAAAACAAGCTATTAAATAGTATAGCTACTGGTAAGGCAGACGTACTTTTCCAAGTGATACTATTGCCAGGTCAGTTTTTCTAGGTTATAGCTGGGTTGAGTAAGATAAAGCATTTATGTTGAACGAACAGAAATGCTAAAAGAGACTTTCAAGTAAGACTTTTTGCGAATAGGTACAAAGTACAAAGTTAAATAACTAAAACTGAATATGTTTTAATTAAATAGGTAGGATACAAAGTACACACTATATATTATTAAAACATTTATATACATAATACCTACATACACCTTCAATGTTAAAAAGCATTATTTTCACAAAAAATTGAGGAACTTACACCAATACCCATGAAAATTTTATTTTCAAACCAAAGAATTCTCGCAGTACTACATGCGGCAACCTTACACTTAAATCGGTCATAATACAGTTGTTTCTACCTCCATACATATTATAAGCACAGACATCCTTTGTGAATTGCTCTAAGCCTTCCTACCAACATCGTGAACTGTCCGCGATTTTCTGATGGAATATTCTGTAACGTTATTTCTCCTGTTTTATTCATGTTGGTATTCAAAGCGAATGTGCATACGAAAGGAGTTTAACGACTCAGAGGAGGTCTAGCTGCAAAGTAAGCCTTTAGTGCTGTAAATCGAAATCAAGCGACGGGCACGGGGTTAAGTCCTTTGCATGCAACTTCAGCAGCCAACGTGAACAGGTGGTGATGGTGGCATATTGTACTCGCATATATGTACAGTGATGCATACATTTATTCTGCTACCGCTTGCTTGCCTTGGTGCTTTCCTGAAGTGAACCTCAATACCACAAAAAGGGTCTCTTGATGGTTTTGTTATTTTTACGGCCTAGTCGTTTTGTGCCAGTTCGTGATGTATTTTTTACATTTTTCCTTATGGAAGTCGATTTTTTCAGCAGAGTGAGCAGGCTCTTACAACACTTTTGCTGATTGTTATGTGCAGGGGGAGCTGCTTCTGACATTTTACAATTTTTAATAATGTATATTGAAGGTGGTTTCGTATACCTATACCCATGTTTTTTCTTTTCTCTAAGAATTATATTTTGTACATTTTTACATTACTTCAAGTTCATATTTTCTTAGGTGCTTAGGTGATTTTTTCGTAAGAAGAGTAGGTGCCTGCCTATGTATCTTCATTTTAAACATTACAACATTAACCCTTTGTTTTTTTTAATATCCTTACAAATGCTCATAGGCACCATACCTACATTTGATAAACATTGAAGGTTTTATAGGTATAATTAACATAATTTTATCAAAAAGGAGCTGAAAGCTTTCTCAAGTTTATTCCTGATGATCTTATAGAATATCTCTGAACTGAACATCCCGTTATGAGTTTGTTTTGTTAACTTATATAAAAACAAACAGATACTTTCTGAGGCCTGAATGAATTATATGTATAAGTAGGTACCTACTATACCTTACCTACCTATCTAAAGATTTGAATAAAATAAATTTAGATGTGATGTAGGTAGGTACCTACGTCCTATACATTACATTCTTTTTACTTTCCACATAGTCCTACCTACCTAAAGGCATTTTGTGATCCCTATTTTAATATTGAGAATTGAGATTGTAATGAAATACATAAATAAAACTATAAGCACGTCGAAAAATTTTTCAATAGAATGACGGCTATCTAAGATTATGTCCCATTTAAAGACAGCTCTAAAGCGCGAGTTATAGCTTTCATTAAAACTCATCGCATTGAAAAATTTAATTTCTTATTTTGAGACACTTTTATATTGGCATACAAATAATTACTGATTTTTCTTTTAAAGTGGCTCAAAACTTAAAGTTTAATATAAGAAGGTTTTTTTAATAATACAAATTCTATATATAGGTACTATCTACTGAAATACATCAGCCAAGTAGAAGACTTAGCACTATTTTATTTGGGCTTGTTGAATTATTGATTCAAAAAATCTTTTAACGGCCTTTAGTCCTACAAAATTTTTTATATTTAAAGTTTAAGTTTAAATATTCAACTGAGTTTCAATGAAAGCTATAACTGGCCGCCTAAGGCTATTTTTTCATTCAAAGTCAGACGTATTACCAAAATCTTTGGTGTGGCAGAAAGACCAACAAAAATTTTAATTACCAAGTAAAATTATCAATGTAGGTATTGGCTAATCGGAAAATATTTTTCCGACTCCGTGGGCTCTTCAAATTTTTTAATGATTACGAAATAACTGTAGGTAGGTACTTAAAAAATCTATAAACTTAAAACTTAAGATTTTAGAATGACTTTTGCTAAAACGCAATGTAGGTACCTAAGTTAATGATTATCAACGTCTTAGATCATACGTTAACATTTAAGCCTAGTACATACTTCCTCGTGAAGTGAACAACCATCAGTGGAGAAAGTGAATTTTTGACACAATTTGCTTGAATTTGCAGCTTTTATGGTCAAATTGTCAAAGCTACACCAAAAATCAAAGAGTTCCCGTACATTTTGCGCGTGAATATGGTTCACAGCTCGTGAACGCCAACTCTCCACTTGTTATCATGGCTTCACGAGCACGCTCACGGGTGAACAAAAATGCAAATTTGTATGGATTCACGACATGATTCACAAGTATGTACTAGGCTTTATAGTGAAACAAATTGTACTAAGAATTCAAAGAAACTTTGGTTAAAGTTAATAATAAAATGGCTTAATTATCTTCAAATCAACTAAAATGTTGATAATAAATTAATTTACGAATTAAAATATGTATTTATAAATAAATTATCTGCTAATTCACGTTAAGTATAATATGGGTATTCACGCAATGATGTAAAACACTTACCATTTGGTTAAGTTTACCATTTGGTTAAGTTTACCATTTGGTTAAGTTTACCATTTGGTTAAGTTTACCATTTGGTTAATGAACTATCAAATTTTGTTTGAGAAATGATTTACACAATTTGGTTAAAATTCTCCAAGGATTTTGCTGGATAAAATTATCCAAATTTTGTTGGTAAACTTAACCAAACGTTATTGTGAATTTTAGAATAAGGCGTGTTCAGAAATATGATAATTAAGTACCTCAGAGAACTAAAAAAACTCTGCCCTTGTTCTGTAACTATCGCATTGAGATTAGTTGGCGATGAAAGTTGTGAATAAAAACGTTGTTTATACAAAAAAAAAAAAATAATTAGGACATGCACATTTTCTGACTATTGATCAGCATTGTTTATTTACACAAATCCATATAATGGGCCATATGGATATACAAAAGTAAATGCTTTTACTTGTATTTGTTATGGTTTCCGAATTGCCATCGAAGTGAAAAGAACCATTTATTCTTTATATTCTTCCTTCATCAAATTTCAGTTGTGTTGAGCTCAGGACAACTTTTACTGCCGAAAACGAAAGTGAACTAAACTAAAGGAATGGAATGGGAATGGGCGTGCCATATGATTTTTCTTGTATTAGCTCATTTTCGTTCGATCAGTGCCATGAGTTTGCGACTATTACAGTTCTACATTTAACCCCGAAATCGTTTTCTCATATAATTTCCTTAAAAAAACCTGTTTTTTTCGTGTACCTTACATTTTTTTCCGTTCAGAGACATTCTGCTCCGATTTCAAGTTAGGTAGTTTGGGAGAGGTTCTACATTTAAAAATAATTTCGAAATCTGAACACGCTTATTTGTATATTTTTAGCGAACAGCTGATTCAATTACACCGCATTTAACCAAATGAATTAAAAGGGCGTTCACGCAAACTTTTGTGTAAACTTATCATTTTACACAATTGGTAAACTTACGACGTTGCGTGAATACCCTTAATGAAAATGTACTATATTCATTAAAATTTTTTGTATGCCTGTTTTCAAAGCCATACTAAGAAGCAATACCTATATAGAGCAAGTTATTAAATTTTTAGTCCAATTTTATCATCATAGTTTGGAT
Source organism: Epistrophe grossulariae (assembly GCA_929447395.1). NCBI lineage: Eukaryota > Metazoa > Arthropoda > Insecta > Diptera > Syrphidae > Epistrophe > Epistrophe grossulariae. The sequence continues at coordinate 485,353 of OV839566.1, forward strand.
TTAACGAATACACCCTTCAGAATTTTTTTTTTTTAAATCACAGTTTTATCCGGAAGACTCATTTATATGATATATCTTTCTCGAAGAAAATTATAATCTATTTTCCTTATCAATCATGAAAAATGATAAAGAGGCAATGTATTTATAGAAGAATAAAGTAACAAAGACATAATTAGTTTAGCTATACCTAGTTTTGAAAATATTTCCATCTGATTATATTATTATAACAGGCACACCAATATAGAATGCTCGAATAATTTTAGCACAAATTAATTCAATTGTACAAACTAAAGCAAATACACTTTATAAACTTAGATTGCAAAAACTTTTTAATACCATCAAAAAAGTATTTGACTAAGAAACAAAAGTTTCAAAACTCGGAAAATTGTGGCATTGTTGCTAACAAGCGAACAAAGTCCTCAACTCTATGACTATATATACTTATGTATTTTAAATATATATACCCGCTAGTAGTTTCTTACTTACGGTAAGGAAGATTTTCTTTTAACCGAATTTATATAAAATGTTTCTGTTTGATCTTTGACATCACGTCGTCGTTGGTCGTCGTCTACATTTTTGGTACTTTTTTAAGGTGATTACTAAACTCGCAAAACTAATGTTAACAAAATAGAAAAAAGTCACTTTAATCCTTTTCTCTTTAGGTTTTTGGTATAAGAAATTGTCTTAGGTTTTAAACAGATCTATAAATTGGGTAAGTACATAGGTTTACAGTAAATAAACCAGACAGACGATATCATTGAAAATCGTAAGTGAAAATTATATATGTAGATTTTTAGGCAGTTTCACAAATAACTGGAATTAATAATTAATTATTTTGTACGAAAATGAAACCTTTCCTGCAAAATAATAATCCATTTGTACTTCAACTTTATAAATCATTCCAAATAGGTACATGATGATTCATGATTGTTCACGAATTTCGATTCTACTATTTCTTTTGAGATTGTACGTTGCGAAATACTTTAAAATAATTTATGTTTTTCTATTTGCCGATAGTTTGGCAATAAGGCTTTAAATTTACATTTTTACTTTTACATCTCATTCACTTGAAAAACAAACATGAGTGCTATTTAATTTGCGATAAATAGGTATTATATAATGAAAGTGTAAGCATTTTATTGTAAAGAAATTTTAGTAAATTAAATAAAACAATTTCATTTTTTTAACATACCAAACTAATTATTACTTCAATAATAAATGAGTATCATCGTTTTTTTCAGCGTGTTTAAATTTTAAAGTTATCTTCCCAATAAAACTTATAGTCAGAAATCTAATTCACAATTATAATTGATTTATTTTGTAACTTAACGGGTGCGACCTAAAACTAAACCTATATACATTTTATGATTGTTTGTTTATAGGACAATCTTTTATGTATTACAAGTTAATAAAACTTGGGTTGTAAAATTTGTTTTGATTCCTCACAACTAGATCTTAACCACTAATTTTTGTTGTGGCAACAAAGCTATTTTTTCATTTTAGAGCGGTCTTGTCATAACTTTTGGTATTCAAATTTTTAATGACATTTCAGAAAGTAAAAACCATGATCAAAAATATTATTTTATAGGGAGAATTCATTATTATTATGATGACAGAATCAAATAAAAAGTCATTATTCAATCAGGGAGTCGAGACAAGACAATGTAAGTAATCTTTCTATACAAAAGAAATAGAAAAGCTTCGTAGTATAAGGAAAGTCATTTGTAAACCCTAAGAACCATAATCTTTTTAGAAAATGTCGCTTAAGTGTAGTAATAATTTGTGGTGTTGTTTTTTTTTTGTGGAAATAAATAATAAACCACTGAATTATGCAAAGATAAGTGAAAGTGAAAACTTATATTAAAAGCCAGTTAAATTGATGAAAGTGTCAGATTTATTTCTTTTGCTATTAATTTTTATTAGGATTTTGTTCTGGTTTTATCGCGTGCTTACAATTTGTATTGTTTTTCAGAGATGTGCCTCTTCAAACTTCTTTCAAAAAAGAGAAACACCAAAGTTTCTTTTAATATGAATTTTTCTAAAGTTAAAAAAATGGAAAAATTTTAAAATGTATTAAATTATCATTGAAACGATAAATTTTTTGAAAGCCTTTTCCAACCAAATGTTGGTATTAGGTATACGTATGGTTTGAATGTTGAACTGTCATGCGGCCTATACTCCAGATAAAAAAATGTATTTTTTCTTTCAGGGACCTTGTCTCATGCAAAGAAGTGACAAGTTCTCCAACGCCATCTGTTATCATAATAACACTAAGCCGTTCAGATTTGAAAAAAAAATTGTAGGTCCCTTTTATTCCTGCAAACTAACAACAGGGACATGGAACGGTTGAGAGCTGTTGTATAAGTCACTACTCACTAGGCTCTGGTTCTACACGATCTGTTACACTGAAAATAATTTTGTTCATAAAATCTATGAACGGCCGGCGATCTTAGAGTTAAAATAGCAGATTTTCTCCGAAAATTCATGAAAAACGGTCATAAATTTCATGAACGGGTGTTGTTTTTATGAATCTCCATTCCTAAAAAAATGTGTGTGGAAGAATTTCGTTTAAAATCACTGATCATAGTTTTCATGATTTTATTCATATACGAGCATGAACGGTTTATGATCTAAAATTTGCACTTTTTTATGAAAAATATATAAACATTAGGAATACAGTCCTTAATTTTATGTATGGTTCTTATAAACCTGGATTTTTAGGTTGCATGTATCAATTCATGAGTTTAATGTCTATTCCTATAATTTATGAATCATGACCCTGGATTTTTAAAGTCTTCATGTATCAATTTCATAAATTTAATGCATTTATTCCTAGGTTCTATGAATTTAAAATAAATGAAATCGGCATTAGCATGAACTGTTCATGAAAATTATGGTCACTGGTCCTAGAGAAAGTTCTTCCATAAAATTTAGAAATATAGAATTCACAGTGTATTCATGCTGTGAGTTTTATAATCATCAGTAAGCATCGACCATAATTCGCATCTTAGTTAGGGTACGACAGCATCTGACTGATGAGTCCAACTGTCGTACCTGGGCGAAACACAATCTTTGGACCGGAGATCACTTGAAATTATAAATTGAGGTATGTATTTTGAAATTTCACTAGCTCATCAGACTTTGTAGGTAAGTCGGAAATTATTTTCATTTAATTTGCAGTTTTTCATTTGCAGCAAAATTTTATGTTTTATGTATTGGTTTCACAAATTTTATGAAAAATTCATGCGTTGTATGACAAGGTATTCATAAAAATAATGAACCATTCATATTATTTTATGAAATAAAACATAAAATAAATGACTGAGATCATATGCTTCAGGTAAAATTTTCATAGCATACATGGAAATATTCATAATTTGTAAGTATAGTACCTACAGAAAATTTACTTAAAATGAAATTCATTCATATAACTTAAGTATACAAACATTGGATTTATGAACATCAGATACATAAATTTTATGAATAACTCATGAGCTGCATGACTCGTTCATACTCGTAGGAATCAATTCATACAACTGTATCTTAATCGTATGAACGCGATGTTTGGCTCAATTTTAAGTATGTGTGCATTAAAAGTAGGAAATTTTTCATGAAAATCATGTACATACCTTTTTGGTTCAGTGTATGTCAAGCAACCAAATATATTTATTTATTTATAGGTAAACAAGGCTAAAGCTTTACCATTGAAGAAACATAGATACATATGGTATTTATAAAAAAAAAAAAATTGGAATTTTGTTTTGAAGTCCATTGTTACTTCTGACGTACTAATAATGTAAAAAGATTCAATTTTTAGGCTCCCAGATATATCGATGAAAATCGGTTTATCCGTTAGCGCAAAACTCTTGTTTTAATTAAAAAACCGGTATCGGTATAGAAACGATTTTTATAAAAGAACTGCAAATTTACCAATAAAAAATATAAATTGGTGGTGCCACAACTCGTGCAGGAGCAGGGTCGAGTGACTTAAAAAAACTTTTAATTACTGGTGTGTGTTGTTATTCGGCAGAAATGTAGGCATTACCTACCCCCTCCCCCTCCCTCCAGCCGCGGCGGTGGCGTATCATTCTAACACAAAGAGTCGATGAACAACATCAACGCATATAAGGAGCAGACCGGTCATGGGACATGTCCTAATATTTTTGTTGCCAAAGAGTGTATGGTCAATTTTTGTTTCAAAAAGCATTTTGCGAGAACTGGATTTAGTTTAAAATTTGAAGAATTTTATAGAAAATGTAAAAAGATGCAAAAATAAAATGATTTAAAATTTTCTATTTATTTTTATTCTTTATTTAAAAACAATTAGTTTTTGCTATCTCTATCTTTCCACCTATCTATTTATCTTCTTTCTCTATAGGTTGTTTACAAAAATAAAAATGGAAATATGTTTATACACGCATAACATCTAAACAAATGCACAGAAAATAACTCGACAATTTGAACTAAAATTATAGTTATGCTTTCACAAGTAACATGGCTCAAAAGATATGGGCGCGGTGAAGAGAAACAATTTACTAGAAACTCGTTGTTGGACTTTTCCATACAATCGCCACACATAATAAGTTTTATTAAAAGTTCCATGTTTTTTTTTTATATACGAAACCAATACTTTGCCGCATAGAGCAAGAATAAAACAATATTAAAACAAACAGAATTTTGTGTGTTTAACGAAGTATACTTCAGAGAAATTTAGTCAGTTAAAGAAACTCGTACAGTATATTGAGCAGTTCCAACATATTCAAAGACATTATGACAACCTTATAGCAATTATATCAATTGAGGCAAAAAAATTTCTGAAAGGCAAAATGTGTTTAGCCCAAAAGCACGTCCCTTTCAGAATCACCGTAAAACAACATAAACATAAACATTTTGTGTATAATTTGGAAAAGCCACTCACATTTAGAGCCCATTCTCGGAGTTAATAACCATTTTGTTGTTTATCTAGATGACAAATTTTGCTTATCTAGGGACTACATTTTGAGTTTTGACCTGCTTTTGCTTCTTCATATGTATGTATAGCATTTCTTTTTCCCGAAAGCCCTTTGAAGTGAACCCTTTTTGGAACACGTACATAATACTACATATTATATGAGTATTTTTAACACTCATTTTGTATACGACTCTTTTTTTTTTGTTATTAAACCTAATTACCTCTTGTTTATGCAATTGTTGGAAAAATCAACAACTTACAGATTTAAGTTAAAAAAAAAAATTACCTCATACTCGTACATACATACATTGTTGACAGATACTTCTAATCATTTTCAATTGTGTAAAAATGATTTATTTCAAGCTTTGTTGCATTTTTGTTATTATTAATTGTGTTTAATCTTTGAGCATTATTACGTTGCCATGATGAATTTTTTTTACAGATTTGAATTCAATTGAAGTGCAAGAGGGAGAAAATTGGGTCAGGGAGTGCCCACCACCAAATCGGAAATGGTGAAATATTATTATTCTGATGCTCACATTTTGTGGGTGTGACGGGCGGCACAGCGGCGATGGCGTCGACCATGAAAATATTTTTAAAATCTACTTGCAAAAAATTGATAATTAATCGTGCGTTAAAAATTTTTTCCGTAAATTGGATCATTTAGAAAGCTTGCACATCACTTTTAATGAACAAAAGAAAAATCAAATGCGGTAGGAACTTTAATTGAAAACTTTTAAAAGCTATTAACAAATTGAAGCAGGTATTCATTATTAGTTTGAACACAGAGAATGATAATGAGAAATGGAAAGGGGAATATTGGCCCTTGGGTAATTAAATTCACTCAGAAAAGTTAAAAAGCAAGTTGAGAGTTATAGGAACGTATAGTATCTATTGACCGCATAGCAAAATCTTTAATGATAAAATATCGATTGTTTAAATAAATCCCGTATAACAAATAAACCAAGCGCCACTAAAATGATATGATGTAAAATGATGTGCGGCGTGAAATAGCCATATAACTCCAGCCAATAATAAAAACTTGGTGTTATAGCTCAGCAAAGTGTTGAAGTTTGATTCAAACTTTCAATAAAATATCACATTTTTCGATCGCAAAGATAAATATTTCGCAAATGCGGAAAATTCTCGGTACATAATATTTTCGTATTGCATCGCTTTTCTATATGGATTTGAACTGCATTATGTTGGTTTATGTATATTTTTTATCGTACGACAGCATAGGAAGATACTATCAGTCGTATTTATAAACGTCCAAGTTATAAATAAACATGTTTAATTGTTGTTAATAGCAATCTAACTTAAGAAAACGGAATTGGTTTTCTAGTCCTTGACTATTGTGACATTTTATTTAATTGAATAAATCATTTTTCCATACTATTTCGAACGTTTAAAAACCGTTTAACATAGTCAAAAATCTAATAAATATGGCTTTATAAATTTAAAATCTCGCAATGAAATAATAAAAACATCGAACATTATTTATAAATACGGAAATGATTTCTTGAAAAACTCTTCAAAGTTATTAATTAATTTTTTTGGTAAAAAAACGAAGTTATTTTTAATCAGTGAGCTAATAAGTATACATGTTACCGAATGAACCGTGTAAGAAGTGCTTAATGGCGCTACAACTGATAGTTTCGAAGATATTTAAGAATTGCTTTTTTTACACAGATTTGACTTTGAAAAATTTGTTACTTTTTCGAAGTTATGATTTATTTATAAATTTTGATTTTTGAGATTTTGGACCAGGGGCCTATTTCAGGGAACATATGTACATCACATACATTGTATGAATGTATGTACCTTAAAGTAGTCGCCAAATTTGGTTCATTATAAATTTTGAATTTTTAGAAAAACTATGCGTCAACAGAGAAAACGCATGATTTAAAAAAAAATTTAAAATTTACGCTCACTCATTTGGGGTCTATTTTACGTCACATACATTTCTGTGATGTATGTGATGTATGTTCTGTGAAATAGGCCCCAGGCCCATTTGTTATACTTTTATCATGAAATCTAAGAAAGGACAGTGCAACTATAGTCACATACGTTTTTTGGTAGTGACGTTTAATAAACTGTCGGGTATAAGCTTAACAAAAAAAATGAAACTTTGAAAATACCTAAAACCATCATATGTATATGGTATAGCCGAGACAACCCCGGAATTCTCTAAAGAGTCAATAAATGATTAATAAATTACCAACATCAAATGCCTAATTAATCGAAATATGGTCCTTAAATGTACCTATATCTTACTTTAAGTTCCGACTACACTGAAGTTAACTGTCATGTATATTGATTCGGGTAAATTAAAATACGTTTAACAAAAACTTAATAAAGATTTTAACAATAGTGTATAAAATATTGAAAATCATTGTTAAATTATTCACCAACACAATAACAAAATGTTATTCCTAACTATCATAGGATAAATAAATCCATTACTTATATATATAATTTAGATAGGTACTTCCTTGTAGTGTTTTCTCATATTATATAAGGCTCCTTTTCAAAACGAATTCCCTTCTCATCTTCTTCCAGCAATTTGACCTTAATTAGAAAATCCATAATCTCAATTAAAATGCTGTTAGACATAGTCATAAATATAAATTTTACATCTTACATGTATTGGTGGAAAACTTTTTCCATCAACAGATGACTTATAATTGAAGCACAGTCGCTGACTCTCATATACCTATAATATATATATGACTTGAAAATGGATTGGCATCACACATTTCGAGATGAGAGTAAATGTGATATTTTTATTTTTATTACTTTTTTTCTTCATGTCGTTCGTTATTGCATAAATTAGCACTAATAATATAAAATAGAAAACAAAAATATTATTTTCACATTAGGGACAAGAGCATTACTGTAATCAGTTTAAATTAAATTTCTCCGTTATATGTATGAATAACGAACTGGAGCCTATATAATAGCAATCGTACGAAAATACCCAGGAGAATAATTGTAATTAATTCAGTTGACAGTTTACTAGGTCGGCACTTGGCATTTTGACAAGTTATATATAGTGGAGAGAAACCAAAAGTAAACAAGCCGCCTCGTCTGCCTTATCAAATATTATATTCCGCAGGTCTTAGACTGGATGATACTGCTTTTAATTGTTATATATGATTGTACAGATTGCTCTCTCATGATGCAGTCTTTGTTCAGTCTTCAATTTGTATAAGTACTAAGTAGACAGTACCAAAAAGTCTATCTCGACCTCGAGCAATACACAAAATTAATACAAAATATAGGTAGAGGTATGTTTTAGACAAAAATACAATTTGTCAGAAAGTCTCAACAAAATTAATCATTGTTTTTGTTTTAATATTTTCCAACTTTCCTATAATTAATACAGAATAGCTACGGTATAAACTTAACAAACAATGTTGAGTTAGCTATAGACCTATAGTTTCCATTTTCCATTTGGAGAAACACCTCTGTGTAAAATAATAATAAATTATTATGTACCTATTGAGAAAATCAACGAAGTTAAAACAAGTCTGGATTCCGATGATTTGTAAAAATGCCTTATTTGTAAAGAGAAATAAAGCGGCTTTAGTGATTTAAATGACTTCATCCTCGATGGAATTTATTGTGGGTTCAGTATGTGCTTATGAATTATTGTACAGGGTGTTTCTTTGAAAAAGATCACGTTCACAAATAAAATGCAATAACATTAGCTTCATTTTATTATCAACATGACCTGATCTGGATCTAATTTTAACACGCAAATACAAAAACAACATGTAATCCTGATTTTTATATGGGTCTATTTTAATAATCAAAAAAAATAGTACTTTTTATTATTATTATGGTAAAATAGTGTTAACTTTAGTGCAAAGAAAAAAACCAAAAAAACATATGAAAAATATACAAACACAATGAAAATGAGATGGTTATATACCACTGATTGTCACTGTGATCCTTTTTGTTTTATCATGAGGATCTGATACAGATCAAATGCCGCTATATTTTGCCCTTGTAAATTGATTTGATATTGGAGATTTTGAACATGTTTTTTCATGAAATAAATAAAAGATTTTATTTTAAATAACTTAAAAACACATATTTTATTTATTTATTTACTTAAATGCATTTCGGAAGCTATGCTTCTATCGTCAGTGAGTTTTATATAAAACTAAGCATAGCTTTCGAAATGCATTTGAGTAAATAAATAAATAAAATGAGTGTTTTTAAATTATCTAAAATAATATCCTTTATTTATTCCTTGTAAATTGTTGATTCAAATCAAAGAATTGTACCTACGTTTTTCTTGGAAATTTTATAATTATGGGACTCAAGCCCTTTTCAAAATATCGGAATTAATAAATTAAAAATTTTAATTTGGAACTCGAATTTTACTCAGTCAAAAGACGAAACCAAGACGAGATCATGTTTTTTTCCAAGATTCTCGAGTACTTTTTGATATCGGAAAAAAATTTTAAATTATTAAATTGATTTTTTAATATACCTAAGCATTTAGAAGAAATAGCCAATTGAACAATTCTGAGATCGAATTCAAGTCAACAAAAAACAGTAACGTGGCGTAGGGAGTTCAAGGGGGGTACAGACCCCGACTAACACTTAACTTGGTGCGGCAAATTTCGGAAAATAATTTTGAATTAAAACATCTTTCCAATTCAATGTAAAAATTGAGTAAAATTTTCAGCATCTACGGAAATTGACGAGAAAATTTGACTTTCTTACCTCGCACCAGCCAAAGTACCTGCTGAATGTTAACAATTAATACAATTTAGATCTTGCATTTCATGATTATGACATTGAAAAAAGAGGTTAGGAGACTTTTGAGTTAATACCTAATTCAAGCCCATTTTGAAAGTGCATTTTAAGCTGGAAGTAAGCATGTCCAATATCTATGGTCACAAGGATAAACCGCTTACGCCAATTTTTGCCATTTTTCAGAAGAGACGTTAGAAGTAAACTCGACTTTGCGTTGCGAACACAGATGTTGCAATAATGTTCCGTTATAGATTCCCTTCAATTTTATTGTAAACATTGGCCGTGGTTTTTGGGATTTTATACATAGTAAAGTAGAAACTCCTAAAAAAACCCGTCCGCATTAGCCTATCCATTCACAGTAGGAATCTACTTCTGCTTTTATTGGCAGTAATTCTACTGTGGATGTTGTATTTATAACTTGTGTAAAATCCTACTGCACAGTAAATGAAAAGCCTTTCAAATTCAAAATATGCCACTAAATCGGAAAAGTATAATGTGGGCCCTGCATCAAAAAAAAAATAACTTTAACTATTTCCCTGTAGAGAATATAGAAGAGCGAATGTTAAGTGATTGCGAATTTATTCTCATGAAATTTAACGGGTATCGTACAATTGAAGCAGGGATTATATATATATATTAAAATGCTGCTTGGATTTAGGCTTGAACCCACACCTCCAAGTTAACAGGCAAGCATTTACTGCACCTTAATTATCAGATAACCAACCATGAAGCTATCCAAATGAAGTGGAAATTTGAGAATAATCTTTTCGAAAGCTCAATGAAGCTTTAAAAAAAAACACCCTATCTATATTTATTTATTTATTTATTTAGATATCTGTTGCAACTATTGTAGCATTGAAACAAAATTTTATCTGTTTAGTAAAGTTACTATACTTTGGGTGATAGATATAAAGAGATTCCCTAAACCTTTTTTTTATAACGGAATGCTGCAACATGTGATGATACAAATATGAGTGAGTGTTTTCCCTTCAAGCAGTCTTCTATTCAACTTAACCCATAGGACAATAGAACATGGAATAATGTGTGCCTACACTTGTACAAACACAGACATGGAGGAGTACTTTATAGAGTATGTATAATGAACATACATATAATATATAGTCTTTGCTAGTGATGACTGGTGGAGCTAGAAATATGTAGTTGATTAGATTCGTGCATTTTATTCTATAACGATTCTTGGAATTAATAGCTTAGTCCAGGGGCTAGTGCAATTTCATTTTGCTAACCTCTTCCTTCTTCTTTCATAGAATAGAATTCTATATAGGTACCTAGCATTGTTTGAATGGAAAATCATTTTATGATGATGACGATTTGGATTACTTTGTATTTATGGAAAGTACATAACTATATTCCTAAGTGATTTTATATTAGTCCCTCTTGAAGTGTAAATTTACTTGTGTATCAAAGTTAGCTGGATTTATGAATATACCTATATTGTTTCGTTAGGACGCACGATTCGGTTTTTTTTTATATTTGCATATTTATTTGTAGGCTCTGTTTTTTGTATTCAGTTTATTTATTTTGCCAATTCAAGGGACGTAGAAACTTATAAAATGTTTTAGCATTACGGCAACATAAAATAAAATTCTTTTAGGTATGAAAATATCGATCAGGATATATAAAGCTTATACTAAGGAACTACTTTTCATTTAAAGTTCATGCTCCTTGTGAAATGTGTGTACATATGTATATCTAAGAATTTTCATGAATAATTGAGAAAGAGATCAAAACCTGCTAAAATTGATAGCAGACAATGTGCAGTAAATCATAGGAAATATTTTGGTATTCACATCGACTTCACTTATAGTTCTTAATTCATCTATATGGTCATTACAAATTTAAGTTTTTCAGTTGGTGATAGGTGGTTTTAAGTTTTGTTTTCATTAGAAATCGGACTCTTATGTATATCATTTCTGAAAAACTTGTACATCGGTTTTCAACAGCGGTATATTAATTTAGAAAAATACTCCAATCGTATTGCAATGTGAACGATTTCTTTAGTATTTTATTTTATTTGTTTGTAACCTCACATTAAATTATAAATAGCTAATTAAAATAAAACTGAAAACGTGATCGCACGAACTTGCTCTTGTTTAAAAAAAAAGAAGCTAATTAAAACAAAACTCAAAACTTGGTCGCTCGAACTTGCTCTTGTATTCTAAAGCTGTTATGTGACTATAACTATTAAAGATATAAAATAAAATCACTGGAGACTCATTATAGCATGATTTTATATGAAAACTATGACAGGACATTGCAACAATAAAGTTATATAGATATTGATATTTAGTTTGATGAAATCCTCTACAAATTTCTGAGCAAGTCTAACCGCTAATCCATATTTAAATTTTAATCCAGATGTAAGTTAATTTAAATCCAATTCCAAACTATTCAGTCGTTAAATCCACTATTTAAATTTTAAATCCAAGGTTGATATATCTAATTGCATTTATCGACGTTAAATCCTCTCTTTAATTTTTAAATCCAAGGTTGATAAATCCAATTGGATTAAAAACATGAAATTATTCTTTGATTTTATTCAATTGATTATATTCAATCGCTCCACTAAAACAGAAGTAGTTTTCTAAATTTCTTCACTTCGTTATTCTTTGATTTTATGTTTATATAGTAAAAATTGTTTGCGAAGTTTTGAAATGCAATAATATTATTAATAAAATTGTTCCTGCATGCGAAGAAGTGAAAAAGTCATTTACAAGATATACGGCAGTAAAGGAACACAATTTTCTTTACACTCGTCCTATAAAGCCAAATGCATATACAGGCAAAAGGCGTGCAAATATTTCCATCGAAGGTGTCAATTTATTATTCCACAACCAAAATAAAAGACTATACAAATTTGAACCGTCACTGAATAGAGGAATGCACACAAGATTAATAAGAATCGTGACCAATCGTGGGCGGTTATAAATAAACCAAACAGTGCGCGAGTAACAAAGAAGCCGAAGATGAAAAGATCTCAAACTTTATGGATGCTAGAATCTAACACACTGGCGACAAGCGTTGCGCTTAGCCTGAATTTTACAACTTCTTCGTTATATTATTGCTCTGTGTAGTTTGTATTTCAAAATCTATTCCAAAGATCATAGAATAAACATTTTTTGGTTTTTTTTTTACATTGATAGAACCTTTAAGTGCAGAAGCAACAACAACAAAAAAATAAAACATTACTTTGCGTTACGATCTTTTAAGTTTAATTACTTTTTTAGATTATACATAGAAGATATACTCACATCACTAATGCTAACCCAGGGCTTTGCAGATTGAGAGTGTTCCCTTCTATTCCTTCGATCCTGAATATCGATTTTATTCCACTTTTCACTGTCGAGCGCTGGCTCTTCGTTCTGTTTGTCTTCGTCACCACTTTCGTATTGATAATCATCATCATCATCATCCTCGTTATAGTCTTCAACAGAGAATAGATGCATTGCTGCATTGTTTTTGTCTGAGTACTTTTGTATATGTTCCACCATTTGCGGTTCATCCCGATCGTCAAATCGATTGTCATCACCATAGGCCCTATCGCTGGAACTTGCTGGCAGAATGTGACTCCCATAATTGTGCCTCGATTTCGGACCGGTCGTGGTCCTTGTTCTCGGCATTGTATACAGACTATCGCGATCGAATAGGCGACTGTGCAAGGTGTTCGTTACGTTAAGCTTAAGTGGTCTCACGGTGGTTGTCGGCCCCAGTAAAACCTCAGCCTGATGCTGTTGACCTTGCGATTGCAATACGCGATTCTCCCATGACTCATGGTGACGGTTATGATGTCGCAAATGATGTCCCGATTTAGAGGGCGGTGGTGTCGAGGTCACCACACTGCTCCTATGATGGTGTCGTAGATAAATCTGATGGGTCGCCAGCGAGTTGTTTTTTGTGGAGGCGCTGATACTCGAGGTTTTAAGTATTTTCTTTTTGGATTCCTTCACTGCATGTTCAATCCGATGATTATAGTGTTCCTGATGTCGTAACGAATGGGGAAACTCATTTTCCATTGAAGAAGATGACGACAGATCCTCTTGGCTCTGGCCGCCACTTACATCAAGATATCCCATTGTGACCGGCAACAAACCGAAGTTTACGAGCACTAAAGAAACGAACAGGAATATAGCCTTAGGCCCCGGCATGTCGATGGTGGTCTTTCTTATTTTTTTTTTGCTGTCAAATGGATACAAAATTACGATTTTATGTCCTCTTGCTTTCAGATTTCGTTTTTTAAATTCCCTGAGGGATAACTGAAGTACACATTGGTTCGTTCGAATGCGGATGCACTTTTAATCCAGTTTTTTTGTTTTATATTATTTTCTTACTATTTCGTTATCATTATTTCGAATTTCGTATTTTTATAACATTACGTACATACATATACCGATAATTCACATATATATTTAAATTTATTTTTTGTAATTTGCATACACACGCCCACGCACAGAATCGACGGGTTTGCTAGTTTCTGGATGCAAATTCATTACACAAAAGAAAATCAAACTCATAAAAAAACGGACACACTATGTCCAACAATAGGACACAAAGGACGCAAGAAGTTTTATAGATACAGATATATATTTTATAAAATCAAGAATTCGTTTGTGCTACACATTTCACAAATACAAAATACACAACAACAAATTCCTTAACATGCTAAATTACAAATAAAATATCAATCCAACGACGACAAATTCACTCGAACATCAACCGTGCAACTCGACGTTGAGATAACAACTGATTGGATCTGATGCATTTGCTCTAGCAACATAAAAAAATGATGCTAAGCAAAACAAATAAGTAGCTGCCAGCATTTTTTGTTGTATGTGTGCTTGTGGTCGTGCTCGTGCTCGTGCCCCCAGTGCAATGTAGCGGTATAATGCAATCCACACACAAGAAAAAGGTTCATTGCGCAGCACTGCCACTGCCACTGGGGAAATTGTTGATTGTAAACAAAAACACCAGTGGTATTGTACCTATACATTGTATAGTACATGTGCGATTGTTGTAGGCCCTTCTGCTTCTGCGCCGGCTCTGCAGCATGTTGCAATTGAAAAAAATAACTTAGCATTCTCACCAAAAATACTTAACAATGATGACGCACAGTAAACTCTCTACGATGCACGACAGTACAAAAATCGTACATTTGTTCATTAAAAAATAAATAACAACTTTAACTATAACGAAAAATAACTAAAGTATTATTATTTAATCATGAAATTAAGTGAAACTGTATTACTGTTTGAATTGGTGTTTTAAATAATATCCCACGTTGGGCGCCATTTATCGAATCTTCTATTGACGCGTGTCTGAATGTAGCCCCAACGATTTCATTCAACAAGATGAGTTGTTTCTTGATTACTTTCAGATTCCAATTCCGTAATGGTTTGTTGAGAGAAAATTAAATAATGCAGTGTACCTACCTTCAAAAATATATTTTTGAACTTTTAACATTCGAATATTTCGCAAACCTGGTTTCATTGATTTATTCTGTGATAGAGTCACATTTAAAATAGCAATTCTTCTGATGCAATTACAGGTTTGATCCAAAATCGAAAAATCAAAAAAATTAATAATTACTGCACACTTATTTTTTTTGCAGAAACCGGAAACTGAAAGTTTGATCTGTTTTTCAAACAGTCTAAAAGCAAACCTGTGAAAAAAATGCTCGATGTGTTGGCTTGAAATAAGTAACCATAAAATTTCATACCCTGTGCGATATTTGAGAAATCAGCAAGTCATTTTAGAAAAAGAATTGAAAAAAAAAAACAGTTTCTTATCCAGTTCTAAATCTATTAGCACTTATGTGATTAAATTCTTAAAACAAAAATTAAATAAAGCCTAAAATAAAAATAAAATAAGAGCGTATAATAATATAAGATAATTGAAATAATCCAACTATACATATAATAATGGTATGTTTGCACCTTAGACGTTTGGATTCGGCAGAAAATTGTAGGTCCCTTTCATTTATGCCCATAACTCGCACACTGCAGACGACAGAAATGGTTAAGAGTTGTAATGTAAGTCACTCACTATGTTCCTGGTTCTCCACGAGCTGTTGCGCCATCATAATAATTTATTTATATTGAACAACAATCAATATTTTTTCCCACATGTTGTTCAATAGATATTTTTATCAAATCTATTAAAACTGTCAGTTATTTTTAATGTCGATATAACACTTCACTCTACATTTCAACAACCAACGAAGTTTTCATTTACCCATCATATTCTTTCGGTATATGTATATTCTGTTCTCTGTCACTTGAACCAGATTTCTGTTTTTGTTCTATATATTCGCAACTTGTGTAAAAATTTATTTAATTTGATGTAGGTAAACAAATAACGTAGGTATATATCTATGTAAATTTCCGAAAAATTAAAAATATTCTAGAGTTAATGGAATATGCGTTTGGTCAAACCTAAAACTTTTGAAGTACTTTTTTCATCAGAATATTGATATGAAGTATATTATATAGCTCAGCACTATTTTTGCAGTCCACAACTAAATTCAAAATATTGCATATATTCTGGCATATTCAAGTAGGTACTATACGTATAATTCATCGATGGCTATTAGTACAGAAATAGAACAGAATAGAATAGCTCACATACAGCAGCTGACATTAAAAATATTTTGCTTTTGTTGAGTGGTGTAATAGTTGAGCTATTTGATATTGACTAAATAAAATTTTTTTTTAATTTGTCGATGGTGAAACATTGTTGATTTTTTTTTTTATTTTGATGCATATTTTATTTCTTAACGATTTTCACACGCAGTTTTCATAGCAAAAGGTACTAACATAAATGTTTGTTCAATCATATTACTTTTACTGAAATTCGAGTATATATACTAAATCTATACTTAGGTAGGAATCTAACGAAATCTTGTTTTTTTAATGGTTTGTTATGAAATAATTTTAGTGAATTAATATTATGTGTAGACTATAAATTTATTTACTCTCAGTCCACACTAAAATTTCTATTACATAAAAAATAAAACAAAAAAGCAGTACAGCTGGGAAATATTGAATTAAGTCAGTTCATTCCCAGAAATAATAAAATCTATTTTATATTTATTTATAACTATCACATATTTTATTTTGACATAAATAAATTAATAGGTAAAAAAACGGCTTTTTAAAAAGTAGATAAATTCAAAGTGCATATGTATATTTGAAAAGGAAAATGTACACAAATCATTTCATAACTAATTTAAGAATTTAATTTCTCAAAAAAATCGTATTCGTTTTAGAAAGGTTTCAGAAATATTTTTAACATTAATATAAAGCAAATAATTTTTGTTGCTACCTTCGATACAACTTTTTGTTTTATTTCCTATTTATTTATTCGCCTTATTTACGTGATTAATGATTTTCATTCTACGTTGGGCGCCATTTTTATATTTTATTTCTTTATCGAAGACTAATTACAAATGTTGTCATTATAATTATTAAAATCTAAAAAGCTTATATATGTATTTGATTATGCTTGAGCGTTATAATAAATTTTCTGATGGTTTAAAAGTCAAAATACTACACCAAAAGTCAATACACTCGTCTCATCACAATTTGAAAAATTTCAAAATATATATTATAAATCTAAACAATTTTAAAGCCCACACCCATCCAACGAATAAGTGGGTAATTAATTGTTTTCACATCTTGAAATGATTTTTAATAATGATCTCACATCCACTTGAAAGGAGTGAAAATCAATTGCTCTATTACAAATTTCGATCTTTGCTTCGATGCGGCACTTTGCTTTTAAAACATTTATCGTCTTCTCTCTCAAAGACTGACCGGCAGCACCGCATGCATAGCACCAATATCAAACGAAGTGCACTAGTTCAGCTTATATACGTTTTTTTTTTTTTTTTATTTATAAAATGCATATTCGAGTAAATACACCACCGACAAATTAGAACGCGTCTATTATTATGATGATGGGTGGTCTTGAAGATCTAAACGCGTCACTCTCCTGTTATTAATCAAGTTGAAAGCTATACGATGTGAGTGGGATTCGACAAGGATGCACCAGGGTACGTTTTTTTAGGTATAATTAGAAACACTCGCTACCTGTTGTACGGATATTGCCGACGGAGCCGTAACGTTTTGATGTAACCCTTCTTCTTTTTTTATTTTTTTCACATCGAAATATATGTTTCTTCTTTTTTAGCATATGAGCTATAAAAAAAAATTGTAAGACGTGTTTTATTGCTGAAACCAATGTATATTCTCCATTACTATACGACCTCTCGTTCTTTAATAATAATCGGTATACACGTGAAATACCCATCTTACATCAACAACATTCAAAACAGATGGTGACCATCTTATCATTTTTTATATGATATCAAAAAATGGGCTTTCATATTAATTATTATATATACATATTTAGATAAATGCTGTCCAGAAAATTCGATTTTAGATTAACACCTCGGATTTCTCTGATTTTTTCAAAATTTGGGAATTGCATAAAACATAATACCTAAATTATTATTATTATTTATTGTATTATTCATACTAGAATGTCAATTTATTAGACTTGACCACTCTTTATTTCATCAATTTCATTGAATTTCTGAACAAAAACAACAACTTAAAGGTGCTACCACCAATTGTATACGAATTAATTTATAATTCGTTTTAATTAATTATTTGGCTGGAGATATAGCTATTTCAAGGGGTGCCAAGCCCTATCATCAGTCTCCATATTAGTGGTGATGAGCTTTAATCCAATTTTATTTTGAAAAATCTTTCTACATGCACACCATAGGATTCGAACCTACGCATATCAGATTAGCTCAGTCTTAGAAGTCGTATGCACTACGCATTCCACTGCTTAAGACCACTGACGTCACAGGTCGAGATGTGTTGTTTGTTTGTTTATCAAATGCATTTGGAGCATCAGCATTTTTCTAAGCGCCTTCAAGTATTCTGTCTTGTTCCGCCTCCATTTTTCTCCATACCTTATTTCGATAGACTACAATTCGTAGTACGTATATCAAAGGGGGAGAGGTTGGAAGATCAGTAATACCTAAATGTTTTTACTAAAGAATTTATAAGTAATAAAAAAACTTTTTCTGTGTATAAGTACAAAATATGAGTGTTGAAATACACGCTCGAGTTGCCTCAAGGTAAGTTAGTCAAAGCTTGTCAAGTGGAGTTAAGGTCAACTATTGCAAAAGATAACCAATTTCACACAGAAAAATAATAAATAACCGAGAGTGTTTTTGGTGGGTTAAAAAAATGTGTTAAATATTGCCAATTACAAGTCAAGGGTAAAAATTACATATAATATAATTATAACGTAGTCGACTCGATTAAAATAAATTGTTTAAAATAAAAACTTAAAAATGTTATATTAATGGAGAAACTTTGTCAGGATTCGCAATATTGAAGATCGTTTAAACGAGTAGCTTGCTTATATCAAATAATTAAATTTAGTTTATTTTACACATCTCTGAGTAGATTGGTTACTATTAGAGATTTAATGGGGCATATTCATAGTCACTGTTTAAGTTGTTTCTAAAAAAATACTGGGTTTATCCTGTCTAATTTACATTGGATAAACTCCAGGCTAAGATAAACTGGGGTCTAAAAACGACTATGAATATGCGCCAATATGTTTCATTAACTAACTAAACTGGTTATTGAAACTGAACAAACTAACCTAACTAATAGTATTTAATAAAATTTAGTATATCTAACCGAACCAGTGCGTAGATGTAAATAATTTTGTTTAATCGAGTTGACATCGTATAGATTAACCTAGCCAATTTGCAGGTTTTATATTAACAATGTTTGTTATTTAACTTAACCGAGTTTTACGTTGTTTTCAACCGGCGAACCGGAAAGACTGCCTATAGTTTGGGAATCTTCATATGCAGTATCTTTAGCGCAAACACTTGGTTTTTGTATATAACTAAGCAGTTGCCCAAAACGAAAACTGTTGATATAAGACTTTTCACCTTCTGTTGCCAAAATTACATCGTATCTCCTTCCAACAAAGAAGCTCATAGTTCATTTAAGTATGTATATTTTTAAAGGCTTTCAAACTGAAGCAAGTGGAGGGCCAACTATATACCATATAAATAATATTTTAAGACGAGTAGTCCCGAAAACCTACCTCACGTTAAGATCAGGTATTGAATAAAGCAGCTTTTAAATCCTTTTCAGCTTAAAAACTTTATAGCATAGATATTTGCGTACGAAAAAAAGTAATGTACATATTATATCTAATTAAAATCATTAAAAAAAATCAGGCATAAATATGATACCGAATGTGGTCACTCTATGCGTATAATTGTTTTATTAGAACTTCTCCACTTACCATTAAATTATACCAACCTCACAAATCACAGCCATATTTTCCACGAGGCACTGCAGCGCACAACCCACTGCCATCGTAAGTCTTTTGAAAAATAAGCCGAACATTCATTTAGACGAACTAAATCTTCGATCTGTTATAAAATTCGAAAGTAAAATTCATCCACCAAGTAACTGAGAATACGTTTGTGTCCTGTCCTGTTAAAACAAATAGGAAACCTCACCAAAGAAAAAGACCGCACACGGTAGTATTTTTGGCCAAGTGCCAATCGTGGTTGTACACTTTGAGATGAGTATAGAAAATCTGACCAAGCAACTTAGCTAACAATGGAACGGTCCACCGTCAGCATCAAATGGTCTCGTAGGACGTTGGCATATATACCTACCACTGCATGGCGTTTGTTATCAAAACAGAGAGAACGAAATAACGACCAAAAGATGCTGCAATATAAATGGCAGGCAATTAATCTCAGTCCAAATGGCTGGTTTGGTTGTAGACAATTTCAGCGAAACGCCATCCGACTCTCGTAACCCAGTAAAATTGCGAAACTTGTTTGCCATCCTCCGCAACGAATATGTATTCTAAGTTCTGAGAGCATTTTCAAAATTTTTATTTTCTCAAATCTAAAATCTATTTTGGAACACCATTTCTTCACGCCCCTCTATCCTCTACATCTTGTTATGTGCGGTGCGTGTCACTTCTCTCGAATTCATTTCCAAATTTCCATTACGAAAGATAAAAGCAGCCCTCTCTTTAGTGTGCAACAATACGGCAGTCAGCAGTATAGGCGACCAAAAATTCCTGAAAATAGATCAGGTGGATAAAGGTCAAGGGCTGTTATGCTGGATGCCTTGTATTCGAGTGGACCTTTTGCTCCAGCAAGCGATTGCCCTTATTGACTCCTTTGTGGGAAATGCTTCTGTGCCACACATGAGTTATTTTCAATGCTCGGTGGTTTTAAGTCCCTCGAGGCAAGTGTCTGTCCCAAATCATAAATATGAAGAGTAATTAATGGATTAGTATGTATTATGCGGATATCTATAGAGCTATTGAGCTACAGAGTGTGTGGCTTCTACTTCTAAAAATCTAAACACAGGCATCATGCCGTCATCCCAGCGATGGTCTCGATGCGGCTGCTGTGTGGGATTTCAGCAAAGTGCATCGACTCTGATGGCAAAACACTTCGTCATCAGCATCTGTTGTACGAGTATAGGTATATATTAGTTGTCGTAGGTCCAATGTGTATATTTTGGGAACGTTGCGCGTAGGCGGATTTCTTGGGCACGGCGGCAGCGATAGTGTGAATCTGCTGTCATTCTCTTTCATTCACGAAGAAACTTTTGAGTACGACGACGACGTTGGGACATGCCCACGGATTCCCGATAATTCAGTATAATTTTAAGATTTGTTTGAAAATACATATTTATTTTAGATACCTTCAACGAGTCTTGAAGAATCACACTTAGATTTCATTCCCCCGTTCCGCCACTATTCCTCACAATCCGACTGTCGATGCAAAAGCGTATTGGAATAGTTTGTCTATTTTTCATCATTTATGTAGTGTTTCCTTGGACTATTTTTGATGTCACATTCGCTGCTGGTAGCATGGTAGCAAGTCTGTAGGTTTGGATGATGATTTTGTAGATTTTGTTTGGTTTTCTCGTGCCTGGCTGACATAAAAATATCAAAACTTGCATTCATACTATAGTCATATAGTGGCACTTTTTATTGAGTGAACATGATAATTTGCGGATTATTTATAAATTTCGATAATGATGCTGAACAACATGTTTATAAGTTAGCATATAGCTATGCAACAAAGCTGAAATAATGTTGGTGACCTAGTTTTGGGTCAGTCATCAGTCAGCACTCATGCTAATTATTGTGTTGTTGTGTTGGGTATGGAAACTTGCAAGCTGCTCTTGGTAGGTATGTAGGTATACACATTCATAAGAGAAGCAATTAATTACAGAATAACACTTAGTGAAAAGAGGTTGTTGCTCTAAGTGGAAGACTTTGTATTAAATAAGACAAAGTAATCATATTGATGAATCATTTTTTATGCATTATACAGACACACGAAATAGGTATCATTGCTTATATTTGAAAATTATGACAATTTACTTTTGGATATAAATCATATGGAAATAAATGAAATTTAATTAATTTTTGCCTATTTATGCTTTTTATTATAAATAACAAAGATAATAGGTTAAGTATATAAGGAGGCAATATCGAAACAAATATTGGTGTATTCCATCCGGTGGTATATTTCTCTCCATTTTGCCCCATTTATTCATTAATCCGATTTACATAATTTCAATTCATATACAGAGATAGGTATTGATTTGATATAAAAATGTTCATGTTAAAATGTAAATAATCTTTATCATATGTATGTAAGTTTGACTCCCAGCTGATGTGTATAGTTATACTTTCCCAAAAGGTAGGGGTCGAAAATGTTTCCATAAATCTGTCTTCTTCATGTTTTGACCTTTAAAAATAGAGTTAGAAATAAACAGATTCCAAAAATAAAAGAGTGGAATGTGGGGATCTTTGGAGGGGATACGGATTTTTTGTTTTATGCTTTACGCTTTAATGAACGATATAAAATGCAAAGTCCAGTTTGTTACAAAATTTTCTGATTTACATACTAAGACACCTAAAAAATAGGATTAGCAGATATTTCTTGCACATCAATGAGACAACAAATTTGTTCACTTAATATAGATCCCGGATTGTAAATTTTTCTCGTTTACCAAAAGAATTAATCATTCAACTCATCGTTTTCAACGAATACATGCATACACAGATTATACTATTGACACAAAAAAGTTGTCCTATTGATAAAGTTGTCGGTATATTACAAAAAATTATTAAATTATTAAAATTATTGTTGCATGTGAAATATTCGGTTCGTCTTGTGAAAATGCTGTTCACGATTCGATAAACCATTAACGAGAAAAATCGAATCGGATAGGCGTCATGTGAACTTAAACTAAGTGGTATCTTAGGTCAGTATTTTTTATCCTCCATATACAAAAAGTAGCGGACAAAACGCTTTATACTTTTTGTATACTTTTGCTTTATACTTTGTGAAGAAGAAAATCTATGAAGTGGTGAAGAATCATATATCAGTTTACCAGCATGGCTTTGTCCAACGGCGATCGACTGCGACTAACTTGACTCTTTTTGTAAATTTTTGCTTGAAAAACATGGAAAATAAATGCCAAACCGATGTAGTTTTCACAGATTTTTCAAAGGCGTTCGATAGGGTTAGCCATCGAATTTTATTGAAAAAACTTTCATTCTTAGGGTTTCACTCAACACTCCTTAAGTGGATGAGTAATTACTTATGCAATCGCTCACAGTTTGTTAAAATTGGATCTAAATTATCTATCAAAATTAGAAACTTCTCTGGTGTGCCTCAGGGCAGTCACCTGGGACCCTTGTTGTTTCTACTATTCATTAATGATTTACCCACTGTAATTAATTTTTCAAAATGTCTGATGTTTGCGGATGACGTAAAAATTTTTAAATCAATTAAGTCAATTGCTGATAGTCTAGACTTACAAAAAGATATTGATGCATTGAATGAATGGTGTTGTTTGAATGCCTTAAGCTTGAACATAAGTAAATGCTCATTTATGACTTTCTCAAGGTCCGCTATGCCGATATTGTTTGAGTATAAAATGGAAGATGCGGTATTGCAAAAAACTGTTAGTCAAAAAGATTTAGGAGTTATTTTTGATTCACATCTTTCTTTTAATGTACATATTGATTATGTTATATCGAGAGCTAACGCTATGTCTGGATTTGTATTTAGAAACTCCCAAGAATTTAGAGATCCTTATACATTAAAATCCCTTTTCGTAGCCTTAGTTCGTCCAATTTTGGAATATTGTTCTGTCGTATGGTCTCCTCTTTTTAAAAAAGATTTGATACGTATTGAAAAAATTCAAAAAAGATTTACAAAATATGCGCTTAGAAGACTGAACTGGTCTGATTGTATGCCATCGTATAATAGTAGGTGCTTATTAATTGGCATAAAGCCTTTATCTTGTAGAAGAACTTACTTTTCAATAGCATTTGCAAGAGATGTCATAACGGGACATATAGACTGTCCCCCTCTTCTAGCTTTGTTCGGTATATATGCGCCTTCTAGAACCTTAAGACCTAGAACTAATGGTTTTTTGCATATTTCCCGACATGCAACAAACTATGGTAAAAATGAGCCAATCACTAATGCTTCTATAAATTTTAATCAATATGCAAATGTTATCGAACTGGATCAAAATAGAAATATTTTCAAATCCATTATTATGGAAAACGTTGTATAAAGCTATATTTTCACTATTTTATTTTTTTTTTTTATAATAGTTTGTAAGAAATTATGTATTAGTCTAAGAGAGTCATCATACTTATAGACGTAAATAAATAAATAAATAAATAAATAAATACTTTGAAATTAATCAAGAGATTATCTTTGATACATTTTATATTTCAATAGTAAATTTATTGATAAAAATAATTTAATTTTTGTTTTAATTTTCAGCTTAAGGTTTTAAAATTTTACCTACACATAATATGTATATAAATTAAAATCCAACAAATATGGTTATTTTGTATCTAAAAACTTTAATTGATTAACATCTTTATTGAGAAAATTCATTTATATATAGAAAAAATTTGTCAATTGGCAGACGGCATAGGCCATGTCATATTATAATGAAAGATAAACAAAACTTTTGACTACATTTCATGCAGTAAAAATCATTAAAAATCAAATCTTATCTATATAAACAATATGTCAAGAAATGTCTGTTAAGTTTGTGGTCTGTGAATGATCTGGTAAGCCGATAATTTCAAAAATATTCGGTGTTTTTTGTAGGTATAAGGTTTATTATTAGATGGACATTTTTAGATTTTATTCAATTTTATAATAGCCAAATAGAAATTTGCGAAATAATGATATACAAAATGATTAAATTTCAAGATGAGAATTGCGAAAAATAGATGACCTCTACCTTTAATTTAATTTAAATTTAATATTCACGTTTTGGGGCACTTTTTTTAGAAAATTATTCTGCTGTTAAAATGATAAAAATTAAAATCATATCCTATAATACTTATTTGATAAATTATGGTACTTGTATAGATACATTATTTATTCATTTTTAAGAGATGTCTTTTATTTAATCCATAATCCTTTTCATCTCCCCTTTTTTTTAAATCAAAAAAATCGTGAAACTGACAGGTATAACCTGTAACGTTGTGTAAATAATATTGTTTCAGAAAATTTATTTGGTTTTAAATGTAAGAAAAATATAGGAAGAAAACAACAATGTATCCTTTGTTTGTAATTTCTTACACAAAATGGGTTCTCTTTCAAGATTCAAAATATAATCTTATTGTGAATAACAAAGTACTTCCGCTAAAAAAAATAAATAAATCCACCTTACAAGGCATGTCTGCCCCTTTTCTCAAATTTTGTCTGCCTTTTCTAATAATAATAATTCCATCCTGGTATTACATCTTACATCTCTGACCATACGACCTACCCAAATATTAACTTTTCCATATTTCCATAGAGAAAAGTCTTCTTCCTATACTAACAAACAGGGAAGGCAGCACGGTGGCATTGTGTATCGTTTGTTTGAGATTCTTTGTTAAAGATACTTACCTACCGAAGTGAAGTTGAAGTTGAGGTTCTATATTTTGCTGCACTGTGTGATGACCTCATAAATTTTCTGATTATGTGAATGGTTTTGATTATGATCTTCGTCATTCTTAATGTAATAATATTATATGGAACCTTGACTGCAACTTTACGTAACAAATTTTATTAATTACATTCAAGCCCATCATCTGGGATATTTGTATGAGTGGGAGGCTATTATGTGTGCCTACATCGTTACCTGGTGATGCTGGGGAGACATAGAAGGCATTTAACATTTTTGTTTTAAAAATTACATTTGTTGACATTTGAGATTTTATTTAATGGTTCCAATGAAAAAGGCGTATTTACAAAAATAAAGGCGTATTTACAAAAATAAAGGCGTATTTACAAATAATTAAAGGTATAGTTGGTGCTTTTTTGAACAGAAGAGACATATTCTAAATTATTTAAGCATACAAAATGTAAGATATTGGCTTATAAAAATAATGACACATATTAAAAAGATAGTGTAAAAAAATTCAGGGCTTGCATT
This sequence comes from Epistrophe grossulariae, assembly GCA_929447395.1. Taxonomy (NCBI): domain Eukaryota; kingdom Metazoa; phylum Arthropoda; class Insecta; order Diptera; family Syrphidae; genus Epistrophe; species Epistrophe grossulariae. The sequence continues at coordinate 511,648 of OV839566.1, forward strand.
GGAATGAATAAAGTTATTATACATATTTGGAATAAATTATATGACAACTGATGTAGTGTACTCTATACTCTATATATGTATATGTATATATACTCTATTAATGTATGTAGGTACCTACAAGATTAAATTTTATATGAGACACAAAAAGTTGAAGGATTACTACTTCAAAATTGTATATATGTATGTCCCAAATAAACTGTATTAAAGTTCATGACTTGTACGATGCAACCGAATATACCTATCAATAACTTTTGTTTTTTTTTTCGTATTTTAATGATCTAATAAAAAGAGATGTCTTTTAATCGAAACAAATTCTATATGTTTTTGTCTTCCATTTGATGACAATATGATTCTACCGTTTAAAAATCCCAGATCATTCTCTGGATTTTTTTTTGTTGGTCTAAGGATTTTTTTCCATTCAACTTAATTGATCTCAAGTGAAAAGGGCGCCTTTTGGTTATCGACATAATCATTGAAGTGTTTTTTTTTAAACTGCTTAAATGTTTAATGCAACTCATAACAAAATCCGTACTGTCCTGATATGACTTATGCTTAAGATTAAAAAAAAAATCACTTTCTAATGTGAAATAAAATTAAATTTGGTAAAAAAACTGTTTGTTGCTGAGTTGTCATTAAAATTTTAAACCACAAATGAAATAGATTTAATACTATGTTAAATTTATGGTTAAATTAAAGCCTACAAAAAATTATACTAAAAAAGTATAACAATACAAAACTTTCTATTTTAGCCATTCTATGAAATGTAAAAACTTTGATTAAAAATAAATGCAATGTTAAGGTACTGGGTATAGTGTAGCAATACATACACCAAGTTACTTAAAGGCGTAATACTTTCCTTCATTCCAGGCACGTAAGGGTGTCACATCCTTTTAATCGATTTGATTGATTGATGATTTGGATTCCAGACAAGAGTCACAAAGCATTATACCTATATAGTAACAGTTGCCCATCATTGCATACCTTTGATTGTGGGGAAATTCAGTTAATCAATATGAACATGAACAATGAACATATAACAATAGGTGCTACCTTGCGTTACTTTTGTAAACGCCCCAATGAAAGTCTTGCAAATTATAGGATATGCCAACTTATGAAAATAATCAATTTTGAAACACGACCCATTGGTGTAGTTGCAAGACAATTGAACAATGCATTTTATTTTAACTTGGAAATTTAAATAAACTTATTTAAAAACTATATAAAAGTATTTTGTATCGCTTTTAAGAAGTGTTTTCCGGAAGTATCGCTCGGAGTGCAATATTTACATATATAAAGAAGTTTTAAAACTATAAACTACAATCTAAGGGATCATGTGATACAAATCATCATTATCATGATCATCATACAAATCATCAAATCGTTATTTTCTTGCATTAAAAATTATGTTACATATTTGACTTTTAAGAATTTAATTTGAACAAAAAAAATCCATTGAATAACATGAAATTCTAAAATTTCATAAAACTCCTGAAACACAGTTTACCCAAAAAATTTAAATTTTCTACGCTATAAATTAGAAATTAACTTGAAAAGTTGGATCTTTTTATTATTATTAAAAAAAATCCGAGCGTTTTTAGATCCATAAACCAATAAATCAAATGTCAAATAAATCTTAATGAGATTGTGGACCAAATAAAAAAATAATAGAAAAATTGAAAACTTTTCTTTAAAAAAGCTATAGAATGATTAGATTAGAAAATTATTACAGATTTTGTAATCTTAAATACTTCTTAGCAAATAACTTTGGTTTTCTTAGGGTGCAGTAAAATAGTTTTTCACTTTCATAAGGCGAATCAAAATGCTGGAGATTTAAATTAAAAGAAAACGTCATAAAATCTGCAGCAACTTGTATGAAAAAAGACATGTAGGTACTAGAAAGGGAACATTTTTTTTTAATAGAGCTTTGATTTTTAATTTGAGAACACCATTTCTAGTGACAGTATAAATTTGACATATTTAACACCGTTTCTAGTGACAGTAAGGGTATTCATGCAACGTCTTAAACTTTACGATGTCGTAAAATCGTAAAGTTTCCGACACACGTTTCATGAACGCACCAAAAAATATTTTGCGTAAATGTGGTAAACGATATGGTAAACAAATCAGCTGTTCGTTAAACGTCAAACAGCTTAAAATATTTAATTTAATTTTAACATTCGTAAAATTTGTCATGCGTAATTTAAAAATGCCCAAAATAAGCCAAAAAAGTAAATTTATATAATTATATGAACAAATTGCTTTCAATGATCTATATTCTTGATTATTTGGCGAAAATTATGGAAAGTATGTTTATTGTTGTGATCAACACATAAGTGCATGTATGAATGCATTTGTGTTTGTGTTACTCACACTATTTTGAAAAAAACCTCATTTTTCCTCGATATGCCCGTTTACCATGTTTACGATGTTTATACTATCTTCGTTTAACACACAAATTTGTGTCTTAAAGTTTAATTTAAGATTTGTTTGAAAAGATTTCCCATACAAATTTTGACAGTTCGTTTACGACGTCGTAAACTTTAAGACGTTTAACACGTTTACGATGCTTTTCCGACGTTGCATGAATACCCTTATTATAAATTTGGCAATAGAAATATGAAACTATATTGGTCTGTTTGGTAACGTTAAATTAAACGTTGCGAATTTGCACAAATTTTCACAAAATTTCACAATTTGCTGTCAAAACCCATAGAAAAAAAAAACTCAGTTTTTGGGAAATTTGTTGAAAAAAAAGTTACCAAACAGGCATTATATTTGGCGCGTTCAGAGAGAGAAATGAAATCTCAGATATTTTTCTCACTCAAAAAGTGAGCATGGAGTCCTGTTCAGATTGTTGAGATCTCTTTTTCCTGAGAGGCATATTAGGTATGCCTGTTTGGTAACTTTTTCTTTCAACAAATTTCCGAAAACTGAATTTTTTTCTATGGGTTTTGACAGCAAATTAGTTTTGTGAAAATTTTTGCAAATTTGTAAGAAATTTCAAGGTATCATAACAGACAGATTATGCCTGTTATATGATACCTGCAATTTCTTGCTATACAGTTTCCTACTTGTCATTTTTTTTCTATGGGATTTGCATTTGACAGCAAATCGTGCTACGTCGTATGACGTCGTACAACGTTTTAAGTTACCAAACAGACATATTTTGTCATTCTACCATAAATACAATATAGGTGTATACATAATATGTAGATTCAAGACAAATTTGTGCACATTAGGAAGAAATTTGACGTTAGCAGCAAACAAACCTATTTATTCGTATTTTGCGTATTATTTTTAGTAATATTACTACAGATTTCACTATGACAATTACAAATGTGAAAATGTCATGTTTGTTTACGTCTTTACATGAACTGTCAATGTTTTAGGCGAGTTTATTAAGAAAATAGTTTTAGTAATTGGCACTAATAATAAAATAACCGATTTCCACGATTAACAAATTTGGAAAATCCTGCTTTTATAAACCTAGCATCATACTGAAAATTCTTTAACATCGAACTTAACTGATTTTAACAAAATTACAAAAAACCACTTAAACAATGAATAAGCCTTATGAATTGAACATTTTAGTTACATATATTTGAGTGTGTTATAGTATCTCATGGTTTCGATTTTGAAGTTAAATTAAGATATATATAATACAAATTTAAATAAAATATAAAAAATAGTTTCCCACAATGTTTAATTATCTCGAGAGAAGGGCGGCTAGTGAAGTATAGATAAAAGGTCTGCTCGTTTACTTGCCCAAAACTATCAGATTCTAAAATTATTTTTATGATCAAGTTTATTCAAAACTAAAAACCAATTGGTACAACCTAATTGTTACGTTTTTATTGGACAAATTGTTTGATTAAGATATTATTAAAAGAATTTTTTTCTTTATTTTGTCCTCTTGTTTTAGTAATGTATTTGTAAAAATCGATACAGAAAAAATGATAAATGCAGCTTTAACTTAGTTTTTACTTCCATGCATACATTTTGTTTAATCCTTACATTTTGTATTTCCCTTAAATGTTGTTTTCGTATAGGTATAAATCCTTTTCTAAACACCAAAGTGGTGAGTAATTTTCGTACAAAAGAAACAAATTTTCTGATCTTAAACCATTTATTGATATCATATCGGCCTTTTATTTAGGTACCTATATAGTTTTAAATAGAAAACGCCTTTTAAATAAACCACTTTTGCTATCAAGAGGAATCTCTTTTGTTAAAATTAAAAAAAGCAAATAATCTGCATTAGCTCCTCCGCCTTAGAATTCAATTTACATTTCTTTGGTTCCTTTTTTCCTGCTGCTATAATCCAAAAAGGAACCAGGTAAAGACAAATCTATTATCCGCAAAAAGAGGCTATACGTAGGTTCAACACGTACATGGTTTAAAGGGAAATAAACAACATATAACCTGTGTATCCATATGTATATATACCTGTTCATTTAACCAATACCTATACCACAAATTCATATGAAAGTACTTTTCTGGACATTTCTAATCCTTGAGAAAAATTCTAACAAGAAAAAAAATATAACTTATGAGATCACGAGACCTTATCGAACACGGATGTGCACAGTCATTGGTTTGGAATTTTCCTTATGTCTTATGATGTCCTGTTGGAGTTTCTTTTCTTACGATTTTATAGTTTTTTTTCTAACTGCCAATGAGACGTGAGGCTCACAATGGAGTAATTTTTATTATTATTTTGTAAAGAAGCGAACTGGACTGGTTGTGTATTAAAAATGCTTTTATGAGCCAATTTGCTACCAATTATGCAGGAATTACGAATTACCAAAAAGGTTATCACGTAGATCGTACAAGACTAAGTAGTACTAAAATAATTACATATATAAGCCAAGATGTTAAGTATAGCTACCTACAAAAATTTAAAAGGTTTCCATTCGGGTATGTATAGGTATATACCTACGGAAAGAGTATATTTCTATATACAGCTTTACCTTGAACTTCCATTTAAAACGGTTTATTGATGATGTTTAAATGGACACAACAACGAAACAATAGTCTCATTGTAACGTCTATCACGACTTGTCTTCCATTGAAAACCCGCGCGGAAATAATTTTACTTTAAACTTAATTTACCAGCGCTTATAATTGAAACATTCATCTCGAAGACAAATGGCCGATTTGGTCTTGATTTTCGTGACAAGCTACCACCAGCAGTTTTGCGTAGTTCAGTGCTTAAACAAAGAGTCCAACAACAGTAGCATGATAGGAACAACAAACTGTCTCGAATGTCGAATCACCATAAGACGCAAAGACCAACACATTACACAGGCCGAAGATAATATCTCTTTGCAGTCTACACAGCCTCTCGGAGTCGGAGTCGGAGTCGGACTCGGATCCAACTTGAAGAGCATGACCATAGTTGGATCCTTTGCGAGTGCATGCCGGTGAGATATTAATTTTGTTACTCCATGCAGAGTTCGATATGGATGCTGGGAAGCGCCAGCATTTCTACACGTACATACATATGTAGCACACTGTAGCCATCTGGTTAGCCTCGATAAAGACGTTTTCTGGTTATATTGTTTTATGCAGAAGCAAAGTATGAAGCTATCGCAAACATTGCGGCATATTTTATTCTTCGATATCTATACGGGCTCGTCTTATAGTCGATGAATTGATTATATTGCTTCCGGTATTGGGAAAGTCAAATTCTGTGGGTGGGCATTGTGACGAAGTGCTCAAAGCACATGGGTCAGCTATGATCTCAAGTATTAAATTTGAAGAAGCTGTAAATATGGTTTATGTATTAGTTAGACTGTCGGATGAACAGCGTTTATAATATACCTACATATCTAATTTGACCTGGTTGGGCGCAGTTTGATGGCCAGAACAGAACAAGGAAAACTGATTCTATGATGTAACGCCATTAGATACCCTCATTGGCATGCACAATTTGTTAACACAAGCTTAAAGAAGTGGGAAAACCGTCTTTGTCTGACAGCACAGAACGATTGGCAAAATATTCCACGCAATTCGTACAGACACGAGTTCGTTTATTAACTGAATGAAACCCATAAGATCATCTGATTTGAATATTAAATGTAAAGCCAGCTAACTCGGGTGCGGTAATTCTGTTTGTGAATGACATAGTAACATTTCTTCTATTATTCGTAAATGAAAAACTATAAGAAATGAACACGCCTTTTTGTTGGAAATGTTATGTATGAATTTATGACAGGATCAAGTTTTATTTTTCGATTTAAATTGGACATTGCTTAAGTATGTGCATTGTGTCATACTTCTAAATAAATTATATACTAAAACAAATTCACTAACCTTTCATTCATAATTTTTGCTTCAGAAAAAGAATGAGCAAAATTAAGGACAGCATATATGTAGATACCTATATGGCTATATCATATAACTACATGTATGTATATAGCTTATTCTGCAGGTGTTTCATCAAAATACTAGACCATGTATTTTGGGTCGAAAGAATAAGAAAATTCTATGGGATGGGGTTCTATATCTCCATATGGTCTATAAAGAAGGGAAGGGAACATTTTCTAAAAAAATCTATTCTTAAATTATAAAACAAACTATTTAAAACCTACCACACTACAATTCTTCCTCTAGATTTTTTGAAAGCCGAGGTATCAATTCATAAATTTTCTTTAAATAAACCAATCAGTTTATTGTAGTTGGGCGACTTAATTCCAAAACTGTGCATTTTGTGATAAAAGCATCAATTTTTTTGTATTGTTGGTACATTATATAGACATGATTTTAAGATATCGGTCCACTCTATTTGTCCACCCCCTTAGGTGGGAGGGGCAAATTAAAAAAAAAATTCTAAAATAGGAAATGAATTTTAAAACACAACGGCAACACTTACAATATTATGTTATAGCTTATATTAAAGCCGCCGCCTGAATGCTTAAGTGCGCTATATTATAGGTAGACCACTTTTTCGGGAAATGGAGTTAATGATGCAGTTATACTAAATCGAGTTGGTGCTATTCCCGTTGTCCTATCTTCATTAATAAGCAAGTTACAGAAGTCACCTTTGCTCCATAGACCATAGACCTTTTGATGCTTATTTGACGTATATCAAATATTTGAACTATGTTCAATGTTGGGCAATATTGGAAGAAGAGTTCCTATTATCATTGTTTAATGCTTAGGTGCCCTATATACATTCTTAGAAACTTGAAATCGATGAACTACGATAGTGCAAGGCTTAAAATCAATCAAATGTGAAAAGAATATTTCAAAAATTACAACGCGATTGCCTAAATTTTAATTTTGCTTCAGCAAAAGAAATCAACTAAAGTAAAACCCGCTTAAGCGAAACCCGCTTAAGAGAAAAACCCGCTTATCTGAAACACTTTTTTCCACCCCGAGTATTTGTCGACCAATTACCTTCAAAACACTCCGCTTAAGCGAAACTTGCTTAAATAAAAAACCCGGATACCTGAAACATATTTTCAATAAAATTTTATATTTTTCATTAAAAAAAACTCTCTTAAGGTTCCCCCACACCAACGCGAATTTTCGGTGGCGACGACGAAAACAACAATAACAACACGTGGTTGTCAATGAAAACAACTCGTAGTTATTATTGTCTTCGTCGTCGCCAACGAAAATTCGCGTTGGTGTGGGGGATCCTTTAAGGGAAAAAAAATTTAACCGATAAGAACAAAAAATTTGCTGAACACTTTTACGTTTTTTTTTTTTATTTTTCAGCTCCACGAAAATGGCATTTGAATTTCTGATATGTCGCAACCCTTTTTGGAAATTTAAGATCAAATTTATTTTTCACTTACCTGGACCCGCTGAAGTGAATTTTTTTTTCACCTCAATAAGATGTCAACTTTTATTAAATTATTCCTAATCTGATATGTTGCGAACATAAAAATATTCATGTCGATTATGGAATTCGCAAATACTAGATCCGCAGTGATTCGCAGTTCAGTACTCTTTTTTCTCGTTACCAATTATTTTGTCGTGAAAATAAATTAGAACACTGTACTGAGAATAGAATCACTGCGGATCCAGAATTGCGTATTCCACAATCGATATGAATGAAATTTAGTAAAAAACATTTGCTTGCTGAATGTGGTGTACCTAAACTAAAATAGGTAAATAAAATACAAATCTTCCCAAACTTTAAATCAACTCACTTACCGCCATATTATTCCACTCGATACATCCAGATTAAAACTTAAATCCAGATGTAAATCATATAAATTCAATGTAAATATAACCGGATTTTAATTTGAATCTGGATGTATCGAGTGAATATGGGCGTTACTAATAGTATTGAAATAGTAGGTGCTAACAAAGGATACGGCAATACTCAACATTCTTGGGTTTTTTTTTTTGTCTTGTAGTAGTATATTTAAAGAAAGTGTGAAGGTTTAACTACATAAGCCCAAAAAGTACTGAAGTACAAAAGTAAAAATATTTTTTTACCGCTAGCGCCGTTGTTTTGTAAAAAAGAATACACAAATTTGTTTTTAAACCAAAATTTAAGCTTTCTGCATCATTTTTATAAGTTTTCTAGTCAGAAAAACTATCACAAAATCAATTTAAAAATTTTCACTTTTGCACTTCTTCACTTTTTTGGCTTATGTAGTTGAGGCTTGAGGATTTATTAACGAATTACGAGAAGGTTAAATTGGCTATTAGTAGGATTCCGTTTATTTATTCTGTACGAGTTTTACTTCGATACACTGTACTATTTTAAGTTCTCCTAAAAGGCTGCAATTGATTTTCTTTCAATCACAGTCTTTCAATTTCTGAACGCATCTTAACCCAAGTGTCAGAAATAAAACAGCTGATATGCGAATGTCAAATCAAATACAAAATTTGACAAAGTGGAAAATCTTTCTTGCGGAGTATTCTTGGAATTGGAATTATAAAATGTAAATTCATTTATTTAATTATTCAAAATTCACTTTTTATTTCAAGATAAAAAGAACCTTAATTGAAAGAGTAATATTTCTCAGTTAAAGAACCTTAAAGCTATTTGAAGAATGTCAGTACTGCGCCAATGTGGTGCTGCCCTTGGCAGGCAGTTCATAAGTGCAAATCGTCTGGCTCCTGGAACAACGACATTCTTGCAAAACAACAACCAAGCGTGGTCAGTGGTCAATCAAAACTATGAACGTCTCAACACAAGGGGACACAAGAAATTCGGCCATCAAAAGGAACCAACCCCTTCGCTGACCAAATACTTCCATTTAATAATTGGAACGCTTTTCATTATCTGCATAACCGATTTCAGAAAGTTGGTTTTTGGTTTTTCATAAAATAAAAGAAGAAAGCTATTTAAAAACATTCTCTTTTCTAGAGTACAGAAGTGGCTTACGCCGAAAGTTGATGCTGATGCTGGCCAAGAAGATCCGCAAAAGGATGGACACGAAAAACTATCCAAGGACGGCGAAAGTGATTCGGAAGAGTCAGAGGACGAAAATCAATTAGATGCCGGTGGAAAGAAAAAATCCAAAAAGGAAAAAGTCGGTTTTCGTGACCGAAAGGTATTTTGTTAGAATGCTATTTTACTTTTAATAAAATAAGAACATTATTTTTTGCCTCTTGCATTAGTTCTTTTTTATTTTATAGTTTTAATGTTTTTTTTCTTTTATGTTTTCATTTTTTGTTTCTCTTATGTTTTCACTTAAATTAAAAACCAAGATAATGGAATACGAAAACAGAATCCGTCAATTCTCAACACCAGATAAGATTTTTCGATATTTTGCGACTGTGAGACTGCCAATGAATGGCGGTGGAACTGAGATATTTATGACACCTGATGATTTCCTTCGAGCCATTTATCCAGGGCTGAAACAACCAGATGGTAAAAAAATACAATTAACTTCAGTTGAGCCTTAGTGCTTTCATTTATTGAATTAACTACGCTAATTGCAGTAGAATAAAATATTACTAACACAATAATTCAAAAAATAGTAATTGGGGAAATTTCTTTACGAGATAATCACATATTTAACAATGTGACACATTTTGAAGTTATAAGTTTTGCTTTTCTAATTGCTTGAATATCTGCTTCTTTTGCCTTAAAGTCAAATCTTATAATGCAATCAAGGCAACGCTCTTATACAAATTTCCAATGTTTAATATTTTGACAGGAAATTCTTTCATATGATATTTTTGTCCCGAACTTGGTTTAACTCCAGATTCCAAACAACTTCAGCAATTTACTTCGAAAATGATAACTAAAGATTTTATATGATCTACTGAAAGGCATATACATAGGTGGGCTGAATTATGCATGGAATTATTTAAGAATTGTTTTCTCTTTCCGACTAACTTGATATTATCATTAATTTTCGTCTTGAAGAAATAATTTAAAACTGTTACACCAAAAACATAATCCGCTACCAAATACAATTCGCTTCGTATTCGATAATTTATCAATTCCCGGAGTTTTTGTATTGATGAAATTCAAATTCAAAAATCCAGTTTTTTTTTTTTTTAATTGCAATATAGAACCAATTCACTATAATAGTTAGTGTACTTGTATGGAGAACACGTAAGGGTGCATACTATTTATTTTAGCTCTCGAATAAATTCTATTGTAGACACAGGTAATTAACTGTTAACTGTAGTTTGCCATGTACATATTTGTCCAGTGCTTTATTTGTAAATCAATGTTCTCATCAATTTCTGGTTTCATTTTGGGTAAATCACAATTAACTATAGTAAATATGTATGTCTATCCATTTACTTGGGCAAAACTGCCAAGATAAAAGATAATAATTATGATAATGCTCTCTAAAGTGGGACGCGAAGCCAAATCTCTTAATCAACATCTAACACATTCATGTCATTTTATTTATTAAGTGCTTCGATGAAGCAGTTTATCCACAGTTTTTATTTTTATGCTTTCTGGGGTTTCTATTTGGTCTAACAAAAAGTAAGGTATCCCTTATAAACTACGGAAAAACCTATGTCGTTTTAAAATGTTTTATATAAACTCGTTTTCAAGGATATCATTTCGTTAGTTAATATTTTTTTTTCAAGTTTTATTTCACCATTTGTTTTGTTTGAAATGCGAATCACTATGTTTGATATTTATCTATTTTGTCATTGTATCTTAATATTAAATCTCACAGATAATCGAGTACGAAAATCGCATTCGGCAATTTTCAACGCCGGACAAAGTATTTCGTTACTTTGCAACAATTCAAGTTCCAACCGTGGACGATCGTTATGAAGTGTTTATGACTCCAAGCGATTTTCTCACGAGCATGACACCAGGCATAAAGCAACCAGAGGGTAGGAAGCATGTTTATAATAATGAATATATTGTAGTTTTAATATTCTTGTATTTGTCTTCATTTATTTATACAACATAATATTCTTATTTACTGGCTGAATAAAATTTCCACTTTTACAACCAGATTTTATTGTGCCAGTTAGAACCGAATAATAATTTGTTTTCTAATTAAATGTTATCTTATTTTGTTTATCTACAGGCCTTGGCTTGGATCAATATCGTCGCTACGACCCAAAGGTGAGTTCAAAAAATTCGTCTGCGTTACAAATTTTGTTTTTTTTTTTTCTAGTTTATACATTGCAATCACACCAATCCGTTGATTTCTCAGGAAAATTAAAAATATCTTGTATAAAGCCGTTCACATGCCCAACTTTCTTTGTTATTTTTCTTTTTCTATAAAGTTTTGCTAGCGCAATATTGCAATAACGTGATATTTCTTCTAACACCTTTCCTCTCTTTTTCATCTCTAAATATGTCTTTTCAGGTTTCTGGCGAGGTACAAATTAGTTTGCATTTCAAATAATAAATTTTTCTTAGGTTTTCATTTAAAAAAAAAGAAAAAAAGCATATTTGTTTAGCATTTACAAAACTAAAGATCTTCTTTGCATGTTTTGTTTGAAGAAGAGAATTATTATTGATCTGTTGCATGAATTTGATTGATCTCCTTTCCTCTCACCGCGATCAACGTCTTTACGGCTTTTAGGAACCTATTTTTGTCAGTATAAAGTTTTATAATCTTTAACTCTGCGATATTCTTTTTATCTACTCGTATATTATAATCTGAATGTTTTATATAATTTTTATTTGTATAGATTACCCAATAAAATACTATAATTACTATTTACACATCACAAAAAGATCTAGTTTACCTGTCTATGGTCTTTTCATAATATTGAACGATGTGGTCATTTTTAGCTAACTGTTATGTGATTATCGTTTGGTCAATGCACATAGTATTAGTTTTAAATATAGTTTCATGTGCGTATAGCGAAATTTCAAATCTAAAATGTTTTTTTTTTATTTTCACAGTCGGTAACAGAGCGTTTGGATTTGAATCTAGAAAAGGACAGCATTTTCTTTAAACTGGGATCTTTTGGTTTGATAACATTTTCGGATTATATATTTCTTTTAACAGTTTTGTCAAGTAAGTATTAATAATAAATATATATATTTTTAAAGGTGTTGAGTTAAAAAGATACCACTTGTAAACAAAATATAGGTAGTATTGACTTTTGCGATAGACGAAACCTTTACGTTATATTCGAGCTGTAGGACTACTGAATGAAGTAAGTTTCCGATGTTAAGAAGCAAAACCCCCTTAGGAAAACCAAAAAAGTTAAAAAAGGAGTTCTAAACCAATTAGATGGCAATGGCGCAATGGATGATGTGCTTGAATGTTACCTTGTAGATGTGAGTTCCAGCCTCACTCTAGAAAGCATTCTTCTTTATATACCCAGTTTTGACTGGACGCCAACCGTTAGTTTTCATGAGCTAATAAACACCTTATTTCGCAGTCCACTGTGCCAACACAAAATCTTTCCTACCATTCTATTCCTTCTTACTACTGTTTTACAATTCAGGTTGCCTTGAACATATCTTATAGGCATTTCGTTAAAATTATTATTTTAATATACTTATAACTACATACATATGTAATATTATTGTTTTAATGATTATCGACATTTTGTTTAAATCCTATTCTATTTTTCCAATGCTTACACTGTGTTAAATATTATAAGAGTCGTCATAACCCCTTGAGTGATGGCAAATTGTAAATGAAGTTTGTACTTGTTCGCCGACTTCTCATTTAATATGTAATCAATTTACATTATTTCTGTGTAGGGCAAGCTTTGGTTTCGTGTAAAAAATTTCGAGGTTTGAATCAAAATTAACTTAGAGAATTCCAAAAAAGCTGCTTTCGTCATAACGTCTTTGGTTCTGTGCGGTTATGTGTGTGAAGATTAACTTTAAATTTGGAATAGAAAATTTGTATTTACTTTAATTTTACATCCTACCTATTCACATAATTTGAATATGTTTTATGTTTTAAATGAAATAATGAATAGTTATTTTGTTGTTGCTGTAGAGATCGTCTAATCTTTATATGTATGTATTCCTTGCCCTGTATACTTCTCGTTAATTGTTCTATTATTGTAATGTTTTTTCTTACCAATTCCAGTAGTATCGTAATTCGTTGTAAAAATAAATCAATTATTCTTTTTTTTTCAAATTTCGAAAACGGTTTCAATAATTTTGATAAAACTTCGTTTCTCTTATGTTGTCAGTGGAGGGAATAAACATGCGTTCAAGATATTTGTCTAAAAATTAATTAACATAAATATAATGTTGAAGTTTTTTACAAACACAGACGGTTGATGGTCTAAAGCTAAGTACAGACGATTGTCAGATCTTACAATATTGTCAGAACTGTCAATGGTCTGACAATAACTAACAATTAGTTGACAATTGACATATTTCTTACAATGAAAGATTGTCCGTTCACACGGTTGGTAGATTTCTTCCCAATTTGATTGTCAGCTATTTTTGTATCTCTCTTTACCCAACTCATTGACATTTCGAACAATGAAGAAATTGTCAGCATTTTCTAAAATGTTTTCTGACAATGTCCTAATCGACTGACAATGATAAAAATTGTGTGTTAAGACGATTGTAAGATACCTGACAATTTTTTGTCAGATTGTCGTCTGAAAATGACGTGTCTGACAATATTGTCAGACAAAATTGTGTGTTCAGACGATTGTAAAACATTTGGAACAGTTTTTTAACTGACAGATCTGACAATATTGTAAGATCTGACAATCGTCTTTACTTAGCTTAAGGCAAAAATTTACAAAACCGCTGGTCGGACAAGTTTTGCATTTTACTATGGTCAGAAAAACATAATTTCCGGTTGTATTTTTGACTGCGTGTACCTGTACCACGAGGGATTTTATCAAATGTGGTCAGTCAGACTTTAATTGGTGGTTATAGCGAGTCCAGCACCATTTATACAATACAGGTCTTTTGTTTTTATTTTGCGTTTTACATTCAGAAGATATCAAATTGGTTAAAGTCACTTTATATAGTTTAATATGGCCAGAGAATGTACGTTGAAATCTAACTCTTAGTAAAATGTTCCTTTTTTTAGAATTAAGAAACATAAATAAAATTGAAATATTATGTACTTTTAAACATCGAATACATTTTTATTGATAAAAAAATTCAAACTACTATCTTACATTTGCAATTTTAAGCTATAAATATATTTTATACACTTTTTAATAGGTATTTGTTAATATTTTATAATACTTAATAGAATGATTATATAAAAAATTATATATTATGTACTTATTTCTCTTCGTCTGAATGGACCTCTTTTAGACATTCGAGCGCAGATTGTCTAAAAGGACAATAATATAGCCTTTACACCTACAGTAAATTTTCATTCAAAAATAGTTTTGTTTTTTTTTCGTTTAAACTAAAATATACATTTTTCAAAATTAATAAAAAAATAAATGAATCAGATCAAATTATCACAATTGAAGTATGCGGCAGATTTTCCTCAATCCTTTCGGAGAATTATGTATTTTTAAACAAAATAATCCTTTACGGAACAATAAAGCGTATTATTTGAAATATTAATTTTTTTTCTTTAAGACGGTTAAATTTAACTAAATACTAGTGCTAAAAAACACTTCGGTGAGAAGACACAATCATTATTTTCTTACAATTCGATATTCATATGTATGTTATAACGAATTAATATTGCTAAATTATAATTACACACTTATCGGAAAATATTTGTAATAATTTGGCAACTTATTTGTTTTTGTATAGTCTAAGTTATGTACAATAGGTAATATATTATGTAATAACATTTGAGTAGGTACCTAGTCAAGGTCATAGAGATTGAATAATGGTGTGAAACCAATGCATTTGTTTGTATAAATGAAGTAGTTTCTAGATATAAAATTCGTACGGGTTGTGTTTGTTGTGTGTTTGATGTTTAGATTTAAATCAAATGATTAAAGTGGTCCGTAATAGTTGTGGAGGATTTTATATTGGTCGCGGTCTGTGAGACTGTTGACAAATTTGTTGTAAAAAGTTCCGGAGAATATGGTGGTGTAGTCGTAGATGGTGGTTGGACAATATCGTAATACTTGGTCAGGTCATAGCCGAATAGCTCAAAATCCAAGCGATATATATCGAGAACAGCATCCAAAGTATATCGGTCGATTTGTGAAAAATACCTGAAATTATTTAAATCTTTAACTAATCTTACCAAACGAGTATTTAAAAAAATTACAACCTTTGAATAAGATTTCCAGTATTATGAGCTGATTGATTTGAAATTTTTCTCATCTTGCTCTTTGGTAGTTTCCCCAAAAGTAAAGGTTCCAATCCAGCCTGTCTGATAATATATTCACTATCTCTTTGAAATGTCTCGACCTTGGCAATAAGTGTAAAATTAATGGTGCACGGGGTGCAAAAACTGTAAATAGGCGCCCAATGCTCATCGAATTGCTTGCCAATCTTATTATTGTGCACAATGAAATGTAGAAATTCTTTAAAAGTTGGTCCTGAATTATGTCGTTTGAGCTTGGCTCCTTTTCTAAATTGCCTTATAATCTGTTTTCCCAGCACTTTGTAATATTTATTGCGACATCCTTCTAACTTATCCCGGTAAGCTGATAATAATCTCTCAAAAGGTTCACGCACAGTGAGGAATGATAGAGAAGAAGCAAGTGATTCGAAGAGCTCGAACAGTTCTGGTCTAGGAAAACGATTACGGGCTAATTCAAGTGGAGACATTTTTGTTCGTTGCAGATATTTAATATCGTAGCCGCCTGAAACAAATAAAAAAAAAGTTGTTTTTAACTTCAAAAAGTTTTTATAAAACATATTCTTACCTAATATGTTAAAGTAGTACATCCATGTGCTACTGGCCGCCTTGAAAATATTGCACCAGACTAGATTGTGACCTGGAGAGACAAAAAACTCCCACGGTTTCGGTGGGTATGTAGACACAATATTCCTTTTTTTACATATTTCGTTGAGGTGGGATTTTCGGCTGGTCAGATTTCTTTCGGTAGCGCTGTGAATCTCTTCGGAATATTCGTAAACTGGATTGAGGGTCGTTGGGATTTTAGTGGTCCTGACATGGTAATCTGCATAAGGCTCCACTTCGGCTTTAACTTTGTGTCGGCGCCTATTTCTAATTATTTCAGGTTTCGGTTTTGCCTTTGAAAATATATATAAATATTTATTTTTTCATTTTCTTAATTTTTGAGACTTACCTCTGGCTTGTTGAGAGATTTATCCTTATTCATTTCAAAGGCATTCAACGACTCTCGAAAGAGAAAAGTTATATAGAAAATCGCCAATAGTAAGAGGAGAGTAAACTTGAAATAAATATTAACACGTCGCCTAGAGCATATTCGCTTAAGCATGATGCTCAACGTTTTGTTCTACTTGAAGCTACTATTTTGTCTTAATAAATTCACCTTCTAACCTCGCCCCTTATCTTTTGTTATAATTGAGCTTGTTTTGTAGATAAATTTTCTTCGTTTTCTCATTATTTTTACTGACACTTTTTTCGTCCTTTCTGCCAATTCATGTCACTTTGCTGAAATGTATAATAGAAAAAAAAAAAAACGAAGCTGTCACATAAAGCGGCGCAATTTTCACTTGAAACAATAGAACAAACCACCGCCCAGAAGTAAAACGTGCATTTAAACAATAAAAACTGATTTTAACCAAAACTATTGTCGGTTGCAGGACAAAAAAAAAATTATGAAAACAAAGAAAGAACTAGTGCACACAGCACCTTGTTGAATGTCTAATGTCCTTTTGGAAAAACCCCCTACGTATGACGACAGCAGTGTGGGTTAAGAGTGTGGGTGGTTTTTTCTTGTTGTGATTTTTAATCTTTTGCACTTGAAAACCCATAATTTTCAGGACCATTTCACCATATATCAGCCAAAACCAAATTATATTGTAAATTCTTATTTCCAAATATCCCCGTGGCAGTAAAATGAAGAAAAAAATTTACTAACCAGAAGCAGCTAAAAAATGTATCCACAGTTTTCTTCTTCAATTGCTCCACGAATAAAAAATTGTCGGAACGACACTGTAAACCAAGCAAGAAGGGCGAACAAATGCAACTATCGGCAAGAAATAGCGATATCATTACAGCAGCCACCCTGAGCTGGGATGTTAAAAGTTATCATTTTTTGTTGTGAGAGTGAAAGTTTACTGACACTGTCATGCGCCGGGACGCGTATTTATTAATGTTTACTACCTTTGGGCTACGCACTTTTGAGAGCTTTGAACTTTAACTAAGAGCCTTTTATTTAAAGTGTTGAAAACCACCTGATTGCACCTAGAATGTTTTTAATATTTTTTCAGCTTCCAGGCGCCATTTTGAGATAGCTTTTAGGATGTTCGATTTAAACGGTGACGGTGATGTGGACTCGGAGGAATTTGAAAAGGTTGCAACACTCGTACGTCAGCAAACTAGCATTGGAAATAGACATCGAGATCATGCTCATACTGGAAGTACATTCAAGGTAACTACTTAATGATATATAGTCTTTTTTAGTGCCAATTAATCGGTGTTTGTACTTTTTCTAATGTATATTTGTTTTCTCCTTGTTGTGTACTAAGAAATCTGAGGTACTCTCCTTTCTGTACTTTTGCACTCTTTTCCTTTTACATTTTTTTTGTTTGCACTCTCAAACACTCATGTTTGCTGATGACACGTTGCACCACACTTTACACCTATACAAGAGCCTAGATCAAAATTTAAAATTTGTATGTTTATAGGGCGTCAATTCGGCATTAACTACCTATTTCTTTGGGCCGAACATGGATAAGAAACTAACAATTGAAAAGTTTTTGGACTTTCAAAGACAACTACAGAGGGAAATGCTGTCTTTGGAATTCGAAAGAAAAAATCCTGACGAAAATGGTATGATAAGTGAAGCAGATTTCGCGGAGCTCATGATAGCTTATGCTGGATATTCCCAGAAAAAAAAACAAAAGAAGGTAAAAAGAGTGAAGCGCCGATTCCGTGACCATGGAAAAGGAATTTCAAAAACAGATTACTTGGATTTCTTTCACTTTCTCAACAATATCAACGACGTGGATACCGCGTTGACATTTTACCATATTGCTGGTGCGTCAATTGATCAAGCAACTTTAAAGCATGTTGCTAAAACTGTAGCTATGGTGAATCTATCTGACCATGTTATTGATGTTGTTTTTACTATTTTTGATGAGAACAGTAAGTTAAATCTCGAAAAATGTTTTGAATTTGATTTATTTTTATTCTTTTAACATTTTAAGTGGACGGACAATTGAGCAACAAGGAATTTGTGTCGGTAATGAAAAATCGTATATTAAGAGGATTAGAAAAACCTAAGGATACTGGATTTGTAAAGCTAATGCATTCGATTCTCAAATGTGCTAATGAATCTAAACCTGTTCTTTTAGATATTTAAAAATGCAAACAATTTTAAATGTTTCTTAGCCATTAATTCATATTTCTAACCTTCTCGTATAATTTATCCTGTCTAATTTATTGTAAACAAAATATATGAAAACGTTAAATATTCAAATCAATGAGTTTTAATTTTTAAACTATTAATTTTTTAGCTCTTAGTATTCATTTTAACCCGAACCCCAAGACAACGGAAATTATACGATGTATAAAAGGGTACATTGAACAAATTTTTGGACAGATGTTGTTTTCTTACTTCTAGCAAAAAAATTCATTCTATAAATTAAGAACATTTTTTCATTTTACGTCATATGCATAGGTAAGTGACTGCATTTTTTATTTTATAATTAATTTTTCTAATTCTTGACAAAGTTTCAATAAAAGGTTTAATTTTCAAAGGACATGGGTTTATAAAAGACATGGTTAGTATAAATTTTGAACTATAAAATTGTACATATACATTTTCGATTTTAGTAATATTTGTACGACAAAATTATAATCAAAGTTGTGTTTTTTTTTTGTCAATCGCTGACGATCTGGTTAACAAAATTTAATCATCGCGGTTTAATTAAGATTTTCTTTGTGATACACAGTCCCTGAAATTAAAGTAAAGAAGTTTGGAGAACAAGGTATGTATCATTTCAATAAAGTAAATTTTGATATGGATTTGAAAACAAGTAGCTGAATCATGCTCCTAGGCAATTATTTTTGATGAGTATTTTGTCAACAAAACTGTTAAAAATCTAAATAATGAAAACCTCAAAAAGCGGGTGTGGCAAAAACTTTCGTATGAGTTTATACCTTTCATATCTTCTATAAGTATTCGTAATATACATATACAAATTATTGAACACATGTATAAGATAATGCATTTTATTTTATTGTTTTACATGTTCAAAAAGTTAATATTTTGTGTTTCAAAAATAAAAATGTTTCTGGTCACTCGGGCGTATGTGGAACAAAATTAATTTCAAAAATTATTTCCTTTTAAAAGATTATTTTACGGATATTTGTTTAGCTAAATGAGTTCACTTTTATTAGTGTTGAGTTTAATAAAATCTTTTTACATTTTTACGAAAGTACATATGTACATATGTAATTTTCTTAAATTCTTTATTAGTAAAAATGAAATAAAATAATAATTTGCTACAATTTAATTATGTATTTAAAATAAAGGCTAACAAACAACAGTTGTAGTTCTGCTCTGCTGTATTTTTTTTTACTAAGAGCCCAAGGTGTAAAATGAATAGTCGTTGTCCAAACGCATACGACGTTTCTTCTTAGTAGTTATTAATTATTATATTTGATTGAATGTAAATCAATTCAAAATCTGCGTTCATGTAAAAACAATAAAATCTTGTAAACATTTTCATTTGTTTTAATAGACAAATCGTTTAAATGGTTTAACTTTGAAAAAAATGCCTAACCAAGAATTTAGCAACAACTTTTTTTTTTATCAAGAAAAAAAAAAGAAGAATATAATTATACACAAATATAGTTTTTATATGCGAGGTGCGGAATTGAAAACAATTTTTTTGGTACAATGTTAAAATAATATGTCATAATATGATTTTGAGACATTTTTTAATGTTGAGTACAATGAGACCAAAATCAATACTTACTTAATTATCATACATTCAGACATTTTTCCATAATTTATTTGACTCCATTGGTCATTTTAGTCTAGTTTCTTTACTTTAAAAGTGTGTGCATTTGAGTCAAGTCTGTCAAAGCTATTATAAAAAAAAATTTAAATGTGTTGAAATTCCATTTGTGTGAGAGAGAGTTTCAGAGTATTATGTATGTTACAACTAACTTATTATAACATTACATACATATAATGCTAGTTAAATTCTTTCTTTTAAGCTCATTTTAATATTTGAGCCAGATTTGAGGAAATTTTTTGTAAACAAAACCTATATTTTTGACATTCAATTTGATTAAAAGGATAAAATATTTTTTTAATTCCGATAATCTAACAAGACAGACATTTACATTAATGACATAATTGACGAAAATTCCCTGCTTTCAGTATTTAAAAAAATCTACAGACATAAATTATTGAACATAATATAAGACTAGTAGTTACCCGATTTTTTTAAACTTGGTACTCGATGTGTAGTAGAAGGTTTTCACTTTTTGTAGTGGCTCTCTATAGTTATACAAATATTTTATTCTTCAACAAGCATTTTATTTCATTGTTTTACATGTTCAAAAAGTTAGAATTTTATTTTTCACAAATAAAAATGATTCTGGTCACTCGGGCGTATGTGGAACAAAATTATTCAAACAAATATTATTTCCTTGTAAAAGACTCTAATTTTTTACGGATATTTTTCTAGTTAGATAAGTTCACATTGTACAGATTTAAAGATAATTATTGTTAGTAAAATAAATGAAATACATACAGACAGACATTTTTTTTAAATACTGAGTACCGGGAATTTTGTCAATTCTGATATTAATGTAAATAAAAATGTAGGTATACCCAAGTTTTTATAGTCACTATCTACAACTTCTTTAGAATTTTTTTTGTGAGTCATTCATATTTTTACAATTTTTATTCCCATTTAAAATTGAATCATATAAATAAAAAATTTACTTTTGTTGAAGTGACATTTTTAATATATAAAATAATGGCTTTTTATTTAAAAAAAAAATCCATTTTAATTTTAATAATTTTACAATATAAATTAACTAATTTAAATTTAATTTATCTATAAGTAAACGAAAAATTAAAATACGATGAAATTTGCAGAAATCTGGAACGCATGCCATGATAACATCGTTCTGCGCATACGTCATTCCAAACAAAATCGCTGTCAAAGATTCTACGGAAACAAGAGAAAAGTAAAGAGCACAAAGCACAAAAACAAACTGAAAGTGATACATTTTTTTCACTATTAAATTCAATTAAAATGATTAGTGGTTCTAATAATAATTGAAAAGAATAAAATATGCTACCACAGACTTACTTGTTTTTCTTATCACTAGTAATATTTGGATCAATCCTTCTTCTCCTTATTTACTATGTAAGTATACCTTCCGGCTTTCGGTTGCTTAAATAATGCTATAAGTATCTCCTTTTTAATGCAGGTTCTTACGCTAGCAGATTTGGAATGTGATTTCTTAAATGCCCAGGAGTGTTGTGCTCGTTTAAATTTTTGGGTAATTCCCAAATTTGGAGTTCATGCGATTCTTTTTGTATTATTGCTTCTGGGGGGACATTGGTGGTTGGTTGTTTTGAATGCTCCCATGGTAATTTGGCTCGGATACGAGCTCAATAAACAACCTCGAGATAGTCTTGGTGTCTACGATCCAGTGGATATTCATAGTCGTGGTCTGTTAAAGGTGCACTTGAGAAACTGCATGATCTATTTGGCTTACTATTTTATCATGTTCTTTATAATGCTTTACTAGTAAGTTGTGGTTGAATTTATGATTTCTTTTAAGTTAAGAAAATTAATCGATTTACTAACGATTTTTTTTTCTCTATTTTAGTCTTATATCTTCGTTGCTTGAGGGAGATCCTATCAGAAGACACGAAGAAGGAGAAATTGTGACTGAATATTAATTTTATATCATGAATCTTCTCTAATTTATTCATCGTATTTATAAATTGTATTCATTATTTTATATTAAGAGACGTGTAGGAATAATCGACCTGCCAAAGAAAAGCGCACATATTTTCATTTTAGTAATTTGTCATGAATTTAAAATCACCAGTAATTAGTTTAAGTGCCAAATACATTATTCTACTTTATCTTGTTTTCTTTCTTGTTTTTATATATTTCCTAAATTCTTTATAGGTTGATGGGACAAAACATTTTTTTCAAATTAATGAAATTACTTACTTACTTATTACTGGCATACGAGTATGAATGTATGTAAAAAGATTAGTTTAAAAAAATAACCATTGTAAATGTAAAACGTTGGTTTTCGATTTTTGATATATGTATGTATTCCCAAGAAAAATCAATTTACTAATGAAGAAAGTAATCTAGTAAAACCAGAATTTGAGAAGAAGCATCGCAATGTCTAATGTCTCAATGTAAAAGTCGAAGAATCGGATTAATTGAAAAACGTACCACAAGTTTTAGAATTTAAGTGAGTATTTATTATTTTTCTTATTTATTTTAATGTATGTATAAAATATTTTTCTTTGAGGTTCTATTTTTTCTTTTTCTATTTTTAATTAAATAAAAAAAACTCTGATTTATATCTATAGGTTCACCAAAAATTACTCTCATAAATAGTTAATTTCCTTTGAATAAGTCAAAGTACCCTTGTGTTCCAAAAATATTCCCGATTGCTTGAAATTATATTGAAATGTAAATTTTTATAGATAATTTGAAACCGATAAACGCTTTGGATTTGACAGTAGATACGTAACGTAAATACACATTGTATTCATATTTAACAAGCAAATGAAATGTATTTTAAAATTATAGTTCATTGTGTTGTAGGCATACTGCTAAAATTAGATAGGATTGGTATCGTTTGAGATGGGACCTTCAAACTTGAAGAACTTGTATAATGTTTACCTACCATTACTTAATTCTAACTTGTTTTATAGAACAAGTATTGGTTTCGTGTTAAACAAAGGTTTTAATTAAACCATAGTGTTACGATTACTGAGAAGTTCAAAAAATATTTTATCATACCGTTTGCATGAAGGTTGGTATGGCTTTATGTTCATCACCTTCAGCCTAAACAGATTAATTTATTCTCTTGAAGTTTGATTAATAAGTCAAAAAATAAACAAACAAAAGTCAAAGAATCAGTTTAACCCAAAAACCTGCTTTTTTAGATTTCAAATAAGTTATAATTGAGTAATTAATCGAGTGAATTATTTTTCTTATTAATTTTAAAGTCGGTTAGGTATGAACATATATATATTATATACATACATTACATACATATGTATATATTTCCTTTTTCCAGGGAAATATAAATACACATCTCCTTTGAAATTACTTAATATGTACTATAGTTGTTCTATTTGACTACTTAATGGCAAGATATTATAAAATAAAATTCAAAAATTTCATTAGATTCAAACCCATTATTATGTACATAATACAGGGTCACCAACAAAAACTCTCATAAATATATAATTAGTTTCGAAGTCAATGATTTGTGTTCCAAAAATATTCCGATTGCTTGAAATATATTGAAATGTTAATTTTAATAGATAATTTGAAACTGATAAATGCTTTGGCTTTGAAGAAATGTATTTAAAAAAAATATTAGTGCTTAAATTAGATATGACTGCCGACTGGTACCTACTTATATTCACCACTTTTTTTTTCAGTTCACTGTGCCAACATAAAATCTTTTCTATTTTTCTATTTCTTCTAATATTTATAACTATAGTGCCATGCAATGCATATCATATAGTTAAAATTATTGTTTTTATTACTTGAAGATTACAACTATAGAGTATAGGTACCTACATAATTCTTACTTGTTTTATAGCACGAGTTTCTGCAGCTAGATAACGACTTGGCCAGTTTGTTGAGAACGTAGTCTATCCTATGACTTTCAGTGTCATCAAAAGTGCATTAGTAGTAATAATTTAAAAACATAATCAGTTCTGTTTTATGTAAATAGGATAAAATACATAATATGTATATTATAGTATAGGTTCTGTCTCTTTGTATAGGTGTGTTCCTTTACTCTAAAACTCTGTGATTTTCTATGCAAAACTCCGAATTTCTACACATTTTATTATTTTGTATATGAACTTTAACAAACTTTTGATTAAAATTCGAAGTTTTAGACAGTATGAAAACAGACATATATTATATACCGAAATAAAAAACAAAGCATTTTGAACATTTTGCTCATATAGGTATTTAATTTATTAATAAAAACTTTTAGTTATCACTCATCTCATATCAAAAATTATTTAATTTTTAAATAAGCCCAAAGTGTTTCAATTATATGTTTTATTCATATAAGTATTATTATTATTTATCTCGAATAAACTCTATTGTTTCAAGTTACGCGCTAGGCCTCCAGCTTTCCAAGTAAGCATGAGGATATTTAGGTGCTTTCTTCAATAAAGAAGTAAAAACAAATATTAATACACAATTATTTAGTATAAATGAAATAAATAAAAGGTATTATTTTAAATAACTTAAAAACACTCGTTTTATTTATTTAATTACTTATAAAACTTACTGACGATGGAAGCATAACTTCCGAAATGCATTTAAGTAAATAAATAAATGAAATAAGTAGGACTTAAAGGCCGTTAAAAGCTATTTTGAATCAATAATTCAACAAAGTCCATTAAAATAGTGCTAAGTCTTCTACTTTGCTGATGTATTTCAGTAGTATAGTATATAGAATTTGTTTTATTAAAAAAACCTTCTTAAATAAATGAAATAAGTGTTTTTAAGTTATTTAAATACATATATAATAACTTTAATTTATTTCTTGAAGAAACACGTTGAAAATCTCCAATATCAAATCAATTTAGTATTTATATACACATTATATGTATGTATGTACTATACCTACTTATCAAATTTTTGTAAGGCTGAATTTATGTATTATTGCAATGCTTTACATTTACACTTTAAAAATTAATTTTCAAAAATTCATAAATCCGTTTTTGAAGTATTGAATTTATTTTTTTCTTTCAGAGCTTCAAGGTACAATATTACATATTATTATCTATCTTTAATAATAACCATAATTCGGAGATAAAAAACCGGTTCTAAAAAAGGTACCTACCGGTAGTACCAAACTACCTACCTATTTATGGTCAAATTGGTTGAAAACGATCGCGATGGCCTGATAATTTTACACAATTTCTCCACTCTATAGTTTGACTCCACAAATTATGAAAATCAAAGTAGGTACCTATAATTGCCTAATAAAATGTTTTTGTCAGTTTATCTAGGAATGTTGAATCGCTTAGAAAGACTGACACATCCCTGAATATATGTATGTACATACATATGGATGAATTCCTAATAAAATGATATTTATAAAAAGCTATAAACAAAAAATTGCTCAAAACTATAGGCGTTAATATTATTTAATCTTTTGAATTTTACTCGCATAATGATTAAAAGTTTTTCTTGCACTTCCTAAACAAAATCTCTCTTAAATTACCAATGAAAATTTGCTGTCATAATATTATTTGCTATAGTACCTATAGTTATAAAATTCACAAAGAGAAAATTTCTTTAAGTTGTCTCATGTCTGGACTGTCTCTATAAATTTACTTGTCTAGATTATATATTTTCTCTATGCTTGACTTCAAATATCATCTCAATTTTTTATTTTCTCAGAATCTCTCTTTGAAGAGATGTAGGAATTGGGTTCAAAGCTTGTTGTTTTCAAAATATTGATAAAACAGCACATTTTATTTTTCATTCCATTCAAAAGACTATAAACATCATTGCAAAAGCTCTTTCATAATCGTTTTTCTTTTCTTTTTTTGGTTGAGCATTTTATTTTATTTATATTCAAATACGATAAAGAAAGAGGAAAAATAAATGTGATTTCAATGGTATTCATCTCTGGGCTTGGGCTCTGTTTGATAAAGTTTGTTTTAAGACGATTGATTTTATGCAACCGGTAAGCTGCTTTTTCAATTTTCACGTTTTTTGTAGCTTCCCAAAAATGAAAAATAAAAACATATGCCGATGACATAATTTAAAAAAAGAGACCTTTTCTATCATAAAAAGTCAGTAATGAAATAATGAATAAAACTTACAATAAGCCGAAAGAAAAATAAAACAAAATACCTATCCAATATTTGAATTAAGTCACGTAACAAAAATGAATCATCAAGATGTAGAAGACGATTATCCCCGGAAAGTGTTTATATTGGTAAAAAAAGTGCTCGAATTGGTCGCACGAACTTGCGCTTGTCGTTCAAGCCTATAACGTGGCTAACCATTGAAAATAATAATATATGAAGTTTTATTGATTCAAAATAGCTTTTAACGGCCTTGAGTCCTACAAAAATTTGTTTTATTGTTTTTCATATAATTGCATAGTTAACGGAAGATTATCAACAAATCGAAAATTTATTTTTTTCTTTGACTGTTTTTTAAAAAAAATATTTTTTAAAGTACATATTTATCGTATGGAGCCATACGAGTGAATAAACAACTACACTTAAAAGAGGACAGCTATATTAACATATTTATTATTTCTCCTTCCTACCATTTATTTTTATTCTCCTGTATTAAGTGTATTGTTAGAAAGTGTAAGCTATTGTAAGCCAGTATAATCGGTCAGTATTGTGAGTTAGTTAGCATTTGGACATCTAACAACAAACTTGGGTTTTTTACCGTTAAGGTTTTCCCACATTAAATTTAACTGAGTATCATTACGATCGGTTTGTACTAATTCCTAAAGATAAGTCTTGCCCCGCAACAACATACTTAGGAATGTGTTTAATGGGAAAAAATTGTTCTAATCACTATCAAGAATAACCAGAAAATAAGACAATTTTCTCAAAAAACTATATAACCTTATTTCCGATTTGTGAATTTAGCGTCAAATACTTGAAAAGCAAAATATGTAAATATTACAATCGATTTGGGTATAATTATTACGAAGCTTAATCAATAATCAGTATACCAAAATGATTGTAAAAAATTGTTTGAATTGAATTCTCGAAACTATAAAAGATAAAAGTATTTGAAAAATCTTTAATTCGACGTTCTCAAATATAATAAAATGTTACTTATTGATTTTTCCCAATAAACCGACGATAAAGAGAAATCGAGTTTGTATTTTATTCAATAAAAATCGATTGTGGATTTGGTTTGAACAAAAAACAAATTTTAAATGTAAATTAATTAATGTATATTCAAGTTATCAACAGGATTGCCAGGTTGTATATTTATCGCCGACTTTAAAGTATAAAATCTGATTTTATTGTTGTTTTTCTTACCTAATACTTTCATTTAATAAACTAACTAAACATTTAATCAGTATTACCAACTGTTAAAGTCGAGAAAGTAACAAAAGTCGTTTTTCATGCAACAAATTTAATTTATTGAAATATAAAATACACATTTCTGTTGAAGTGTGGTAGCTAGATATATTATGCTGTGTCTTTCAAAATGAATAATATAGCACTCGAAAAGTAGATTCTGGTCACACTAACAGAAAAAGTATTCAACTTGCTTGCCGGTCCAGAGCAGGTTCTTCACATGCCCGTTATCGCTAAGTAAGCGTTGCTGCGCTCTTTTCGTTTAAGCGCACTCATACCATTGATTGATAACACCGCTTGAGCTTGAGAAGACCTGAAGTGATACGAAAAAAAAAAAAAAAAATACAAACAAAATAAAAATAAAAATAAAAACACCATGAAAAAAAGGGAAACAATTTTTTCGAGAGTGAATTCTTGAATAATAATATGTAGTGTAAGAGAAAAAGAGAACTTGCACGATGACAATCTACTCTATAGTGATTGTTAAAAAAGCTTTTACTCTATGAAAGGGTCGCTTTCTTTCACGACTCTGGTTTATTCGGTATACGGTTTGCTTAGTAGCTACAGCTACCAGTTCAATTAAAGTAAATTTGTATCTCGCCGAATCGTGGCATTGTTGCTCGTCGCAGCGGTTCTACATATTCTATAACTCAATTCCTCAGCAAATGCAAAATTTGCCTTAAATATTCCATTTGTGATTAGATTATACACAAAACAAAAAAAGATTCCATTTTAAAAATACCTTGTGCATTCGGATGTAGATGAGTCTTTTGTTTAAAAACATCGGTTAGGCATAAAGGGGTACGATTTTGTTAATATTTTACATTTTTATGAATCAGTTTGTTCGGCAAACGTTGAACGTTGACGATACATATATATTTTTCCCGTGCAAATGGAAGTGTTATATTTTTTAAGGGTGTAAACTCGAAAACCCTGCCCTGCGTTTTGGTTTTCCAAATACCTACCTTCGTTACTTTACTTCGCAGTGCGTGTGTAAGCATCAGCGGTGTTGTGTGTATCTAGCACTCGTTTGTTGGATCGTTGGAATTTTTGGGATGAATATAATAATTTCCTATTCAAAGATGCTTGTGTAAACGCTCTATTATTAGTATCTAAGTTGATTTGACGTTCGGTATCACAAATCGCACATCTGGAGTTTGATGGAGGTGACGGGAGTGTGAACATTGGGTAGTGTACCTACTGTGAAAACGAAAGCACCTTTAGCTAAAAAATTTTCTTGCCACAGCGAAAATATCCAAAATAAAATAAATTATACATTATATGCTGCATCTCGTTCGACCAATCGGTTGTTTTGTACATATCTCGCTCTATCAAGTGTCACTAGTGCCGACGGCTGACGAAAACGAGTATTTTAATATTTACCTTGTCCAAGTGAGCAAGTGTGCTGGTGCTGTTTGCTGTAGCTGGCTGGTTGTATTCGGGGGAGAGCCTTCTGCTAAAAGCTTTCATGTTTCGTTTCGAGTGTGATTTGCAATTGCGAGCAGAGCGTATAAAAGTTTGCGAACGTTTAGTTAAAATGTGTTATACGAGAGCGAAAGGTAAGCACTTCAATTGGAAGTTTGCAAATTTTTTGTTTTTCTTTCGGCACATTGTTTCATTGGTACTTACTTACCTATTTTATAAAATGTTCTTTTATTATTTAATTATTTTTTTCTTTCAATGACCCAACTTGAGTTTTGGTCAGTTAAGAATATGCTCTTTTGCAATGATGGGTTCACCTAAATATTTTGTTTGGGTTTGCCGATTGCACATTGCAAATAGTGCAAATTGCGGCAGCTAGCAACATTTTCTTCAAGTGACATTAGGTTTTTTTTTGCACTGAAAATTAAACTTAAGTTTTGTCAGCAAAAGGTCAAGGAGATTGGCTTAGTTCGGTTTTATTTCGATTTTTTCAAAAAAAGAAAAAAAAATTTACAAGTACAAATTTGTAGGCAGGTGTATAATTTAGTTGGGATGATGTACGACGGTATACCGAACCAAATTGGGTTAAATTGATTTTTCTGTTCTATCAACCGGTGATGTAGTATACAAAATGCTTATCTCATATTTTATGCATTCAGAGCGGCTTGTGGGAGGTGTTTTTACGTCCTAGATTATCCACTTACCCCACATAATTTAAATAATGTTTTTTACTCATTCTGCCAATCATTGGAAACACACAGATCGTTTTGCCTTTTTGTTGCCCTCGCACTCGGTTGAACTGGTAGTATTTTGTGTTCTTGAAATCAATTCGATGACAAATTAGTTGTCTATTGAAGTTGAAAATGTTCGTTAGGCTTTTCTTGGAAATTCTCTCTATATTAAGATTTCTTGTCTAGTTTATTCGGATAGGATGTTTACTAGATAAATACGTAAATATGTATATGCATATGTATAATTTGAACTGGACCGTTATTTCGATTTTGTTTTATTATAGAGTTATCTTGACTAAAAGGTACCTTACTAAAAAATGGGATCTCTTAAATGATCGATATAATATAATATAGCTAGCAAATTTAAATTAATCGGTGGAATTTGTTTGATCTTTTTTTGAAGCACAGACTTTCATATTATGATAAGATCCGGCGCTGAATCTAGTTGAGTACCTTTTCGTAGAAGAAAGTCTTGGAAATGTCAAGTGAATCTATTAACTATAGATACGTATACCTACATATGTAATCTTCTAGAAAAATAAATGATGTACATACATATATGTATATTGTAGGTACATACGAAAAACATGTCAATTAGTTCTTTGCCCACAAGCTAGGTACCTACAACCCACTACTTTTTTGAACTATAAATGAGTCACATATACTTAATTGGTCATAACTTCATAAGAAAGTCTTTTATTGGTTTCAAAATATGTATACATTAATAAAACAAATTTAGCTACATAGTTCACATTGTGTTTTTGTCAGAAAATTCATTTAACTAACTTGGACCTAATTGGTTCTTACTGATGAGTTCATGTGAGATCGTCGGGACAAAAATGTATGTGGATATGTGGACTTAAGGCCACTGTTTTGAACAAATGTTACCTCTTTACATAATTTTTTTCTGGGAAGACAAATTCTGACAAAAATCATCATGAATAAAATATTTTACTGAATAATAATATACCTATATCGACGGTTAAATTTTAGGATCTCGTAAGGCGAAAAATTCCAAAAAATATTATTAATGCAAAATCATCAGAATCAGAGCAACTTTTTGGCAATTTGAGCGTTACAATGTTGTTCTGAACATTTTACAGAAAAAAAGTAGAATTCAAAACCTCTTACTACAGATCGCCTTACAAAATTTGAAAGTTTTTTTTATTTCTGAAAAACATGTAAAAACGACTTACGAGGTTTTGCACTTTAACTCGATATATAATTGAAACTATACAGGGTGTTTTGCATAATACTCGACAAAAAGCGGCGTGTAGGTATGTTGAAGCAAGATAAGAAAAAAATCGTATGAGAGGGAGGTATAAAAATCGACATGGAGTACAAAAAAATCATTAAAAATCAACGGTAACATTTACAATGTCATGTTATACCTTTTCTAAAGCCAGTGTTGTTGTAGTGAATAATCTTTCCAACACTAATTTTCAAACTCACACTGCTAAAACCTGAAACCAAACCTTTGTGAAGTCTGCCACCATCTGGCACATACTGTTTAAACATTTTATATATGATTCCAGCTACAGAAATGTTTGTTTATATAAATATTATAGATAGGAATGTAAAATATACTTGTTTTTCAAAGTAGGTATGAATATTCCTAGAATTATACATACAGTAGAATCTCGAAAAGATGAACAGATATAAAACAGAGCCCGTTCATCTTTTCAAATTGTTCATCTTTTCGAGCATCAAAATTTGGTTAAGAAAAAAGATACGGTTTTATAAATAAAAACATTAAATATTATTTACATAACAAGTCAAAACAAGCCCCAAAGTACTGTTCAAGAGGAACTAAAAGGCAAAGAAAAAGTAAAAAATTATGTTGGGAATAAAGTGTTCATCTTTTCGAGTACTAAATTTCAACCTTTCATCTTTTTGAACACTGAAAAGTGGAAATATTTCGTTCATCTTTCCGAGCTGTTCATCTTATAGAACCGTTCATCTTTCCGAGATTCTACTATATTTCAATTATGTACATATAATAATAAAGGTTAAAATAAAAAGATGAATATTGCCAAATTTTTATTCTCAATATGTGATGTGTATATTTATTTCCAAATTTTCTAACCAAGTTGATCTACAGGTTCATATTTATATACAAACATATGTATATTCTTAAATTATGTTTTTTTTTTCAAAAACAAAATATTGAAATATTTGTTGAAAAATCATTTTTGTTGTTTTATCAATGAAAACCAAAATTCCGATGACTTATTTTTTTTTTCTTTAGTTTAGCGTGATAAGATGATTGATAGCTTTCTTACGGATCGAGGCCAGGATATTGGGTTTAAAAATAAATTTAAAATTTATAAAAAAAAAAAACATTGAAATGTATTAAACAAGTTCATAGGTTCATGTTTGTTTAAAATAATTTTAAATAATTATCTATAGCTTGGGAACAATTCTTTTTCGATTTATGTATAGGTAAAATATGTACTTATGTATTTATATTTAATGTGATTGTTTTTTCTTAAAACCCATCAGTTACACTGATCTCTATAATACGCTGGATTAGTACACTGCCTACAAAGTATGACATTTGCGTAAACAGCTTCAATTTTTGATATCCGCCCAGAGAAAAAAGGAAGCTTGAAGTAATAACAATTCTTTTTTGTATGGATACGCTATATCCAGTGTAATATCAAAATCAGTGATCAGTAACCTTAAAGTTTAAAAACAATCACATTCCTTAAACGGTTTACCTTCATTCATATATTGAACCTTTTAAGTACTTGCTTTGCATAACTCGTTTGGCTCATATGAATCTCAATTCCTGGAGCCGTTGATAATTGCATGTTCAAGAACCATTAAACATCCAAAAGTGTAATTTGGGTCTTTAAAATTACAGAAGCCTCAAGCCTGATTTACAATGCGACGAAAAAACGAGATGTCAGCGGGACGAGATCTCTCGACAGAGAAAAAAATGTTTAAAATAGTTTGGAAGGATCATTAATATTACGCTGTGGCTCCATTAGCAACATTTGAGGAAATGTCCATTTCAATGGCCATGACAATTTATTGCATGTCTGTCAAGTTAGCATTACCATTTCAAAATTTTAAGATTCTAATAATTGGATTAATTGTCGTGAATTTGTCGTAAATTTGTCGTGAAAGAAAAAAATTTGTCGCGCGTGTTTTTTAAAAATTAACCCCTGGTAATGCTAACTTGACGGTCAAGTTAGCACTACCACCCCCCAAAAAAAATTAAAAAAAAAAAAGAGTATGCCATTAAATGTCGTGAATTTGTCGTAAATTTGTCGTGAAACAAAAAAAAAATTCGCGCGTGTTTTTTAAAAATTAACCCCTGGTAATGCTAACTTGACGGTCAAGTTAGCACTACTACCCCCCAAAAAAAATAAATAAAAAAAAAACGAGTATGCCATTAAATGTCGTGAATTTGTCGTAAATTTGTCGTGAAATAAAAAAAAAAATCGGAAATTTTTTATGTAATTTCGAAAAATCTCACATTGCGTTTCATCGATGAATATACAGCCTAACCTCGACTTTGAATTGCTGTATTTTTTTATCCAACAGAGATTTTAATGTGGAATTTGTTTAAACAATTGTCGCTCGACGTCCTTAAAAAAGTTGTGTCAAAAAATAATTTGTCGCGCCTTGATTTGTCAAAAATATGACGAAATATCCCAAAATTGCATTTTTTTTAAATAAATCCAGCATTACCACAACTTTGAATTGCTGTATTTTTTTATCCAACAGAGATTTTAATGTGGAATTTGTTTAAACAATTGTCGCTCGACGTCCTTAAAAAAGTTGTGTCAAAAAATAATTTGTCGCGCCTTGATTTGTCAAAAATATGACGAAATATCCCAAAATTGCATTTTTTTTAAATAAATCCAGCATTACCACAACTTTGAATTGCTGTATTTTTTTATCCAACAGAGATTTTAATGTGGAATTTGTTTAAACAATTGTCGCTCGACGTCCTTAAAAAAGTTGTGTCAAAAAATAATTTGTCGCGCCTTGATTTGTCAAAAATATGACGAAATACCCCAAAATTGCATTTTTTTTAAATAAATCCAGCATTACCACAACTTTGAATTGCTGTATTTTTTTATCCAACAGAGATTTTAATGTGGAATTTGTTTAAACAATTGTCGCTCGACGTCCTTAAAAAAGTTGTGTCAAAAAATAATTTGTCGCGCCTTGATTTGTCAAAAATATGACGAAATACCCCAAAATTGCATTTTTTTAAATAAATCCAGCATTACCACTACTTTGATTTGCTGTATTTTTTTATCCAAAAGAGATTTTAATGTGGTATTTGTTTAAACAATTGTCGCTCGACGTCCTTAAAAAAGTTGTGTCAAAAAATAATTTGTCGCGCCTTGATTTGTCAAAAATATGACGAAATATCCCAAAATTGCATTTTTTTTAAATAAATCCAGCATTACCACAACTTTGAATTGCTGTATTTTTTTGTCCAACAGAGATTTTAATGTGGAATTTGTTTAAACAATTGTCGCTCGACGTCCTTAAAAAAGTTGTGTCAAAAAATAATTTGTCGCGCCTTGATTTGTCAAAAATATGACGAAATATCCCAAAATTGCATTTTTTTTAAATAAATCCAGCATTACCACAACTTTGAATTGCTGTATTTTTTTATCCAACAGAGATTTTAATGTGGAATTTGTTTAAACAATTGTCGCTCGACGTCCTTAAAAAAGTTGTGTCAAAAAATAATTTGTCGCGCCTTGATTTGTCAAAAATATGACGAAATACCCCAAAATTGCATTTTTTTTAAATAAATCCAGCATTACCACAACTTTGAATTGCTGTATTTTTTTATCCAACAGAGATTTTAATGTGGAATTTGAAACAATTGTCGCTCGACGTCCTTAAAAAAAGTTGTGTCAAAAAAAAATTTTGACACAATTTTTTTTATAACCTATTGTACACAAAAAAAATTGTGTACAAAAGGTTATTGGCACAATAAAAAATTGTGTAAAAAATTTTTTTTTGGCACAACTTTTTTTAAGGACGTCGAGCGACAATTGTTTAAACAAATTCCACATTAAAATCTCTGTTGGATAAAAAAATACAGCAAATCAAAGTCGTGGTAATGCTGGATTTATTTAAAAAAATGCAATTTTGGGGTATTTCGTCATATTTTTGACAAATCAAGGCGCGACAAATTATTTTTTGACACAACTTTTTTAAGGACGTCGAGCGACAATTGTTTAAACAAATTCCACATTAAAATCTCTGTTGGATAAAAAAATACAGCAATTCAAAGTTATGGTAATGCTGGATTTATTTAAAAAAATGCAATTTTGGGGTATTTCGTCATATTTTTGACAAATCAAGGCGCGACAAATTATTTTTTGACACAACTTTTTTAAGGACGTCGAGCGACAATTGTTTAAACAAATTCCACATTAAAATCTCTGTTGGATAAAAAAATACAGAAATTCAAAGTTATGGTAATGCTGGATTTATTTTAAAAAATGCAATTTTGGGGTATTTTGTCATATTTTTGACAAATCAAGGCGCGACAAATTATTTTTTGACACAACTTTTTTAAGGACGTCGAGCGACAATTGTTTAAACAAATTCCACATTAAAATCTCTGTTGGATAAAAAAATACAGCAATTCAAAGTCGAGGTTAGGCTGTATATTCATCGATGAAACGCAATGTGAGATTTTTCGAAATTACATAAAAAATTTCCGATTTTTTTTTTTATTTCACGACAAATTTACGACAAATTCACGACATTTAATGGCATACTCGTTTTTTTTTTATTTATTTTTTTTGGGGGGTGGTAGTGCCCAGAAGCTTTAAGCAAATGCAAAATGGAAGTTTGGAACTTCAATACAAGCAACTGATCGACATTTTGCAGTTTTTTCGAATTTAAAAGCTTTTATCTTCTATTTTGTCTAGCTGTCGTTTTGTTCATATGCCCTTAATTTAACTACATATTAATTTTTCCATGATGATCGAAAAACTGTCTTCGGAAATTTTGAATCTAGTTAAGATAAAACAGCACGTGTATTGACCTGCAGCTCATTTCACAAAGAGCGGAAAAAAGTCTGTAAAATCTAAAATATTTAACGGATGTTAATTAAATTTGGCACACATGTTAAGATTACATTTTTGGTCAAAATTTTGTTACGAAAACTTGAGTAGAAAAAAAGTTATTGACATTTTTCTAAAATTTGAGGGTTTTGATGTTGTACCAAAATTTCAAAAAAGTTTGAACTATTTAACGGATTTTTATGAAATTTGGCACACATGTTAAGATTTCGTCTTGTTCATATTTGATAAAAATTTGGTTCAGAAAAAATTGTAAGACAAAAGTTATTGATATATTTTTTTAATTTGTGGGTTTTGATGTTGTTAAATTAAAAAAAAGTCTGTTAAATTTGAACTATTCTACACACATGTCAAGATTAGTCTTATACATATGTGGTCAAAATTTGGTTAAGAAATAATTATTAAAATAAAATTATTGACATTTTTCTAAAATTTGAGGGTACTGAAATTCAAAAAGAGTCTATTAAATCTGAACAACTTATCGGATTTTATTGAAATTCGACAGACATATTAAGATTAGTCTTGAAAATATTGGTTAAGAAAAACTAATTACAAAAAAAGTTACGGACATTTTTCTAATATTTTAAGCAACAATCGGAAAAAACACCCCCTTTTTTATTTCTACCTGCTTGTACTTTTTGCGTGAAAACAAAATAAGTGTAGGATTATCCCTAAATCTTTTATTTATTCTTTTTTAAACCCTATCATGTCACTCAGACTATCATAAAATAATAATATATTTTCATATATTTTTTTCGAGAAAATTGAGTTGAAAGTTGAAAAATCTTACAGGCAAAAATAAATGGTTTTGTAAAAAATCGTATTTCTCAGATCTGGGTCAATATAGTAATTTTATTTTATTTTTAGAATAAAGGTACAAATTTTTCTAAAAATAATGGGCTTAACCAGATCATTTTGACAGTTAGTACCGAATAAATCATAACTTTTTGATATATACCTCCTTCAAAACCAAGTTTCTTGAAACCTGATTCAGTGAGACAAATTTGAATATATGTATCTGCAGCAGATTTTTTCTATGCTGTAACTTGAAAGTATGGAGCACACGTTGATATACGTCACTGCTTGGAGGAAAGTGGAGCTAAACTTAAAACTCAAAAAGTTTTCATTAAAACCATTTTTTTTAGTACCATTGTTTGAGGCTACTTATATTAGGCTTCTTTAATGAATTATTTTCTTTTTTTTTATTTTAGGTATATTCAAGAATATGCCAACAAAATGTTGTATAAAGTTACAGAGTTTATTTTAAGAAACTTCAGAAAAAGAAATTTAAAAGTTTGTTGAAAATATGGTCCGCAACTTGAATAAAATATTTTTTAACCTTGAAGGCTTGTGAATAAGTGTTATATATATATACATTATAAAATACTTTGAAATTATATAAATTATACGCTCGGGTTATCTAAGAGTAGTTAGACATAAAAATAAAAAGGCTACATATGACTTTCTCAAAAGACCTTTTTTCCGGTCTCAGCCCACTGTGCGGCGATCGTTCAGCTGTAAGAGAAAGTTCATATACATAACTTTAATAAAAATATTCTATTTGTTTTCAAACTTAAAAGTCGATTTATTTCAGAACCTATTTGTAAAATGTGGATTAATTGTTCAATTCTCCCTCCACTATTCAAATCCAAGGAAAAATCCACTATCATGCAGGAGCTTTGCTGCCGCAATTGATTGAAGGTCATAAGTTCCTTCAGATTTACTTCCTTGAAAATTCCAATGGTGAACTCAATCAACGTTGTTCGATTTTTCGTGCTATGAAACGTGAGATCATCGAACAAATGCAAAAACTTATGCAATGCGTTAGTTAAAGTTTTTAAAACTGCATTGAAGTGATGCCTTCCGATCATTACAAAATCATCAGCAGTGCAGACAAAAGAAGTGGTGTCCATGCACGACAGTTCAATACTCCCACAGTTATTGAATTAGCAGTGGTCATTTTTGG
Source organism: Epistrophe grossulariae (assembly GCA_929447395.1). Classification (NCBI taxonomy): domain Eukaryota; kingdom Metazoa; phylum Arthropoda; class Insecta; order Diptera; family Syrphidae; genus Epistrophe; species Epistrophe grossulariae. The sequence goes on from OV839566.1 coordinate 549,588, forward strand.
CGAAAATGTGTAATCACGCGATATAGTCCTCTTAAAGTCAGCTTAAACGCGTCAAGTAGACAAGTAGACTCATACGACGCTTTACAATATCCGCTTATGTTTTGGGAAGGCGATTATGGCTACTATTTTCAAATTAAAATGTACGTCAAGATAGAAACAGAACGCCTCAATACGTCAAGATAGAAACAGAACGCCTCAATACGTCAAGATGGCAATCCGAAATGGCCCGAAATTACGTAACTCTTACTTCCCGGGCAAACTTCTAGCGAACGCTACGACTTCACCGTACGTGTCTTTAAACAAAAACTAGAACAAATGTTGCTACAGTAAAACCCGCTTAAGAGAAACTGCAAAATGTCACAGTCTTTCTTTCACTTAAACGAACCCCGCTTAAGGGAAAAAGTGAAACAAAAATTGCACTTAAGCGGATTTAAAAATTCCAAAAAGGGTTCTAACATATCAGAAATTCAAATGTCATTTTTGTGATGAAAATTTGGTGGAGGTGAAAAATAAAAAAGAAGTAAAGGCGTTCAGCAATTTTTTTGTTCTGTTGTATTAATTTTTTTTTCACTTAAGAGAGTTTTTTTCAATGAAAAATATTAAATTTAACTGAAAATATGATTCAGGTATCCGGGTTTTTCACTTAAGCGAGTTTCGCTTAAGCGGAGTGTTATAAAGGTAATTGGTCGACAAATACTCGGGGATTAAAAAAGTGTTTCAGATAAGCGGGTTTTTCTCTTAAGTGGGTTTTACTGTACCATTAAAAAACTTCAAATTTTCTGCTATTTTTGTGGGGAGAAAAGCTGTTCAAATCAAATATAAAAGGAAAATATATATATGTATGCAGAGCGAATAGTGCTTGAATTCATAGATTCTAGAGTTCCAGCTAGTAAAGTTTAAAAATAAAATTACGTATTGAACTTAAATAGATATAGGTATAACTCCTTTTTGTCCTGATATATTCCTTTCAGCTCTCAATGTTGTCGTGCAAATTTTCTAATCGATAAAATAATATAGGTGAGCTTGGAACAGTAGGTTGGGTATATAGGTGCTCATTTCTATATGAATCACATAACTATTTCTAAAAATACGTACTTACCATAAATAACCTCAAAGTGAAAACTAATACATTTTCTGCTTTTCCGTATAAACTGACATATGCACAATAGATTCATATTATATCAAAGTTATCTATTCAATCAGCTATGCCTGTTTATATGAATGTCTGTATGTAAAAGACATCTTTCAAAAAAGTCATTCAAATACCTATATTTAAAATATATATATAGATATGAATTATACGGAACTTTTCATTTAGATTAGATGTGTAATTTTGAAATGAGTTGTACATTTACCCTGTTCAATGGGCTCAAAAAGCGGTATTTTTTTGACATTAGGTGAGAGTTTCGATGAAATAAAATGGAAAGTTACTATTTGAATAACAATAATGAACTTATGAACACTGAATGCAAAGGACATCTCAAGCTAGCTCTTTGTTATTAATTGAAATTGATTTTTAAAGCTTCGCCAATAAGGTGAACTTTATTGTCATTAAAAATCAAGACCATAACGAAACTAAGTTCATGGTTTTTTGTCGTGAAAATGCATAAAAGAAGATGTTGTATAAACGTGATTTTTTTGTATTTAAAAACAGGGATGACATTCTGTATAGCAAAAGCGAACAATCGTTTTCGTTTTTGCTTATGTTCGTTTATGAAAAACGAACGATCGCTTTCGTTTCGTTTATTACAGAATCTGGCCCCAGTTTTTTTATGAATTATTTATACATATTTTATGTAGATAAATGTATAAGTACAGGGCATGACAAAAAAAACGGAATGGCTGAAAATTTTTCCAAGTGAGATATTTTTTAAAGAAAGGTAAAGGTCATTATTGAAGTACAGATATACATAGATAGCCCAGGAGAAAAAACTAAACGAACCAAAAGCTGCTAGAATGAGTTTTTGTAGTAAGGAATCTGAATGTGAAAATCTTGACATAGGCACAAAGTATTAACCTAGCCCTTCTTTAATTTTTTCATTTTCTATATTTGAGTTCCTATCTGTGGTTACGTTGTTGTAAAATCTCCTTTTATAACAACCGCTGAACTATTACAAAGAAAATTAAGATAAAATCGTAACTCAATATACCAAATAGTATTTGCGTGATGCGCCCTCACATACGACTTTAATTTATTATATAAATACATACATAGATATACAGATAATGATATACAAACATGTCTCATATTAAAATCATTATTCCATGTATTTTTGCCACTTGGAAATACTTTCAATTTATTTCTATTGTGTTCAAAACTATTTGATGTCTAAAAAAACCCTTGCTCTTCTTACTTTGTATAGACTAGACAATTTGTTTGCTTAAGTATGTTCAATTGTCAGTTAATGAGAATAAACTCATGTTTTGTTTCTTAATCGCCAGACATTTTGTTCGTATTGGGTTAATATCTTTCACTGTTTATAAATAACTCATACAATTTTGATTACTAAGTATTTGTTTGTTGTTTATTTCAAGAAACATTTTAAGAAAATCGGAAAATAATTTTATAGATTAACGTGTTCATATGTAATATGTGAAAACATGTAACTTCTACCTCTGAAAAAATTATATATGAGCGGTGCAGAATCTATAATACAATTCAACAAAAAAAAAATTCTTGTCCTAACATTCATTTTAGGATTTTTATATTCACTATGCACCAAAATGAATAAATAATATCAATATTCATTTAAAAGTTTGCTTTTGTTTTTTTCATATTTTTTGCCTTTAGTGCCCAGTAGGAATAAACATTTGACCTAAAAAAAATTTTACATGTTTTCTTTCACAATTTGTTAGAACGAGTTATTAGGAGAACTTGGGTAGTTTTTCAGGAAAATCGGACTGGAGCTTAAGCCCCCTACTTGGAATTTTCTTAAAAAATTGACTTGAAATAGAAAACAAAATATTTAAAAGCAACGGCAACACTTACAGTGCCATGTTATATCTTTTTTTAAAGCCAGAAATCCATTCTTTAATTATGTTTTTAAATTAATTATTTTTTAAAAATGAATTTTTAAACCCAAAATTTTGAAAAAAAAATTAAAAAAAAATTTAAAATTAATTTTTTTTCAACATTTTGCATTATCAAGTAGTATTTTTGTTTAATAATAATTTTATTACAATATAATTAAAGATACACAAACAACCAAAAATCTATTTGTTTTGATAAAAAAAAAAAATTAAAAATTAAAACATAGTTTTAAAAATAACCTTTTAAAACGTTATCCTGGCTACAAAAGCAAACTTGTCTATCAAATATATTTGTTTTTCGAGATATTATAGGTACAGCTTTATAAATTTAATACCCTTTTTTCAAAGTCAAAATTCATGTTGACTGGTGTTATGTATGGACAAAAAATATCAAAACGTAGAAATCCAGTGCTGATTGGAGCACGGAGCTTAGTGATCGTGGCTGCCATTTCTACCTATGGCCAAAAAAGTAGTAGAACTTGTAGCTACAATTTTTTAATATAAATCAGGAAATATTTAAAGGCGAAATAGGGTGAACCATCAGTTTTTTTTTTAGAAATGTCATTCAACTTAACTTTTGAAAAAACAAAAGATTATGGGAAAAAATGCGCAAACGCGTCTTGTAACTTACACCGCGTTGATGTGGAAAATTTAACACCTAAACAGAAAAAATTGTTATAGGTGTGCGAATATTGTTCTAGAAACTTATTAAAATAGTGCCACAATTTTTTTAGGTGTAGAACCACATAAACAAAAATTTTATTTTCACACTTTCAAAATATATTACAAAAAATATTATAGTTTTGAAACTATTTACTCATAATCAAAACAATTTTTTCTTCAAAATGCTTATAAAAGGTACATTTTACGTTTTTGAATATATTTTAATTGTTATATATGGAGGTTAATGAAGCTATTAATTGTGTGCTGAATTTTAGAGATTTAAACATTTTTTCCTTGCCTATTTATATAAATTTTAAATAGGAAATAAAATACTAAAATGACAGACTTAAAAATTTTATAATAAACGGTATTGAATATTAAAAACAAAAATAGTATACTTAATAGCGAAATATTTTGAACAAAATTAGTTTGAAAATTTTTTTTAAATTTTTTTTTTTTTTTTTAAAGTTTTGAGTTTGAAAATCAATTTTAAAAAAAATTTTATTTACTAAAATTTTATTTACTAAATCTAAAATAACTTTATTTAAAAACAAAAGAAGAGAATTCTGGCATTACAAAAAGTTACAGCGGGCATTGTAAGTGCTACAGTTGATTTTAAATATTTTTTTTTTCTGTTCTAAGTAAATTTTTTCCCACACGATTTTTTTCTTGTCTCCTCCCAACCTACACGCTCTAGGTTCTTGTCACACCTTATGAGAATCACCTTGTATAATTTAAATTCTTTTTTTTCTGTTTTTTAGGGCCCTGAAAAAATATTCACTATGTATATCTTTTATGTATCTATATATTTTTAAGTAAATATTTTTCATTCATATATTTTTTTAAATTAAATTTCAGTCAACTGTATAGTTATTTGGTTTTAAATAATATTCCGTTAATTAACAATTCCAATTATTATATTAAATATATTCAGTTTCAAATAATTTGTATTCACTATATTTTAATTTTTCTTATCGAAAAAGATGTAAGGTGCGTTATACGCCGTATGATATTTTATCATTATAAACTATGACTTTCAACTTTATACAGGTTATCGCAAACTTCATGTGAAAGGACCCTGATAAATAAAATGTATGGATAGTTCTTAGAAATAATAATTAAGTGAAAATAAAAACATTCAATCATATCAACAATGTGACAATAAAAGGGCTGGATTTATTTTTTTGCTGAGGGGGTTAGATAGAGCGCACCGCAAAAAAATGATGTTTATAATAGAAATGCTGGCATTGAAAAGCCTTAACATGTGGAGTATACGAAATAGAGTTTTAGGCGTATTCGTACACATTGAGATTGATGACCCCTGCATCGAGTTCGTATATATTGGCTGAAGACAGTCGCATAGGTATGGACAAATTCCGGTAAAACCATTGCTTTTATTAATTGTTTTATAACCATTAATTTTGAGCTCTTGTTGGAAGCTACATATACTGTATAATTCTCTAACACTTATTTTTAAAAAGAAAAACACATACATGCATATGTATAAATATTTATCATTTCAAAAATAATTTTTTTTTTTTGAAACAGTTTTATGCTACTTCAATCAATAGATATAAATAAAATAGATATATTTAGGTACATATGTATGTATGTCAATTATGTATGTAGGAAGATAAAAGTACAAAAAAACACAATTTTGTCTGTATGTACATATTTTTATTTCAAATATCTTAAAACTTCAAAAAAGTACCCATTGCCCTCCCTCGTGCATCTGTTCCTGGTGTTGAGTGAATTAGGTACTTTGTTTTTTTTTTTCTTTGGCTGGCTGCCTGTTTATTTTGATAAGGGTAAAATCGTTTGATTATAATCTATTAAATTTCTCCAGAAACTGCAATATTTGTGGTAAACCAAATGGGGATGACAATTTTTAATGGAAACAAACCCCACGCAATTAATATTACTGACAGATTATTTTTCCACATTAATTTCGGCTGACAGAAGTCTCATAAGAAAATATTGGTTAAAGCAGGGTCGTTAACGATGTTTATAAAGCTTTGATAATAAATTTGTTTGTGATTTTTTTAGGAAATTAAAAAGATTATTAATATTATCTAGACTCAAATTTTTTTTTATAATCAGAAAAAGCTTTTTGCTGACTTTAAACTTTAAAGAAACTTTTTTAAGGTCGTAGGATCGAATCCCAGCCTTTTTTTTAATCTTCAAAATGAGCGATTTTATAGTAATTTTTTTCCTTAAATTAAGGATGCCATTTAATGTAACGAAACTTTATAAAAAATTGACTTTATTTTTTTTTCAATGCTTTCAGTTACCAATGCATAGAGAAGAACTCAATCACGAGAAAAAACAAGATTTAAATATGGAGAAAATTTCAAAAACAATGATGACCGGCGGTCATGTATTTTTCGACGTTCGCCAGAAACCAGGAAATAAACAACAATGTAGCCAGTTGATTTGAATTAATCTTCTAAAAACACGCAACCAAAATTAATCGGAGACAGTAAATATATAACATAATATCGAATTCGGACCTGACTTTATTTTAATCGTTATCGAGTTTCTTCAAAAATAACTAAGCAACAAAAACAGGAACCGGTAAATATTAACAAAATGTGGACTTCAGGTACATGCGTGACGACGGGTCCTATCGCAGTAAGCCAAACCTTGCAAGATGGAGAGAAGTTTGTTAGATGGGAAGAGGTAAGTCTTATGCGGATATTTTGTTCGTAACCAAAAATAAATATATAGTATTAGATTTTCTTAGACTATTGACTATAAGTACAAAATTGTTTTAATAATATAAAATATGCAAATCTAAATAAATAAAATTTTACTTTGGCCAAAATGCACGGCTGATGAAAACTTTGCAACTGGTGAAATTTGAATATTCCCTTAGATGAATTTAAACAATTTAATGTTCACTTTTTGAGTGTACTCCGAAATGGCTTTTCAATACTTCTCGAAATTTTCTCTTACTTTAGAATAAATGACATTCTCTTCCGTATATTAAAAAAAAAGAAGTTTAGCCCCATAGTTGGATTAAAAACTTAAAATAAATGAAAGTTCAATAAACAGGGCAAATCTTATATTTAAAATTTAATTTGAATATCTAAGGTCTGGTTAACCTACCATTTTTTACAAGCCCATGCCCTTAGGAAAAATTTTAAATTCTTTATTTCAATCATAAAAAAGCAATTTAAGCATTAATTTCTTATTCTATAATCTCAATCCCATCAGTTAAAATAATCTAAATTAGATTTCACTCTTCCCTCTTTTAATGTCATAAGAAAACGTTTATTTTTTTTCTGAAAATAAACACCATTGTCATAAGGCAAATCCATAATGTTTAACAACCGCAAGGATAAATTCTTCCATATTTTGATTTACATCCATCTGTTGATGGGATTTTTATTGCTCTTCCTCAACTCTTTAAATGAAATTTCCTCTCTGATTAGAGAAATGGGAAATTAAAATGCAAATTTCTACCGCACCATAATTCACAACGGATGCAGACGAAAGATTCAATCTTATCATGGTAAAAGCTACAAGCAATAACTGTTTCTAATAAATACACACCAAACATTCCTACCGACGATTCATAATACTTTTTACTAGAAGGAGAAAATAATTAAAATGAAAAAAAAAGAAGAGAAGAGAATGCTTGTGCGTTTATTACAAATCTTTATTTCTTTGTAATAAAATCTTTAATGAATAAACAGTTACTGCTTATTGGCAGGCACAAAGTCCTTAATCTGCTCAGAAATCCAGGACAAAAAGGCATCTGTATGAGTATAGACTGATGGGTATGTGGTAGATGTGCATGGTGTGTAACCCCATGAAACGATTCCAATTTGTTCCACTACATTGCCGTTGTACTTTACCAAAGGACCGCCAGAATCACCATTGCAAGCCGATGCAATTGTTCCTGCATTGTGTGAACAGATGTTAACTGGGTCAAGTGGAGCGCTTAAAGGAAGTAAACGCTTGCAGCGTGCATATCCAATGATTTCCGTGTCAAGTTTTTGAAGGGTGTTCGGGACCATGTTTGAATTGTCAATACCCCAACCGAACAGAACTCCGTCTCCAAGTTGACTGAACTGGCGTGATGGAAGTTCGACCTTGCCAACAACAGCCTTGCCTGTAGACCGACGGATCTCTGACAAGTCAAATGGAGTGTCAACGTAAATTAAACCAATATCGTTGGGCCCAACTCCGCCATTATAGAGTTCATGCTGGATGGTGTTGTTCCTCAGTGAAACCGAACGAATTTGGACCTGTGACTCGTCGCTTCTCTTGTGTAAGCCAGCTACGATTTTGAAATTTTTGTAAATGAGGCAATGTGCGGCAGTAAGGACCCAGTGTTCATCAATAATACTTCCAGCACAAAAATGAGACGAAGTCTTAAGCGAAACAATGAACGGAGCTTCACCGGGTTGAGCTGTGGTGCCCGAAATAATATCGCCAGTTCCGAACTGTGGCCGAATAAGAGGGTATAAGTCAAAAGCGCTTACACCAACCAATGCCGTTAAGGCGACACAAATAATTAGAACCTTCATTTTTGAAATAACTTATTGTTTTGCCAACAGAACATTGGTTCTGTCTTTTATACTAAAATTCAACTTATTCAGTCTTCATTGTCAATAATCTCTAGTTATTAATTTAATTAATTTATTATTGTTTAACAACATTTTTATGATCTGCTATAATAATTCTGCAGTCGTTGCAGTTTCTACAGTTCTTTTTTATGATTTTTATTTCAATTTAAAAACCCAGATAATTTTTTATTGATTTTGACCATAAAATATGTCTAGAACTAAATTCGTTAAATCACAAGATAATCTAATTTTATGGTTATGATACAGAAGCAAAGTCTTAATCCATTTTTAGATTAAGTGAAAAAGAACTTGTACCAAAAAGATAGTCTTTTGTCCTCAACAAACAAAAAGTACGTATACGTAACAGTGGACATAATTATAAAAAATCGTGTTAAGTTTGGAATAAAATGGAAATATGATATTTTGATGGGAAATATGATTAAAAAAGAGAGGCAAAATACAAGAATTTGAAGGAAGTTGGGGAAGCATAGCAATCAACCGGCTTAATTTATATTTAACAAAAAAAAAAAAAAAACAATAATTATAGTTAGTAGGTACTTAGTAGATATGAAGTATAAAGATATTATAAATAGTTTTATATTTGAGTTTTATGAAATATTGTATTTGAGTTTTTCGAACTAAATATAATAATAATTACGTTTAAAACGATAAAAAACAAAATAATATAGTCTTTTGTCTTTAACATACAAAAAAAGTCACGTATACGCCACAGTGAACACAAATTTGCAAAAATCGTGAGAAGGTTGGAATCAAATGGAAATATGATTGAAACGATAAACAGATGTAAAATAGGTCTAATAAATCGGTTAACTTGTTATTCGCATAATTTTAAATCACCAAATGCGGCGTCTAAGAATCTTTCCAATATTTGATGACCGATTTAATACAAATTTTACCTACCGTTTTGGGGTTAACTTGTGCTGCCATGAACCATATAAAAATAAAAATATGTAATACGTAACCCACAACTGTCCTTCCAAAAACACAATTTGATTAGACTATGAACTTAGTATGTATTTAAATCAATTCTAATGAGTAAAATTTGAAGGAGGTCTAAAATTTTCTGTTAAACATTTTTATAATTTTGAATTTGAAAATATTTGTTTTAAAAATTTTATTTGAGGTGCTGTTATTGTTTTAATAAATGTTTTTCCATTTTAACTTAATTAAAAAAAACACACTCAGAGAAATGGACCCATGTGATTTTTACTTGCGATATATATGTACATAATATGTAGGTTCTATATGGTAAGTTAAAAAAAAAATCGAACTGTCTGTCCTGTCCTTTCGGCTGCAGCCTAAGTGGGTGGATGGACTTTCTTTAAACATGGTACCTATCTAGGGTTTTTTGGGCATTTTTTTCATTTTTTAGGACCAAAAATAACAGTACCTGCCATAAAAATTTGTTTAGCAAAAAAAAGAAAATCTCAAAACCGTGCCCACAACTTTAAATTTTTTTTTTCTTAAAAATATTTAAAAAATAATTTTTGAAAAAACCACTGCAACGATTTTCAATTTTTTTTTTCTCATAAATTGCGAATTGTTTATGAAATCATGTAGTGTATATTGTTAAACAATTTTTCAGTATAAACTGTAATTTCTATGCATATGTGCAACACGGTGCTATATTGTTCATAAAAATATGTACTCAAATGATACTACCTTAAACTTAACTACGTTTTTAGCAAGTGTATTACAATCTTTGGAACCTAAATTTATTTAAAAATATTATTCAATAATAAAAATGAAAAATGAAAAAATAAAAATTTGTTTGTTTTTATTTTTATTAATTTTACTAAAAACTTTATTTTCACAACTTTATTTTTATAAATTGGATTTGCGACGCGTTTAGGAGTGGTTAAACTATATATTTAGACTTTAAAACCACAATATGATCGCATATAACAGCAAGTTTCTTGTGACCCAGTTATGAATTTTATATTTCTTGTCTGTTGAACCAAACGATACGCCCTAGTTTTATGTTACGGCATAGGCCAAAAGTCCATAATGAACATTTGACATCTGTTGTGGACTTAAGTGGGTCAAAAGTCCATCAATCTATTTTTGACTTTTAACCCACCTTGTCTACAAAAAATTCTGGGATCCGACAGTCGATTTCTGACCCACTTAAATGATGTCTAAAGTATTCATTTAATTAATATTGAAAAAAAAAAAACATTTATTCTACATTTATTAAGTTTTAGTTGCGTTTTTAGAGTTGCAGATATTTCTCATCCATCTCATTTCCCTTCATCTTTTGAAAATGTTAAAGAAATAAATATTTAAAATCATTTCTATTTTTGTTTTTTTTTATTTTTTTCATTCAAACGCACACAACATGGAGACTAAACCACAAAGGAATATTTTTTTACTTAAATCCCAAACAACCGCTGTGCCCGAAACATTTTCTTGGACTTTATATTTATGATACGCTTTACGGGTTCAAAGCATTTTAAATTTTAACTCCGTTGTTCCGTATAGAGTATGTTCAGTCCCCAAGCAGGTGCCAATGTCAACAGTTTTATCAACAGAACAATGAAAGTTATTTCACAAAAATTCTATAAAATAGTTGTTAACATTCCTTTCTAAAATTAGGAAATATTGACCCACTTTTTTGTGGACTTCTGAGTTTTCACAGTGGATTAAAAGTCTCCTCAAGTGAGTGAAGGTATATATTGACTTTTGGCCAGTCCACTTATGAACCTGGGCCTTATATTACATCTTATAATTTAATTTATTAATTAATTAATCGGCTTTCGTTATACACTGCGTCGTGAAAGTTTGAAAGATCAAAATTAAATATTTTTTTTTGCTAGAAATAATGATTGAGTCATCAGCTTTATATTGGCATAAAAATAATCACTGATTTTGTTGTTAGTGTCTGAAAATAAGATATTAAAATTTCCAATGATGATTTTTAATGAACGCTCTAACTGACACCTAACACTCAACTCCTAAGTGCCAGTTTTAACTTTCATTAAAAATAATAATTGAAAATGAAACACTTAAAAATTTGATTTTTTGTATGCCCATAAAAAGCTGATGACTCAATTATTAATTATAACTAACAAAAATTCATTTTGCCCCAACCTTACCCATTAAATGTTCTTTTTTAATATTTCAATGATCAATGGCAAGGTAGTTCAATCACTGAAATATTAAAAGTAATTTTGTGCTGAAAGTTTTCCCAAAATTAATTAGTTATTTAATTTTTATTAAAAAAAAAAACAAAAAACTTTTTCAGAACCAATTAACTTCAAAACAATTGAAATAATTTCTCTAGCTGTATACACAACGCATTTATTTATTATTTCTCTTTAATTAGAATAATTTATAATATGCACTTTGAATATCGACAATCCAGTCAATATAAGCTGAAACACGTGTATAAATTGAAGGCATATTGCCTTTACCACAAGGAACATATCCCCAAGAAACGATTCCAATGAGTTCGCTTGGGCTGTTTTCGGATTCCTTTACCAATGGACCACCAGAGTCACCATTGCAAGCCGAAATACCGCTTCCCAGAGCTGAACTGCATACGTTGCTTGGGTGGAGAGGAGCTGACTCCGGCAAAGTATCCTTACACTCATCCCAGTCGACAATTTCAGTTTGAACAGTCTGCAGAGTCTTTGCACCGGTTAATATATAGGCTTTGGTTTGTCCCCATCCATATAAAGTTGTATTGCCTTTAGGAATGCTTTCATGTTGGGGAAGTATTGCTGGTTGGACAGATTCGTTAAATTCGAAAGGCTCGGAAATGTGCAGAAGAGCAATATCGTATGGTCCTACGTCTCCTTGGTATTCGGAGTGAACTTTTCCAAAGTCAACTTGGCGGTGCTGAGCCGTCGGCACGTCAGTTTGAAGTCGTTCATGGAGTCCTGCATACACACCCATTCCTACGGCCTTTGAAATACAATGAGCAGCTGTAACGATCCATTCCTTGTTGATGATTGTGCCACCGCACGTGTGTGAATGCTTGTTAAACTTCCTACTCAACGAAACGATGTAAGGGGCCGAATTGGGGACAGCCTCTTCACCTTTAATAATATACGGAGTTGCAAAACTGGCAGTCAGCTTTTGAATTTGTTCGATAATCGAAGCATTGGCACACACCAAAAATAATGCAAAGACCAGTATAGCTTTCATGATTAAGTTTAACAGTTAAGAATGTACTGAATTTGCTTTGATTACGGTAGCAATTTATATACAAATTTAAGTTTCTATAATGTTTCTTATTTTAGTTTCATTTACAATGTATCATAAAATTGATATCAAATTCGATTGAACTGGCTGGTGTATATTTTCTTTTTGACTTATCAGATTGATTTAAACAAATTTATTGTTTCATAATTTAGTCAAAGATTAGCAAAATCAGATTTATTGTTTTTTTGTTTAATCTTTCAATTTCAATCAAATGTAAATTAGAAGGATTTACAATCTGGTATAGACATTACTTTAAAATTCAATACGATAGTAAATTTTTAACATCGTAGTTTTATTGTGTTTGTGTTTTAACTTTATCTATAGGATATGTTTTGGTTACGTGTAAAAAATAATTTGAAGTTATAAGCAACATTATTAACACTAATTTTTAGACCTGATGATGTCCATAGCAATGGACAAAACGTCGTAACGTAAAAACAACTTGTTTCACTTGACCTAAAGCCCATTTAACAAAACGATCCACCTATCAAGAAAAAAGGTCATTTAAATCATTTACTAATATAAGAAGGATAAATCCGAAAAGTGGGTTACGTCGCATATCTCCTATGCGTCTGTTCGTCCGTGTATCCACTGTAATTTGAGATAGACCCTAAACCGGTGAACCGATTTGTTTACAATTTGCTATAGAGCTTTTTCATGTGATTCCCTAGAATGGAAATTCGATTTTTTAATTCATTTAAAATGGAAAGCTGGCATACAATTATTTCTTTTTTTTTTTTTTTCCCGAAAACGAATGTAACGATTTATTTCAATTTCGTCTATGAATAAACTAATTTATTCTAAGAGAACTGTGCATCAGGATTTTGCATACTCGAATCACTCAAAATTACTAAAAGTTTTGACATTTTTGGAGAAAATTGACAAGAACACAAGAGCAACTTCGTGCGATACAGTCGTGCATATTTTTTTAAATTTTATTAGATAAGGTTTATTAGATTTCCCTAGAATACTTTTGGACAATTATCTAGCACGCCTTCCAACAGTTGTCATATAAATATGTTCCCATATACTCACTGAAATCCCCGTAATCTTTCAATTTCGTGAGCATTTGGATACTTTCAATTAACATTTCATTCATTTCAAGATGTCTTTTCAATTTTTTGTTCATTTAACATAGCCACTTTAGAATAGATTTGGACAACTTAATGCAGTTCCTAAGTTAGAAAATCGATTGAACATGTTTATAAGTAAGGCTTTTTAGTTGGACAGCTTTGTCCAACATACTTTGGAATGGTTTATTAATAGATATTTTAAAACTAATGTATAAATTATATTAACTAATCAACGTTTTATGAATAAATCGTATATGAAAAATAAAATAAAAAACATATACATATATGTATTTTTATTATAGAATACACAAAAACCAATAGTCACTATAATGATACCTAATTGTAGTACTTAATTCTATTAAATAGTCACTCTTGCAAAAAATAATAATTTTGGACAAACCGAATATTTTAACCGATAGTTCAAATATTTATTTTTACTTTATGCTGACGGTTTGGCCAAAATCAAATTTGTTTTTATAAGAATTATTATTTAAGGCATGTTATGCAAAATAACTGACCTTGCTTTTTAAACGTCTCAAAATAACAGATTAAAATTTTCAATTATGCAAGCTTCAATGAGAGCTGCATATAAAAACAGGCCCCTTATTTTATCGGTTATAAATTATTACAAACAATTTTAAATTCGAAAATTAATCATCAAACGAATTTTTCTTATGAATGAGAATTTAAATACAAATATAATTGATCTGCTTTGAGCTATTTATAATTAATTAATTAAGTTTTGGTTGCTGATGTTTCAGTACTCGTAGTCATATTATGGACTTGTAAACAAAACACAAGGTTGAAGTGAAAAAGGTATATTTATATGACTCATCTTGTTTTTTTTTTTTTTAATTTTTGATACAAGGCAGCCTAAAATTTGAATATTTTAACATTTCAAGAACTTATCATCTTAAATTTCAGGAAAAAATTTGATTCAAAAATATTCTTTCCCTCTTTTATTTTTTTTCAACACAAAATCTTAAGTTCTTTTATCACTATCTTGGATGCCAAACCAATAATTATGCTCCTTATGACTCTACAAAATTCAAATATATATCAAGATAAAAAATTTACGAGCTATTGTCCCAACCATTCTTTAATGTTGTTTCCCAGAAATCTATTAATCGTAAGAATAATAAGACATTTTAAGAATGTCTATGAATAAAATACGCCTCAATTTGTTTTCAATAATTCTTATTGAATTTGTTTTATTAAAATTAAAAACATTATACTGATTAACCTCGCCTATATTTTGTAAATGAGCATCTAGCATTGCGATTTCTGTTTCAGACAACTCCTAGTTTCTCATCATCTTTAAAAAATTTCCAATCAATTTTACTACTTTCGTTTCATTTGAATTTGGCTTGCTCTAACGTGCCAAAAGCACATTAAATAGGTTCTAGCCAAGCCTTAGTCGTTAACAAAATCTTCCACTGCCCCCATTTCGAACCCTTATACATATACATATTATGTATACATATATATTTTTGTTAGGGGAATTCTTAATTGATGGTAGCTACATCCTTTGCAAAAATAAAATGTGTTTAACCAAAGTAAACCACCACACATTCCGAGTTAAGTAAGGTTACATAACAGAATTCCCAACCCTAAATCCGACTTGCCTAATCAAGTGTTAATGATCAGAAGGGGCTGTGTGGTCTATTTATAAAATTCCATGCTATACCAATAAAAATGCACACTGACGCGATTCCTTCGGCAAAGTCCTGTTTTTCATTCTTTATACTTGTGCGTATTTGCTTGAACGCTTTGAGTTGATTTTATCGCGCCGCAGATGTTTGCTGATTAATAAAGACTTTAAATAGACAACAGCGATAATGCGATTGCCATAGGTATAGGACGAGCAGATGTAATTGCTATTTAAGGACACGGCCGACATATATTTACCGCAACTTAAACGCAAGCAGGTGTACTTAATTACATCAGATTCTGCAATCGATCCAATTATATAAGTGTTTAAATAGAAAATGCATCATTTTTCAAAGCAAGTGTAATGTTGTAAGAGGTTTCAATTTCAAGGAAGCAGCTCGAGTAGATAGAAGCATAGTAGAGTAACTCAAGAGATACCTTTAAGAGATGTACGACTTTAGGTATTGCGAGGGTTTCACAAAATATTAAAAGTATATGTAATGTACATACACAAACAAAATATGAGGTGTAGTTGGCAAGAAACATAAAATTTTATAAACCAAAGTGTTACATGTGCGGTAGTTTATTTTTAATTTTAGAGACTTATATGGCAGCTTAAGGGACAAACTCGTGGATATTGGAATTTTAAAATTTACTTCACTATTGTCGTGAACATGCACATTCAGTAGTGTTGTATTGATGGTTGCTACATTACAAAGATGTTCTTGTGTTTAGGGTCTTAAATTAAAATAAAATAATATTTTATTAAATATTTTAAAATACACACTATATATGAAGAATAAATCACACACATATACTATATTCCTTAAATTATAAGTATGTATGTATTATAACAAAAATATGACTACAAATATAATTTATACTTTTAAGTCGTGTTTTTTAAGTAAGCTGTGATTTTGATTTAATATTTCAATATATAACAATTATAATTACACAATCAAATATAGCATGGCATTGCATAGTCCGACAGATTGACAAATAATTACATAATTCTGGTTTATTTTAAACAGTTTTAACATAAATGGTATTAAAGCAAATTTAAATTTATTACGATTGAGTATTAAAAATTCTAAGTGCATAAAATACCTCAGTGCTTACACGTCCTAGCCTCTCTTAAATCTTAACTGAATCAACCAGTATACCTTTTGATAATTTTCTTTCTAAGGGTATAGTTAAATAAATGAAGCGTTTGGAAGATGAAGGTGCTAAGCGACATTTTCAAAGTTCTGAGTAATCAGCATTTAAAGTTTTTTAGCTGTAACTTTTTTCGTAAAAATAATAAAAATTCCATAAGGCCAATTTTAAGTTAATACAACTCAACTACTTTTAAATTTAATAATCCTCTTTATTGAAGACAAAGAACTTTAGAGATATTTACAGTTTTGTGTACTTAAAACCTTTATCCACCAACTTTATATTCAATTAGTTTTTGCATAAAGGTCTTAAGTGACAAATTTGACTCCTATAATTATTTATTTTTTGACAGTTTTTTTTTTCTTTTTTTTCCCTTAGGACCTGCTGAAAATGCATTTTAATGGAACCATTGATGTTCTACTGGGATGAATTCTGATCTGATCTTTTAGATTTTTAATTTTCCCGCAGAAAGCTGTTTGATTTTATTCTCCCTTGGCATAAAATCTTGATTTTCGTTGGGGCGGTTATTGGTTTTTGCTATTATAACTTTACTTAAAGGTGTAGACTCCTCGTAGCATCCTTGTAAAGAAAGGAACCATATACTCTTCCACTCGAATCCACTTTATAGAATCCCTGAATTGAACTTTTTCATTTGATACGTTTTTTGATGAATTTTTCACGTTTAGTTTTTTCTGAAGTTCATTCAAGGTTCGAAAATGATTTTGCATGTTGATAACAACTGTAGCTGTGCACGTGCGGTGCATTGCCGTGTGAACCAGGCCATACCAGATTATTATAAAATTTTTGCGAAATTGAAAAGGGCAAAACCAATATTAACTATCGGAAAAAGTCGATAAGGGAAACACTTTGTTAAGTAATAGAAAAACAAAAAATTCAATTTTAATTTTTAGTTTTACTACCTGAGTAAATGAAACTTAAGTGGCCAACATGGGGTGTCACTTATTCCGATAAGTTAACACTGTGAAATTGGGAATTATTTTTCTATATTTGGCATTTAAGTGCGATAAATTGCCAAACCTGCCTGCCAAGAACTCTTACTACGACACCTGTGTCGCTCGTGCGTTGTTCCTTCACGGTGTAAAGTATTGGATACGATGTTATTTCCTATTGGAAACAATACTTTAATCTCAAATAAATGAAAATAAATTTTGAATGAAAGAATGAAAGTGATAATTGCATACATAGCACCTTCATAATTCGTTTTTCATATAATGAAGGGCTTAAGTGCGTTTAACACCATCTTCCACAAAGTTTTTTAAAAGACACTTGCTTATAGCACCTTCATCACTTTGGTAAATAGGAATCTAGATGCAATACAGACGAGCAGATGATACAGAAATTTAAGTTTTCGAATAAGAAAAAATGAAAATTTCAAAAAATGTCACCTTCATCTTCCAAACGCTTCAAATATATTAGGAATATACCTATTTACCATTCCACAAATGCATAACCTCACTCTTCTGTCTTCATTTAATTAATATGTATTTACTTTATTTTATGTATATAACTCAACATTTTGCACATATTTAAAAATAACTTACCTTTAATAAAACTTGTATTCAATTTAAACAAACCAAATTAAAAACAAGAAAAGAAATTTACAAACCAATAAATAAACACAACGCCATTTCCAATCACTAAGTTTTTAAAAAGGAAAAAACAATATTATCACTGAGAGAAATGTATTTTACAAGATCTTATAAATGCCACTCAGATTATCCGGATATATTCACTGGCTCAGAGATTTTTATTATTACAATAACATTTCATTCATCAACATGCGATAGCTTATTGAAGGGGGTTAGAAGATCAAGCGAAATCGTGCCTTCTTTCGACACGGCTACTAGTTCTTATAGGTACACCAGTTCAAGCACATCAATTTTATTCAATGGTATACATGCAAAGTATACACATTATGTATATGTACATACATATAAGTACAAACTCATATATAATATACATAAATATAATACGCTAGGAGCATATCGATGAAACGATGCTATTTTAGTGGATTTTCATGACCTATTATTATTCGGGTAGTGGCCGATTTGAATGTATGCAAATCTTATTCCATTAATCATTAAAGTTATATCTATAGGATGGCTAATGATGTAGGTACATACAATTTTATTGAAAAACTTTTGTACTTATAAAATCAAATTTTATTGCTTAATATTAATAAAAATGTACATTTATATGTATCTTTTGATGTTGGTTTAGTTTTTTGTATTAACACGTATTTTGTTGGATAAGTATGTATACATATTTTCATTTATTATTTTTATTTGCTTAAATTAAAGAGGAAAATGTATGGGAATTTTCCCGATTTTAGTAAAAAAGTAATTTTTGCTTGAAATTTATCTGTAAATATGTAAGTTTAGGAAAGTTATTTCAGAAATTCGATATTTGATATATTAAAAAAATAATGGAACTTTCTTGCTAGGAATAAGAGTGGTGGCGGAATTCTGGAGGTGAACATTAAGTTTTTGTTGGTTAAGTTAAGGAAAAGCTTATTTTTCATGAAAATAGCCCTTTCCATGTTTTTGCATAAATTAAGCAAGAATTTAGAAACAAACAGCCAAGGTATCTGTTTTACCGTATTTAGAAATGAATGTATGTATGCACCTATCAAAGAATCGGATTCGTTTTTAGTTTGGCTTACCAAATTGATTAAATTTACATTTACCGTGTTTAGGTGAGTGTGTACCCAGGTAAAAAAAAAATTGTACACGTAAACAATAAAAAAACAAAAATGATTATAAATACTTTGTATATACACAAATCAAAAAATATTTGTTAATGATTGTGTGTAAAAATTTTGTAATGTGAAACTGAAAAAATTCGAAATCACATTGAAATAAAACGTTTTTACAACTTTTGCCCGCACATGGAAAGTTCTTAAAAATAAATGATTTTTGAGAGGCAACCATTGTCTAGTAGTGCCGTAATAGCCAACATTTAGAAGTGATAAATATACGAATCTTGCATTAAAATATTTATTTTATTCAAAAATGACAAAATAAATATAAAATTCTGAAGCATAGAAAAATTACCTGGCCCGTCCAACTTTGCTGCAGTAAAATTATAGTTTTATTGTTTCTTATTTAAACTTTCACGAAAACGGGTGTAACAATTTTGATTACACTTTGTTTCTGTGGTTTAAATAAAACAGCGTTTGAGATTATTGAATAAGAATTCCAATAACGGAAATTGCAAATGGAATTTGAACACCATACACCAAAAATTATTCATAAAACATAGAAGTATGTCTATTAAATTTGAATTCGTTGAGGAGTTTGGGTTTTATATTTAAAAAAAAATAAACTGTTTACAGGTAACCAAGAGACATTATTTAAAGAATTTTCAAGATATTCCAAAATATTTTGATCACATTGGCGCAAAATTTTAATTGCTCTTTTTACTGTCCTATGTCAAGAATAGTTAAAGACAATAACGATGCTACCACCAACGAACAACAGCACAACATTTCATCTTAAATTTAGTGACATTTATAAAAGTATTTCCATTCTAGTTATAATTTAAATTAAATTAATTATTCTTTAAAAAAAATTAAAAAAAAATTGCTCTTTCGATCTTCATTCTTTCTTTTGTTCTCTACTCAAAATTATGTACATACATATAATTTACAAATTTGTTGTTATTTCTGTTTAAAACTAAAAAAACGACTCCGAATGGTCTTGCTACACTGGAGTGTTCATTATAAATAGTTTATAAATTTATTTCTAAACTGTTTATAGATAAATAAATAGTATGATACTAACCGCCATATTATTCACTCAATACATCCAGATTAAAACTTAAATCCAGAAGTAATTACATTGAATTTGTATAATTTAATTAATAATTACATATTCCTAATTTGTTGGTACTTTCCATTTTATTTCACGCACAAAATTAAATATTGAGCACAGAAATACAAAATTCCATTGTTTTCAAAACTGAATTTAAAACTTTAGAAATACAAAAATTGCATATGAATTCTAAAATGGAATAAGTTGCAATCCCGCAATGTGAAAAAAGTTATATGATTTTTTTTGAGAAGTCAAATCATCGGCTAAATACGTAAAACTGCTAAGTCCATTTTGGCAAATTTTACAGGGGAGCGAAAAAACCAAAAAAATTACGTAAGGCTCCATATAAAAACTGATTTTCTCTTTATGATTCTGCAACAACTAAGATACATTGGACAGAAGTGATTAAGCCATTTTGTGCACAATGTGTTTCTTTAGATAATGGCATCAAAATCTCAATTTCGGGCAAAAGTGGACTTAGCAGCTTTACGTATTTAGCCGACGATATGAGTTTTATGAGTGACTTCAGACGATTTTATATGATTTTTTTGATTTTATCGTGTAGATTGGGTTTTAGTTTTTACACAAACTGTCACTGTTTACAGCATGTTAAGCTGAAGTTTATTAATATAATTGGTTTTCTAGATAGACAAAATTTAACACTAAGACGATTTATAGAGTAAAGTTAGAAAATTATTCAATAGCATCATTCAAATACTTTAACATTTGTTTCAAGTTTTGCGCCAAAGTTTTTTTTCCTACCAAATAGCAACACAATTCCCTCATTTTGTATCTAACCAAACTAACACTAATTAAATCATACAAAATTAAATACTTTCACATATACATACATAATAATAAATATATAATAAATATAATAATAATAATAAATGTAAAGCACTTAAAAATCTTATCAAACATTAGTTCCAGAAGTTACATACCTAATATAATTATCACTATTGGCTTTGAGAGGTCAATAGCACTAAAAAAAATTGGTATAGACGAGGGAAAATGCATTCTTTGGGTACATAATTATTCGTTAAGCTTAGTATACGGTGCTGATAAGAAACGAAATATTTCTGTGGTATCCAACGCTTACGGAAACCACTAAAAAAAAATACCAATTTAAAGTGTCGCAAAAAAATAAAAACAAATCACAAAAAAACCATGCTGAAATGAAAAAAAAACAACAAATACACTTTTCCGCACACAACTAATGGAGCGGAGACTTCTCCAAATAATCAGCTACAATTATCAACTGTATAGACTTCGAACAGCAGCATTCTGCAAAAAAAAAGAAAAGATTTTGTTGTGTCATTTCTGAAATGAATTTTTCGTTTTGCATCAGCAACGTGCCTGGTTTTAAGGATAAAATAAAAATTTGTCAGTGGTTTTCTATACCGTCTAACTATGTATTTGGAAACGGTCCACTTTGTGGTGATTGAAAAACAGGGGTGGAATCGGTTAAGGTGATAGTTGATTGTCAAGTTTTACAGTCGCTTTGACGATTACTGTCTCTATCCTATCTATATAAGTAAGGAACCAAACATTTTTTTCTTTATTTACATTTTGAAAAAAAAATCTATAAAACCATTCAACAAAAAACTACTGTTCTATTGTTTGGCTGGACTATAAACTGTAAAACATAAAAAAATTTCGAAAATATTAAAAAACAAACTCTAACCATTTCCATTATTTTGATTTGATAATTTATGAGTTTAACTGAATAATTCATAAAATTTCAGTTCACACTTACAAAATTTAAAGAAAAAATTTTGACAGTGACACTTTTCCATCATAAGGCAGAGACCCCTATTCCAGCAATGACAGGCTGAAAAGTTGGCTTATTTTTGTTTTTTAAAGGCTTCTGTTTAACATTTTATTATTTCTTGTTTGAGTCTTTCACATAACCAAAAGTTATAATTTGAAGAAAAATACAACAACAACAAAAAAAATAAATAGGAGTACATACATATTTGCAAATAAATAATTTGTGTACTGTATAATGTATATATATATTTCAAGACGTTATATACATAGCGCTTATGTTATGTAAATGAGCACTTTTATTTGTTCGGATTTTCCTTGTATTCTTCTCATTATTTATTCGAAATCAAGTCACTGACAAATTCAATTTAATGTGGGTTAGATGGCGTTTATTATATAAATAAATTTAAACGATTCGGATTAGCATAACACCTTTTATTATTTTCTTTTTGAAAAAAGTGTGTTTGGGCGAGTGAAATAAAATCAAGCACTAGGCATTAAGTATATGATTTTTGTTAATCGCCATAAATAAAGATACAATTTGAAAAATAAGTATACATTTGCGTTTTTATAAATTTTGTGTGTTGCATTTTGATATTTATAAATAATGTTCAATTAATAGAATTAAGTATGAGTACTGAGTAGTATTCATTACTTTGAGTCCATCAAGTCAAACTAATCCTAAATATTTACAAATACTCTCCATAAAACACTAAGACCCGTTTGCTGATACGAAACTTAAAAAACTCAGGCGCTTTTGCTGAAACAAAACTTAAATATTTATAAGTTTAACTTAAACGCCTATATGTGACTGAGGAGAACGTATACTAAAGTTTTGTTTTTTAAATTTTTAATCAGCAAACAGGTCTGAGTTATGAAATTTGTTGGGGAGCTAAGTGGATTTAAGAACATACTTTGTTATAAAATTAGATAATTTTTTTCTCAATAAAGAGAGCTTTGAACAACTTAAAATACTTGCTCAATTTGAAAAACAGGAGCTAAGCTTCAATATGCTGTGAATTATCTTTGAAACCAAATCAATTTCAATATGGGAGATTCGTTGGAACAAACGAATCTCAGAACTAGAATTCTTAAATAAGTTTTCTTTTCTTTTTATTCTTTTTTTGTTTAACTGAATAAATAATTGTTGTATTTCCTAGCAAGGCTGAGGATAACATAATTATATTTCTATTAATTGGTGACAGAGTGTCAACCACATAAGAATATGAAAGAAATACTCGAAGGTATTCCTTGAGTTATTATGGGTTAAATGCAATTATATTTCAATTGAATTATTTACTAATAAGTAAAAATAAAGCTCAAACAAGAATTTCTGGTCATGACAGTGAAATACAAATAATTAATTGTTTAGCTTGATGTGGATATGTATAAGGGAAAGCTATTAATAGTTTTTTATTGTGTTATATTTGGCCATAAGTATGTGTATGTAAACTTCTAATATTTTCTTTTTTTATTTTTAGGATGCCGTAACTGGAGTAGCAATTACTGGTCGCATCGATCCTAAAGGTTTTTTTATGTATTGGAATGATCAGAGAGATGAAAAGGATTTATTGGATATCGCCACAATAAGAGATGTTCGAACGGGGGTATACGCAAGAAAAGCAAAGGTCAGTTTTGTTTAATTTTGTTATATATAAATAACCTTTTAAATTAATGCTCATGAATCTACTATATAAAAGAAGAAATAATAAATTAATACAAATATTTTGATGTGATGGTCTCATGACTTAAGCTAGCTGATAGAACTTTAAATAAAAAAAAATCTTGCTATATTAATGTTTGAAGACACAATGGTCTTAACGTTCTTGACAAAGCTCATTCTCTAAATCCAACCTAATCCAATCTATTTTGAGCATAATGTTATCTTATATTTGTAATGAATTACCAGAACGATGTAGGGTTTCAAATCGACAATTATTGTTGTTGGTTTTTAAGAATTGAAAATTTATAGCCATGCACCTATCAATGAAATCTATAATATAGATAATAATCAAGAGGTATAGGTAAGTCAAACCACACGGACTTTGGAGACCAATTCTGCTTTCCTATAAGCATGAAAGACGTACCTATGTTTCTCATTTTCTTTTATTTGTACAGTTAAATTAACGTTACTATAAATATCTAAGCTATATGACGATACATATAACTTTCTATAAGGAAAACCAGCTGATTCCCAAAAAAAATCTGACAATTAAGGTTACCCATGAGGCTTTATTGTTAAAAGGTTTTTTCTTCGATATTCTGTTCCCCAGCACGCACAGGAGAATGCCATTTAATTGTCATTAATTTATTTAGTAGATGAAAATACACTTTACGAAAACACTCATATCAAAAAGTTTCAGTTTTTTATGGACGTCTATTATGCTTATAGGGCGACAGAATTAACAAAACCATTTCTTTAAATAACCAATTTTTGTTTTCGATAAATCGATGTTTACATTCGCTGTAATGACATGTTTTTTTGCACCATCGCAAAATGTTGTAAACAATAAATTTTTGTTCATCTTTCTGTATCGGTCGCCATTCGCTTATTTATAAATAAATAAGAAACCGATGATGTCACTAGCGGCTTGTGTACAACCCAAACCCATAGCCGGGCTAAGTCATTCGGACGCCCGGACGAAATATTTTTCAACGACCATCCTCTCAGGTGTTCTATAATTATTATGTGTATTGTTGGGTATGTACAAAATATTGAATTAGTTTCAAGATATAAGAATTAATTTTATTTTAAAAATATTATATGAATGTTGACAAAAGGTGTCAAAATACTAAACTTAAATATGTATTTAAAATAACAAATTGTCAGATAGTGAAAAGCGAAATAATCTTAGAATATTAATATTGCGTACATATGTATGTACTTAGAAAACCTCCTGATGTTCTAACGTATATATATAGAAACCAGTATATCGAAGATTAAATTTATTCTCTTTTTATGTTGAAAATCATTAAAATTTTCAAATTATTTCCTTTGTATTGCAAATCATTTTAAAATAGCCAAAAACTAATTAATCGAATTATTATAAAATTCTTATTTTTTGTTTGCAAATCATTACAATTTCCCAAAGTTTAAATTATTTTTTTTTTCAGAAATTGTTAAATTATGCTTAAAATGTATAACTAGAAAAATCATTAAAACCGTCAATCTGGCGACGGATTTTGGCATTGCTTTATAGAATTTGTTAAAATTGTAATTTGAAGAAAATTTAATGATAAAAATAAAATTCATTTTACTGAATAACCCAAGTTTTGACAATTTGAGCGCCGGATGCAACATCGTCAAAAATCCAAAATCCACGAAGTTTTCGATCTTTTTTCAGTTATTGGTGATTTCAACCCTATAAAGAGTAATTTTTAACTAACTTTGCTCTACCATTTGAAAGTAAATTAATTTTCTTCAATGTACGTGGTACGACGCACGTAGTACAATTTTCTGTCAAATCCAATAAAATTTTTTGGCAAGTAGAAGTAATAATAATAAATAACATATAATAAGTCTATAACAACAAGTAGTACTTATGTATAATACATATACGATAATATAAGTATAATATCGAATACATAAAAGGGTTTGACATAAGATGCATCAAAATACTACAGCGCGGCGTGTAGGCTAGATTAAAAAAAAATCGTATAAGAGCAGGTGTCTCTATCTCCCCGTTTAGAAGGGAGACAAATTTTGTGAACCAAATTACTTAAAATAGAACTATTAAAAAACAAAGGAAAATCTGCATTAAAATCCTACAGCTATTTTTACTGAAACCATTTCTCTCTCTTTTTCCCATGAGTTTTTTTTAGATGGAATAGAGATACTCTTAATCAGTATTAACAGCACTTTAAAAACTACAGGCCAAAGATTGCAAACTGTTGTCAAGAACCGTCTTCATTCATCATTTAAAATGTGAAAAATATACTTATGCAAAATTTCTTTCAAGCAAACCAGTTTACAATATTTTCAAAAAGAGCAAACATTCTTCTTTTAAGAACCATAGAGATTCTTAAAATCAAATATAATACATACATATGTACATACATACATTTGTAGCTATTAATTTAACATAACTAATCCTCTTGATCTATTTTGAATAACCATTTTGTTTTTTAATTTCTTATCTCTTTCCAAATTCTCAAACTTAAGTTGTAATAATAGAATTAAAATTGAAGAATATATGCATATGTAAATAATATGTTAATTCATATACCGTCACGCTTAACTGAATATTAGTTAACGTACTCATTCAAATTAACAGTACTTACCTGTTCTTATAATAAAGGGTCATTCATTTTTCGATTTCGAAAGTAAAGCTAAATAAAACACACAGAGCGATACATTTTTGTTGAAAATTTTATTTTATTATATAGTTTGGACTTTGCCATTAAATGTGAAAAACAATATCATTTAAACGGCCGCGTCGGGAAGAGTCGTAGCATGTGATTTTTTTGAGATAATTTTTAACCATTTTTTTGCACATTTTGGGCGGTATCTCGGCCATAACTTGAGTAATGTTGGTTTTTAATGCGTTTATATTTCGGGGATTATTATTCGTAAACATGGTCTTTTGCGTAGCCCCACAGAACAAAAATCTAACGGTGTCCATTCGCATGATCTTGGTGGCCAATTCACGTCGCGAAAACTTGAAATTACATGAACAGGAAATTTCTCAAGTTGTCTGGTTGCAACGGCACCTCTTCGATCAATTGTGGTTTTTCTGCGCCCCATATGCGGCAATTTTGTTTGTTTACATACCCACCGAGTGAGAAATGTTGTTCGAAAAATCGGTGATTATTGTCTATTGTTCCAACACCCAAGAAACGTATCTACGGCGCGGCGTTGTGAATGGTCAGGAGGCTTCATTTGTTGCGTAATTTATAAGGATTAAGATGCAAATCCAAATACAAAATACGACATAATACATAGTGAGGTGTAAGACACGTTCGATTGCTGCGAACGCCGGGAAATCGATAAATTCGGATCAACAGCAACACTTACACTTGCAGCAGCAATATTTTCGACTGAGCGTGCATTATGATGATGCACAGGCCTTACGACATCAGTAAAGGTAGAGCTAGAATAGGTGGTAGCTGTCGGAAGCTATAGTGTCAGAATGAAAAGTTTCTTTCCAAAACGTCAAATTCATAAGTCACCCATAATTCACTTTAGTGGGTTGGATTTGATTTTTTGATTTTTGAAGCTAGCTGTCAGTCCACTTACGAAAGAGCGGTCGGTGAGCGCTCTCACTTCCGAGGGCAAAAGTTAACGAAAACTAAACGAAAAATTCCACTTCGCAATAACATATGTATGTATGTGCGCGTCATATGAATTTCTTGTTTTCGCTCGGTTTCGGAATCACCACTTTTGTAGTAAGTTTTAATAATTTTAATGCGTTCCATTATCGTTAATGGCAAACATTCAATTAATATTATGACACTTCAAATGACAGCTGAGTTTGACAGCTGTTGTCAAATGCCAGCGCTACCAACTTGAAATCCCGAAATGAATGACCCTGTATTTCCATACTTTGGCATTGAAAAGTATAGGCATGCACATTTCGTGATTCGAAATCTGTTATTTTCATATAATTTCACGCACTTGCGTGATAACAACTTCGTATGAACACTTTCTAGATACATATGTACGTAGTTTAAAACAAACGTAAATATATAATCGAGACCAGAAAAATTATATAAATAAACCATTGATCATAGATGGGGGTAAGAAATGTGCTGATTAAGTAACTAACAATATACCTATACCTACATATAAGCTACGCTACAGTATTTAACGGATATATATTTGGAAACTATCAAATATAAACCAATACTAAGAAATGCAAGAAAAGTTATTATGTCCTTTGCCCTCCTATAAACTCTATTCATAGAAATACCATTTCACACACTAAATTTGTATTCAAACAAACGTGAAAAATATAAAATTTCATGATTTCCTTGAAAGGCATTATATATATGCGGCGCGAATCTGAAGTGTTTTGCGCCCTAGACAAATTGTACTTTTGCCCTGCAAAAGATAAAAAAAAACAAAAATGATGTAAATAGCCCAGTCGAAATATACACACATTTGAAATGGAAAAAAAAGTATTGTACGCTTTTCTTTCACTATTCGTTTAAGGGGGTGATTAGAAGCATAATATGTGAAGTTTTTCGGGAAAATTGACCGGCCATTAAGATGCGTGTCCATTTGAGAGTTCTTTTGCTAGTAAACTTTCGACAGTTACTCTCTTGTGTCTGTCCATTTGTGAGTAATTTTTTGAGGTTTTATTATCGCGAGTCCACAGAGTTGATTTCCTGAGAGTACTTTCATACTCATGGCTACTTGATAATTGGATAAGTTGGAAGTAGTGAAATATACATTTATTCTTATTCAAAAAACCGGGATCATTTAAATCAATCCACTTTAACCGGATTTTAAGGTAACATTTTTTATAAAACCACGACTATTTCTTTATATTGATTGGTTTTCTTCCTGTTATGACCACAGTTTCCTTATATAAACTCTCGACAGCTACTCGCAAAATAGGAACATTGTTGGATTTCTTCGAGTTAATTTCCGATAGTGAAACATGTGTCTACTTGCTAGTAACTATTAAAAAGTTCGGATGTCGGAGCAAAAAGTCTACTTTCCGCGAGTTACTCTCAAGTCTCAAGCTTGCGTCCACTTGCGAGTTTGCTCTCGAGAGTGGTCTGAGAGCTACTCTCAATGTTCTTACTCTTAAATCTTGTCCGAGTTGATTACCTATACCAACTATATACGTTTAAGTGTATCGAATCGGACACAATTAATTCAATTTCAATGTTCATTTTATATGCTATAAGCAATATTTATTTATACCTTGTACAATATTTCATATAAAAATGTCTGGAAATGGTGTTTTCGCTGTTTATCAAATTGGGTAATACGTTAAAATGTCCACATTGATTTTCATTGAAACATCTGCGAAGGAATAATTATTTTGCATAAAAATTCATTCCAAATAACCATTTACAATATACCTACAAACAATAGAAATTGACAGCAAAGAAGAACAAACTTGTGTATTATACAGACCGCAGTAAAGAACTGCTGCGTTACTGTTGTACCTAAATTTGCCGCCCTAGTCAAAGTTCCGCCCTAGGCTATTGGCTGTTTTGTCTATAGGCAGATTCGGCACCGTATGCATGTAATTGAAAACCAATTCAAATAAAAAGCTCTACTGCGGCAGCTTGTAGTACAATTGCTATAGCGATGACACATTCATGCCCAGGTCCCGTTTAATAGATCAAATAAAACATTTAATATGACATGATTATAATCAAATTGCACGAAAATAAATTGATTTAAATTAATTAAAAGAAATCAAATGTGGCATATCATGAATCGTATACTGGTAGATGCAGATGTATACTTATCGTGTAGATGTATACATATTATTGATTTTAACTCGATAGTCGGATAGTAATGAGTTCGTAATTGGCAAGGCTATAAAGAGTAATTTACACGTTCTTGGGTAATAACCGCCATGTGGTTTGCGAAGAAAAGGACTTAGTAAGGTTTTAATCGATTAAGGGATAACATTTTTTCTCTTACAAAAACATACACGTAATTTTCATTATGTGTGTACTACAAACATCTATAATCTTAATTCGTTCAAATTGCATAACAAATTAAATTTTAATTCAATTATTAAATATATAAGAGTTACGATTGATGGTTTAAGGATTATTGTATTTATTAAGTTATTAAGGTCCATTTGCAACGAAACTTGAATATTTAAGTTAAGCATAAACTTTAAAATTAACGTAGAGAAAAAAGTAACACATAAATATTTAAATTTCGTATCAACAAACGAGTCTTCAAAATGTAGACACTAAGGGCCAGTTTGTTCACAGCTGATCATCTTTAATCATAATAGCATAATAATCAAATTTTTTTTCAAGGACTCCATAATTTAAGTTGTTAATCATGGAAATCGCTAATCATCCGATTTTGGTTGATTAGCGCCATTTAGTTAGAAGCTGTGAAAGTCATCGTTCAGATTTAACCCACAAACTGGCCCTAAGTTAGGGTTAAAGATGTCTAAAGTATGAAATAATTATTAGCGTATACTTTTAAGTGCACTTTAAAAACGTGGTATACTTAAATTTTTTTAAGTGAATAATTGCTTTGTTATTAAAGATCTTTAATCGCTAAATCTATTTATATTTATTTGACGTAAAAAGATACGATAATTCATCTTTGAAAATAATCTCATCTCATATAAATTTATATAAGCCGTTCTTTGGTGAGTGTATATAGCAACTCAACAAATTTTTTTGTTTTGTGTACAAACAATAACAAAAGAGCAAAATTTCAAACGATTTAGTACGATTTTAAAGCATTTTTATCATGCTAAAAAAACGCCCTAACATCGTACTAAATCGTTTAAAATTTTGCGCTAAAGTCTTTATAAAAAAGTCTTTATAATCATTTTTTAAATTATATTCATGTGTAATATTTTGCTAAGCGTGCTACAGAGTACACACTCTCACCACAACAAGGGTATAGATTCCACTTTTTTTTTTTTTAAGAAATAACCAAAAATTCTTTTTTTTATTTTGTACATACATAAGTATTTTATTTATTTTTAATTTTTTTAAATTATATTTTAATGTTCCCCAGAGTTTAATGTGCTACAGAGTACACACTCTCACCACAACAAGGGTATAGATTCCACTTTTTTTTTTTTTAAGAAATAACCAAAAATTCTTTTTTTTATTTTGTACATACATAAGTATTTTATTTATTTTTAATTTTTTTAAATTATATTTTAGTGTTCCCCTAACATCGTACTAAATCGTTTAAAATTTTGCGCTAAAGTCTTTATAAAAAAGTCTTTATAATCATTTTTTAAATTATATTCATGTGTAATATTTTGCTAAGCGTGCTACAGAGTACACACTCTCACCACAACAAGGGTATAGATTCCACTTTTTTTTTTTTTAAGAAATAACCAAAAATTCTTTTTATTTTGTACATACATAAGTATTTTATTTATTTTTAATTTTTTTAAATTATATTTTAATGTTCCCCAGAGTTTAATGTGCTACAGAGTACACACTCTCACCACAACAAGGGTATAGATTCCACTTTTTTTTTTTTTAAGAAATAACCAAAAATTCTTTTTATTTTGTACATACATAAGTATTTTATTTATTTTTAATTTTTTTAAATTATATTTTAATGTTCCCCTAACATCGTACTAAATCGTTTAAAATTTTGCGCTAAAGTCTTTATAAAAAAGTCTTTATAATCATTTTTTAAATTATATTCATGTGTAATATTTTGCTAAGCGTGCTACAGAGTACACACTCTCACCACAACAAGGGTATAGATTCCACTTTTTTTTTTTTTATTTAAGAAATAAGCAAAAATTCTTTTTTTTATTTTGTACATACATAAGTATTTTATTTATTTTTAATTTTTTTAAATTATATTTTAATGTTTTTTTTTTGCAGGATCCTAAACTTCGGCAGCTTTTGAATATGGGATCCATGGAAGATACTCTGGAAGAGAAAACCATAACAGTCATACAAGGGTCTGATTTCGTGAATCTGTCTGTTATAAATTTTTCTTGTATAAACAAAGAAATTGCTCAGGTAATATTTGAGTAAACTTGTTATTATTTAAAAAAACAACAAAACTCTTAAGCTTGTATTTTAAATATACGAATTATATTTAAATTTAAAAATAAAATTAAAACATAGCGTCTTCAGTAGTCTGCTACAAGAAATGTAAAAAGAGTTGAACAATAGTTTTACATTTTTTTAAAAATAAATTATAATCTTCGCTGCCAAATATCATTAAAAAGCATCATTGAAAATTTTAGACCTTTTTTCAAAATAACACCCCTGATTTGTTTGATAGTAAAAAAGCTTTTAATTTTAATAAATATCATAAATTTCCTAATTAAATCATTTTGATCATTGAAATAACAAAAAATAAGAATTCAAATCGTAATATATATTGTGGTATAAAAAATAATCACTGTTTTTGTTTTTTAACTGTCTCAATATTAACAATAAAAAATGTTCAAAATGATAACTGGTTCTTAAGGTTCATTAAACTATTTTTCAATAATAAATAATTTATTTCTGATTTGATTCTGAGTTCAACAATAATTGACATTTAAATTGTCTAAAATAATCAAAACTAATTCCAAGCATCCTTTCTGCGTGCTCATTTAATAAAAAATATTTTTTTTATTA
Source organism: Epistrophe grossulariae (assembly GCA_929447395.1). Classification (NCBI taxonomy): domain Eukaryota; kingdom Metazoa; phylum Arthropoda; class Insecta; order Diptera; family Syrphidae; genus Epistrophe; species Epistrophe grossulariae. Next base: position 581,823 of record OV839566.1, read on the forward strand.
TCGTTAATCATTGTCAATGCAATGATTTGTTTGCCTGTTTTTGATTGATGATTATTTTCATTAGCAAATTATTATCGTAAAGTTCAATGAAAAAAATGGAAAAACAGAAAAACCTTATTTGCCTTTCAATTAGGAGATAAATTATATTATTTATACTTAGTGCCTTATCTCTTTCCTTGTGCATTTGCATTAATGTAGATAATGGAAAGCGAATTAAGTAATTGTCAATATATTAGCATACAAATTATAGACTTCGTAAACAAAAAATATAAGAGGTTATATGTTTGCATACAAGAGTTTTACCAGACCAAACAAATTGTAATATATCAGGATATAAATTCCAAAATGCATTTTTCTAAAATTCCTTAAATTCATGATACAATTTTTTTTGACTGCTGATGTAAAATTTTGTAATCACATATTTAAATATGTACGCATGTATTTACATATGTACATACAAAATCTATACGAACCTTTAAGCCTAGTACATACTTCCTCGTGAAGTGAACAACCATCAGTAGAGAAAGTGAATTTTTGACACAATTTGCTTGACTTTTGCAGCTTTTATGGTCAAATTGTCAAAGCTACACCAAAAATCAAAGAGTTCCCGTACATTTTGCGCGTGAATATGGTTCACCGCTCGTGAACGCCAACTCTTCACTTTTTGTCATGGCTTCACGAGCACGCTCACGGGTGAAAAAAAATGCAAATTTGTATGGATTCACGACATGATTCACAAGTATGTACTAGGCTTTAAAACAACTTTTAACAACCTTTAAAACAGCTTTAAACAACCTTTAAAACAATTTATTAAAATAAATACATAACAATAAATTTAAAAAATCATGATATGAAATTATGTTTATATTTTTTCAACAGTATTGGTCTTACGAACTCATGAAGCTAGCCTATAGTTTATCACAAATAAATGGGTCCTCAAATATGTTCCTTCAGAAGGCTCATACTAAATTATGCTTGCAAGCGGTCAGAGATAAAATGATTCCAGTAAAAAAGTAATATAAATTTTTTTTTTTCAAAAATAAATTATAATTAAATGTTGTTTTTGTTCTATATAGTATCATTAAAATTTTCACCCAAAACAAAGAAGATAGAAAGCGTGTTGAGAAAGCTTTAGATGTTTCCGGTCTACCATCAGGCAAAATAGATAGTTTGCCTCTGTCTAAATTCCAATTTGAAGACTTTTACAATCTGTACAAAAATCTAACACAGCGTACTGAAGTCGAAAAGATTTTTGATGCAATGTAAGTTGAAATTTTTTTATAAAATTTAATATGCAAATTAAAAAAAAAAAATTGTAAATAACAGTGTAGGTAACTCAAAAAGACGTTGCATGACGATTTCCCAATTGGTGGAGTTTTTAAATAAAACTCAACGAGATCCTAGGCTGAATGAAATACTCTACCCTTATGCGAATACGGCACGAGCAAAGGAAATAATAACGGAATACGAGCCAAATAAATTTAATTCCCAAAAGGGACTCTTAAGTTCGGATGGATTTTTAAGGTGAGATAGTTAGTTATGTTTTAAAAAAAATTATTTCCAATTCATAACCTTTCCTAGGTTTTAAACACAATGCCCCTGCCACATAATGCCATATTATATACATTTCATATAAAATAGAACTATTTTTGCTGGATCCGACTAGTAGAAGGCATTAAGAAAGATATTTTTTGAGAATGTTGAAGTAATAAAATATACGTTCATTGTTGGGCTTATATAACCACACAATATATTTTAGAATACCTTAATTTACATATTATACATACTGTACACTTTTAACATTTTTATCTTATGGATTGTGACGTAGATATTCCCTTTACGATGTAAGCCACTTACCATAAAAATCAAGGTCAATCATGTATGGATGTATGTTTGGGTAAACATACTAAAATGTAATTAAAATGCATGTTCATATATGTACATTCAGCAATCTATGATACATATGTATAGAAAAATCTTAGTAGGTACCTACCTATATATTAAAATCGGTGCATTCGTTTATTTTGTTGTTGTTTCTGTATCCCTTCAAGTTGAAATATCTATATAAACTCTATTTCTCATGGATTGCACTTTTCCATTCAATCGGATTTCATGCAAATGAGATAAAACATTTTGTGAAAAATACTCTTGTTTTTCTGAAATAAAAAGAGTTTTTCGAAAACCACAATAAATCGATATGTGTACTCATACCTACATACAGATCCATTCCTCCTGCATTTCAATATTCCATTAAATAGATCAATGGCTGGGTGGCTTCTATAAACTTTTTTGTCTTGATGTTTTTACACCCAAACGGGGTGAAGGGTGGCAGTCCTTTTGTATTATCTTGTGTAAATCGCATTTCAACTAGAACAAGTTGGAATGCAATACCAAATATTTACAATGGAAGGAACCTTCTATAGTGATGCTACAGTCTTACACCATCAACACTATTTTTTCTTATGAATATCGTCGATAGAAATATTATGGACATCGATTTAGACTGGTTTTTTAAATTCTGAAAAATGTGAAAGGATACCTATTACCTATAGATACTATAGATATTTGAATTTTGCTTAAATTAAGTAAGCTTTATTTGGCATGTGGCAAAATTTATATGCAAAATAAAGATACATATAATAAAAACAATACTAAAGGGGTAATGGAAACTCGTTACATTCTCCGTGGGTTGTTCAAATGTATATGTATAGGTTTGTTTATTTTTTTATATTTACGAGTTTTTTTTTCCTAAGATGATCCTTTTTATTTTATCACATCAATCATTATATGTACTTATGACTTCGGTTTTCCTCTACAACTTTATGAACTATACTTATAGACTTAAATTCCTTTTGTAATTCGGGTAGCAATGATGAAGTGGATTAAGCGCTTGACTGCTAATTTATAGAGGTCTGGGATCGAGCCTCATTCTTTTCTATATTCCTTCAGTTTCAACTGGACGCCACGTGACCCTTGTGATTTCATGGGATAATACCTACATACCTTATTTCTCAGCCCACTGTACTAGCAAAAATTCTTTCATATCCATCTATTCCTTATAAGAAACTGCATTTAAAAGACCTTAGGTCCTATAGACTTATAGTCAAGAAATAAGAGTATCCATCAATATAGTTTAGGTGTACACTGTACACCCTTTAAACTTAAATTATGGGCACAGTTTTCAATTAATATTTGTTAGGAATGGAATAAATTCATATTCAAAGTTTTGCATTTTTTTTTTCAACTTATTTACAGGTATTTGATGTCAAGTGATAATCCAATAATGGCTCCAAATAAGCTCGATTTATGCGATGACATGGACCAACCTTTGTCACATTATTTCATAAATTCTTCACACAATACATATTTGACTGGCCATCAGCTTACTGGAAAGTCTTCTGTGGAGATCTATCGACAGTGTCTCCTGGCTGGATGCAGGTAACTTTTGAAGATATAATATAAATTTATTTTTAATATGTTATACCTACACATGTATACCTAAAGATAAGCTATAACAACTATATCTGTGTACAAAAATATGAAATTTTTTCAATCGACTATCTGTAATTTGTTTAATAAAATGCCAGCAACTACGATAATTTGCCAGGCGCGTAAATCTTTGATTTTCATTTAAACTTTGAATTTACAATATTTATTATCTCAAAACAAATTTAACTGTTATTTATAAACTAAATACCGAAATGGTTCTTCTTTTAGATGTGTTGAATTGGATTTTTGGAATGGACGAACCGAAGAACCAATTATTGTTCATGGATATACATTTGTTCAAGAGATTTTTGCCAAGGATGTGCTCGAAGCAATTGCAGAGAGCGCATTTAAAACTTCAGAATTTCCTGTGATATTAAGTTTTGAGAACCATTGTAATCCACGTCAACAAGTAAGTCAATATAATATAATTAATCATTTATAACAAACAGTTTACAATGTCTTTTTTAAGATCAAATATAGATATAGGTATCTAACCTAACCTACTTTATAATCATTATTAACAATGGACATTCCAATTTAAGTATGTATGTATAAGTATTTGGTATCCTTAAGGCATAAAGCTCTTTTGGTTCGTTCAAGAAGCCATTCTCTATGTTTCTTCGTGCACTTAACCACTTGAGATTCTTAAGGAAGGTGAGTGTTCTTCTAAGAGAGCCCTGGCTAGTCTACAATGACATTGTCATATCTTATTCTTAAATTAGATTGTTCCTTGCGCTGGCATCTGTTTGCTCTTTTTACCACAAGATAAATTTTGTATCTATTATACATAGTATATGCAGATTGCAGACATTAATAAATACAAATTTATTTCTTACTTTAAATTCTAAAAAAAAGCAACTATGTCTCTGACTTAATTGAGTAGGTATATTTTCAGTTAATTTATTGTAGGTAAATGCATTTATTGTTATCATACCAAAATACTTTTTCAATATATTTTTTTGTTTTTAAGGTAATATTGCTGATTTGTCCTAAATTTCTTTAAATTTTATTTTGTTTGTAGTGAAGTAGAATTAAAAATAGAATTGTTTTGTTGTTTGAGCAAAAATAAAAGAAAGAATATTTTTATTTTATTTTTATCAAACTATCTCCTCACTCACAATTTGAGAGTAGGCTTTATATTCAGTATGCAATGGATTTCATTTAACCAAAAAAGTAACACTAGTGTACAAAAAAAACCAGCGTCCATATATTTTTGCCGATCATCCTTAAAATTTTGTAGTATGTATGTACTTACCTTTTTTCGAAATTTTAATGTGTTAAACTGTCACGTCAGAGGGTTGGAATCGAATCCCAGCGTGTTTCATATGGGAAAAATGCTTTTTTGTTTCAAATGCTTACTGCCTCTTGCGAGAAAGTGACATGATAAAGTGTTTTTTATCTTATACTTTTGTATTTGGTAGAAAAGTGTAGGTCCCTTGCATTCCGCCCGGAGAACAACAGGCATACAAACATGGTTGAGAGTGTATGTCATTATGGCTCTGGTTGTCCATGAGATGTCACGCCTCTTTTTTATTTTATTAAATTTAAATTATTGAAATTTTACCAAACAAATAAGTTTGTAAACGGTTCATGCTAGTACTATAAGCCTCTTAAAATTCATAAGTACACACATACTTACGTATAAATTTATTTCTGCGCTGCATAGTAAAGAACGTTATTGTATAAATGCCTATTCTGTATATATAAACTTAAATTAAAGTCTTCCTACATCTTTTTCCTTAATTTCATTAAAAGTTAATCCATTTATTCGAGGTAAAAAATGCACACCTACACATATTTTTAAAACGTTGTCATAACAAAATGCTTCTGATTGTGCGATTGTATTAAAAATCCACAAGGATTAATAACTCATCATGGGGCTACGTCATTACCACAACCCTGTATAGCTTATAATTTATTGCTTGAGTTCCGGTCACACCCTGATATATCTTCACCCCAATTCCCTAAGTCTAAATATTAAAATATACATATATACATAATTTTGTACGCTATAAAATTCATCATGGATATTAATAGAAATGCTTTTCTTTGAAGGATTTAAAAAATTGGTTATATTGGCGGCTCCTGTATGGGTGTAGTAAATCTTATTGTTATTGTATTATTTTATGTAGATATTAATAAACAGTACAAATTAGTTATTATGTATATTTATTGCTATATTAATGTAGTGAATTGTTGTATTTGAAATTTGCTTTAGGCTAAAATTGCTAACTATTGTCGTGATATTTTCGGAGACATGTTGCTAGATAAACCACTTGATTCGCATCCATTGGAGACAAACTCTGAATTACCGCCACCATCGCTCTTGAGAAGAAAAATTATCATAAAAAATAAAAAGAAACATCATCACCATCATCATAAAAGTAAGGGAAACACTCACTCTCAAGCTAAATTGACGACAGCAAATTCAGGTAAGAAATTTTTTGTTTAAAATGATAATTATAATCAATAATTTTTTTTTCAATATCTAAATCATATGTTAAGTAAAATAATAAATATTTAATTTTACTATTAAAAAGCTACATATTTAATTAACATTAGTAAGAAATATTTAAATATAAAATTCATTAAGGGAGAATTTTAGAGTTAAAATCGTTATAGCGGTTTTTTTTCGATTCATCAGTGATTGAACTTAGGCATTTTACTTAAAAGTGTGTTCCTTCTACGTATCTCTGATTCTATTGTATTAAAAAAAAATATACGAAAAACCTGCTTTAAAGTGGAAATTAAACTAATTTTGAACACTTACAAATTTTTTTTTCATCGCTTACCATTACTTTCAAACGACACATGGGAACTTAAACCACTTCCAGATTATTGTTTAGATAAACCAAAGCAATATTTTCTTTTTCAACAGTTTAAATATTTGTCGGATTGATAACAAGATTCATGATCTCACTTTATATGTAGGTATGTATACCTATAGTTTTTCTAATTCCTCAACAAAATAATTAAAAAATAATTGAATCTTACCTAGTATCAGGTCATTATGAAAGCTTACCGTAGATACCAAGTCTGTAATTCAGTATGACACAAATTCAATTTACTCAAATCGTATTGAAAGCTTTTTTTATAATTTAGATATTTTAGTGATAGAAGGATTTGAACTATTTAAACCTCCCCAAGCTATCCAAGTGAAAATTACTTTCTTTAGCAGCAAATCGTAATAAAATGGATTCTTTTTTCTTTTTTTTTTTTAAATTAGCTCAGTCCATTACAATTGATCTATTATCTTTATATTTCTATGGAATTTTACAGTTGATGCCAGCAAAATGCCAACTATAGCTCCAATCCAGCAACAAGTTTCCATTCAAGAAGATGGAGTTGTTTCAGTACCATCAGGAGAAAGAGGAGCGCTGACAACGACACAGTCAACTGGAATCAGTGATATTGGAAGTCATGCACCACCATTGCAGGTATGCAAAATGTACATTGCGATAAACCCTTTTATTCTCTTTTTGTACCATTCTAGGCAGCTCTACTTTGTCTTTGTCCTTGTTGGCATTAAAGAAAATATTTTTTTTTTCTTTTTCATTTGGTTTTGAAATGAACAAATCTGGGTCGCACGTTAGTGCTTTATACATAGATGCTAATACATTAGACCGAGATCTAGAAACTAATTTTTTGATCTCATCGGCTTGACATATGGATAAGACTTTGGTCACAGATAGACTAATTATTGGCCATCAAAAATAAAAACCCCAATACTTTACGCAAATAATACACTCCGGTTCAAAGGCCTAATTCTTGTTTATTAAAAAAAACATGTCTGACGAAAATTTCAACCAGCTACAGCTCTCGATTTTAAGCGTGTATGTATATTACATGTGTATTCGTGTCACGTGTACACGTGTAGGAAAAAAAACTAACTTGTGTATTGCATAAATACACGTATAATATTAAGTATAGGTCGTGTAAAAATAAATACACGTGTTTTTACACGAATAATTTAATTACACTTGTACACGGTTATAAGTGTACACGTGCAATAGGGAGCTCTAGTACCAACCGATAAAGTAAAAAATCCCTCCTTATTTTTCTGTCGAATAGCTCAGAATTATAAAAATAATACTTCCATCTCTACCTTTCTACGAAATACAAAATTTGTAGGTTAATACATATTTTTTTATAATTTAATTGCACCTATTTTTTCTATGTAAGTTCTAGATCTTCAAATTAAAAAAAGACTAAGTTCTAGAAGCTCTAAGTGCGAATCCTTTTATTGAACATTTTTAAATATTCGGTTAAAAACATAATTTTTAAGAATAAGTTGTTTTCCATCAAGCTGATTTCACCCTTTTGCTCAAACGAAACCTTGAAATAAACCAATTTTCAATAAAAAAATAGAGGCACACAAATATTTTTAATTTCTCTTAAAACACGAATTGTCATCAAAACATGTACAACAATTTAGACTTTTATGTGGCAGTGCAAAAGAAAAAACATAAAATCGACAAACGAGAGTTATGTGAAACTCTACTTTCTTCAACTTTCTTTCATTAAAATAAACTTAATTTTTATACTAAACCAATACATGTCCTCAGACCATAAAAAAAAAACCAATATAGGATCTTTGTTCGCAACGAAGAGAACAATAATATGTAATTCCAATAGAAAAACCTATAGAGCCGGAAAAATGAAAGACGATGACAAAGGTTTTATTTCAAATAGAAAGTTCTGTCTTTTGCATAAGTGACAATGAGGTTGATTGATGGATTATGCCGTGTCCAAAGAAGGATTAATTATTATTATTATTTTGTGAATTCTAATCTGAAAAAGTCATTTCTTGATTGAACAAACAAAAGATTTAATGACAAATCAAAGAAATATAATTTGTTATATTTTCCAAGGGCAATATGTGCATTTGTTGAATGAATTATAATATAAGAAAATCAGCCAGAAAAAGTTATAAGCAAAATAAACGATTACATTGAACCTTGGGTTTTTTTGATTTTTCTTTCCTCTTTTTTATACTGAACACTAAACAAAGCGCCTGGCACTTCTGATAATAATAACCGAATATCTGTTGCTCTATCTGATTCAAATTTTAAAGAATTTTTATATTATTTTTTTTTTTAGCAAATACGACAGAGTTCAAAAGACAGTACTGGCTCTTCGGACACAGACAGCTCTAGCGACGATGAATCACTTCCAAATACTACTCCAAATCCACCGATAGGAAATCAGCTTCCTCCAGAAAAGGCGCAAAGGGAGACTGAGGCTGGTGCAGAAATATCAGCTCTGGTCAACTATGTACAACCTGTTCATTTTAGCTCTTTCGAAAATGCGGAAAGTAAGTTTTTTTCTCTTTTTAAATATTCACTATAATGATTTGATACATAATTTATTTTATTTTTAACAGAAAAGAACCGATGTTATGAGATGTCATCGTTTGATGAAAAGCAAGCAACAACTTTGCTGAAAGAACGTCCAATAGAATTTGTGAACTATAATAAGCACCAACTATCTAGGGTGTATCCAGCTGGAACTCGTTTTGATAGTTCAAACTTTATGCCTCAGGTACGATTTAAAAATATTATGTAAATTCAGAATACAAATAAAAACGAAGACGTTTAATTTTACTTGTAGCTCTTTTGGAATGCCGGTTGTCAGCTAGTGGCATTAAATTTTCAAACACTGGACTTAGCTATGCAATTGAATTTAGGTATTTTCGAATATAACGACCGGACGGGTTACTTACTAAAACCTGAATTTATGCGCCGAACTGATAGACGATTAGATCCTTTTGCCGAGAGTACTGTTAGTTTTGTTTAATACATATCTATTTACGACACAATTTTTCTTAATAAAAATTTTTTTGTAACATGTTATTAGGTTGATGGTATTATTGCGGGAACAGTCTCTATAACAGTGCTCTCTGGCCAATTTCTTACAGACAAAAGGGTAGGAACTTACGTAGAGGTAGACATGTTTGGTCTTCCAGCAGATACGGTTCGTAAAAAGTTCAGAACCAAAATTGTGCGCGACAACGGCATCAATCCAGTATTTGGCGAAGACCCATTTGTTTTCAAAAAGGTAGATATTAACCATCATTATAAAAAAGAGTGTTCAAATTCAATACCAAACATTGTTTAATAGGTGGTCTTGCCAGAATTAGCAAGCATAAGAATTGCTGCATTTGAAGAAGGTGGCAAATTTATCGGCCATCGTGTTCTTCCTGTTATTGGTTTGTGTCCTGGCTATCGCCACGTTAATCTGCGATCTGAAATGGGCCAACCAATGGGTCTGGCCTCGTTGTTCCTTTGCATAATAGTTAAAGACTATGTCCCCGATGATCTATCTAATTTTGCAGAAGCTTTAGCAAATCCAATAAAATACCAAAGTGAGCTCGAGAAAAGAGACAAACAATTGGCAGTGCTTACCGAAGACACGGAACCAGTCCCAGAAGACGATATAACGAATTCATGTGAGTTTTGTACTTAGATTAGTGGAATGCTGTTCCTATTTTATTTTGTTAACTTATATCAAGTATTATAGTGGCTTGATTTGGGAAACCCTAAGTCATTTAGTGATTTTTATTTGTTTTTTTTTTTTATTTAATTTTCGGTGTCGTTCCTTTTGAATTTGTTGTTATGTGTTATGCCCTCTTCAAAAAAAAAACTCTTTGGTTCTATGCGCAAAACTGAACCATACAGTCGTTTTTGTACAAGTAGGTCAGAAAAAAGAGCTCCGACCTGTGGAATCGATTACGACTAGTCCAAAGCATCGAACAAGCATAACTGCAGCAACGTCAATGAGTGTTGAAATTTCTTCGGATTTTGATGCAGAAAGTACTTCAACGACAATCCATTTGATTCAACATCAACACTCTCTGGATCAAGGAACAAACACATCTATTCGACAAGTTGAGTCAGCGCAGTTTGACGTGGACACAGTTGTAGCGGAACCGCTTGAAAAAATTCTCGATCATAAATTAGTTCGTGAAAAACGACTTGAAATGGAAAAAAAACTAGAATCTCTAAGGAAGAAACACGATAAGGAGAAGGTTAAAATTGTCTCCCAAAAGCATAGTCCACTGGATGGATCCAAAAAGCCTAAATTCTCAATGACTAATAAATTGGTCAAACGACTGAGTAGCAAAAGTCTGTAAGTAAAGATGGAATGAGTTGCCTCACAAAGGAGGCAGTTTCACATGCATTAATTTAAACAGAAGTTGTCTTTCTTCTAGCGATCCTAGTATTGAGGTACCGCCATGCCTTCTCGATTCAAGCTTGGCAGCTGAAAGCGGCGAAGAAAATACTACAGATGGAGAAAAGACTGGTATCGCGCGGAGTCAGTCCGAGCGATTGTTAATTTCTTGCCGTGAACATTCAGCAATTTATCGAGATCTTCAGGAAAAATACCACGAATGTATCTACTCTACGGCCGAAAAAGTAATGAAAATCTCACAAGCAAACCAAATGAAACAACTAAAGACATCATTGGATAAGGTAACAAGTGAGGTGATGCACCAGTTACAGGAGGCACGCCGTAATGAAGTAAAGAACTTAGCAACTGTTCATAGGGACAGAGACGAGCTGGTGAGGTATGGTTTTCAAAAAATTAAACAGCAATTTCCTTTCTTAATATTTTTTTTTTTTTCCAGAATGAAGAGAGAGGTTGCTAGTTCAGTAGTGGAAAGGGGTGTTGCGGAACGTGTTCGTTTAAAGAAAAACTATGATAAACGAACGGATGAACTCCAGAAACAACATGATATAGTTAAAAATGCCCTCGCCGAACACAAAGCTAAAGTAGTTTTGTTTTTATTTTTGACGTTGAGTACTTTAATCATGTTTTTTTTTTCAAATTTAATAGGCTCGTCTTATCCTAGAAAAAGAAGTAGATTCGCGGTCCTGCATTTCTAACTATGGTTTCCTAGTTCTTTTTCACAATACCTCAAGCAGCTCCTTGGCAAACAATACACCTGCGTTAGACTGTGCCTCAGGAACCACATCTACCGCCAACAATACTTCTCTTCTTTTGGAGATGTAAGAACTGTGATGAAAAATATAACACCTCGTCACATATTAGCAATTTCAAAATTATTGTGAACATAACAGTATTTTCTACTCTCGATTAACAATATAAAAAAAAATCTCAAAAATCAAAGTAATTAAAAATAGTTTATAAGTTGCGTACAGGCAGACATGAAAATTTAAACAAAATTAATGATTGTATTGTATTAGTTCTATGTGAATTACTAAATATGGCTTGAACGAAATAGACGTCTCATAAACTATAAGTAGATCGAGTGCCGTAAGTCAGAACACTTTTTTGTGATGGATTCGATAATTAAATGTATTGTGTGTTAGAAATTAGCTGTTGGCCCAACAAATTCAAAATTGGCCAATCCTTTATACAAGTTTCCATTGTTAGTTAACCAAATCGAATCTATCATTAATTAAATTGTAAATTTCACTATACAATGTCAAATGCTAGTCTATAACATTAAAATATATAATATATACACATAAATATATAACTTATGTGCGCCAACATACTCAAGAACACCATCCTTCGAAGTAACTGTTCACTCTTCTTGCTTTTCTAATCTGTTATTGTTTCAAAAAAAAAGCCTTAAAAAGGAGAGAAACAACTAAGCATCCTAGTCTAATAAGAATCTCAGTGAAACTCGTAGTTTATATCTGTATCTAGAGGTCAAACCAGAGTGCTGGGCCTATAAGTTAAAACCTTTTATGCCCTTCTTTATAGGTAGCTACACCACGTTGTATTGTCTTACAGTTCTATTTAAAAGTATACTTATTAATAATATTTATCTAGACACAATATTTGTTTCTTTTTTTACTATATTTTACAAATTAGATTTGGAACTGTGGAGATAGATATTTTGTTCATTTATTTATTTTAAATTTATATAGTTTTGCTAAGTTTTAAATTAAAATTATTTACATTTATATTTATTTTAAGGTTGTAATTCTCAAGAATAAAAACTATTTAAAAAAAATAAAGAATATTACATATTTTCTTTTTTTTTACATATTTCTCGTTTGATTAAAATCCCTTAACAATGCGCTTTTTAAATGAATATTGTAATTGTAATAATGTAAGGAACTACTCCTCGAATGAGTGCAGCTATCAATTTATTTGAGTTGACTTTTTTTTTTAAATCGTAGTCATGAGAGCAATATACATTTTATAGTAGAACATACAAATAAGTGCAATATTTTAAAAGTAGATACTTTAGAAATCGGATAATTAATTACTACTATATTTTTCGCAAACATGTTTTTTTTTATTTCATAAACCTAAGGTACCTTAGCATGGACGTTCCAAATGATTATTAACTTAATTAAATTGAATCTCGTAGAATTGATTGCAGTGGTTACGTCACTATTTATTCAGTATTCAGTATCTGGAGCTTTCGAAAACATAGGCTTCCAAATTCAAGTCTGTAAGGTCGGTTTAATAAAATGAGTCACACAAAATAAAGTTCCACATATATAAGTACTAGTGCTTCTTGCAATCATTGCGTTTAGATTTAATAAATTTTAAATATTAAAATTATTCTTTTGAGTAAACGCCCCATTTATTTATCGATTAGTAAGTTGAAAATTAACACCAAGACTTAAATTAGAATATATTATCTTTAATCAACTATTAAATTATAGATTTTGTTCTTTTAAATACCAGTCATTTCTTTTCGAATGATGAGGTTTTATTTAAAATTGATAAGTTAAAAAAAGTTTAAAAAAATTGAATTTGTTTTGCCTAAGCGTTCCTTTAAACATAAAAGTTAACAGAAGCTCTTACAGATTTTATTGCGACAGATAAATTGTAAAAAAATAGCTAATCAAAATAATTTTTAAAAAATGTTTCATATAAAAAAGAAAAAATAAATCAAAACAATTAACTGTTAATAAATACTATGAATACAGTCCTGAAATGTTGAATATTGTTTAGCAAATAGTTTTCAATCAAAAAACAAATATGTAGTGAAAATTAAAAAAAAAAAAGTGACACATTAAATAAAGTAGAAACATAGACGTTTTATTGTAAGTACCTAGTTGTTAAATATGTGTGCGTTTAATGCAGACACGACAATCAAAATTTATCTGACTTTTATTTCAAACTTGAATATTCTCTTTCAACGAACCTTAACCCAAATCCCACTTATATATTTGTACCAGTCGGATACACAAATGTAAACAAACTTAAAAAATCAGAAAAAAAGTACCTACTCAAAACTTAAGTCCTTTTTAAGATAAATTTTATTAAGTGCAGATAATATGCCGAGCCATGTGTTTCAAGTTGATAACTTTAACTATAAAAACAGTATGCTTTCCATTTCAATACTCAGTTTACTCTGCTTTATAATGCATCGTGTTTCAATCTTGTTAACGTTCTTTGCTTTGGGCATTATAAATGCCAGTATTTTGCCGACTTCCAGGATCAGTTTTCCAACTGGTGATATAATAAATGGTCAGGAAGCAGAACCACACTCTGCACCATACATAGTTTCGCTAAAGACAAGTTCACATTTTTGCGCTGGTTCGATTATAAGTGAAAATCTGGTACTTACAGCAGCCCATTGTCTTGAAAACAAAAAATTTGACGTCATTGCTGGGCTTCATAATCGCCTTAACCAAACCGGAACTACTGTACGCCGCGCTCTCTTAAGTCAATCACGAAAACATACTTTATATAATGGTGGAGTTGGTCCGTATGATATTGGTCTCATAAAAATCGATCCACCATTTAAATTCAATGCCACTGTTAATAAAATTCAGCTTCCCGCGGCAGGTAGTAATCATTCTGGAGAGGGAACTCTTTTTGGTTGGGGTCGCGTGAAAAAAGCATCTTTGCCCAACAATTTACAAACTGTTGACACGTTGATAATTGAGTATTCAGAATGCAAAAAGGATCTACCAGCTGGAGCTCCAATTCATCCAACAAACATTTGCTCAAATTCAAACAAAAACAATGGCACAGGCATTTCGGCTTGTAATGGAGACTCTGGTGGGCCACTTGTTCAATATGGCAAAGGGGGTAAGGCACAATTGATTGGAATTGTTTCATGGGGATATGTACCATGCGGTGCCAAAAACCAACCTTCAGTGTATACCCACACTTCAGCTCACATCGATTGGATTAATAAAAATGCAAATTGGTAAACAAAATTTAAAAAAAATAAATAAAAAATAAAGGTACACATGCATACAAACAAATACATAGGCATTCGAAAACAAAAATGTGTGCACTGTTTTCGATTCTCGATTGTCTTTTACTATAAAAAAAAAAAAAAAATAAACTGACTACAAAATAAATGACGACATGGGATTTACTTTCAGCGTTTAATTGTATTTTTTATCCAATTCTTAGCAGTAGTATGATATAGAAAATTCATAATGCCCACTCTTAGCTTCTTTGTATATATGTATACGTTTTTATTTAATTTACATATGTATGTATAGTATATTTCTTTCCTTTTTATATAAACTTGCTAAGTCTCCTAATCCTTCCCCTAAATATGTTGGTATTTATGGAAATGTTTTAAAAAACGTAGGTATTAAAGTCGGCATTCCTATTTATTTAAAAAAAAATAAATTATTTCAAAACGTAACACGTATAAAAAAAAACTTTATGAAACTGTATTTTATGCGATTTTAATCTATTTTTAATATACATTTTTTGGTTGAGTGTTCCATTGTTCCAAAGAAGAATGGAGAAGGAATGTTTGCTAATTGTTGTTTATCTCTTGTCTAAAATCTTAGTATTTAATTGACAGACGTGCCGAAGGATAGTACGGTACGCTATCTATATCAGTACTGCTTAATGCAAGCATTTGTAACATATGAAAAAATAAAAAGCACTGTTGTTAGACTTTGGTCAAAAGTCTGTCAATTTTACAATTTTAACAAAACTGTGGAATATTATCGATCCTGTTGAGCCAATTGAAGAATATGTACTTTCAACGTCATAGTGAAGTGTCAATGACATGGCTATGTAAAAATCGTCAAAAGATTCAGCAGTGGCGAGTTCATATATTGTGGGAAAAGCAGCACCATATATAAAATGTTATAGCTTTGATCCAAGTGTGCAAATCATCATATTTTACTTTCAAAATCGGCTCCGTTCGAGACAAGTTATTGCTAAAACAAACATCTTTAGCCTCGAGGCCTATTTTCGGATATGACTTGATGTCTAAACAAAAAAATCGTCATGTTTGGGACGATATCCACTCGAGATAAACTAACACGAAATGCATTTCGAGATTTTCTCGTGTGGATATTGGTCTGTCGGAATCATCAGCCCGATTTTTTTTCAAAACAAAACGTGCATTGCTATACCTTTCAAAGGCGAGCGCCAGATAGGTGAAAAGCTACTTTTTTGGCTTAAACTGGATTTTATACCAATGACATGTGGTTTCACCATAACGACGTGGTAGCGTTCACGTACATATATACGAATAAACCGTAAACAAAGCGATTGGACCTCCCGAATGCGTGCCAAATAAGACTTTTGGACTACGTTAAGTTCCATACTTGATGCTATAAAATGATGTCTCACACACAATCTGTTATATTTAAAATATTGAAGTCTATCCAATCGGCTAACCGGATGTTATAGTCTTCAAAAAGCAAAGAATTTTTTCTAATCTTAAATAGGTATATGACACCAGTTTAATGAAAAATAATATTGTAAGCATCTAAAAAAATTATTTGAGTTGTCGATTTCACTGTACGTTTTTTAAGTAAAATATTATTTAAATGATTTTATTTTTAAAATTTCTTAAACTACAAAACTCAGATTTAATTTTTGCGCTTTGTCAAGAAGACTTAAATGTATTTTTAAAATATATTATACAAATAAAGCATAAACATTTTTTAGCGAATGTTTAGAAAAAAAGTTTTAATAATTAAATGTAGAAAATATTTTTTGTTAAAATGGAGGCAACATTAATTTATTTAAATATTAATTCATTACATTTCAATTTATATCAATTTAACTATTTAAAATTATTTAGTCAAGTGCTAATTTTTTATTAAAATATATGTATGTATATGGTGTAAATTAAATTAAGTCTTATGTTATGACATCGTCTTTTGTTTGTATTACATAAATTCTATAAGTACAAACATAATATATACATACGGCTATGAGTGTTTTTATTAAAAGGTTAAAGGAGCTGAACGAAAACCATGCTAACAATTGCACCTATCACAATTCCCACACTGAGAGCTGCCGCCATTATCGAAGAAGCCATCTCTTTTTCGTGTTGCATAACGGATCTAAATAAAAACAGAATTGAAAAAAAAATGGATTGTAAAAGGGTTTTCTATGATAAAAAGTATTAAAGAGAACTTCAGGTCACACGAGGCCCATTCACGATAGAACCTTTTAATTTTCAATTAAAAATTTCTACAAATCTACTGGTCAAAATTAGCGGAACAAAAAATATTATTTAAATAAGTCAGGTATCTGAAAAAAGTCTTGAGGACAAAATAAATACAAAATTAAAATTGAAATCACAAGTAAAACGATTAATGCATTGATTCAACGGAAAACATTTTCCCGATTCCGTAGACTTTTCAAAACAAAAACAAATTTTTTTTGCCCGCCATTTTTTTATAATTGCGAAATAACCGTATTTAAAAAAATTTCTATAAAATCTCAAAGTTAAAACATTTACAATGTTTTTGCTTCATTTCGACTTTTTAACAGGGTTTTTTTTAAATATCTAACGGAATCACTTTTAATATCATGGCTAAAACTAAGACTAAAACGATCGGTTGATTGAATGATCATCGTTTTAATTACAGGTATTTATATCACATTATTAAAGAGTAAAATCAAATAGATCGATCGATTTAGTCATTACATATTATTATAAAACGAGTCGTAGAAATCCGAATTCAAAAAAACTAGACTTTCAATAACTCTGTGCCAATGTCACTTATAAAAACCAATATACTTACTTGGGTGCCATTACGAGAACAATATTTGTGAGATATCCGTTACTTATTGCAAATATTACCATCATACTAATAAATATCACATCAGAGTGGATCACAGTTGGTAGAAAGAAATGATTTGAATTTGACATCATAAAAATGGGAATGAAAATAATTCGCACAATTGTAAACAATAGTAACAAATGTGGATTATTTCGAGGCTAAAAAAATTAAATAATTATTACTATGAATTCTACATTATTATCCATATTATAATTCATTTCACCTTTTCTAACAGCCCAGCAAATATACGGCCTAAATAGTCACCCGAATTAAAACATAAATAATTCGTAACTGGCATAAAATAAACATCTAAACAAAAAAAAAATAGTTAAAAGCAAAAAAGATTAAAACATTCATTTACCATTCCATAAGTGTTTCTGCTTCTTTCCAGCACCTTCTGACTGAACAAGTTGTGTAACAGCTGGATACACTGAAAGAGTCACGGCAAACACTGTACTCACACAAATGGTGTACATGTATACTTTTCCAAAGACTTCCATGAAATTGGGCTTTAAAACAAGGCCAGACTTAGGTGTCGATGGGTCGTTTACATTTTTATTCATATGATAATTGAAGAACTTTTGTCTCTCCATAATTATATAAGTGATAATTGAAAGAAAAACAATGAAAATGCCAATGGAAAAGTATAAAAATGCAGTCGTCTTGGCAGACGCTCCAAAAGTAAGTGCAAGGATAAATGCCAGTGCAGTGAAAATTCCTCCCAATGCTTGACCACTCACTACTGCTGTCATATATTCAGATGGAAAAATACCAGCCATACCGAAGAGTCCACCGGACATCACAGCTGACGAAACTAAAAAAAAGTTATAAAAACGTTTTTCTTAGTACTTTTTGTAGCCGCAATGATAGTGCAAGATTTGAATTCGTAAAAAAATATTAAACCTGACAAAACAAATATTCGAAAAAAAACAATGCTGAAGTCTCATATGATTTCATAAGGCCACCTTATTCTCAATTCACTGCGCCTGCAAATAGTCTTTCATATCATTGCTATGTAATAATGCGGATCTTTTTAAGTAAGCAATACTAAAGGAATCACTGTTTTTAAGGATAAGTGCCATTTGTGTTCTCCGTATTTCAAAATTCTATATATGTATATGTAAGTAGTTAAAGAAAATTATCTTTGATAATGTAAAAAAAGTGCATTCATTTATTTCAAAATAATTTGTATACACCCAACATTTTGATATACAGAATTATGTACTATACAAATTTCACACCCAGAAAAACCTTCATTTAAATTTTTGAAATTTAACGTAGATATTTCTCTTTAAAAATCTGTTGACTAGGTGAAAGAAACTTAAAAAATTATTAAATTACTTGATAATAACTAATTTACTTATTATTTAATGATAAAATAAAAAATAAATAGTGAATTTATAAATATAAATGAACAACTAAATAAACATATAAGTTAATTAATGAACAAAGGACTTGAAAGGAATTGAACAAATAAATAAAAAAATAATTCAAACTAAAAACGGGATTTTGATAATTAGAGGATATCCTGTATTTGCTAGATTTATGTATACTATACAATATACATATTTAAGAAGAGTGAGATAAGAATAATGCAATATTTTAAAATGCAAAATTTTGGTCTGCAATCTATAGGACCGCTTCCATAAAAACAGAACCATTAATAAATATGTACAATAAGGCACATTGTTGATTTATTCGTTTGGCATGAGATAAGTAAACATTAATTTAATTTGAAAGATTATTTTTTATAGACTCTGAATCTATATATGTATGTATATGACTAATAATAATAAAGACAAAGAATTCAAAAGTGCAACTTGAGATTAAATTTTAAATATTTACAAACAAACTAGAATTGAAATATAATTTAATTTAAAATTTCATAGCTTATAGGGACTGTCGACGTCATATAACACGAAGATGCACTTTTCTGTTTTAACTATTTTCAAACCCTTGTGCTGAGCTACCCTCTACCGATATGTTTTTATTTCATTAAATACAACAATAACTATTAAACATTGTTTAGTATATTTTGTTAGGGATATTAAAATATGATGATTAATAAAAATCTTACATAATTCAGAAACCGGATTTTGTCGAAATTATAGCAAATTATAAAAAAAAATAAGTCAGTTTCATAAAAAATGTTTCTCAATGTTCAAATACTAATTCTTTTTGTTTACTAAGTTTCAATAAATTTTGACCCCTGAAAAAGTTGAGAAATTTCAACGGAACGTAGGGAGTAAATAAGGAGTTGTATTAATTCGCATACGAAATAAATAATGAAAAAAAAGCAAACAAATAAAATATTATTGCAATTTGAATACTTGACCAACAAACATATAAAGAATATAGTCACTTAGGGTAAATTGGATTTTTAGATCAATATCATAAACAATAAATAAATAAATATTTTTGTTATTCGGTGATGTCAACTATTTACGTACTTATCTTTTTTTTACACATAAATTAATTCTCTAATTATAATTAATAATCATGATCTGTGAGTCATGTCTCCCTGTAATTCTTTGTATTATTTTGATTGAAATCTAAGAAAACTGGAAAAAAATACGCTACAGTCACTACCAAGGGATTTTATCATTTAATTTATTAAAATAAATCTTTAAATAAAATAAAAAAAATAAATATCAGTTGTTTCAGAATGTTTATGTACAATGTAACCCGATATTTGTAGAGTCAGAATCGGGTCAAATCAAACGTTTGATTTTTGTGCCAGTCGAAGCTGCAATTATATAAAATTTGTGGAACTTTTTCGGCAAATCCTATTTTTTTTCTGAAATTACTGCGATCCAGGTTGCGCAAGCAAGTGGAAAAGGAACTCAATCAACTTGGGGCATGAATATGGAGAGAGGTAGATAGGAAAGATGCTTCTTGGTTAAGGCCCTGGTCCACTTCGGACTTTAGCATGTATTTAGTAAATGAATTTGAGCACAAAATATCACAATAAACATTAAAAATTATGGGTTAATATTACATGTCTTGTTAATGAAAAATTCCTCAAAGAAGTCTGTAGGTTGAGAAAACAGTTTTATAGTGCAGACTTAATATTTTTGGGATTAGTTCTGTCTGCGGCTGGAGCTTAAAAAACTTGATCTATTATAGCCGTTAAGTAAAAACTTTACTATTTTTCTTTTACCTTTAAGAGTGAATCAAAATTTAATTTGCAGAAAAACGTAAATTAACTTGACTTTTTTGATTTAGATTATGTTTTTTATACAAAAACTTATATTTTAAAAAATTCTGTAATGTAATTTTTGTACATTATTTCGCGTTTAATTGAGCGACAAAAGTAGGTTCGAATATTTCCTATATATTTCTGTACGGTAAATTAAACGCTGCGTAATTGATCTTAATAAACTGCAGCCATCATACTTGAAATATAAACTTTTGGGTTGATTGATAAAAGATAAAGAAAGTCTGTTTTTTTTTGACGAATTTGACACCATTCTGCACAACAAATGACTAAAATGATAAAACTAAAAAAAGCTAGTGACAAAAAGAACACAAGTTTAAAAAAAATTGGTGGTTTATTCCGAATTTTTCTCAAGTTGACTCTGAAATTTGTATAGTGCTAGATATTTATTCCTTTAATTGACTAACCGGGTTAACAGCGAATGTCCCTTGATTGCACAGCAGAAGCAATAAGCGGGTTTTTGTAAATTGAACACCCGGTTAATAAGGTTAGATAAGATGTTTGAATTTCTAAGTCATTTGCTTCTTACATATTCAATCTCCATTAAATTTAAAGAGTCACCATTAAAAATCGAACATTTATGAAAACAAGTACGGTTTTGTTGTTTATTTGATTTTGTTTAGATATGGTGAGTACATTTCATTAATCAATTATTTATGTGCCTACTCGCAACATCTACCAGAAATACTTTTAATTTATTAACTATGTACATATAAATAGTAAAATCGGAGACGATTGAAATGTTTTTATTCCAAATATCAGTTTCGAATACACAGATGAATTTGGGCAATTAAGCTAAAAGTTTGAGAAAACACAAAAAATTGAAGTTTAAGTAGAAAAAATTAATAATGTTTAAAAACAATTAAAGAAGTGTTTTTATCAAATATGACTTGACGACACTCTTGTTTCTATGAAACAGGGCTCCTATCGAACTGAAGGTCGTCTTATGATATCTTATGATCTTCAGCATTAGCCAAAGGCTTCGTTTGGAAATTGGTTAAGATAAGGAGAGGAAAACATATCTAAATAATTTAGTTCAGTCCAACAAATACACTTCGGTCATAATTCATACAAAATTAATAATGATTTGATTTCAACTCACTGTTTATTACAACTACCATTGCCATTGTCATAAGGAAAAACTGTTGCTGCCATTTGTCCGTATCAACTTCGACAAAAGCCGTCGTCATTATAAAAACCAGCAAAATAACGCTGATAGTTCCGAGCATCTTCAAACGCTGCGACACATAATGACCATAGACCGCATTAAGCAAAAGAAAAGTCATTCCAGCAAGTGAAGCAGTCAACGTTAGATAACATGTGAAGTTCTTCTGCATAGGTGTAAGGGGAGGATCTAGGTCAGTGCCATTGTAAGTTGTATTCCGGAACTTGAACAACCAATACTAGAAAGAGAAGAAATAAAACCAAACAGATTTCAATTACTTTCTTGAGACAAAGAAGACTTGAGTCATCAGAATCTATTGTTTTTGCAGAGATAAGCTGGATTTAGAATAGTTAATATTTATTTTGCTAATCTCTGAATGATTTACAAGTTGTTTTTTTTCCCATTATTTTGATATTTTTTGTACTTACGTCCTCTGCTGTTATGAAAAAGTTCCAAGGAGCCATGGTAGCAGCTCCAAGCAAGTAAAATACCAGATATGTAAAATTGAATTTATCATTGGGCTTAACATGTTGAGTGGTAGACAGGACTACAGAATCGTAGAATTCACCTCCGTCATGGTCCACTGCTTGCCCGCCAAATCTGTTGTCAAGAATATCATCTTGGAGTTCTTCATTGTGCACAAGAGTCTGGTTGTCGTCGTTTCTTGAAGGCATCCTACGAACATTGGCGATTGATTTTTTATCTTCGAATTCTAAAACTGCTCTCTCTCTCCAGATCAATCGAATCGTCAGGCGAGAATATTATAATTAAGATGTTATCAGAATCAGCTTAATGTATTTACTGATTGTAGAATTTAATTCCAATGCCTAATCTAGTTTTTTTTTAAACGCGGATCTTTTATGTATAGTTATAGAACTATATTATTTTAGTACGCAATGAAATTTAGTTGATAACTCACAAACCAAACAACAAATACAACCAAGGGACAGCAATGTTTTGATTTTTCTAACAAAACGCGAAAAAACCAAAAATTCAAGTTATGACAACTGCAGCAGTGGGAGAAAGTTACAGCTGTTTTTCGACTTTGGTTCAAGGTTTCATTCATAGATGTCACAGCGACATTTTAAGAGAAGTTGGTGTAGAGTGCAGAGAGGTTCTCAAACTGTCAGAGAAAAAAGTGAGTGAGGAATTTAAAAATGAAAAACTTCACTAATTTTAAAAAAATCATTTTTTATTGAAAATATTAAATATTACCATTCGGATTTCTACTGCATACTTAGCTAATACGTTTTTTTATTTTTCGTTGAAAAATTTGAATTACGATTCCAAATCATCTCATTTCCATGCAATTTCTTTTTTGATTTTTTCTTTTGTGAGATCTGTTTTTTCTGTCTGTACTTTTTGTTTGGCATTTAAGTAGCTACTACAGAATTCTATTTTTCGTTTGGAAATATAAAGATGTCCAATTATTTAGACAGTGGACATCTCCTTATTTATAAACGCATTCCAACAGTTGTTTTCATATGTTCTCATATACTCACTGACATCCCTGTAATCTGTCAATTTCGTGAACTTTTGGGTACATTCAATGGATATTTTATTTACTTCAACAGCCGCGTTTTATTATCGCCAATAACCCATAATTATGGTTCACGCCGATTGGTTGAAAAAAACGACAGCGGGGATTAGCGACGCCATGACAGTAAAAAACATGGAGTTTTCATACAAACTATCGATAACATGTATGTAATTCATGCCGGTAACACAGTTTTTCTGTGCGCTTAAGTTAAACCCCGAGAATTCTCTGGGATTAGTTGTTGTTGCATTTAACATGTTGATTGTTTAGCACCGACGTCGTTTTTTTCATCCAATTCCCCCCGGGCTTGCAAAAAAACACGGCTAATAAAACGATATGGATCCGAATGAAAACAGTGTTGCTCATCTGTTTTTGACTTATGTTTATTTATTTTTTTATTAGCGACGCCATGACAGTAAAAAACATGGAGTTTTCATACAAACTATCGATAACATGTATGTAATTCATGCCGGTAACACAGTTTTTCGGTGCGCTTAAGTTAAGCCCCGAGAATTCTCCGGGATTAGTTGTTGTTGCATTTAACATGTTAATTGTTTAGCACCGACGTCGTTTTTTTCATCCAATTCCCCCCGGGCTTGCAAAAAAACACGGCTATTAATTATTAACAGTCGTATTTATTAGATTTCCTTAGAACTCACTTGGACAGTTGTCCAGGTAGCCATTGGCTAAAAATTTGGACTTCTCCTTATTTATAAACGCATTCCAACAGCTGTCTAAATGGGCCCTACCAATAACCAAATTTAGTGACGACTTAAATATTTCAGTAAAATGGACCATAATAGAATGGGCTCTAGCTAATAAACCATATATAGTATGACCTTAATATTCAAGTGGACTCTTAATAATGAATCATATATGGAATGGACTTCAAAAAATTAAACATTCCATGAATGGTACATTATTTGGGATCACCAGAATTAAGGTTAATTTTACTGAAATATTTAAGTCGTCGCTAAATTTGATTATTAGTAAGGCCCAATATGTTCTCATACTGTCACTAACATCCCTGTAATCTGTCAATTTCGTGAACATTTGGATACGTTCAATGAACATTTCATTTAATTTTCAACTTTTTGTGCATTGAACCTACCCACTTTAGAATAGGTTTGGACATCAAATTACAGTGTCTAAGTTAGACACTCGATGGAACATGATAAATAAGGTTTTGGAGTTGGACAGCTGTCCAAAGTTAGACATACTTTGGAATGGGTTTATAAATACGACTGTAACGCCCATATTATTCACTCGAAACATCCAGATTAAAACTTAAATCCAGATGTAAAGTATACAAATTCAATGTAAATACATCCGGATTATACTTAAAGCATAGTACGCAGCTGAAGCGAAACGAAAATTTTCATACAAAAATTGAAGCAACGAAATCATAAACGAAAAATTTCGTTTTCATTTTTGTTCTGCGGTACGCTGTTCAACGAGCGAAATTGATAATTGTAGTAGATTATTTGGAGAAGTCTCCACTCTTTTTCGCACTGAATTATTTGCAAGGACCATTAATTGTCTGCGAAAAAGTGACATTCGAGTTTTTATTTGTATTTTTATTTGTTGTTACTTTGATTACAGAAGAGGCATCTGTGATTTCTTTTATTTTTTTATTTTTTTTTACAATAAGTGACATTTATTTTTTCCGTAGTCGTTTCGTTTACGTTTTCGTTATCGATTTGGAGACCAGAAAAAATTTTCGTTTCGCTTCAGCTGCGTACTAGGCTTAAACATTTAAATATTTAAGTCGTCTCTAAATTTTGTTATTGGTAGGGCCCACTGTCTTTGTCGCTGAAGTGCAGTTCCACCTAGTGCGGTTCTACCTTTAAGCCTAGTACGCTGCTGATGCGAAACGAAATTTTTCTGTGATCTCCAAACAGACAACGAAACGCTTGCGAAAACACAACGGAAAATATCCTTGGAGAGTTTCACTAATTCCAAAAACAAAATCAAACATAGATGCAAACAATCAGAGAAACCCATGATGCAATAAAATGATAAACAAAAAAAAAACACAAATAAACCCGAATGTCATTTTTCCGCACACAATAAATAGTCTGTATAATTAATTCAGTGCGAAAAAGGAGCGGAGACTTCTCCAAATAATCTACTACAATTATAAATTTCGCTCTTCGAACAGCGTACTGCAAAACGAAAAGCAAAACGAAATTTTCCGTTTCTGATTTCGTTGTGTTATTTTTGTATGGGATTTTTCGTTTCACATCAGCAGCGTACTAGGCTTTACACTACAATTTGTACTCCCTATACCGACTGAAGAGCTGTCTACCTGCCAGAGTAAGAACTTATTTCTGGTTCCATAAAGAAAGCCCCGATAGAAACCTAGATCCAAATTTGTTTTTGTATTACGTGTTAAAAGATAACCCCGACCCAGACCCGTAGATAATAAAACGCTGTGTTTTGTTGACTTTCTAATGTGAACATTAAGAAATTTTTTTTTTAACATGCAAATGCAAATCAACAAGTTAACAGCACATTCAAACTTCAGTAACTCTAATGTGAACATTTACTTTCCAATGAATTTGCTTGTTATGTTGGTATCTTTGCATGTTTTCCAGGAATATATGTTCGGTGAGTATGGTAGTTTTGAACAAGTAACTTTTCTATGAAAAAATGTATTAAAAAATAACAAAATATATTTTCGACGATACAAATAGAATTATTTTAATAAAAATTATCATCCACAATCGTTAAATCATATATGACAACATGCGAATAGAATAATGGTTTTGGTAAGTAACCATTTTCAATGAACACATCCGCTGTGAGGCTTTTTTCAAGAAAGTGTGGGTTACACAAAAAAAAATGCATTGACACAGGATGGCATGCAGTTAGAGCTAAATGCTGGGGCGCCCGAAGAAATGTTTAGTTGGTTTTTTTGAGGAATGTGTTTTGAGATTTTAAATCATTAAAATATAAAAAAAAACTTATTAAACTAAACACAAAAGTGAAATAAAAATAAATATTGTGTGTTTATTTAACTATAAAACTACATGCGGTGCTGTGTTTAATCTTGTTAACACGTCTATAATAAGGAGTTTACAATTTTTTCATCTCACTGGCTGATTGTGTATCATATTCAATACATAATGGAAACAAAATTTAAAACGTTGAAAAACTACTCTGCACAACGGGCGTTCAACAGATGCGAGCGCCTTGCCATCACCAACAAAATGTAATGCGACCCAGAACGAGAATTTCTAATTTAAACAAATAAAACGCGGCTGTATAATTCATGTGATTGAAATATATTTTTATATTTCATAACTTTTTTACAGCAAAATGGTAGGAAATATCAATTTAAGAGTATTCTACCAAAATGTTTTTTTACTAAAAATATCACTTAACACATTACTTTATTTAGAATATGAGACACAATAAGCTCACAAAATGAAAAAAATAGTTAACTCCTTATTATAGCATAGGTATTTTTACACGATTTAACGCAGCACACGATGTTTACTTTTATTTCAGTTTAGTATTTAGTTTAATAAGCTTGGTCACTATTTAATCGTTTTAAATCCCGAAACATTATTTTATACCTCGGCAAATGACAGATGACCCGAGCAAATAGTGCCAACATTCCGATGCAAAATGACGTAATGAAACTGGAAAACTAAAGAGTTTTTTTGAGCATTAACTAATGGCAATATTAAGAAGGTCAACAAAACACACCTTAACTTTCATTTCTTTGTTCACATTAGAATAGGTTTGGTCTTTGAACAAACAATTGCTGTGAAGTTATACAAGTCTGTGTCTGTCTGAACAATAGATGTCGGGCTCACGTGAAAATAAGTCGGTTGAGTTACTCCAATGTGGACATCGTCATGGACATGGGGACATGAGTCAGGCAGGCTAACAGAATACATTAACTATTATGTCATTTTATATACTTAAAAATAAATCTTATATAGCCGTGTTTTTTTGCAAGCCCGGGGGGAGTTGGATGAAAAAAACGACGTCGGTGCTAAACAATTAACATGTTAAATGCAACAACAACTAATCCCAGGGAATTCTCGGGGTTTAACTTAAGCGTACAGAAAAACTGTGTTACCGGCATGAATTACATACATGTTATCGATAGTTTGTATGAAAACTCTATGTTTTTTACTGTCATGGCGTCGCTAATCCCCGCTGTCGTTTTTTTCAACCAATTCCCCCCGGGCTTGCAAAAAAACACGCCTTATGTAGTCATATTTCTCAAAAAAATCGCCACTTGCGGCTAACTCTGATGTGCAAACAGAATAATTTAAAAATGTGATAAATATAAATCACCTTAGCCGATTATTCCTTCACTAGCCGTGTTTTTTTGCAAGCCCGGGGGGAATTGGTTGAAAAAAACGACAGCGGGGATTAGCGACACCATGACAGTAACAACCAATCCCGGAGAATTCTCGGGGCTTAACTTAAGCGCACCGAAAAACTGTGTTACCGGCATGAACTGCATACATGTTATCGATAGTTTGTATGAAAACTCCATGTTTTTTACTGTCATGGCGTCGCTAATCCCCGCTGTCGTTTTTTTCATCCAATTCCCCCCGGTCTTGCAAAAAAACACGGCTAATATTTGTTTATGAACGGATGAGAATTCACATATTTTCACTAGGGGGCGTCCCTGAGAGAGAGAGAGATTAAAAAAGCTTATGTCTAGTTTTTCGAGACGCCATCACTCTGGGGAAATGTTCATATCCACGCAATAATGGTTGGGTGTATGCAAATATAGGCGTGTTTTTTTGCAAGCCCGGGGGGAATTGGTTGAAAAAAACGACAGCGGGGATTAGCGACGCCATGACAGTAAAAAACATGGAGTTTTCATACAAACTATCGATAACATGTATGTAATTCATGCCGGTAACACAGTTTTTCTGTACGCTTAAGTTAAACCCCGAGAATTCCCTGGGATTAGTTGTTGTTGCATTTAACATGTTAATTGTTTAGCACCGACGTCGTTTTTTTCATCCAATTCCCCCCGGTCTTGCAAAAAAACACGGCTAATATTTGTTTATGAACGGATGAGAATTCACATATTTTCACTAGGGGGCGTCCCTGAGAGAGAGAGAGATTAAAAAAGCTTATGTCTAGTTTTTCGAGACGCCATCACTCTGGGGAAATGTTCATATCCACGCAATAATGGTTGGGTGTATGCAAATATAGGCGTGTTTTTTTGCAAGCCCGGGGGGAATTGGTTGAAAAAAACGACAGCGGGGATTAGCGACGCCATGACAGTAAAAAACATGGAGTTTTCATACAAACTATCGATAACATGTATGTAATTCATGCCGGTAACACAGTTTTTCTGTACGCTTAAGTTAAACCCCGAGAATTCCCTGGGATTAGTTGTTGTTGCATTTAACATGTTAATTGTTTAGCACCGACGTCGTTTTTTTCATCCAATTCCCCCCGGGCTTGCAAAAAAACACGGCTTATATTACATATATATAGAAGGTCCTTACTTTATACAGGGTGTCCCGAAATCACCACCACAGAAGAAAACCATGAGTTCTGAGATCATTTCAAGTCGAAAAACTTAAGAAGTAATTTTCTCGTTTTCGCTTGGTTTTCGACTTATAATGGTTTTTATGATTTTTATGCTTTTTTCCTTTGACTGGCTCTGATTTATTTTTTCAAAAATCGGTTGTTGTTTGGAAAAGTAAGAGGCAGTCAAAGGAAAAAAGAATAAAAATCATAATAACCACTAAGTCGAAAACGAAGCGAAAACGAGAAAATTACCTCTTTTAAGTTTTTCAACTTGAAATGACCTCAGGAACATATGGTTTTCTTCTGTGGCGGTGATTTCGGGACACCCTGTAAAATCATCTTTTCCAGGGAAAAAAGGAAAAAATTGAGTTTATTTTGTTTTTAATAAACAACAATAATAAACAATATATAACTGCATTTATTCACGTGATCTGATCCGGATCAAATTTTTACACGAAAATATAAAAACAACATGTAATCTTGCTTTTTATCTGGATCTATTTCAAGATCCAAAAACTAGTACTTTTTATTATTATTATGGTAACGTAGTGTAAACTGCAGTGCAAACGGGATTATGACATAATCTCGAATGACAAAAATCTCGAAAAAAAAACAGTTCTTTAATCTAGAATGTACAAAAATCTCGAATGAACAAAAATATTGAAAGACTATATCTAGAAAAAAATCTGGAAAAAAAATAAATCATTACAGATTTTTTTTTACCTATATTTAAGGAATTCAAACTCAAATTAAACTCATTGGCGCATATTCATAGTCGTTTTTAGACCCCAGTTTATCTTAGCCTGGAGTTTATCCAATGTAAATAAGATAGGATAAACCCAGTATTTTTTTAGAAACAACTTAAACAGTGACTATGAATATGCCCCATTCAGTTTATTAAACAATTTAATTTTCTGGGCCCATCTTGTGGTTATATATTATATACTATGTAGTTGTGTTAGTTGACGATGACTATAAACACAGTTATTATATGTTGGCCCGCACCAAAAGATAAAAAGAAACTTTGCATACACCCAGCTCAGGTAGGAGCTAAGATTGATTTTTTGTATTTCAAAAATTTTTTTTCGAGATTTTTGCTTTCTAGATTATTGGTTTCGAGATATCGTGGTAAACCCCCAACAAACCCATGAAGAATATACAAACACAATAAAAAAAGAAATGGTTATATATATCACTGCGGTGATCCTGTTTGTTTTTTTTACTAGGATCTGATCCAGATCAGATCATGTGGATAATAAAACGCAGCTAATAATAATAATCTACCGAAATTAAGCCTAACATTTTAACCTATAACCCTAACATTTGATCCAATTATTAGAACTTATGTATGTCTTTGAAAAGAAACTGCATACATATATAGGCTTATTTTGGATAAAGAAAAGGATATATGTAGTTATAATGTATATATATGTATATAAACTTATCGAAAATATTTTTATAATTTTGAATAAAAACCACATTTATTTGCTAATAATATTTTTGTATTGATATGGGGTTACTACGGCGTATGGGTAACATTTTTTTTGATTGACATTTAATTATAATATACATATATATATTGTATATATGTGTAAAAGTGCTTTGATTTACTTTTAGTTTTGAACAATCGTCATTCATTTTACCGTTCATCTACTGGTGTTTACTAGGATTTGTTCATTTCAAGGTTTTTCATTGTTATATTTTATATCTCACTATTTTGACAATATTTCCGTGTTGATCAGAATTAATGTTATCACCAAAAACCTGTTGCACATTGCACTGGAGGTCATGCTTCGCAAAAATACAATATTTCTATTGAAGGTGTGGTAAAAAGCTCACCTATACATGTGCAATATCTTTATCTGATGTATTCACAATCGACAATTTGCATGACACCTTCGCAGGGAATTCAAATACCTACCAACTGTATCTATGCACTATCGGATAGGTTTGATTCCCAATTTGATTCTATAGTCCCTCTTACCCCAGAAAACTTCCGAACAGCTGCCAAAAAGGGAGGCGTCAAAGCAAGAAACATGCTTCATATCTTTTAATTAAAAACACAATTCGCGCTTACCAACTGTATGGATGCACAAAAAAACGCGTAGGATAACATGGTACAGATAGCCGCAAGAACCCAACTGTCTGGCCGATTATTTATTGTCTGTGACTTTTTATGGCAGTGCCATATCCAGTAGTACCTACAGCAGTGCACAACCATTGCGAATATTAAACAATCCTGTCTTGCACGGCACCATAACTATGCTCGAGAAGGTGTATCTCTGCTGCTCGCTTCAGAAATATGCCAGCAATATTAAATTGGGAATTGCACGCCCATGCCGCTGTCACCAGAAACCCTTCTGTTCAGTTTGGCTTTTCAGTATAAGGTTTACAGTTTGCCGCGAAGCAACTGAGATGTGGACATCTCCCTCATGGACAGATGGGGCAATCTAGCTGGTCCGATGTATTCTATGTAATGAAAACCTTTTTGAAAATAATAAATTCTCGTTTTTCCCCCATTTGTCCTTGCATCCTGCATCTGCCCTTAAAATGTTGGATGTTTATTTCTATTTTATTTTTATATTTTCAATGCTTTGTTGAAGCGAACAATTTTTTTTCGCCATTTTTCAAGAATATTCTCAAAGGGAAAATGCCCTTCAGAAATATTCTGTTGCTTCTGATAGTAACTTTAAAATAAAAAATTATACAAAAGCCATAAAACGTATTAAAAAAAACAATTCTAGAAATTTAAGAAGATTAAGGACAAAATAGATATAAAAGGAAAATGACAGATATCTGCAATTATTTTTGAAGTAAATGTTTTGTTTTCATGTTTCTGCCTAGTGCTTGTATATTCAAAGAAACAATAAGTAGGTACGAACCGCTTATAGGGGAATTGGAAATTAAACGGCACGGCAACGGTCCTAGTGTAAGTAAAATTTATTAAAACTGTTAATAGTTAATTTTAACATGATTAACAAATTTCAGCAATTAAAAACCAATGTAATCAAAAATTGTTTTCCAAGTTCATGGTTTGTCTTTGAGTAAAAATAAAATGTCAAATGCCACCTCTTAGCCTCATGTGAAAATTAAAGTTGATAAATTCTTTCTCCGATCATTCAAGCCCTCCACAATTCAGTTAATTTGGGTGCAAAATTCAATTCGATAAAAATCGAAAAAAGTTAACATCGATTTTTTAATGGTGTCGATGTTTTAGGACAGCACGCAAAGACGATTGTGTCTAGATAAGCCGACATTTTTACCCTACTAATTCATCTATGCATGTGAGAACCCCTTATTTGACACAGTTCATCTAGTATTTCAATATTTGTTTGTCATTTAAAACCTCGCTTTTAAATTGCAAGAAAACTAAAAGAAATTGTTCGCATAAAACATAATTTTACTCCATTTTCTCCTAGCTGCTCCATGTTTTTGAATTAAGTTCACCTTTTAATTTCATCCCCGCGCTATTCAAACAAAGTTAAAGCGAAATAAATAAATTTTCTCAAGTCTTAAAATAGGCACAAAGACCCGACAAGATAATGAAATTCATAGCTTAACTTCAACAACAATTGACTTTTATTTGGGCGACAGCCAGAAGGATGATGCGATATCTTGCAAATAAAAATGCCAAGGCAAGGCAAGAACACAGTCCGCAAAATTAGAGCCAATGAGTAAATTTTGTCAAGCTAATGAAAACTAAGGTCGTTTTACTTTCTTCTTTTGAATTTTATAGATTTTTTTTTTTTTTGACGAAACGTTGATTTTTTTTTGTCGATCTGAGCTCCAACCTGAGTTGCTAAGTGAGGAACTTCTGAAGCAGGATATTGCAAATTTGTTATACTTTTCTCACAAAGTACAAAGTGAGTGAACCAATGAAAAAATGGGTTGTCTTGTTGTGTAAAATATTAAAATTTGAAATTCAAAAACATTTTTATGCATTGTGGTGACCAAGTTGATCCCAAAGGTTTTTGTGGTAGATGACTTTAGATTTTTTTTTTTATTTTTAGGGTTCGCCGCATGGGACACATCCCCTAAATGGACAGTGCAGATAATAGGTTGCTCTTCCCCGAAAAGCCACTTAAAAAGTTTTCGCTCAACATTTTATTAGCATATCATTTCATATTTATAAGCCCGAGAAGTCGAAGCTGCCGCAAGAGAACATTTTCAAAGTTTTCCAGTCGTAACTCCTCGCCCCTGCCTATATATACCCACATATATACCTCCATTGCAGTTCCTATTTCCTAAGTCAGTGCCAACCAACCACCCTATGTGTCCTTGTCGGGTTTGTTATTTGTCTTATTTTCTCATTTGCGTTTTGAATTTTTTAACCTTTTTCAATATTTATGTAAATAAATATGAAATATAAATGAAGTTATGATTTGGGTGAAGTTATGAGAAGACGAAGCATAAGTTTCTCAAAAATCGAATTGGGTGAAACCTATGTATATGTATGTATGTTTTGTGAATATTATGCAAACCTCTACATGCGGTTATAGTTTTTATTTCTTCTACTTTTGACAAAGTACACAATTCTTCTTCAAATCAAGCTCAATATTTGAGATGATGTAGGTATAGGTATATAGAGGGAGAAATAAATAGCTATACAAAAGTGTCGATTGTTGGTTTGAATTCTTTTGTATAAACATTTGAATTGAGTGCCAATAATTTTGGAGGGTTTGAATAAATTTACAAAAATTATTCCAACGAATTCAATTGAATCGTATACATAGATACGAAATAATGCTGGTTTTATGTCCTTTTTATAAGATTGGTTTAAGTAAATATTTCTTTTGTTTTGTATAATGAAGATATAGGAACTCGTAATTTGGAAGCATTTATGAAATTTTGCTTGGAATATATGTACATAATGTTATTTGTACATATAGTTACATACTGGAGAGTTATGGATTCCTAAAAAAATCGAAAGTGAGATTTTGATCACACTTGACATTAGGATAATAGTGACGTGGAAAAAAAATGGGTCTCGCAATTATTTCTCTCTGTTAGGCTGCAGCTTAAACTGATGGGTCAATTTTCCTTAAACTTGGAACCTAGCTTTCCCCTGAAATATTTAAAAAAATTTTTTTTTACTATCAAAAGTATCGATACCGGCTGATCATTTTTTTAGAAATAAATGTAAATCTTATTTTTCTCAAAAACTTACCAAGAACTTTTTTTAAAAATTATTAAATAATTTTTTTTACCTTATGTAGAAAAAAAAATTCCAAAAAATGGTTATAAATATAGTTAAAACCGGTTCAACTAATGTTGATCAAATTTTTGATGGAAAATGTTTTAAAAAAATTTGTATACTTACCAAAATCGGTTTCGTCGATTTTTATTAAGCTTGGCACCCAATAGCTTTTTAACATTGTCAGATTAAAAAAAAACCATATATAAATAACGTTATACCTACCATATACAAGGGTTTAAGAATTGTTAAGGAGAATCTTATTTTTCCCGACAACGATTCCTACGATTTTGGCTAAAATTTTGTTTGTGAGGTAATATAAGTACGATCTACCATATTATTGGAACTAATTCAATCAATTAATTAATTATTAAAGGTATCTCTCATAGAACCATTATTTTGGTTTTCGGCTGTCTCATTATTTGTTCAACCGATTTTAATAAAAAAATAATACAAACAATTTTCAAAATCTCAAATTATGGATAAAAAAAAAAAAAAAAAAAAAAATATTTTTTGAAAATTCCATATTTTGAAAACGGGAAATTTGTTTTTTTCAAAATTAATTTTTTAACTCCCATTTATAAATACTAAAAAATGACGTAGCAATTTGATTTCTTAAAAATGTTTCCAAAATTTAATATAAACAATTTTTAAATCTGTTTTTCAATTATAATTAAAGAAATCAGATAGTGTATATCGTGTTGGTATCAAAACAATTTCAGAAATTTTTTAATCAATTTATTTCTAAACAAAAACACATTGGGTCCTACCAATAATCAAGTTTAGGTAGGTAGGTAGGTAGAAATGGCGGTCACGAGCAATCTAGCTCATTGACCCAATTAGCGCTAAAATGCGCCGTTTTGATACCATAAACTCGTTTAAACCTGCGGTTGAGGGGTGACCTCTTGCGTTGGACAACTAGGAGAAAGGTGCAGTAGCTACTGAGGTTTGTCCTAGAGCCAATGGGTTTCGTTAATGTAAGAGATCAAGTCTTTGATCTTCACATCAGAAAGTTCGTTTAGGTCTTCGAAGGAAGCTCGACCAAGTGATTGGGTTCTTGTTCTGGCCAATGCGGGGCATTTACAGAGGAAATGAACGACTGTTTCCTTCTCCTGCTGATCCCCGCAACTACGGCAGTAGTTGTTGTGGGGGATGCCTAGCTTCGCTGCATGCTCTCCAATTGGCCAGTGTCCTGAACATGCCGCAACGACCCTGGCTATGTCTCGCCTGGGTCTGCGGATTAAGTCATTTGTTCGCGATTTATTGTAGGTGGGCCAAATCTTCCTAGAAATGATGCAATTTGATAAATTGCCCCACCTGCGGTTGGATTCGGTAAGAAAGATAGAGAATATATTGCCCTTCATAACTCCAAGTGGAATGTTGACTCTTTCGGCCAGTGAGTCATGAAGGGCTGAACCTTGCCTGGCCAGTTCGTCAGCCCGTTCGTTTCCCTCAATGCCACTGTGACCCGGAACCCAGACAAGTGTGACATTAAGGTTCACGTTAAGGCTGGTGAGCTCGTCACGGCATTGCTGCACTAATTTGGAGGAAGAAGCAGCCGAACAAATGGCTTTAACAGCTGCCTGACTGTCTGTTAGGATAGCAGCATTTCGGTATTGGTTACTGTCTTGTTTAAGAATCTTACATGCTTCCCTAATTGCCAGTAATTCAGCCTGAAACACACTAGCAAAGTTGGGTAGCCGGAAAGATCTAGAGATGTTTAGAGATTCGGAAAATATTCCTGAACCAACCCCACACTCCATCTTTGAACCATCAGTGAAAATAGTTGTGTCGAAGTCTTTCGTCACGACGTCGTCTTGCCAATCCTGTCTGGATGGGAAAGCTACTTTAAAATCCCCACCGATGCACAAAGTTGGAGCACAGTAGTCAGTAGTTGCCGAAAGGATGTGATTGGGAATGAGATTATGGATATTACCATGACCATACGGTTTGGTAAACCAAAGATTGGATTCTTTCAGTCTTATCGCGCTACAACAGACTAGGTATTTAATATAAAGATCAAGGGGTAAAAGGTGAAGAAAAACGCTTAAGGCATCTGTTGGACAGGATCGTAGTGCTCCTGTAGTGCCAACGCTAGCTGTTCTTTGCACCTTTTTAAGCTTGACTAAGTTATAGGCTTTACCAAGGGCGGGCCACCAAACAATAGAGCCATACGTGAGGATAGGTCGTACCACTGCTGTGTACGTCCACAGTATCATCTTCGATTGGAGACCCCACTTTTTGCCGAAAGTTTTACTACAGGCATAGAAGGCTATACAGGCCTTCCTTACCCGTTCTTCAATGTTTAACTTCCAGTTTAGTTTCGGGTCGAGAACTACGCCCAGATACCTCGCACTGGGGGACAGTGAAAGAGTTTGGCCGTTGAGTCGGGGTAGAGTGAAAGGGGGTATTTTTGTTTTAGTAGTAAAGAGCATCAGTTCTGTTTTACTTTGATTAACTCCTAGACCACAACTTGTGGCCCAGTTGCTAACTTTCCCCAAAGCCATCTCTGTAATCTCACTGATCACAGGTAGGAACTTTCCTGACACCAATAATACCAAATCATCCGCATACGCAACCGCATTCACTCCACATCTCTCCAACTTAACGAGAATTTTATTCATGACCAAAAGCCACAGTAGAGGAGACAGGACACCACCCTGGGGTGTACCCCTACTGACGTATTTGGTCGATTTTGTATTACCTAAACTTGCTTGAATCATTCTGTTGCTGAGCATGGATATTATCCATACCCTGATGTAGTCTTCTACACCACACTCAACGAGCGCTTCTAGAATGGATTCAGTAAGAACGTTGTTGAAAGCCCCTTCTACATCTAAGAAGGTGGCGAGAGTGTATTCTTTAAAGTGGATTGTTTTTTCAATAGTACGCACTACATCATGAAGAGCAGTTTCTGTAGACTTACCCTTCAGATAAGCGTGTTGAGACTTTGCCAAAGGACATTCTTCAAGGATGTCTCTTATATGGGTATCAAGGATGCGCTCCAATGTTTTAAGTACGAAGGAGGTAAGACTTATTGGTCGAAAATCCTTCGCGGATTCATGTCCTCGCTTGCCGATTTTCGGAATAAAAACAACTCGTACATGTCTCCATGACTCGGGAACATGATTGAAATGGAGGCACCCTTTAAAAATTATCTCCAGCCAGGGGACAACTACCTCTGCTAGTTTTTGAAGCATGATTGGCAGAATTCCATCCGGACCCGGAGATTTAAATGGTGAGAAGGTATCAATTGCCCAGGCAATACTTTCTCTTGTTATAATAGAATTGATACGCTCCAAATGAGCTGACGGAGTGTTCAGAGTACTAAGCAGTTCAGGGATGCTGTTCTCACAGCCCGGAAAATGTGTCGCCATCAGGTATTCCAAAGTTTCTGCCGGGGAAACTGTCCACGATCCATCAGGTTTTTTCAAGAAAGAAGGACTGCAATGCTCCCTCGATAAAACTTTGCTAAGCCTAGCTGAATCTTTAATATTTTCGATAGAATGACAGAATTCCCTCCAGCCTAGAAGCTTCGCTGATGCGATAGCTCGCTTGTAGACTCTAAGGCTGTCTTTATAAGGCTGATAGAACTTATGTTTGTGGCAGATATTGAAAATCGTCCTAGTCAATTTCCTAAGTTCGGACAGATCTTCATTCCACCAAGGGGGGAGAGTTTTACGGCTATATTTAACTGGGCAAGAGATCTTGAAAGCATTGTTCATAGATGCTTCAAGGATTTTCACCTTTGCATCAAGATCCGTTACAGAATCTGGACTCAGATTCGGGATCTCACTCAGTTTGGACTTAACAATTTGACTGAACTTCTTCCAGTCAATTCTTTTGGGGTTTCTGTAGGGAGGAGGAGCTACACTCTCGAAATTAATGTTAAAAAGGATCCATCTGTGATCCGAAAAGGAATTCGAAAGTGATACTCTCCAATTTTCTACCGTAAAATCAAAATGTTTACTGACGACAGTAACGTCTAGCACGTCCTCCCATCCTTCATAATTATCCGAACTCGGAAAAACAAAGGTGGGGGTACTGCCTCTGTTACAAACCGTTAGATTGTTTTCAATAATAAAATCAAAAAATGACTCACCTCGTTCGTTGATCTCAGAACTACCCCAGAGAGTATGCCGTGCGTTCGCATCGCATCCAATCAGGAGGTTTGTCTTGTTTATGGCCGATTCCAGTGTAATGCTGCGAACTTCCTCTGGCGGTGACAGTCGGTCATGAGCCGAGTACGCAGAAGCGATAAATAAGCCCCCTGCATTCCTTCCTTCCAACCTGACAACTGTCAGATCGGGGGTACTAAAATTTGGACACAAAAAAGCTTTTAAGTGTTTTTTAGCTAAAATACAAGTTCTTGGCTTACCTTCGTCTCGGTTAACGGATTTATAGAAAAGGTCATACTGGCTATCTTGGAGGCCTCTTACTCGGATGCCATTGACCCACGGTTCTTGGATGATGCCGACGTCAACGTTTTCCTCACTCAGGAAAACCCTCAGATTATCCGAAGCACATTTGGAGTGCTTCAGATTAATCTGCACGACTCTCAGCGCGTTTTTAATTTTTTGAAGAAGGTCCTGCACAGGCAGGACCCGGCGCCTCGCCAGGGACAACGACTACGTCTTTGACTCTGTCAGTCTCGACCAAATCATCGACGTTGCCGGAGATTGTTTCCTGACTCTGCAGAACCTTAATCTTAACGGATTTTATGCCGAAGCGCAGCCTAAACTCGGCTTTCTCGAGAGCCCCTATACTATCCTCGCTAATCTTCAAAAGATAAGACGCACTGTTCTTCTGCGGTTCCTCAGCCTTAATTACTGCCCAGTCCTGCATCGGAATCAGTGGGTTTAGCCTCTGAAGACCGCGAATCAAGTCCTGTCCGCTCGGCTTGATACCCATGAGAGGCAACCAGATACGAGCCTTAGGCTGTCTAGGGACATCCCTAGCAGGGATAAGCTTGAGCCTCAAGCCATCCCAGTCATTGCTAATCTTAGCAATGCACGAGCTAAGGAAATCCCTAGAGAACCCGTCCACGCACCTGATTACCTTGTGCCCCCTGAGCATCTCGCCAGAGTCGAAACTAGGGAAGGGACCCTCGTTTGCCGATATGGTATACGAAAACACCATCTCCGAGAGCTTGGCCTCGATGGAGTTCCACACAGCCAGCAGACCTCTACTGTTTGTGGAGAGCTCATCAACAACCGATACCTGGAGGTCGTCTCTGACTACCTCACTGACAGTACGCGGTTGCGCTGCCCCCGAAGATGGCGTTTCCTTCGGTTTTTTCTGACCGTCAAGCTTGGTTTTTTTCGAAGGTCGTTTGACCTCATCTCGAGATCTACCTCGCTTAGCGGCCTTCTCCTGCGTAGCCAGCAGGTTGTTATAGTCATTAACAACCTTTTGGTACTTTAATTTATCGGCGAGGTCTCTCTCAAGGACGGTTCCAGCTTCCTCATTCTTGGCGATCTTGTCAAGAATGAAGGATGCCTTCCTGAACTGTTTCTTGAGAAGAGCACTCTCCGATATTTTTTTGGTACCTCGTGGAGCGCTGCTATGGCTGGCATTGCTGCATGAGGGTTTTGGTTCTTTTTCTGACGGTCGGAGCACAGGGGTACTATGGCTGGTACTGCCTATGCTCCCAATAATATAATAAGTTTAGTGACGACTTAAATATTTCCGTAAAATGGACCATAATAGAATGGGCTCTAGCTAATAAACCATATATAGTATGACCTTTATATTCAAGTGGACTCTTAATAATGAATCATATATGGAATGGACTTCAAAAAATTAAACATTACATGAATGGTACATTATTTGGGATCACCAGAATTAAGGTTAATTTTACTGAAATATTTAAGTCGTCGCTAAATTTGATTATTAGTAGGGCCCATTGGGTTTATGAATTCGTAATTTCAGTGATCTTAACAAAATTGAAGAAAATATCACAAAGTCTTCCAACTAAGATGTGTTGCGATGGTCGATGGACAATCAGACAGTTGTCTGAAATAAGTGCCCTTCCCATCATGGTTTTACGATTTACCTGGAAATTAAGAATCTGGTATGTTGATACTGAGAATATTTCTGGGACGTATAGTTATACCTTTTTTCCTAATGATATATCTTTTATTGTCATATTATACATAATTTAAGAATGTCACGTTCGGGCAATTTTATTTCATCAAATGACACCGAATCCTTGGGGTCAGTTAAGTGTTGGCTGGCTCAATATAATAAAATATATGATGGTGACATGGAGAATTTAAGCTGGGGGTCATAAAAATATTAGGTACATTTCACACGCCAAACAATGGAACACCACTTTCGCATGCATGCGTTCCATTTTATTACACCTGAGCTATGTATCAACATTATTATCCTTTATACATTGTTGTTGTTATTATTAACATTGCTATGCCTATATATGATTTCTGCCTACGACTGCGACATTTGCTTGCTTTGTAATTTTATTGCTTGGAAAAGCGTCGTTTATTTTCGTTTGTTTTTATTCGGGCTTATTGTTATACTAAAAAAGGTACACATTTCGTTATTTCTTTTATATATTTGTATATCTACAATCTACATATGTACATTTTTATACTTTTATATGATTCTATACACTGAAAATAAGATTTGGTGTAATTCTTTTTTATTTTTGAAATGAGTAATATTTTGTATTGTTCTTCCAGTCAGTGAAATAGAAAGACTGTGTTTAAAAAACAATGCTATTTGAGGAAATTCACACATTTTTCTTGTGCATTGGGCTTAGTTTTATATCATGCTAGACTTGACGCTTCAGTTATATTAATACAAATTATCAAGTTAGGACACTCTCCTTTAATAGTCCGATACTATAACTATTGTTACTGGTAAGAAGCCATATTAACCTTTATTAGTACATATCTAGAATCATTTATAAAATTTGTTGTGAAAAATTCCCTCGTT
The DNA here is from genome assembly GCA_929447395.1 of Epistrophe grossulariae. Taxonomy (NCBI): domain Eukaryota; kingdom Metazoa; phylum Arthropoda; class Insecta; order Diptera; family Syrphidae; genus Epistrophe; species Epistrophe grossulariae. The sequence goes on from OV839566.1 coordinate 622,896, forward strand.
TTGTTGCATATACTTTACAAAAGCAAACAAAGTATAATACAGTAAACCCGCTTACGAGAAGAGGTAAAATGTCACAGTCTTTTAAAATTCAACTAAGCGGAAATTTAAAGCTAAACAAAATTTAATTTACCTTTTGGAGTTGGAAAAGAATAGTTTTTTTTTTGGTGTGGTCATAAATCTGTATTAGCCAGAATTCGTTTTCCAAAATTCTATATTTCAAAATTCTGTAAATTATAAAAGAAAAATTGTTTAGAAGAATTTTGAAATTCAGGATTTTGGAATAAAATTTTCCAAAATTTTTGATTTACAGAATTTTGATAGGCATACAGAATTTGATAGGCTAACAGAATAATGCAATACAGAATTATGTTCATACAGAATTTTGAGTTCATTTACAGAATTTTGGTCATACAGAATTTTGGCATTTCTTGTATGCCAGAATTATGTTCATACAGAATTTTGAGTTCATTTACAGAATTTTGGTCATACAGAATTTTGAGTTCATTTACAGAATTCTGTAAATGAACTCAAAATTCTGTATGAACATAATTCTGTATTCCCAAACCAAAATTAACTTATTAGGTACCTACTGAGTGTGGGTTTTTTTCCTTCCATCTGCTTTTAATTTTTTATTTTAAATCAATATTTCCACAATTTTATTTTCAGTGTGTATTTTATATTTCTTATGCATGTGTGTGTGTGCCTATAAGTATATTTTTCAAGAAGGATAATGTGCGTTCACGCTTTATGCACAACATTTAGTCCTTTTTATATTATTCTAAATGATATTTGTGCTCCTTTTTCATCGTAATATAACGCTTGGGACAAATTATTACCTTCGGCGATAAACTATAACGTATTTATCTAATAAGAATTCGCATTTTAGATTTTCGGAGGTATGTATATGGGAGGTATTTGCCACCAACAGTGTTTGGTCTCGGTTGTCGAACTCAATAAGAAAAAATAACTCAACTAAATAAAGCTGCTTTGACACGCGATCCATACTCTCCAGGAATCGTTTTATGTTGCCAGAGTGTTCGCAAATACTCAATTCATATTCCCAAACACAATTGAGGAAAGTGCTTGTTTTGGTTGGGCTATAAAAGTTCAGTTTTATAGCGATTCGCCTGGCTGCCAATTCAAAAATTAAATCGTAAATTTTGTGACTTATTCATATCGTCGTCGTCCTCGTTGTCGTAGTATAGTCTATAGTCATGCAGTGTGGTTATGCTATATATGTTATGTATGCTTACACGATATGGAATGGAAACGCTGCATACTCATAAATTTACTACCCTCCCTCTTTCATACCTCATTCCCCGATTACATTCAAAATCGACCGAACAATATACTTTGCCGAATATGAAGGCATCTCTACTATACTCATATGCATGATGCACACATGTGTATGTAAAGTATTATGTCCTGGACCTGGAATGCGTCAAGGGCATAAATCACGTTGCTTTTATTTGTTCATCTCTGACACTACTTGTCGGTACACAAACAAAATGAACAAAAAACCTTTTTTTTAACTTGTTTTATTTAGACACCGCGTCCTTCGTTACGGAGAGGTTATTTTGTTATTGTGGAGAAACGGACCTGTGCACTGAAAATTCCCTAAAGTTTTGATAACACGAATTTTTTTTTTTTTAAATACATTTACCTAAATTTTTATAAAATACAAATCGCTGTAAAATGAATATTTTATGAAGTGCCCATTTGTCATTCTATTCAATGTTTGGTAGCAGCGTTGCCGATGTGGACATAATAATGATTTTTTGACACAGCAGTTTTCTCGTGGCATGGCCGGTGGCATGAACGACTTTTACACGACACGCTTTTCCTATTTTCACAATTTTATTTAAAATGGAGCGAATTTTTTATAAATTTTATGAAAATGGGGGTAAATTGGTCAGAAACACCTACTTTTAAACACGAATAAAGGATTAAGTGATAATTTCTTTTTATTTTTCGTTAGATTGGATTACACCTCGTTTTAATAATGATTTGGTTTTTTTTGTTTTAAATAGAAGAATAATATTCGGTTTGGAAATGAGATGGAAATGTGACAGAAATGGCACGCCCGCGCCGCCGCGCCACACGGTGATTAAGAAATGTGTCAGAATCATTTGTTTTTGGCGGCAATGCTGTTTGGAACTGAAATGTTTTTGTATGATAAAATGTGAAATTTTATTTTCGCTTTTTTAATATATCTACCTATCGACGATTAAAGTACAGAACCGGATCGTTAGTCGTTTTTGCAAATTTTTCAGAAATAAATAAAACCTGCCAAATTTTGTATGGCAATACATATATGTATGATAAGAGGTTTGAATTCTGTTTTTTTTTTATAAAATGTCAAAAACAAAATTTTTACGTTAAAAGGTGGCCTCTGATTCTGCTGATTTTTTTACATTAATAATATTTTTTTTAGAATTTTTCAAATTACGAGGTCCTACACTTAAACCGTCGATACACATGTAGGTAATTGGTACCTATATATCGTAGTTCGGCAGGAGAGCCCCCTATTGTATACAGGAACACGTTTCATTGAATTTATCAGGTATACATAAATACTTGTGCATTTGATGTTTCAGAAAATCACTTTTCGATCGTTTATGCGATTAACTTCCGACTATAATAGTTCTCCCTTTAGTTTAATCAAAATTGCTAAAGTAGTCTTGAGGGAAAATTAAAAAAAAAAACAAAACTTGAATTCCTCCTGCAGTAAACAACACTATTACTCCATTGAGGTTGAGCTTTAAGCTAGGTTCGGCACTTTGTGAAGCTGCATTGAGTTAAAATTTGTGCTGACAAAAATTTAGTTTGCGAGTTAATTTGACAAATCTTGAATTTGACCTTTGAATTTGAAATTTGTGTGTGTGCATTTAAAAAAAAAACACAGTTTCGATTTTTCTTAAAATGAGACAGAACTATATAATGTTCAGTTTTTTAATGATCTGAGACCCCGCTGAACGAATGAGAAAAACAAGTATTTTATAATAGATTCTTAAAGTTTCAACAATGAGATGTGCTAAACATTCACAGAGAAATCGATTTAAGCCCTTAAAATGTATATTGGAACTTTTTTAAAACGATAATGTTTTTGTCTTTTAAAAAATCATATTAAAAACGAGTTGTATAGGAAAAAATCAGAACTAGGGCCAAGCCGCCTTAACAAAATATCCTAGGCCATTGATTTCTTGGAATCAATTTGAACAAAATTATGCGTAATTTAAAAATAATCGAAACTGCGTTTATAATAAATAGTCTTTTGAAAGTTATACATAAGACTCAATTTTAAACAAAACTAACAAAGCTTAAAAACCCCTAACTGTTAAATAATTTTTTTTTGTTAAAAACACAGGATGTGAGAACTGTAGTTTTCAAGTCTACTCCGGAAATTTTCGATTTACTCCACTTTTTTTACAAATCTGCTACGAAATTTTACTTCTCAGGGCCGTTCGGGTTCGTCAGAAAATTGTTAGACCTCTCCATTCCTGCCAATAATATGAACTCAGCAAATGTTGACAGTTGTAACTTGAAAGTCAGTATAAGCCCTGGATCTACACGAGCGTCATCCATTTAAATTTATTAATATATGCAAGTATTTGTAAAAAATTAGTAATTTAATGAAATCAGTACTAAAATTTTGAAATCCACGTAGGTGTGGAAACAGGTCTAATATCTACTATCTATTATCTATCTCTAAAATACAGCAATACTTTTTAAAATGTGGGTACATACATACTTAGAATTTGGCAATTTTAGGAGATTTTTTTTTCATCTTTCTTCGTATTCTTATTAATAATATTCGGTCTCAGAAAAGGGTAAGACAAAATATTTGGAAATTTGTACTTGAACCTTTTACACTTCAGTTTATTGATTTCATTATCCTTAAATTAATACCATGAAGAAGAAACCATATTTTTCACAGAAAACAAAATTGGAAACTGTAAAGTCTAAACCAAGATTATTCCATCCACGATGGATTTCACCAAGGATATGGAATATGGATTAATTCCCCGTCCTGTTTTGAATTTATTCCAGCAGGACCAAAACGAGTTCACCCATGCTCAAGTAGAGAATTCTCTTTATCGCTGTCATTTAATCAAATCGAATGTGGAACATCAAAAAGTCATAAAAATATGTAACATGTTTGTTAAAGCGGAAAAACTTCTATCTCTCTTATGATCGAATGAAAATAGCACGGATATGAATGGATTGGGTTGAGGTTTGGGTTGTTTTTTTTTCCATATTCTGATTCGACACAGAAAATAAATCTGCTAACCACACTCAGTCATCAGACATACAGGGTGAATCGCATACAAAATTGAGTTAAAATGGAAAATAAATTTCTTCTACATAAAATGATTTTTATGTTTTCAAGGATTGAACTACGCTTACCATCAGAGTTACCACTGGGATACACATTTGGTATCCCGGGGGATTAACTCAAAGAATGTTAAGTTTTTTTGTGAAAATTAATACTTTTTTGTATTTTATTACAATTTTTGTTTGTATATTAGGCGTGTTTTTTCCAATCCCGAAGGAAATTAAATTATTTACATGTTAAATGCAACAACAACTAATCCCCAATGGGCTTAGCTAAACCCAGATAATTGATGGGGCTTAAATTAAGCACGGAGAAAAACTGTTACCGGTGGAAATTAGATACTTGTTATCGACAGTTTGTATGGAAACTCCATTTTTTTTTGTAATGGCGTCGCTAATCCCCGATATCGTTTTTTTTCAAAAAGTTCCTTCCGGGAATGGAAAAAAACACACGTCCTATTAATGAATTAATGTGTTTAATTAATTTTTTATAAAACAACAAACCTTTGATAATTTTTAAATTCGGACATTTTTAAAAATTTTGCACTCATTTTTAAAAGGACTCAAGGAGGAGAAGGATTCAAAAATTATTTTGGCTGCGGTAACACTGCTTACCATTGATCATTTACATAAATCTTAAAAGTTATTGTATGTGAAAGGTGGGGCCAAAAAGATATTTTGTTTCGGATAGATTTAATAATTGAGTTATCAGCTTTTAATTGGAATAGAAAAGTCGATTATTTTTCCGAATATTTTTTATCATAAAAAATACGAAAAACGACATTTTTCTTGTCTTGATCAAACCTAGACGTTCTTGCTTTTTGTCCTATCTTAATGCGAATTACCCTGTGTTATATACACAAATAAATGTGTTGGTATAGGTATGTGCCTGTATATTGTATGCTATACTTGTAGTAACGATGTACCTTTTATATACGACTTTTGTTTCCACTCGCTTTTCCATATCGCGATAGTGTCGTTCGAAAAGTGTACTTCATTTTTGCTTGTCAAATGGAAAAATAAGAAAAAAAATCCTTCTGCACAATCAACTTCAGCTCATCTTCACCATTCAACCCCTTCCCAACCCCACCTATCCCTGAACATCCTTTGAACTATATAGCAATACAAAAAATTCTTCCAAAATAATTTCCATCATTTTGTGCTTTCGTTCCGTTCGGCAAAGGATAAATGACGACTTGGCCTGGATGCTTCTTACATGTCACTTTCAAGATCCCATACTTTTGCCATTTGCTTGCTTGGTGGGGAGTAATATACCGAATTGTGATGGGCACCTCCTCGAAATCCTTATTTTTTTTTTCGCAGTCAAGTCTGTCACTGTTTTTCATGTGAAGAGAAAAAATATCTTTCCACTTTATTAAATGTGAGATTTGCTCAGAGACTTGTAAACATGATGTCATATTCTTTTCCTTCGATGCGCATTTGTGTAAATTTTAGTGTGAGTTTACCTGAAGAACGATAAAAATGGGTTGAAAGAATGTCTTGATATTACCTACAATTTTGTTTTTTTGCTCCGAAAACTGCTTACCTACATTTTTACTGACTTAGGTATTTTTTTATAAGGTTCATATTGAAATGGTTTTCATTTGGTTGCTCTTGAGATTGTAATTTTGAATCAAATCATTTTTTAGATGAATTTCAACTTTTTTCTATGTTTTCTACTGCTTATTTCAATTACTTTCACTTAGTTAACAGGTTGAATTTCAATGCTAAAATTTGTGTTGCTTAAAATATTTGATATTAAACATTTAAATTTAGTATGCAATAATTCTTGAAATTGGTCAAATTCCGGTACATTATCATTTACTGTCAGATTTTCATTTAAGTTTGCGTTCACACATACAAGACTTCCAGTCGTAAACAAGAGTGCCCAACCTAGTGGTTAAGTTTAAATTGAATTGTCGAAAACTAACTGAAAAAAAAAATATTTCGGATTATTTTCATATTTAAACAGATAACTTTATAAAAATATTTATTAAAGTCAACACAACTATGTATATAATGAATAACCGTTATTAAAGTTTTATTTATTTTTTTTTTAAAAACAAAAACTAACTCAATAATATTTTCATTTAAATTTGAACACGACACACAATATGAAGGACCAAGATAAAATAGTATATATGAATAGTGAGGGAGGAACTAAAGTACTTTTGTTGCCTCAAGTCAACCCATTGGACAACATCTTCAGTGATAACCAAAATGAAAATTAAATTCATTATTAAAGTTTTCGAAGGATGACAGCTGGAGAAAGAAATGACTTCTTTTATTATCGAGCCTGAGGTTAACCAACGACGTAAATGGGGAGGACGGTATGGTACAGAATATGTATTTATACAGATAGAGACCATCTTCCCATGAGAAGAAGACGGATATCCTTAAAAATTATGGCAGTTTTTTTCCTTTCTATTTGGTATGAAAGTTATTTTAAGTTCCAGAGGGGAACCTATGTCAACACAGAACGGAAGGAACTTTTGATTAGTGCAAATGGTTGACATTTGATGATATTTTATGTTTGAAATTTATTTTATCATAAATTAATTAGAAGGAATGATGATATTTTAAAGAAAAGTATTTTGTTTTTTTAAAAGAAAATTTATTTGAATACTTTTAGGACTTCAAAATGTTTAAATCTTCAACATAGAATTTAAATATATTTATTGTTAATATGTCTAAAATTAAGAGGTGATTGTCATTATTTTCTTTTTTTCCGGTGACTGACATACAATTTGTGAAATCTTGACACGCTGATGTTTAACGCACAATTTGAACAACACATTATCCTTTTGTATATAATTACGATAAACATTATACAAATATTAATTATTCATGGATAAAGATATATGTTTGCTTAAGTCTAATAATATAGGTATATAAAAGGTGGAGAAAAAAAATTTAATTGAAAACAAAACCACATCAACCGAATCAAAAGCAAAAACATATCTTTCTACATTCACTCAAGTACACCTGCAATTTCTGTTTCCTGGATCATTCGACCTTAAAATTTCAATTACGCGAAAATAAACAAATCTCTATGTACCTTTGCAAGGTATACCTGCCTATAAGTATAGGTTTTAAACTTGCCTCCTGGACTTTTTAATTTTTTTTTTAAATTTCAATGTATATCCTGCAGGAAAGGATTGAGTACAAAGAGCTCTGATGTATATTGTATATGCTTGTTGCACAAAAAACACCATACGAATGGCAAAAGCTGTATATATACCTATACCTCCTACAGTCCTGTCGAATAAAAGTTGTCCGTAGTTTTAGTCTACTAGACTAGACTTTAGTGTTTCTATTTGTAGGTATATGTTCATATAGGATTATTTTTTACTATTTATTTTTTTTTTCAGCTGTTATACGCTATTGAATGATGCCTTGCAGTATGGAGATAAACAATTGCGGAGTCCGTTTTTGTTATTGGATATGGGTTTTAGCGTTAGATATTGAATGAATGAACGGTTACATATAGAACTGTGGGCAACAAAGCTTATATCAATCGTCCATTCCAGGTTAAATGCGTTTATTGCTGCCACAAAAGGTTTATGCACATAGATATACGAAATACAAATAGTGTTTTTCGGTAAAATATAAAGTCGAGTCAGCTCATCAATTAAAAACAAAATAAATATGTATTTTTGAAAGTTTGTCAATAATTTAGCATACAACTCGACATACATACATACGTGATAGTACCTAGTACAAGCAATTATAAAAAAAATAGCTGAGATTTAATAATTTTTTTAATCGATCATAAATATTAGAGCTAAGTATATGGACCCTGTGTCGGAAAACTAATCAGAAATTTGCTCAAAAATTATGAAATAAGATCCAAATTGCATAAACATTTTTGAGCTCATATAAGAAGGTTTTTTAATAATACAAATTCTATATACTATACTACTGAAATATATCAGCCAAGTAGAAGACTTAGCACTATTTTGGAGATCACTTCAATAATTTTCTGTTATAATTCTTAAGATATTTGTAATGAATGAACATATGATTCATACCTTTAAACATATTGTTTATACCTATAATTTATACATAATTTGAAATTCAGAATTCCTGTCAACAGAAAAATAAAAATTGATTAAGTAAAAATCTCAAAGCTACGCTTGCTATTTACATACAAGACAGGACATCAAATTGATGTCCAGAGCCCTCGATTTTAAGCGTGTATCAAACTACACGTGTATTCGTGTCACATGCACACCAGTAATTAATCAAATTCAACAGTGTACACGTTAAGGAAATAAATACACGTTGTCAATAAAAAGTTATAAAAAAGAAAAAGTTTAAAATTAAAACATATAAAAATACGTTTTTTGTTTTTATTTTTATTTTTAACCCCTTTTTTAACTTTTTGATAATTTGTGGTCAGTAAGGTGTTCATTTTCTCTCACAAAAAAACAAAAAGAAGTTCAAACCTTTTTTGCTTTTTGTTCTGGAAAACAACTCCATTGTGTAACAAAAGTGTTAAAAAGACTTTAATTTTATAGGTAAATACACGTGTAAATAAAAATAGGTACACATGTATTTATAAAAGCGTCACTTTATTTTAACCGACCGAGGTGAAGCGATTTTAAGGTATTTGTTCAGCGTAAAAGAACGATTTTTGGTTACTACTTGATATTATGTTACCGCACCAAGAAAAAAATATTTTCCGAAAAAAATACGGCATATAGGTACCTATTTTTCAACGTCTTTTGAACTACAAAACATCATAAGTACGATTTAGAACTAATTACACGTGTATTGCCTTAATACACTTGTAACAATAAATACATACGTATAAATATAAATACAAATGTTTACAGAGGGAAATTTGTGTAAATATATATTTATTATCGTTTCACTGAGAGCAATTTTTGCTTGTAGTTTACAAGTACAAACTTGTGAAAATTCACGTATTTCTGTAAATAGTGTTTTATATAAAAACTTCTTTAAATAAACCAAACCCTTAAAAAGTAAGAAAAAGCTCGCTCTGTTTAGATTTTGCTCTACCTTTGTGATAATCTTCTCTAGAGTTTAATTTCAAACTTCAGTTTCCCTGTCTATAATGCACCTTCGTAAGCACGATTTACTTGAAAATTTCTTTAAAATTAGCTAAAAATAAGCTTATCAAGCTAAAAATTTACTTAGGTTTTTAATTTAATCCAGTATGAGTTTGATTAATTTTCCTTTTTTTAATACATTTTTGTGGAATATGTATTCAATATCAAAACCAGATTTATACTTTCAAAAATTCTTATTTTTTTTAATTTTTCAAAAAAAAAGTAAGAAAAGACAATTTGTATAAGCAATTACAAAATATTTTTTGATTGATTGTGTTGTTCAAAATGTACCATTTTTTCATTTTTCAAAACAGCTGATAGCTAAAATGTCATTCTACAAATGTCAGTATTGTTAAGATTTTATAATTTTAGCGTTGATGTTCGTTTTTTGTATCCACTTTTATTTTGAGCGATTATTATTATACAAAATACCACACCTTATATTCTACCTTGAATTACAGAAATTCAAATTTGGTCAAATAAGCCATTGACAATGAGTATAGGTAGTCAAATCATAAACAGAACATTGATTTTTTGAATGAATTTTTGATAATTAAAACTCATTCCAATATTTGGCAACCATGTTTTATTCATTCGAAATGTGTATACTACACATAATTTTAGATTTCGACTGCTTTAAACTTCATCCACTCGAAAATTTCCCAGTGTGAATTCTTTCAAATTAGCATAAGTAAAAGGTGTGCTGTGCAGGCATTGGCACAAGGAGCTTGGCTTACTACTTCAGCATAATTCATTCGGAATAAATACCATTAACATAATCCTTCACATAATGCCATTATGTTTAAAGTGGAAATAACATTTTCCTATTACGCCATCACAAAGAGTTTAACACCATAAGTAACTAACTAACTTTTACGTATGCAAATTATTCGCAACCATATATAGTACCTACCTAGAAGGTAAGGGCGTCGTACAAGTTCGCTCCACCACTCAGCCAAAAACTTCTCTTCTCAGTTTAGGTATATAGTTCACACACTGGGAGGTGAAGGAGAGGTAGGATTGGTATATATATGCAGAGTACTAGTATACCACCAACGAGTTTCCGTTACCAACATCAACCAACAACAGGGAACGCCAATTCTAACCGACATAGCGGCGGCGACGACGACTTAGACTGAGTTTTAAAGGGTGGTATAAAGATTTTTCCGGTGGGAAGTTTTCATTTCAATCCTTTTCATTTCTCCACATCCTAGGAACTTATACACCTCATACATATGCTGCGAGCAGCAGCATAGTGGTTCTGAGTTCTGACTAGGTTGTCGTTTACTTCAACTTGGTCTAATTTCTGAAATAGCACCTTTCGGCAACTTTGCTCCAAGTACAAAATAAGAGAGCCGTCGCTTCACATTATTAAACTTCGTATACGTACAGTATGCACGTAGGGTTGGACTCACCGAATGAACTAACCTCAAACATTCACTTGTATTCGCTGTGCGTATACAGAGATTGGTTTTGTAATGTAAACATGCAATAAATTATGAAGTATTTTAATCCATTTTAACCAGATTGCCATGAATGAATAACTTTTGGTACTGCTGCTGTTGCTACTAGTATCCCGTATCTAAGGGTATGAAAGGATGATAAAATAAAATTCATTCCCTGAGTTGATATAGTTGTTCAGGGAACCACCTGTTTAGCATATCGAAGTAAAACTTAAGAGTTGATTCTAGGTTTTTGTGGGAAATTGCCAGCTTTATCTGCTGTAGTTATCTTTTTGTTTATGGTATGATTCTATAGCAACAGCTAAAGGTTAACATCTGTGACATACTTAAGAGCGGCAATGTGGGTTTAGTATACCTTCTATTTTGGTAAACAATTTTTTTTCAGGCAAAAATTTTATTCAATTAAATACGATGTTAAACTATTTTTAGTATGATGCGGTATGATAAGGTTAAAAATAGAATTTTCCAAATTTTAATCAAGCTAGCATCGTAGATACTATCTTTTAAACATTTTTCTAAAGTTAAAATCTCTAAATACCTATTTTGAATTTTTAGTATCATATTAACTCTAAATGTCACTTTGACAATTAAAAATGTGAAAATGGTAAGTTTGCTTACTTGTTTGCATGAACTGTCATTTTTTTAGGCGTGTTCAGCTTAAGTTTATTAAAAGAAAATACATAGGTTTAGTATGATATAGGTACTAAGAACTTATAGAGACACCTCTCACTACAGACTTTCTATCGGCCGACAATTTGACAGTTTGATATAAGTTCTGAATATTTTTACGTACAGACAAACAGACTGCAGACAGAATTGTGGTAAATGCTTTGTTTGTGTTCTCTTTCACTGCAATGTCGTTTTCTTTTTTTTAATTCGAGTTGGATTTTTTTTAAATCAAAAACGTAGGTACGCTACATTAATAAATCGCAAGTTAGTCAATTTATATTAATTGCAAACAAAATCGAAGATGAAAGATTAGGGTTTATTTAAACAACGACCTTATTAACGAAAAAGTGTGCAAAAAGTCAGAAGTATGACGTGTTAAAATTATATTTTAAGAACTTTGAAATGTAATCTTGCTTGAACAACTATTTAGTGCCTCTGCTTTTGAAAAATTAAAACAAAATCCTTGAAGCCATTTTTGATATATTCGGGAATAACACAAATATGAGACAATTTTATCAAAAATCTTCAAAAATTTTGGTTTCTGTTGTTGAATTTTTCATCAAAAAACAGAAAATCTCCGGATAACCTTAAACAAAAATTCGAATCCACCTTCTTGAGAATAAAATAACAGCTGTCATGCTCTGCACAAAATTCGACGCAACTCCATCCATCCGTTGAGGCTCCATGCTCGACGTATGTATTTGCTGCAGATATGTGTAGATTTGCATTCAAAATTGAAGCATAATGTATACACAAAATTGCATTTCCATCAAAATTTTGAAATACTTTAGTAAAATAAATTAATATTATTTTACACTATGACTATAAGTATTTCCGAAGAGATAAATCTACAAAAAAAAAAAAAAAAACAAATAAAGATTTTTTCGTTTTCCAATTAGTATGAAAATACAACAAAAAAGAAAAGACGAGAAAAGGCACAAAAACAATCTGATACAGCCACCATTATAATTAATCCAATTCTATTAGGAATATAAGGATTCCCATTCCCTCCGATAATCATCCCTATTTTAATTCATAGTTTATTAGGGTTCAAGCAAGGGAAAGGTTTTATCTGAAAACTGACCCAAACAAATGTTTACTGATCATAAAAATTTAATTATATGATAAAAAGGACGAAAAAACAAATTGACTCAATTCACTAGAATTGTGTTTCCAGCATATTTATTTCAATTTAAGCAAAACTGTTAACATATTTAATCAACAAAAAAAAAATATTATTTTCAATTTATTATTGCTTGAAGCTTTTTTTTTTAGAATAATGAAATTCCCCAGATTTCGGCACACCATCTTTTGCAGGCAGAGAATTTATTGTCCACTCAAAGTAAGACATATGGATGGTCAGCTAATATCAGTATCATATTCTTTATTTGACTTTGGTGAATCTTTCTATAGTGGCACCTTAGCGAGTCCTTATATGGGAATTCTATAAACCCGCATACAGCATCGGAACTTTTGTGCCAGTGAAAGCGTGGTGTAAGGTGGTATACGAATTCTACATTCTGGCAAATGACATTTTTTTATTGACCACTCTAGATTTGATATCGCACTTCATAAAATTAGTCTCTGTCCAGAGCTGGTATAGTGGGTGCTTCTTCAGCTGCTTCTGACTCTGCAGCTCTGACTGGGAACTGTGCGATTGATGGGGTGGCAATGTGTGGCATAAAAATGTATAAAATTCAAGTAGGTCTTATATTCCCACTGCCACTATATATAGCATTGGAACTATGTCTTGATTCAATTTATTCTACTATTTGTGTAACCGTTTGTGACTCCTTCCAAGATTGGAGCCCATAAAGCTGTCGAGCCGATGAGAACTCCCCTCTGTGTCCTAAACAGTCCATGTGTGGCATGCGGGGGAGTTAAAATTACGACCAAAGTTAGATTTGATAAAGTCAAAGTTGTTTCATTTTTCTCCGTGTTTTTCCGGATGTACATCGTTTCGAATTCTGGTAATATTTTTCCATCGTCCTTTAAAAACAGTCCACCAGCAGCATAGCAGCAGCAGCAATGTGAACATATAGAGTGATGGTGTTTTCCACAAGACAAAAAGGGGTGACGAGGGAAACCAATTTTTTCCTATTGAGCTTTACGGACCTTAAGTCATGATGGCAATAAAAAGAAAGCTTGCAAATTGAACACACGATGGCAAAGCGGCAGAGTATGGTGACGACTTTTATCTCATATTTTGCAAGGACCAAACTTTTGTGTATGGCAAATCGTGAAAACAATGTTATGGTTCTACCTACCTTTTAGCCATCTTGATTCCGAGGTATATGGTTATTGGCCTTCTTTGCGTTCAAAAACAAAGTGAAACACATATGGAGCGGGTGTTGGTATAGCTTTGTCTTGACGGTATTGCGGTAATTTGAAAGTTTATGAGGAGTTTAGATGAAATTGAATGGCTTTACATGAACTAGAAATGCAAGAATGTATAAAATAGAAAAAAATGAAAATGAAAATAAGAAAAATGAAGATGAAATTTGTTTTTATGAAGAAATAAAAGGAATATTTTTTTTTGTTATAAATTTATATTTATATCATGTTGAAACAAATTGGTTGCCAATTTATTCAGCTGAACCATTTAATAAATTAAGCAATGCAAGATATACACTTCGTTACTCATTGCCTGAGGTGAATGCGTACTGCAATCTAATAGGTTTTAAGGAATTCGCAATATACAGAGAGACGAGTCTAAGGTTTTATTTCTTAGCAAAAGTATTTCATCAGTTTCATCAAGAAAACTCATATACCTTCATACTTTTTATTTTAAAATTAGGGATTATTTACGAGGCTTCCAACAAAATAAATTTAGATGTTTTCGTCAAATGTGTTTTTTTTCTTCAGCAGTAGACGATTATCTCATATCTCTGTTCAGGCTCACTATACAATTTTTTCTTTTGTAGGAGCTGCTCTTGAAAGACGTTGCAGTATTTTTAATCTTAAATTTTATGTGCACCCAATTTTATCTTGTTCCCTTTATACTTAAACTAAAATATGATATTATTTTTATATATCTATACATTTTTTTTTTTTTTCAATTTTAAGAGTCAAAGGGTAAAAGATAGACATCTCTTAAATGAATGTGCAACATCTTATAGATTTACCACAATTTAAATGCAAACAGAGAAAGCAGATGGGTTAAGTTTCCTACACTCCCCCGGGCATAGATGAATTTCATCCAATGCGGTATTTTTGTCGATTCTTTTGAGTTATATTGCCAAATGAAGTGCTTTCATGAATTATTTATTTTTCTTCCGGATAATAAAACCGCAATATTTACCCTTTAAATTCTTGATAATATGTTTTTGTACACGTTTTCGAAAGGATTATTATTATTATCGTCATCATCATCATCATCGTTCCCATCTCTCTTTTGGTGAATGCCAATATCTGGTAAATTAATGCAGGAACGGCATACCTCTCAAAAGGGATTTTTTCCTCTTGTTTGGTATCGTATATGTATATATTTTTATCTCTTAGCTTTTTGGCACGAAGTGAATACAAAATTTAAATTGATGTACAGCATTTTTCCGAAGGGCTTTGGAATGTGGAGCGTTATGAAAATAAAAAAAAAAAATATCATTCGAATTGGATAATAATCCTTGCATTTAAAGTAGCAGCATTCTTATATTTATGAAATTCGACTAACAAACTTATTGAAGAGTTAGGGTTTTAGTTTCTTTAAAATGATTTTAATGATTTTATAATAGAGAAAAGACATATTTTGTTAATTTCAAAAATGATTTTTTAAAAATTAAATAATAGGCGTTTTAAATGTTTTTGTAATTATTCGAAAAATACATATATTCCTTAAAATCTTAGTACAAAGTGAGTTTTGAATAAGAAACAATTTATTAAGAACCCCATTAATTTATAGTTTTTTGTTTCTTTAATTGATAGATCCTACATAAGTATTGTTTTCTTTAACACACTAAAAAATTTCAAAAGATCGATAGTTAAAAGTTCGGAGACTCCGAGTGTGGACAAAGTTTTTGGAAACAACATAGTACCATCGAATCGTAATAGAGTTCTCTTTATGTTGATGTTGTTTTAAATGAAAATACGAGAGTAAAAATGAAAAAATCAAAACCAACGAACATTTATGAAAAAAAAAATAAAATATATATTGTTCAAAAATTCTCCTAGCCAAGAAAGAAGCTTAAATCGAAAATTTTGCAAATAGACTGGTCTTTTCATTTCTTATATGCTTCTAGAAAATAATAAAAATTATTTCTAGAAAACATCATCCTTATTTAAGGTGATGTTTTAATCTGACGTCTATTTTTCATTTTTTGTTTTCAAACGTATCTCGAGTTTTAGATTTTCTAGAATTTTCTTTTATATATATGACTTTCTTGTATTTATATAAAATCTATTGATTAAATAAACACAAATCTTTTTATCATTTTTCGTTTAGAAATAGAATCTAGACCTGTCTCTTGGTTTACCCTTATTTACCCTACTGAAATTCCGATTGAAAAAAATCAAGCATTTTAAAAATTTTAAATAAAGTTTCCTTTCACGCATGATAGTTTTTTATCGCTAAAATCTACCAAATGAGCTGGGTCAGATAATTGAAAAAAAAAACAAAAACCGACCTTTAAAGCGTTGCAGCACTATACCTTGACTATATTTCGTCAGGCGATCCATGCGAAAAATGCTAGTGACTAACACTATACCTAAAAAACTGTATACTCCTTATATGGGCCCTATTTCATAAAATTGACAGGTGACAATTCTACAAATTTGTTGTACTTGTCTGACAAATCTGTATTTCATAAAATATTGACAGGTGACAAATTTGTCAGAAAAATACAATGACAAATTTGTCATGACAATTCTGTCATTTTCATATACTGACACATTTGTCGTGACAATTTTGTCATTGTCATACCTACCTATACTTACTGACAAATTTTAAATTTTAAAATTTCACAGTTTGCACCAAATACCAATTCTCGATAAAATATATTCCGCGGCTGTTTTTCCGACACGAAATTTTTCTTTAAATTGTATAGGCCATTTAACGATTCAAAATCATTATTTATTATATGTTTAAAATTCCGAGGGCGCCGGCGACGTATTACAACGAGATCCAACTGAGAATCTTCATCACTTTCGCTTTCACTTGAAAATATATCGTTTATCATTTTAGATCAACATACTGTCTTTTTATTGTCATTACTTGACCGTAACTGAGTTTCCTGTCACAATTGTCAATTAAATACTGACAAATATGTAAATTGTAAATTTTTTTTCAATTCATAAAAGAATTGCCGTAACAAATTTGTCGGAAAATTCCTGACAATTGTGGAAAAATACTTGACAATTCATTGTCATGACAATTTCTTTATGAAACGAAAAGATGACAACTGTCGGGTATTTTGCGATAATTCTACAAAATTGTCAAATTGTTTATAGAACTGTGGTCTATTTCACCAAATTACAAGTAAAATTACAAATTTGTATATTTGTTGATTACATTTACAAATTTGTTTACAAATGTTCTGTTTCACAAACTACAAACTTAATTCCGACAAAATTTGTTAAAAAGAGAAAAAAATCAAGGGAAATTGTATTTGTTATTAACAAATACAAAAAAAACCGTTTCACAATTTAATTTGCAAAGTTGTAAACAACAACTATTTTTCACAAATGTGTAAGCAATATTAAACAACCGTTCACGAATGCTTTCGTGTTCTTCTGGCCAACGCACAGTATTTTCAAAGAAAGCATCAACAATGGCTGAACATACACGATAGACAGTTCTGCATACCGTAGATTTAGATATACCGTGCATGTTTGGGATCCCGTGATACTGTCCACCATTTCACAGCCAATGTAAAGCTGTTAAAAATTGCTGTGTCGGTGTGAGTAAAAAGTTTTTTTCAGATTCATTTGCAATCTTAGGTCCAATTTGTCTTATTATTTGCTCTGCCTTAACACGTTTTAACCGAAACTTTTCGTTGAAAACAACCTTGTTCTATTAAAAACAAAATCTTCACTTATATCACTATCGGTGCTACTATATGCCTTCGACGGAAGGACAATTTACGGCTTGAAATGCGATTTCTTTCGAAAAATACAAATTGTTTTTAAATCGACATACGATTTCTATTGTAAGAAATTTTCAGTAACTGAACAAATTTGTAAAATTTCTTGATTTCGTGAAACACAAACTAACAAAAAAAAAAGAATTTTAACAAATTTGTACTTGTTAGCAACAAAGAAAATTAACTTTTGGTGAAACGGAAATAATGAAATTCCTACAAATTTCCCTTTGTAAACTACAACTACAATTTTGTATCACAAATATTGTGTGAAACAGAATGAATCGATTTTGCTACAAATTTGTTGAAAAAGTGCTTGTAAATTACAATTTGTAAGATGGTAAAAGAGGCCACAGATTTTGACAATTGTCAAGTTGTAAATTAACAAATTGTCACCTTTCACAATTGTCAATGTTTATGAAATAGGGCCCTGGTAACTCGATGAGGGTATAGGTCGTTCTATGGCGGGATCTTCTACTATTAGATCTTTAAAAATTATAAATAAGTGAAAAAGTACCAACATAGTTCCTATTGTAAAAAAAATATATAATGTTAGGTTTGTTTTTTTGCAACCCCGGGGGCAATTGGTTGAAAAAAACGACAACGGGGATTAGCGACTCCATCACAGAAAAAAACATTGAGTTTTCATACAAACTATCGATAGTATAACACAGTTTTTCTGTGCGCTTAAGTTAAGCCCCGAGAATTCTCTGGGATTAGCTACGCCCTCAGGGGATTAGTTGTTGTTGCATTTTACATGGGTTTGCAAAAAAAACATGTCTGTTGTTGTGTTTGAAAAGCTAATCATGCCAATAAATAAAATAATAAAAAATATAAGTTATACTCAAGCACCCCTATTAATAAACAAATTTTAATTATCTTAAATTAAATTAAAATATTTTTGAATAAACAATTAAATAATAAGTAGCAAATCACAACGAAAATTTACATTCAACAAGAACTTTTCAGTTTGCTTTTGCCAAAGAATAATAATTCTGTCAGCACACAATACACTTTCTCACAAAGGGTGAACTTTTGCACGCGAAAACTCTCATTTGAGCTTGTAAATTAAATTTGTTTTCTTTTTATCTTTAGGTCGTTGGCAAAAATACATTTTATCTTTTATTTGTTTTATTGATAAGATTTAACACTTAATTCGCCGATAAAAACATTGCATGTTTTTTTTTGGTTTTATAAATAGAGGTGAAAGTAATTTAGTTATCTAAGAGATCTTCTAAACAAATAATAAAATTTAAATTCTAGAAATACTGTTTATTTAAATATACAATAAAAAATATCATAGGTTAATTTAAGATAACCAAATATGTAGATATACATATAAAATATACCTATACGTATATGAATACGTAGATACTTGTATTTTTGTGGCTAAAAGCACCATTGTCCTAGAAAACATTCTGAGTTCTATATATAGGTACAAGTTTTAATCAGATAGCGCACTTCGCACTTCATTGCGGTTACACAAAAAACAAATATTTTTTAATGGCTAAATTTGTGGGATGTATTTTTTTTTAACAGCTCCTGTGATGATGGAATTACGTAACCTTATCTTTTCATTATTGCCGCTGCTATATACTGTTGTCATTGCCAGGGGTTAAAACAAGAGCAAAAGTTAATTACGTCTCTGAGGAAATAGAACCAGAAAGCAAATTTATGTTTTTTTTTTCTCTCTCTGTGGTTAGTCCTATAACGACATTTTTACGATATACCTACATATTATGTATAGGTACATACTACATACCAAATACATATACACAAAACGCATCCTTTTATTATATAAAAAAAGAATGTGAAGGTTTTAAGGAAGTGTGTGTGTATAATGTAACTGTATGGGTTAGGAATATATACAGCTATATACCTACTCTAGTTTGCTATTCTTGTTTAGCTTTCTGCGATAAAAAAAAAAACGTACGAGAGTTAATTAGAAATAATGGCAAGGTGCAAGCAAGACGGGCAATGAAATCCACTTTATTGCCTACATTTGGTATATTTATGAGCTTTACTGAATTAATGGCTTATTAGTGCAAAGTTCTCTTATAACCGGTTGATCCTAATAACAATTTATTGTTATAGAAGGTCAGGCTTACACTAATATTGAGAAAAAGGAGAAGCGAAGACCTAATTAATATATTATGGTGACATGAAATAAAACAAAATGTCATTAAAATTCAAATTAAAGAATGGCTTTATTTGGTTTTTATGCATAAGCGAAGCTTATAAATTTGAAAATCAAAAGGTCGTAAAATTTTTATAGAAAATTGAAGTTTTGTAAGTTCTGAATTCATGGTAGCTATATGTTTCATAGACACACTGATGTAAGGAAAACTTTCCAGAGGATAACACATTAATTTTATTTGATAGCACTGCACTACACAGGCTAGGGTTTCCGTTATTTCCCAAACTTTTTTTTTTAAATTGTCATGACACATCAAATTTGTATGAGAAAAGTACCTGGGAATATTGGCTTAGAGATACGGACATCAGACACAATTTATTTTGGTCAATCAATTTTTAGGTACATATTTAGTTAAGTTTAGTTTTAAGTGCTTGTAAGTTAAAATCAGCTTTAATCGCTTTCATATAAATATTACCAAACTCGTAATTAGGCAATAGGGGGGTTCACATTCAACGACGTGTCGTTCGACCCGAGTCGTTTTGCTAGCGTTCACATTTAACGACTTCCGTACCGACATCATTTGAAAATAATTTTTCAAAAAGCAAACATGGCGAGAATTTCATTATTTTCGCCAATACTAGCGCATTAATTTTATTTGTTTCTACTTTTGTTTTATTATTTTACTTTCATTTCAATCTATTCTCTTTTTATCTTACGAAAAAAATTGAAATAAGATATAAAATTAAATTTTCGGTCGTCCGACTGGAGTTCACATTTACTACACCGGTCGTTCGACATAGCAAATTATCAAAAAATTTGAACTACAGAGCTTGCTTGATCGACAGTCGTTCGACTGGTGTTCACATTACAAAAATCTAACGACACGACACGTGTTGATGAACATGTCGTTGAATGTGAACGCACCTAATGCTATGTAGAGTAACCAAATATTTTTAAAACATTTTCGTCACGAAATCTCTGTAAGATAAACTGAACTTAGCAAAAATTGCGTATTGACAAAGGCCCTCACTGATCAACTGATGAGTCTAAGTCAGATCGCCGGGATGAAACGCCAATTTTTGTAGAACTTAAAGGCCGTTAAAAGCTATTTTGAATCAATATTTTCAACAGTTGTTTTTGGGAACTTGTAAAGAAAAATTGCAGCTTGTGCAAATCATTTTAATGTTATTCCCTGCAAAAAAAGGTCAGAACCCTTTCTTCCCATATATGAAACTGTCTTTGGTTTTGTATGGTTTTAACTTTTTTGTACAACGAAGCCAAAGAAGTAAAAGGGTCATTTAGAGGTGTCCAAAGCTCCGGCATATTTTCTGTTGGACCGATCTTATTAAAAAGAATTATATAAAAAATATTGCATTCTAAAAGAATTACAAATTATTTTGATTTATAATAAAAAAAAAATAAATTATGGTGTTTAGAACTTTTGAGGTCTTTTCAAACATTTACCTGCACTGTGGCCTGGTGAGTCTACCAATTGTGTACCTTTGTGGGATATGAATTGAATTTAACTTTTTGCAATACTCTTTTAAAAACGTAAAATGTGATTTTAAAAAATTGAAACCCTCAGAATCGTTGATGTGGGTGATAATTTCTCAATCATTTTTATTATTTAAAATCTTTAGCATTTATTTATAAAAAAAAACATTCTTTTATAAACCTCCTCAAATTCATTTGAACAAGTTTATTCCAAGCACATACGGCTTCCATATGCATATGATTTGCATTTTTCAAAATCTCTCTTACGAAACTTTATTTGCATAAAACACGATTTAATCCTTTTGCACCAAGACTCTCCATATTTGCCTGCTGTATAGCTACTATATCTTATTTCCAAACAAAGTTGCATCTTCTTTAGAAGATTTCCCAGCAGGCCCGAAACTATAAAGGTATAAGAACTTACACCTATACTATATACCTACCTACCTATGCAAGGAAAATAAAATGGATTGAATAACTTATGGCGGTTAGTTGCCTCATCCTTCTTTTTATTCACTTAGACTGGCATTTATGTGTGATGCCTGCTGTTCGACTGGGATTTGTATTTATAGCTTACTTTCAAAAATGTAAATCATATAGAGCTTTTAAAAGTTTGCTATATAGTAGGTATCTGTTTTATCTCGGCAGAGAAAGGCATCATCCCTCAAAACAATGACCTATTCTAAATGAAAAAAAAATTTCTTCCCACACGATTCATTTCCATATAGAGGCATTTGCCGCAATGAACTACATGGAAATTCTACATCTTTCAAAATTTGTTTTTGAAAATTACCAATGGCATGCAACTGAGTATTTCATGAATATATCCAAGCTCTTTATATCGGCTGAGTTGATACAAGCAATGGGGGTTCAAAAGACAAAAGGAGATCTATATAGGTATGCTCCTCTGCAAATTAAATTAAACATTTCGGCTGAGATTTTCATATATGTACCATACCTTAAGAGTACCTATTTGTATTCTCATTTTAAAATGATTTGCATAGGTATAATATTTATATCGTACCTACATAAGGGACAATTTTGTAGCAACTGATTCGAATCGATAAATGATTCTATTCTTAAAAATATGACAACATAGAAATTTGTATATCACATACAGATACACGATGCTAAAAGAATGTAACATGTCTTTTTCAAAATACAGAGACAACATACTGTACTATAGTAGATGTGCGTATGTGTGTTAAAATAAAATTGAAAAATATCACATTCTGTCTAAATTGGATTTTCCTAGAAATTGTTTCCAATTGTTGTTTCTTCAAATTTAAAATAATATATGTACCTACATATAAGAGAATGTAATAGACAGATCCGTCAGGAAAGAGAGACCCTTTAACATATTATTCTATATACTCAACCTACATAAGGACTGTTTAGGAATTGCAAATTCAATTCCAAACAAACATAGAATGACGAATGCTAGATCGTTTTATATTGAAAATTGCAATGAATAGAACAGACAAAAATATAAATTGATCAAAACATAATTTGATTCAAATTTCATTTTTTGTTTTGTAAAATAATTTGTTACATTATGTGTAGGTAGAAGGTATCTACATTGTAAATCTATAACTATTTCTAAAAACAAAATTAAACGCTTGGTGGTACAAACAAGTTGTATGGATATTGTATATGCAGGTTAAAGATATTAATAATTGATTCAAAATAGCTTTTAACGGCCTTTAAGTCCTACAAAAATTGGCGTTTCGTCCCGGCGATCTCACTTGGACTCATCAGTTGACTATAGTGAGGGCCTTTGTCAATACGCAATTTTTGCTAAGTTCAGTTCATCTTACATAGATTTTGTGACAAATACCTAGTGTGAACTATATCCAACAAGACTGGAATTCCTAATCATTAAATTGGAAGTATTCGTCCAAGATAATTGAAGTTGAAAATCGACATGAGTTTATAACTGGGGATTTTTAAAGTTTTGCTGCACTATGAGTTACCAAAATTTAAACTAAATATACTGAAGAACTAAAGCTTTTCGAAACCGATATTTATTAAAACAGCTCTTCGTGGCCATACTTAATACAATAATGTTCAGCTTTTTTTTGTGGAAAATAAAAAGGGAAATACAATGGGACTTTTTGAAAAGTTAAAGGAATATTTGTTTTTAAAAGTCCCCAGTGATAGGCCTGATTAAAGAAAAAAAAAGTGATTTAAAAAAAATCATAAAATACAATTTTAGTGGGGTATCTCATACACGGTACACCCTAATGGGAGGTCGGAATGTTAAGTCTCTTACAGGTTTTCCTTAATTTGTACAGAGTTCTCAAAGATGGTATAAGTACAAAAAAATAGATGTTTGTTTATTTTTTTTATTTAAAAAATTGTATGCAGCCAATGCCAAACAATAAAACCCAATTTGGAATGGACCTGATCATCATGACTTCGGTAGCGCAATTCGTAGTGCATATGGTTTAGAAGAAGCATGGTTCAGGTTCGAATCCCGATGCAGGCAAAAAGTTTTCAAATTAAATTAAACAAAAATAGACCAAGCCCCACTATAAGAAGTCTAATCATCGTCGGTCATGGCAATCATGAAATACCTATAACTCTAGCCTATAAAAACTTGGTGGTA
The DNA here is from genome assembly GCA_929447395.1 of Epistrophe grossulariae. Lineage (NCBI taxonomy): Eukaryota > Metazoa > Arthropoda > Insecta > Diptera > Syrphidae > Epistrophe > Epistrophe grossulariae. The sequence continues at coordinate 646,748 of OV839566.1, forward strand.
GCTCACTCAAGTGTTAGTTGTTTCATTCAAACCTTCAATAAAAAATCCCTAAAGTAAAAATCCTCAATTACAAAATTCACAAAAACAAGATCTACAAAACTAAAATCCACGAAACCAACAAATATTTTAAACACATATTCCCTCTTTTTATTTTGATGTAAGAAATTAGAAAGAAAAGAAGTGCAAAAGTGCAAAGAAGTGCAGGATGCAAATGTAAAATAAATATTAGTATACAAATTAAATAAATTAATAAATATTAATATTAATATTAACAATGAGTGGCTGGGTATTTGGGCTTGTCGATTAAGAATTTGTGGATTTTGGATTTGTAAATTTTGGTTTGTGGATTTTATGCTTGGGGATTATAAATTTCAGGATTTATAAAAGTTTGAAGATTTTGGTTTTGGTTATTCTGGTTTTGGGGATTATGTCGGTATCTCAAAATTTTTCAAACAGTCGTTTTAAAACTGACCTTTAACATTTTTATAATTCTTTACTGAAAAGGAAAAGTGACTTCCGTCCACTTAATATATTCATATATTATAAGTTTTAGTGACATATGAAAATTAAGTCCACTTATAAATCAACAACATTTTTTTTTATATTTTAAATAAATGACAAATTAGCTACTTTTCTGTGTAAACGGCAGTTTGATAAATTATTGACATTTTGTTGAAGTTTGAAAATTGCATTATAAAAACGTTACGTTTATATTTATCGAATTATAGATCTCTATTCTTTTCCGGATTCATGCACTTGATATTTTCTGAGATGTCAATTAAAACCGATTAAACTTCTATTCAATCTCATTTTTACAAGAAGTTGCAATCTTAATTGGAAGACGACCTATTTTAATTTATCATTATAAGCATTTAAATTAACATTTAAATCATTCCTTTTGAAAATGATAAAAGTTTTTTCGTATTGCAAATTTTCTTAGAACATTTTCTTTTATTCTTTGTTCTCTAAAAATTGTAAATTAATTTAATGCAAGATCTAAATGCTTCTACATACCAGTTCGAAGGTGTATATCATTTGAGTTTTCTTTCAATCTTAGTTGTATATATGTTCACTAATAAAACTTCAACAATCAACTTGATTCGGACTTAATTTGGGTTGGAGCATTTCCTATCCTCTCTCTCATGTTAAATAAATACGTTCATATCCAAGAAGGTGTAAAAGTGAATATTTTATCCTTGTTTCTAGGATTGAAGTTTTCATGTTAGTTCTTTGCTTATATGCTGTGAGTTTTTGATTACTATTAAGTCTGTCCCTCATCAAAAACCACAGCTCAGATGGGTCTTAGTTATACCCTATCTGATGGTTTTGGATCCATTTTATATAAATTCATATATATGAGACTGGTGGTACACATCAAGCACTAATTTTATAGAGATTTAGGTTCATGAATATTCAAATGAACGCACCTATCTCCCATGCTTCTTGCACAATCCTTTTTTAGAAAATATTCGATATCGGCTTGAAAACTCAACTAAAGTTATGGGATTGTTATAATATGTATAGATATAGGGGTAAAAAGTTAGGTAGGGGATCGTCGACGACGACGTCGTCGTTGGCGAAAGAACCAAATTTCCTCCCGAATGCTAATAAGAAAAGTTTCAATGATATAACTTTTCTCGTTTAAATTAAAATTGACATCAAATTTGTAGCTAATGTTATGTGGAACGATGATGGTACATACGGACATGCCAAGCGGATTGAGATTAGTAAAGTTAGTTTTCGGCTCATGGAGAACGAAAATGTTTTCATTTATGATGATTTGCCTTAGCTCATGATGGAGAGTGGTTTATTCAACCGTTAATTTCTTTAGATATTCCATGGCTAATCTTGAGTTTCTTAACGATTTTCAAAGTGGGTATTAATATTGGATTATATGAAACTCAAGAATACTTTTTAGACCTGTATATAAGTCGAAATATTAAGGTTTGTACTTACTCGTATATAATGAATAATTTTTGATAATTTACGTCAACCTATCTTTTTTTTTAGAAGCTGTTTTATAAAAGAGAATTCATTAAATTTAAATTAAATTATAAATGAGAAGTTTTAAATATTTGAAACGTTCCATTTTCATTTTAGAATGTCTCGCAGTGATCTTCAACAAATTAAACTCGAAATCCAAGAGCTCGATTGACATGAGTTTTAGATTGTTTTTGTGTCGAGATCGCTTTTGAAAGATTTTTGGAAGTTTTTCTTCAACAAAAAACAATGGAAAGTTCAAAATAACTTCTTATTCTATCAACAGTCAAATTTTGCAATTATTTTTGGATAAAATTCCATTCCATTATTTTATAAAAATTCGACACAAAGATATAAAAAGAAAATGACAAATAAAACATATATTAAATACATTTTGTTTGTGGTTTGTCTCCAAGTTGTGTTTTTTCAATAGATATGATTAATCTTAATAAATAAATTTAAAAAACCCAATTTTATTTTGTTTTTTATTTTTATTTTGATTTTATTATTATAAAAACTTAATTTCACCACTTTAATTTAAATGATGTTAGCGACGCGTTTCGGAGTGTTACTCCATCTTCGGCGAACTACTACTTCTGTATAGTAGTACTACTTCTGTAGTAGTTCGCCCGAAGACTCCATCTCGGCGAACTACTACTTCTGTAGTAGTTCGCCCGAAGATGGAGTTACACTCCGAAACGCGTCGCTAACATCATTTAAATTAAAGTTGTGAAATTAAGTTTTTATAATAATAAAATCAAAATAAAAATAAAAAACAAAATAAAATTGGGTTTTTTAAATTTATTTATTAAGATTAATCATCTATTGATATATTAAATGTCAAGTTAACGAAGCAACATTTCTTTTTCAATTTTGTCATGTAAAATTTTCAAAGTTTTTTATTGGTTCCATATAAATTATAATAAATAACGATTCTTATTTGTTCAGCAAACAATATCCTCTAAATCCATACATAGAGACTAGCTATGTAAATATATCGATTCTTATTAGTTAACGACATATTGTAACGACAATATAACTTTGCCAAACAATTTGACACTTATTAGATAATATTATGTATTTCATTTTCCAAAAATGTTAAATTTGTTTGTATTTGTTAAACAAACTATAATTGATATCTTTACCTTGCATGACAACAACCACTTCGAAGAATATCTCGTGCTAGAATTTCTATTACAACCATTTAAACGAAAGTGGTCACCTTTATTTTTATGTTTACTATATAGCCAAGCCTTCTTACTTTGAGTGATATAACTAGGTGCTATCCAATTTTGTGAAAGTGATAGTCCAATATTGACTGGTAGCACGAGAAGCTTTTATTTTCGTTATTTGTTTATTTTCTTTTCGGTGGTGTAGTTCCAAAATCAATACGCCTCAATTTCATATCTGATATCACACCACCTAATTATTTCTTATGTTTTATTGGTTAAGTAAATAATATCATATTTATATAGAAGAGGAAGTTTCAAACAAATGTTTTTACTGGAAAAAAGGAGAACAAACCTTTGAAATTCTTTTTAAAAAATATGAATAAAAAACGAAGGGGTTTGTTTTTGGAAATAAAATTCTTTTTATATTTTAATTATTTATATCAATCATAATATATACAATAATAGCTTAATAAATCAACCAGAGTTTTTAATTAACCGTTTCAATTTAATCTTTAAGTTCTAACAGTATAAAATAGCTATCACATTTAGTTAACATTCTTAAAAAATATATAGAAAAAAATCGTAATATAGAGACATTTTTAATGGATAAAAAAGCTAAATTTTTTTTAACAAATTCATATAGATAACGTCAAAATCTGTTGCTTGAAACTTCAAGTGCGATTTACTCGAAACAATGTTTATAGAGTTTTCCGTAAACACCAACTCAATTTTCGTTCGATTGGCTTCAGATTTTAACTGCAGCTTCCCAATAAGATTAATAAATTATAAATTATTTTGATAATTTTTATTTGTACAAAAATAAATCAAAAAAAGTTTACGATTTTTAATAGATTTTGCGTCATGTTTTCAGAAAATGTTACTACGCTACCGCATGGTTGCTTAATTTAATAAACTATAAGACCTTGAAATATTACTGAAATAATAAATGAAGTTTAATTAAAAGTCTTCACGTTTTTATTTCCAAAGCTGGAATACCATTAACTTAATATGTTATTCCTTAGTACTATTTTTATTATTATTAGTTTTTATAAGTATAATTATTATGTTTGTGTGAGACCTAAGTATGCTTAAGTCACAAAATTGATCTCCTCCGTGCATTTCTGAATAAATGGTGTATTTTTCAATATTTTTACTATGACTTGAAAATTATGCCGAAATTAAGAAACTTTTTGCAGGAAATTAGTTTTTCTATCACAATGGATGATTTAAAAACATTTATAAAAAAGTTTAAATAAGAAAAGTTAGCACTAACCAACACAGTTAATGGAAAACTTGACTTTCTCGCTAACACCGGTTTTAATATACATTTTTAATGGCCAGTTGTACCAAATTTGTTTATTTGTAATAGATTTTATTTCATGAGATTGTTGTGTACCTACTATAATGAGTGGTTTATTACTTAACGTAAATTCTTTGAATGTTGCTTGTAAGTTACTTGACGTCATATATAATACTTTTTATATTAATGTATGTATGTATTACTTTTATAATTTTTGCAAATAAAGGCCTGATGAAGAGCATAAACATGCTCGAAACGTTGCTTATCAAATAACATCTTTAATTTATTGACCTATAGCCCACAAAAAAGTTATATCTATTTACTGGTTCGTTAAATTTTAAAATGGCATTTATCGGTTGCACCAACTAATTTTAGTTTTAAAAGGCCGATAAACAAGCCAATAAACTAAAATGCCATTTTCCCCCAGTTAAATTTTAAAAGCGAGTTTTAACGAAAATATCTTCAAACAAAATATTTCACTTTTGATATAGGACATTTGAAAGTTACAATTAAAAAAAAAAATCAAAATTAAATAGATCGTTGGAGGTTAAAAATAAATAAAAACAAAAATGAGCACGTAAAATCCATTATTTTTCTTTTCAATTATTTCCTATTCAAGCCTAGTACTACATACATATACATACAACAATTCTTTTCAAAAAAAAAAAAATGGTGGTGAAAAAATTTTTATTCCGCAGGAGAAAACAAAAAAGGATAGGACTCTTCTTTAGCTACAATACAAGTTTCAAAAGAGTAGTCACTAGTCACTCGCTTCCAGGTGTCATCTCTCATATCGCTATCTTACTTACACTAACGAAACTTTTTCGTTCAGTTCAAAAATTAGCTGACAAAATCCAGGGATGGTTCGCAAACAGCATTTTAGCTAAAAAATCAGAGAAATACATTCGTGCAAACCCACAAGAAGAATTTTAGCAAAAACTGGTTTTAGTGGATTTTGGTGCAACTGGCCATAAGAGTTTTAAAATAAAAAAAGCTCTTAGTTAAACTTTTGCAAGATTTCTTAAAGGACTTATAAATATACCTTAAATGACATCTTTGGTTTCACCAATTGCTTTTTAATTTAATAATGCTGAGCTGCTATAACTATAACACTTTCACCAAAACAACGCTACTATTCGATTAAATATTTTTTTTATTTAAAAAAAAAATTTGTTTTTATTAAAAAAATAAATATTTCAATATGATGTATCAAAGGCTTTTTTTATCAGACAGCTAATGCACAATAGTTGTAACTCACGTAACAATAAAAACACCCATATCGAAAGTTTAAAGCTAAATCTTCGTAAGTCGTTTTGCATGTTTTTAAGAATTAAAAAAAAAATCTGCCAAATTTTTTATGCGTCCTATAATACGAGGTTTGAATTTTGCCTTTTTCTGTAAAAATGTTTATTGAACAACATTTTTACGCTGAAATTGCTAAAGGTGAAGGTTCTGATTTTTATTATTTTTTTTGCATTAATGATATTTTTAAATCATGATATTTTGAATCAGTGATACCAGGTAAGAATTTTTTAAATGCCTCCAGAATCGAAAAAAAAAATACAGCCATTTTTGTATTGACAAAAAAAAAACAAAAACAGAGGTTTTATGAAAAGCGAGAAATAATAACGCACTTTTAGACTAAGAGCCCACCAGCTATTTTTGGGTGTGAGTCATACCACAAATTCACCGATATTTTTAGATAGATCTTTACTTTTCATATAAAAATATGAATGTTTTGCATTCCGTGGTAAGAGGTAGCAAATGAAACTTAACTTCTTGTCTATTATCTTCTTTTTTTTGGCGACTGAATATAGTCACATTGTTATACGACTAAAAAATCTTCAACAAATAATTTTAAAAATAGCTATTTATTTTTAGCGAATGAATTTTTTTCCATCATTATTCCCACCAAAAAGATTTTTTCTCACCAGTTGGGAATATCACTAATCTGGGAACACTGATTATAATGCAAATAAATTCTTCTTACGTTCTTTTTTAACGAATTAAAACAAAAATTGCCGTGAATCAAATTGACACAATATGATATATTATCATTCAATTCGATATTTTTATCGCCATTATAGGATATTGGGCCTGATTCAAAATCACTTATCGTCTATCTATTCTAAAATAATAAAACCTACATACATATACGCAATTTTTCACAATTGAAACTAATGGATATCGAAGTGAAAAGCTGGGTAAATATTATAAATATAGGTTGGTCTAGTTTATTTGTTCGCGCATTTGTCAGCTCGTCTGATGGCCTTATGGTGTACGTTATTCGATGCGTTCATCCGAATGACTTTTCACTAGATTAAATTTGGTTTAGATTAGAACCTATAGTGCACTTTGTTTGATTAATTTTTTATTTCCTATATATCGCCTTAATTTTTTTTTTGCCTTATATCCCGAATGCACAGATTATAAGATACTTTTTATGTAATATTTATATTTAGAAATCCGTTGATGTACATGTACACATGTCAACTATATGGTCCTGATGAAATTTGTGAATGGTTTTATTGATGGCAAATTGGTTTTGAATGATGACAGAAATGAGATCGAAACGGAAATATATTTGCAACTTTGCTAGACTTAGGTATAACGCTTGGATTATAGATTATGCTATAATAAAAATTAAAAAATTAAAATAATAAAAATAAAAAAGTTTTCTTTGCAAAATTACGTATAGGGTGACAGTTAAGGCGATAGATTTTAAGGCTTATAGCATAGCCTACACTAAAAAATATAAATAACAATATTTTTTGAATTACCTTTACAAATTGCCTTTTTAAGAAATACATTTTAAATTACTTAAATTTGTTTTTATAAAAGTTTTTAATGCTTTTCGCTTTTAAATTAAATTTTAATACAAAATTAAAATTCAAAACCTTATAGATTCCATAAAGGAAGATATTGTTTCAAAATACATATCGCCATTTATCTCCCAAAACTGAACAATACTTCAGCTAATAAATAGCTTGAAAATTAAAATTTTAATACTATAGACAAATTGTGGATTTCATATCGAGTTGATGATAAGGTTTTAAATCTATCCTTTTTATATATATTTCAATTACTCGTATATTTGATACAAAACGTTAAATGACAGTTAATTTGTACCTATATAAAAGCAAAAGACCCAGTTTTTCAGTGCGAGATCATCTTAGTCTCGGGGTTAAACCAGTGTTAAATTCTGTGGGCTAAAACATGTTTACCAGTTAACATATAGACATTGGGTGGAGCGTCTTTAAAATCTTTTGAAATCGGTGTGCGGCACTAAATATAAGAAAGGGTGATTTTTATATTGCCGCACATCGATTGCAATACTGAAAATTCAGTGTCCATATTTCTACGATTCAATTTCAATCCTAGAAATAGTGTTGATGACTTCAATAACATTGTTTATTTTATGCAACTGTTATACCTAAAATTATTCCTACTCGCATCGAGAACTTCAAATTATTTGACAAAATGTATATTTTGTATATAAAGCAAAAAGAGTATAAGTAGCCATTTTATATGACTATCGGAACTTCTTGTTTTAGTTCTTATATAGATTCATAGAATAATTTCTCCTTTAGCCGTATGTCACAAACACACACCTCGTCATTTGTCAGCTTTTTTCGAAAAACTTTCGGACAGATCAGATAAATTCCGTCAATGGCTTATGAATCGTTCAGTCATCCAATCGGGTAAATATGCCTTATGGGCCATTAAGTTTATTTAATGATTGAAATTGTCCAAAAGTATATATTTGTATATACATATTTCAATTCGATAACTTTGTTTTGTGCACGAAGGCTGAACCCGAGTGTCAACAAGTAATCAGAAACACCAGGCTTCATGGCTTCACACTTCGTTGGTTCGAATCCTAGAAGCTTACAAACGAATAAAATTGCCGTACATACTGTCATATGAGGCAATGGAAAACTATTGTTATTTTACACCCTTGCATCGGCAGGTAAAGATGATATGTGGTGATTATTTTTTTCTGTAGCCTTTGACTTGCTGGCTTGGCGCAACTCAGTTTAATTTGGCAACTCAACTTATTTATATAAATAAATAAGTTTATTTATATAAATAAATAAAAACTCAATTGAATAAATAAGCAGATTAAAAAAAAAAAACAAATTGAACAAGCCACTTATTCAATACCCAATTCAACGTATAGCCTCATATATCACAAGTCCATTATAGCCACACTTCACAGTGGAATGATTTCCATTGTCAATGTGCCAAATGTGCACTTTCGTTTCGGATAAAGCTCATTAATTTTACGCCATCATTTACTGCGAAGTGGTACAAATTATAATGCATACATTCCATACAAAGATCTCTTCCTCCATGATATTCATTCAGAGTATAGGTATGTATATGGAAAGGGCCACAAGCTGCAAGTTGCCAAAACGGATTTACAGCCAATAAAAACGATCAGGAAGTCGTTCAAGGAATGAACTCGCTGCAAGAAGAAGCAACAGAAATGTAAAAAAAAGAATACCATAGAGCAGTATCCTGTTTCCATCAAAAAGGTAGGTACTAGACCGAAAATATTTTTTTTTCTCACACACACAAACTGTCCTCGAATTAAAAAAAAAGCAGAAATAAGAAAAAAATTAAATTCCTATTTAGTCCTTGCATTCTTGCCACTTTGCCCAGCAAATACCTCGTTAAAGGGGTTACCATTTGCTTCCAAAATTCTTTATTTTATTTATTTAGATTTAGATTTTAGATTTAGATAGATCTTTATTGAAAATTAAAACAAGTTAATCCATAATACAATTGTTATAAGATTTTAAAACATGGCTATAAGCCGTCTGCCGCTTTCTTAATTTTACTTGGAGAGAGAGAGTGAACAAATAAAGTCGAAATTGTTAAAGTTCTTGAGTATTTTATTTATAATTTCTTAAATACTTAACAAAAAAAAAAAGTAATTTTAAACTTAATTTGGTTATAAACACAGAATTTAAATAAAACAACTGAAAATCCTGAGCATCACTTGAGAAGGTAGGAGAATTTAAGTTTTTAAATCTGATACCACAAAGACTGCATTAGAGGTTTCAACTCTATGCAACCAAAGAGGAAAGCTTCCGAAGTATCTCCGGTAAATTCACCAGGCTTCAAGAAAACTGTGTCTGACAAGAATTTGGAAATGTCTACAAAATCGTTACAAGCCAACGAAGTTAAAGCAATAATTAATGATTGTTTAAATGAACACTTAAAAAATATTGCTACCAAAGATGATGTCTCGACCATATTGATAGACATACAGCTATTGCGGTCCGAAAATACCCAACTCTCGGAGCGCTTGACCGTTATGGAGAGTTACTGTGAAACACTCGAAAGGTAACTTGAAGTTTTGTCACAAAAGTCTAATGAAAACACTGTTGTTATGCACTTTATTTTGGTTATGTTACATTACGAACTAATAAAAATTAATGGATGCGAAATAGAACTCTTCTTTTGTTTACAGAAATCGACCATCTCCAAGACTATACGCATTTTAGAAAATCTTTTTTCCGAATTTCTTGATTTCTCAAATTGCAAGTTTAATAAAAATGGTAATTTTATTATTTGAGTTCTCTGCAACGAATAACGTCTTAAACTTATTTAATTTGTCGACTTATACTTTTAGATCGAATGCAGTTTTGAAGGACAAACTATTATACCTATATTCGCGCAATCTTTTACATACCCAACTTTTTCTACTAAATCATTTAAACTTTTTCGATCTATAGATTTAAGAATTCGGAGGGTCACCCTTCTCACACGTTTTATGAACTTTTGGACTAAAAACGTAATGTGGTCTGTTTTGCAAAGGAAGTTAATTCGTAGCAATTAGTTTACAAAAAAAGTTTCTTTCAACAAAAAAGAAAAGCTTTTTCATATTCTTTCTATACATGATGGTGTGGTGGGTTGATATTGGTTGGTAGGGTAGGATACTTTGTAATATGTATATACGGACTCCTCTATTCCTTGTTATGTTTTCTTTTTTGTTATTTCATTTACCATTAATGAACTCATTCTGTGTTATGGTTTGTGATAGACATCTAGGAGCCAGAAAAATCTCCCTGACCTGTGTGTATAGGAATTGTTGCTACAATAAACACACAATTAGATGTTTGTCTGATGTTGCTAATTGAAGATGCCAAAATGCCGTCTCTATTAGAGCATACATAAAAGAATACGATAACAACAGTGATGAATGGTAAGTCGCATCTCTATAGCATAAGATTCAGAGTCGAGGGACAGAAAAAAACAAAAACAAAAAAAAATAGAACGGACAAAAATACGAAAAACAAAAACCATGCTCGACAGCAGAACAAACAAAGTTCTTGAAATAGAGATACGTATCAGCGGAATCCTTCTCGTTAACAAACAGTTACTATCAGTTCCAGGCATCTTTTAAGCATCAGCAAGGACGAAAATAAAATAAAATAAAAATTCCAGTCTCCTTTCAATCAAATTACCAGCAAGGGATGGTAAAAGATTTGTCGCCCATCATAGAACATACATACAAATGAAAATGAAAGGAAAGAAAGAAATCATGCCCCAATGAGATTGCAGATGATATGATTCCCCAATGGTTTTAAGGGTATTATTCTGAGCCGTTGAGCTTAGCTTACTTATATGTGATATATTTACGGTATACCTGTGAACTGATAGAAGTTGCAAAAGACATCGAGATGGCATGGCGGGCGTCGCTCGTTGTCTCCCAACCAACAACAAAAAAAAAGAATGGAGTCTAATCCAAATAATAAAAATGAAAACAGGGCCGAGAGGTAAGAACTTTCCACCTCAAGATGGTTATTTTAAATAAATGGAGCAACAAGGGACACACAAATTATCCTGGCCACCCCCCTTGCGATGTAAATACTGCCACATAGTTCATTCGCAGTACACAAACACAACAACTTTACCCTACTTTATTGCCGTATTTTCATTTCGTTTGGCTTTGCCAGGGAAAATTAAATTTTCCTCGAAAAGGAAATTAGATGATGGTATCGCAAGGATATTCGTAGGCTGCCTTTCCGCTGTCTCCTTGGCATGTCTATCTTTTGATTAACATTTTCAAATGGGCTTTTTATGATTATTGTTATCCCTTGTCACCGACAAACGAGAGCCATCCTCGAAGAAAGAATCTATAAACATGGAGCAGCGCGCATGGAGTGCTTGTGATTTTGTGTTCCACCTGTGACAAGGACAGAATACTCGTCTTCTTCATTTTCATTTTCATCTTCATCTTTATTTTATATATTTTGCTTCGCTTCGTTTTTTTTAAGACCTTAGGCTATAGTCTTTAGACTGATGACTTTAAAACGATCATTACTTGTTTAAAAAGTGCTTACCGCGGAAGCGATTAATTAAATTCCTTCGCCAGGATATCCATCATTTTTTTGAGTGTGTCTGTGTGCAAGAATATAATTTTCAATTTTCGACAGTGTGCTTGGCGAACTGAAACGAATTAATTGTCATTTTCATCAATCAAATATTTGACGGGGATTCTGTATTCAATGGTATTAGTTATTTAAACGAAATTGATTTTGTCTACTTTCCAGTAATGATTGATGGTCATTTTTGCTTGTCGGGTATTATGTAGGCTGAATTGTTTACGTGGACATTTTATATTATACTCTATAATAAAATAAGAGAAAAATTGAAATAATTTTTTTTAACATTCACATCATGAAATAAATTCATTGCAATTTTCAGAAAAAGTTTCAATTTATATGCATACATTTTGTTTGACTTGACTTTTATGAGTACTAAGATAATTTTGATTTCTGTAAGTAGATCATTGGAAGCAAAAAGAAAATGGCCAAAATGAAATTTATGAAAATGTTTAATAAGTTACTAAAACTACTTCTACTAGTTATTGTATATTGTATTGTAAAGTTATTTAAACAGACATAGTTCTTAATATTTCAAATTATTTCACTAAATATTGTCATATTGCTGTGAGCACTACCTAAGTTTAAACAGCTATTTTCAGGAGATAAAAACGGATCTCCGCGCTTAACTATATACTTTCAAGGATGTACATATAATATAATAGTTTCCAAAGATGACTTTTTTTATTAAATAAAATCAGTGGTGCAAAATTTTGAATGATTTAGTACGATTTTTGTTTAGGTTAAAAACAGAATTTCCAAATTTTAAAAGACATCGTATTAACTTTTTTAAGATTTTATTAAATTCAAAATCACCAAATCGCCTATTTTATTTCTTAAGTAACTCCAAATGTCACTTTTACAATTACAAATGTGAAAATGATATATTTGTTTACTTGTTTTCATGAATTGTCATTTTTTTTGCCGTGTTCAGCAGGAGTTTATTAAGAAAATGAGTTAAATATGATACTACAGAGTACAGGGTCTTCCAATTGGGACTTCCTACCGAGAGGACTATTCGCTGTGTGGTAGATAAAGAGTTCACTGGTTCAGTAAAAGATCAACCAACACCCAGTACGTCGCAGTACCCAGTACGAAAACAGCGCCGCTGTCCGTGAGAGTGTGAAGGAGAATCCGAGTTAGTCGATTTCACGTTGCTCACAAGAACTCGGAATTTCGCAGACTTGGTGAATTTTGCGTTTTAACTTGGGCCTGCACCCCTACAAAATTCAAGTGACCCAGGAGCTGAAGGTAAACAACCATTATAGACTGCAACGACGTGTGTTCGCTGAATGGGCTCTGGAGCAGTTGGAAATAGAACCTAATTTTCATCGAAAAATCATCTTCACCGATGCGGCCTATTTCTGAATGAAATGGGTACGTCAACAAACAGAATTGTTGAATTTGGGACAAAACCAATCCACATGAGATCCAAGAGCGTCCAATGCATCTTGAAAAAGTCACTGTTTGGTGTGAATTTTCGGCTGGAGGCGTCATCGGTCATTATTTCTTTCAAAACGACTTTGGCCAGGTCATCACCGTCAACGGTGAGCGCTACAGGTCGATGATTACCAACTTCTTTTGGCCTGAATTGGATGATATGGTATGGAGTAGATACGAGCGAGTAACGACTTGTGCTTTCAACAGGATGGGCGATGGCGCTACGTGCCAGACAGCTCACGCCACATTGGAAATTCTGCTCTAGTGATTCGAGGGCATCTCGTTATCTCGTCCGATTTGACCCCGTCAGACTTTTTCTTTCGGGTTTTTTGAAGTCGCGGGTCTATGCGGGTAAGCCACAAACCATGCAGTGCCCTAAAAGCCATCATAAACCTTGCCATTTGTCAAATTCAGCCTGATTTATGCGCCACAGTCATGGAAAATTAGACATTTCAGATGCGCGTCACCCAGAGAAGCCGTGGCGGACATTTGAACCATATTATATTCCATAAATAATCAGCCTTATTGTGAGTTTCACCCGAACAACATTCCACACCGAAAATTTGACATTTCACTTTTTGCCTATTGTGAGTTTCACCCGAAATATCATGTTCGAAAAATTTCCCTTATTGTGAACATTCATTTCGTCTGGAATGTAATGCCATTGACAACCTTAATTTTCACTTTTTTTATTGTTCGAAAAAAATTTCGAGCGAAATATTTAGGGTGAAACTCACAATGAGGCTGAATGGCATCGACAGGCCTTCCGAACTAATAAAAAATTTCGATTATCATCTCACACACACTTTGTTTTATTTAAATTTAAACACAGGAAGCTCTTAATGAAAGACCCTGTAGTAAAAAAAATGTTTAAAAACTAAAAACATTTTAGTAAAGAGCTTTAAAATCAAAAAATTGTTAAGCAGAAGGACCTGGTATCATGTGAGTTCCTTAACATCAGGCTATTTAAAATTTTGCGCCAATATCTATTCGTAATATATCAAAGAATATAATTATTTCAATTTTGTATTCTTTGAAAAATGATGAATTCTTTGAAGCCATTATGAAAACTCTCGATCCCTATCGCTCGCACGCATAAAGCAAACCACATAAAGGACATTACATTACGTTGTGGTTGCCATCATCAAACTTCATTACAACGAAATGTTATAACTTTGTTAGGAAGCGAAACCCGTATTGGTATAGACAAATTGAAGCTGCCTAATAGGCTATAGGTATAATATAGGTATGTATATATATGCTTTGTAAACCTTTTCAACGTTATTTGCATTATTTCCAAGGACGAGCGATGTCAGAACGCAACTTAATAGCATACATATTCCCTACACCTATATAGAACCCATAAACGTATATGAAAACAAGAGTGTAACCTTTCGGTTGAATGTAATTTCTTTCCAAATTGCTTTCAAGGTAAATGATTCAGGAAGTCGTAAGCTTTAATGTCTGAATATGTGTATGTGTGTGTGTGATGTGTCACACATATAGATTCGATTCTCCTCTGCACCATCAACATAATTATAGGAGTGTGAGGGCTGTCATTTAAGTGCATATGCTAGGAACGAATGAGAAAATGGCAGGATTGTTTTTACGGCGTTATAAAATTCAATGGGCGTTGAAGCAAAAAGGGGCTCATATTACATATGTATGGAATGTAGTTCTTTTTCTATGAACCAACATGGCAACATGTTAGAAAATAACGACGGGAATATTTTAATAATCGTTATTGTCAAAGTAATTTGAGGTCGGTTTTTTTTTTTGGTTTTTTTGCAGACAAGGAAAAACAAAAATATTTGGATACAAAAAACCAACTTGTTCCAATGATTCTGATGATAGCTTGTTAGAGAAATTGGATACAAAATTATTTAAATTATGGTGTTGTGTAAAAAACTGTGTAATCAACGGTCTGAAGTCGGAAGTTTTATTTAAAATTGAAGTCGAACCTTTTTATAACACCATAAATTTCTTACTGCATCACACTGCTTCACCTTGTAGCCCTGTGGATGTCACTGTAAACCCCAAAATGTGGTTATTCTAGAATTTCCCCGTAAAACTTCGAATTTTTTCACTAACAATGGTGAAATTTCGAAATAATTTATTTTTATATAAGTACCTAATAATTGATACCGGACTTTTGACATCATGCATTTGATAAGCGAGTCACCCAACGTACTCATACTTCTGTCCATAAAAATTGTTGACGTTGTCACCATCCTGGGCCCTGGCTATTGAACACATATGATATAAGCGAAGCAACGGAGATGCTTGAGCCTAACAGAGGACCCAAAGAAAGAGTTAACATTCTTGAAACCAACAAAGTGTGTCAATAAGGTAGTAATTGGATAAGAAATCTATTGAAAAAAGTTTGCATTAACATACATTAGTATTTTCGCACTTTTTAAGTTTAACAGTTCTAACCAAGCAATGTTATAAATACACTATTATAGCTATTTTAATCATAAAAAAGTTAATGATTGTTTTTTTTACATGCTCACTCTAGTAATTGATTGTTACTAAAATCTTTATAAGAAAACAATCAATTTACAAGAAAATTAAGCTCTGCCATAGTAAAAATATTACCAAACCAATCTTAGTGAGTCTCCGTTTTGAAAGATTTTATAGTTTACAAAAGTGAAGTGACAGTGGAAGCCCAGGTTTAAATTAATTATTTAGTGATATCTGCTATCTTAGACTACGATTTAGTGAGTAGTGACGTCTGCTATCCCACACTGCGATTAATTGACGTCTATACTATCTTAGACTTTGATTTAGTGACGCTCTGCTATCTCAGACTGTAATTTAGTACAGACTGTAATTAAGTAACGTCTGCTATCTCAGACTATAGTATACTGGATTCTGCTTTCTCATGTCATACATTTTAGTTAGACAGCTTAGCTTTATAAGAATATACGCATTTTGAATTTTATAAAATTGGTAAATATTATATAGAAATTGTATAGAATATAAATTACAAAGAACTATTAAATGATGAATAAAAGTAACCACGCTTGCACTAAAGTTTGTTACCTCGTTGGTAAAACCTTGGTCCCGACGAGCATACCTCAGTTGATGATAAAAAGCAACTCACAAGGTATAAATATTTAAAAATTCGCAACCTTAGAGCTCTTTATAAAAATTCTCCTAATATTAATATATAAACTCTCAAAAGGTTCAACTGAAATAACTTTAAATAATTTTATTAGGAAGGCGAAGAGCAGGATTCAATTTTAATTGACTTTCCCATCATCAAAAGGCCATGGAAATGATTTTCCAAAGATTACTTAGGCAGTTAAGCAAATTGAATTTCTATGACTTGGGCCTAGAAATAAAAAAAAAAATATGTACGTAAACATAAACACCCTTGAACGAATCAAATATTGTCTGGTCCTTAATTGTACAAATATTGCTTCTAAAAAACCACTTATACAAGCAAACAGTAATGATCGTTGATTAAAATAAAACAAATGCGATCTTAATGTTTTGCTTAGTTTATATGGATGCCAAGAGTTTATTCAATTTAGAAATCTTAATTAAACTAACCACACATATTGAAGGTAGGTAGGTAGGTTAGGTACGTACATATATTCGCTTCCAGGAGCCGTGAAATGAATTTAGGATTAATTAGAATCTACCTTCCTCTATTATGTTTATTTGTATACCAACTACCTACAGATATGTATTTCGAACAACCATTGCTTTTCAATTGCTCTCCCACCCAAGTCCAATCAAATTAGTATTCGAAAGCATCCGACCGCATCCACAATAATTTGGTCCTGCAAACTAAGCACAAGTGCCTCCTGCTATTCACATTATTCCAAACCAAAGTTTCGGTTTAAATATATATATTTATGTTTATGTGTATCTATATGTGTATATGTGGCAGGGTGTGTGTGAGTTTGCCAATGCTTCTTCAGGGGATGATATTTAAGGCATTTGGTATAATTAATTTTTTTTTATCAATGCAGTATTTTGGCAAAGACAGGGTTGACGGGTGACGCACCTATAGTTCTGCCCCAGCAGCAGCAGCGGTTACCCACCAAACTACAGCTTGAACTATTAGATTTGTATTTTGGAAAATTTTCGATTACCCCTGAATGGCATCGGCAAAATAATTAAATTTAATTGAATTGTCTTATCTGCAACATCATCGAAACCACATTTTGCTCTGAAACTGCTATTCTGATGCGGATTTAAAGGGAAACTGGGAGACATGTCGAAGTCGATACTCCTTCAATTTACCTGAGCTGAGGTACCAGACAGACAGGGCACACTGTTAACAATAATATTTGCCGCATTGAGGTATAGGCAGGATAGAGAAGATATATTTTCAGTGCTTAGTGAGTGACCGTTTTAGAAATCTAGTATATAGTACTTAAGTTGATATTTCCCCTATACATTCCATTAGTTTAATGAGATTTCTTATGGTATTGGTTTAAATTTTTTAAATAATTATTTTAAATCCATTAGATTTATTGCAGCAATAACTATGCACATGGATTTAAATCTTTGGGGAAATGAATGCGGATCAAATTATTGGATTCACTTATAAAACCAGAGGGAGTAATATGGCCGTTGTAGGTTGTAGAAAACAGAATTGCAAAGCACCTTTTCACCGTAATGTTTGGTGTTTGGTAAAACTTAATTTAGCATACACATTTATTTATCACAAGTAAAAATGATAAATTCTCACTTTTGAATATCAGTTTCGTTCCGTTTTCAACGATTCTCAACGAATTTTATTGATTCGAAAGTCACCTACAGAAAGAAAAAATACATCCTAAATGATGACATTTTAACCAATCCGGAGGAAGTGGGTAACAACACTAATACCAGGAAACTCCAAGAAAACAACAGGACCTGATGCCATCTCCAACTTTGTATTGTATAAGTTGCCTAATATTTCCATCTTCCTGATGACGGTCATCTTCAACAACTGTTTGTTCAACGACTACTTTCCCGAAGCATGGAAAACTTCTTGTATTGTTTCAATGCTAAAGAAGACCAGCAGGAAAAACGTGGAAGGATACAGGCTTATATCACTACTTTGCTGCATAAGAAAAGTTCTGGAATCACTTATACTGAGAAAGGTAAAACATTTCTGCCAGGAAAGAAATAAAATACCAAACTTTCAGAACGGAGTCCGGACGATGCACTCGACCTCTATTGAGATTACACACAGCGACGTCACCGTGGGACATAGCAAGTAACGAAACAACAGTGGCATGCCTGATAGACATTGAAAAGGCCTTTGACAGCATATGGATAAAAAGAATCGTTTTTAAGCGCATAGAATTCGGCTTTGCACGGCATTTGGTAAGTATTGTTAAAAATTTCCTAACTAATTGACTCCTTTTTTTACAGGTTCTAAACGAAAAATCAGGATAAAGCACATCAGGGCAGGAGTATCTCAAGGATCCAGGCTAGTACTATTTCAGCATTTACACCGCAGATCAACCGGAAAACACGCCAGGAACTAGAACAAAGTTATATGCCGATGACTCTATCCCCTATATAAACACCAGACACCACGATGTTCAACAAACATGCCATGACAATTCTGAAACGTGCAGACTTCTTCTTCCAACTACTTCACCCTCTTCTGAGAAGACAGAAGGGACTCATCGAGAAGATGAATCTCTTCATTTACAAGTAACTAATCAGGTCCGTTTTTGTACTGGCAATAAACAGGGGTGGAATCAGCTAAGGTGATAAATGATTGTCACCAAGGTTGTCAGGTTTGAAAAAGCCGAATCGCCAAATGTAAAAGTTAAGTCGCCAAAAAATCGACAAATTTAAAATTTGTCCACCCAAAGAATCTTCAAATTCAAAAATGATATAAAATTTCGCAATTTGTAGTTTTTAGATCAAAAAACCTTTCATTAAACTAAAAATATAGCCTTTTTGATGGTACATCGCCAATCCGATTTTCGTGTCGCCAAATGAAATTTTAAATCACCTGTTTGGCGATAAATCGCACAATCTGACAAGCCTGATTGTCACAGCAACCGTAGTCATATGTGATTGTCATTTAGTTTTCCGTCTGGGTAAGGTAATTCAACTCATTTCAATTCAATTGAATACTTTCCAATGTAATTTGTCAAAAAAATGGTTGTCATAGTGAATGTTTCAAATGTTTGTAATAAGCAATCAAAAATATATAACGAAAATGACGTCCTTGCGATATAATTCTTATTCTTCATCTTCCGGAATGTAGTAAACTTTTTTGGTCACAAGAATGTTTATTTTCGTTTGTATGAATGGGAAAAAAAGGAACTCTGAAAAAGTTTATCAATTTTTGTAGGCTGGTTGTAACTCTAGTCGTACGGCGGTAGATACGTAAAATTTGTTGGAAAATGACAATCACATTTTTGATGTGATAGCTCTTTAGCTATAAAATGTGATATCATCTTACACAGACTGAATTGTTTGAATGTGACTCTCACTCATTGCAAATCACCTTACACGATTCCACCCCAGTTATAAATTGGCATTTCTGTAGTATCCTCCATTTTTAAACCTTTATCAAAGTTATTCGTTGTTCTGCATTTAAAAAATAAAAAACAAAAACAAAATTAAAACAAAGGCTGAAAACATGTCTTTTCTTGTATACGAAAATAATCACTAAATCAACATAAATCTATCACAAGCTTCACATTGTTTAATTTAATTCTTAAATATTTCATCTTTTGTTTTCCTCTTCCGCCAGATATATCGACATAACATCACTCGTTTTTATATTTATTCTCTTATGCCTCTTAGCATCCTCAAAGCATCCTTTCAGATTGGTAAATTTACTGAATACACAAGGAAATGAATTGAATATAAAAAATATAACAAAACAAAAAAAAAACATAAAAATATACATATCCTGAAAGGCGAAAAGAAACGAGGTGGCAGAAATGCATTAAACAATCTAACAATGATTGATATTCATAACCCTTTCAATATGCACTCAATTGAACATTTTAAACACATCGATAAATGGCGCCGCATAGTATTTTGAGTTCGCATAACACAACTTTTTTAACTTTTGAAAGAAGAATGAAGCCTGCATCCGGAGACTGCAACTGGACTTTATTGCTCTACATATTGCACACCTATAGTATATAAACATATGATGGACCGGAATTAAGGCTGGCCACCTCACATGCGTTTCCACGCTAACGTCGATGGAGAGAATGAGTTTTGTTGTTTTTAACAGGCCGCATTCATCTTGCTGGTTTTTGTTTTTTTTTCTTGGCAAATAAGTTATACCTACAACCTATTATGGTTAGTATTGGAATCGTTAAAAAAAATTGGAGATTTTCGATCAAACAATGCTGATATGTTTCTGATTATGAAAAAAACTCAAAATCGGTCAGAAGTCCACAATATATCTATATAAATTTCTGATGACCGTCTATTTGCTTGAGTACGAGCTAGAAAGTGCAAGTAAGATTTTGTATTACTGTCTAGTGTCTTCAAAGTAGGTAATTAAAATATGTTTTAATATGCTTAAAACCGTTAAGAAAAACTGAGTTCTCAAATCTTTGGATTAAGTACATCGAACTCATTCGTAACCCTTATGCCTTTTGTTTCTTATTTTCACATTACACAAAAGCATCCATTATAACACTGAACTATATATATACACACAGCTCCCATGGCGTGGATGCATGAGTTCCGTTTCGGAACGCTGCTTAATGCCTTAATGGAAATTGTAATCTCACAGTTGTTTTTTCTGATTCCTGCTTTTGTTTTGGTCATACCGCATACGAGCATTTTCATGCTTTTTTTTGTTTACTAGCTTCCATTTTTGCCTGCACTTTGGTGATTTATGCTTCTGTTGAAACCAGTTTTTTTTCCCATGAGTCTTGAAGTGTTAGGCGTAACTATAATGGCTTGGTGGATTAAAAAAAATATATAGATATATAGGTAACACGTCATGTAGAATATCTCGATCAAAGAAAAAAATTAGAAAAGAAGCAACTTGATTGGAGTGATATAGAAGGATTTTGTTATGAAATAAGTTAAATCAACACCAATCAACAGATTATAAACTTCTGCATGTCTTATCCTTAATTTGGGTGGCTTATAGTGCGTGCACGCATTGTGGGTGTATTCTTTTTCCTACCTAACTTTCTTATAGCTTCTTGTTGGCTGATGATAGTACTTTTAGCACAAAACTTTTAATTAGGACTTGACTAATATAATTAACAAAAAAAAAAACCTGATGAGGCAAACTTTATCTTTTCATAGAGTGTTAACAGTCTTACGGTGGGATATACTTTATTAATGAGGGAATAGTCACACTCAGAGAGTCAGTTAAAAAAACCATAAGTTGCAAAAATGTTCAATTTTTCAAGAGAAAAAATCCATGTTCGGCAGCTATTTTGAAGTTTATCTTTCTTACTTAATCTTAAAACACTTCCGATTTTTCTATGTCACATCATGGATATAAGTTCCCAGGCCATAAGTCCCGAATAGGGTTTTGTCCCATTTGAGGGTAACCTAATTCCAGAAATCTATTTGAGTTTTTTGTCCTTTCAGCATTCCGCACTGGAAATAAATCCCGACAAAAAAGTTGCCACTACTTTTCCGCTCCAAATATTTTGTAATATAATAGCCGCGTTTTATTCTCTATACGGATCTGGATCGGGATCATCTTTTAACTCGTAATATAACAAAAACTTTGGATGCTGCTCTGTATCTGGATCTATTTTAAGATCCGAAAATAAGTTTTCAATCTGGCGGGTAGACGGCTCTTCAGTCGGTAGGGAGTATAAACTGCAGTGTAAAAAAAAGACAGTATCTACATGAAAAATAAACAAACATAAGAAAAAAGGAGATGAGCAATTAGGATGCGTATCGTTTTATTTTCATGGGATGATCCATATAGATTTTGTAGATAATAGCCGCGTTAAATAACTCATATGGTTCACCCCAATATAATAAAACGATACGGATCTTAATGAAAACAGTTTTGTATAAGCTCTTTTCTTTTTGTCTTATGTTTGTTTATTTATCATGTAGATACTGTCTTTTTTCCTTACACTACATTTTGTACTCCCTACCGATTGAAGAGCCGTCTGCCCGCAAGAGTAAGAACATTTTCGAAATATCGAATTTTCAAAAAATTATTTTTTTTTAATTTTTTTCAAAGTTCCAAAATTTGTTCTTTTGAAAATTTTAATATGCAATATTAATTAAACTTTTTAGAATCTCTTGCGTAAAATTGTTTTATCTAAATCGGCTTAACAAATAATTAGATAGTTGAAAGCCAAAAATTGGTTCTATGAGAGATACCATTTTCAATCTATAGATAAACTTTTTTTTCCAAAAATATAGTAAACGGCACTGATATAAGTTCAGGTGGTACCGTTTTTTTTTACCATAAGAATAGTTTTTATAAAAAATCAGCTAGATATAATGTTTAAAAACTGCCTGGTTACCAAGTTTGATAAAAATCTATCAAATCGTTTTCGAATTATTAAGTTCTAAAAAAAAAATTGATAATTTTAATAGTTGTCCAAACATTGCGCTTCGCCAATTTGGTTTATTTTGATCAAAACGGTATGTCTTCCCATCAAATCATTCACGCTTCGGAACCCGCAAGTTAGTGGTTTTTCTTGAATACAAAGATTAAAAAAAAATGATTCCTGCAAGTAATCCATCAAATATAAAAACCAAAAGTTTGGAAAGTAATCCCATCAAGATTTGTTTTGCCTTAGAGGCTCTCCATACTGGTGGTTCTTCCTAAGAAGTTTTTTTTTCTTATATTATGTTCACAGCATCACGAAAAGAACAACATTTCATCCTAATTTAAAAAGTTTGATGGTTAGTACTTAGTTTCAATAAATTATATCTGTTCGTCAGTCCAGTTTTTGCTGCCAGGCATCATTAGGACGAATCAATTTACCCAAAATCTAATAAATATCACATGGACCTCTTCATACTGAGCCATCTGACCCCATTTTTTTTTATTATACATAAATCCTCATATTCGATAACCAGATGAATCAAGTGTGAATATATGGGGCAGCAGCAGCATCACTGGTGCGGAATAGAACCTGCTAGGCTGTTGAGTTGCAGCTGATATAATTAATGGAGAACATCTTGCCGAGTCCCAAGGCATTTCTCCCCATATGGACTGAACACTGAGACTGACCAGAGTTGGAAGACAAAGCCGCAAGGTTCTTGACGAAACACATTGCCGACCACAAATAATTCATTAGTATAATGAATGGGCCTTCTTCATCTATTTGTTAGTGATGACGCCGGGTGCGTTATATGTATGTGTACTGTGTTGTCTCGTTATAGCTTTGGAACAAAAGTCCTTGGATGGAAACCTAATCAATCTAAGCGTGCATAAACTCTATACATATTTAATTTAATCTCATGCAAATGAAGACAAAATTCTTGCAGGCGGGTAATATTATCACAGATGTATATATCTATCAGGTGGGTTTGTTATACTCAAATTATGTACAAATGTTGGCATAAGGATTTGTTATAATTTTTAAGATTTATTTTTCTTTGTTTACTTCTGAATTTTTGATTGAAGAAAAGAAATTACTTTAAAATGACTCATTTTTTCTATTGCAGAAGATAAACAAAAAATAAATAAAATTTTAAAGAAAGTATAAGATAGTCTTTCAATCAAGAATTTATATTTGTATATAAACGTATTTATATAAGAATGTCCTGAAATCCTTGCATATATAGCACTTGAACTTCGTATACTCATTGAATGACAATATAAGAAAATTTCTATACGTGTACAATATACACGTATACGTATCAAAAAAAGTCAGCAAGATAATCCTGGATATATGTATATGCTTTGTAAAATACTTCTAGCATAAACGTAACCAACACAAGTGGAAATTAAACAAATTTAAGTTGCTCAAATCACATCACAAAACTGTACACATAATCCAACATATTAAGGATTACCATAAACACTGTGAGCTTCATTTGTAGATATGTATGTACATATATATGGACATTGGACATGTACAATGTACATACAATAGGGCCGTAGCCATAGTATTTAACTTTAGCTATAGTAAGAACGCCTCGCCAGTATTGTACCGTTGCTGTGATCCATTGGAGAATTTTCCTAACGAAGATATGCTCGCTTAAAATATTTTCCAATTTTAAAAAAAAAATATGTATTTTTTACTGTTTGTTTTTTTACTGTTTGTTTGAATAGTTATTTAAAGCTGAACTTTTTGAAAACATACGATTATTCATATATCATCCACAATTAATTAGGTAGATACTAGATAGTAATAATAACGGTATCCATGCAACGTTGTAGGTTTGCAAATTATGTAAAATGATAAGTTTACACAAAAGTTTTCATGAATGCCCTTTTATTCATTTGCTGTGTAATTAGATCAGCTGTTCGTTAAAAGTCAAAAATTGTTTTTGTGTACTATAGTCACAGATGACGTTTGTTAAGTTTATCAAAAAAAATTGGTTGATTTCCCGCAGCAAAAAGCTTGATGAATTTTAACCAAATACATAGTGTAAATCATTTCTCATACAAAATTTGACAGTTCCTTAATCAAATCCTAAACGGAACGTAATCGCATCTAATGTTTTACACCATTGCATGAATACCCTTATTATTGTTTTCAGCTGCGATACGAATACAAGTACATTGTTGGTATTGATCTACATAAAAACAAAGTCTAAATTTATCAAAGAGAAGCTAACTCTATGCACTTAAATAAAAATAACGTAAATGGAGAAATAAAAAGTATTACCAATCAGGTCAAGTAAATCCTGATATTTATTAATCATTACATATAATATGCTCTCAAGTCTTCCATAAAATTTTTTCAAAGAGTTTCAGCCCAACGAACCTCCACTCGCTACGTACCTGTAATTCAGAAATAAACAGTACAAGCTACAAAAATCTTTTCGTCTTTTATGTTTGCAAAACTTTCTCTTGCCTATATGTATCACATATTATTGAAGGATGGCCGGTTTTGTTTAGCTATGAATCCTTATACATATTGCTTAACCAAATACGATTTATAGAATCCATACGTAAGCAGTATATCCTGTTTGGGAAATAACTTAAAACGTATAGGATACTTAAATGATATTTCAATCCCAACTCCCCAGAATTGTTTTTCTATACTTATGAACAAAAAAGTGATGAAGTGATGGAGGGAGGGGTAGAGGGAAAGCAAAAATAGTATACGAAGAGCTTTATAATCAACATCAAAGGAAACTGAAAATGAGATTAGAAAATCGGTAAAACATTTTCGTGTAAACCAAACGCACACAAGCATTTCCTCGATGAGGCTTATGTATATATGGAAACTATGGAAACTGATTTGTGGTTTATGTTATAGGAAGATTTTCTTCTTGGCAAGTTGAACGCTTATGTATCACTTGAATAATCCGCTTTTCATAAAGGTTCCTGTACATAATACTTAATATTTCCCTCAATGTCGATGTTCTCATAGATTTTGTCGAAATTAAACAAAAGCCAATGATGGTTTATGACTACGGACTTATAAAGTGATTATTTTTTTTTAACTTTTGATACACGTGTGTTTTTTTCATAAAACATGGAGTGGCCAATAGTCATATTTTTATTAAACTATAATTAACATTTTTATTTGTCCAAGATTTAAAACATTGTTTCATAATTCATACGACCATAATATATTCTTAAATAGAAAACTTAAAAAACTGTTAAAAGTTGCTTCTTTGTAAAATTGTAAGGTTAACAAAATGATTATTGCGACATATATGCACATTTTAACCACTTCTTTAATGTTAAAATATAATTAATGGCGCATAATTTTTAACGTATTCGTAAGATGTTTAAGTATTATTAAAAAGATGCTAGAGGTTAAAACTTAAAAATAGGATTTCCAATTTTTTTTTAAGAGTAAGGCATCGAGCTATCTTTTTAACATTTTATAAAAGTTAAAATTAACAAATGCGTATTTTATGCTTTTAGTACAAGACTAACTCGAAATGTCAATTTGATAATTGCAAATGTGGCAATGATATGTTTGCCTACTTTTTTGCATGAACTGTCACTTCATGTTCTTGTTCAGCTGAAGTTTATTAAGAAAAATAGTTTAAGTACATATGATACTAGATAAAAAATATTAAAATTAACTAAAAATATTTTAATAGAGAGCTTTAAAGTTAGAAAATAATTGTTAAGTAGTATCAATTATCATGCAATAAAGCCCGATGTTAAGGGATCATCCCATTTAAATAAAACGATGTGGATCCTAATGACAACAGTGCTCATCTCTTTTTTTCGTATGTTTGTTTATTTTTCATGTAGATTTTGTATTTTCCTCAGTAATGTGATTTTAATTTTTTCAATTGATTTGTTTTTACAATAATTACACACTTATTTTTTTGAAAATTAACCTTTTACCTTAAGCTTAAAAAAAAAATATTTAACATCTAAATTAATTCCCGCTTTTAAAATTTTCTTAAAAAGAACTAAAAAAAGTAGAATGGTCACTCGAATCCATAACTTCTTTTTAGCCAAAAAAAGATGTGCGGTTCTTCTTAAACTAAGATTTTCGGTTACAATATATCTATATTTTTTTTTGAAAGGTCTTTTTAAAAGCCATGGGTTCTGCTATTGAAAAGAAAATCAATCTCATCATTTTTGGTGACATTTACATACAATATACCTATATCCTAATGAAATGTATAGACACACTCTCAAATTCAGCTCCTATATAAGCACCTTTCGAGTAGAGCATATTATTCTACCGAAAGGTTTTTCTTTTGCCACAAACTAACCTCCGAGGATATTATTGCTTTTAAATTTATTCATGCAAATCCTGAGCAAGTGGATCCTCCACCCTCCGGATGCTTGCAAATCCCATAATGGAAATAACTCAATTCTCGATGATAAAAAAGGGAAAAGGGCTTTATATACTTCTCGTATGTAGGTATGTATCTGAATCTGCATATTATACGGAGAAAGAGCACCCAGCTAAATGGATTGAAAATCAAGTCATTTGCACTAAAGATAAATAAGTTTAGGCAAACCAGCTTCAAGCTTCTATACCTACTTTATCCTGGAAAATGCATTTTGAAGTGCGAAAACTAAAAACTAAACAGTCAATATGAAACACACTTCCCTTCCCTTCATTCAATCTTGCGTCTCTCCTATTGGCTAAAACAAATACATAGTCTATTGATTTTACAGTCCAAGCTGCAGGATATTTGCCTATGTTACATATGCACGCACTAAATGAAGCTTCATGTCGAGTTGGTCTTTGTCTAAGTTGAATTCTAAATAGATGCGGAACAAATAATTACTCTCTGGCAACACTAAAAAGACTGCAAGTTGCTTCGGAATAAAATTTAAATATTTAATTTAATAATTTACATTCCGTTCTGGACATTGTTTGAGGTCTTTATTTTTAGAAATGCCTGTCTGTACTCTTGGGACAAGCACAAACAAGAGTTACATTTGTGCCTTATTTACTGAATTCTAGAGTGGAACTGTTTACACTATACTTGTCTGCTGCAAACTAACACTTAAGTTTTGAAAATGTTTCAGCTGCTGTATGCTGTGTGCATGTGAACAAAGTTTCTATCATCTATGGCTATTATTCAAACAATCCTTAATTTAGAGTAGAAAATGGCGAACTTTCCTACACTTAAGGAAAATCAAGTTAGACATTTTGATTGTTATCTGCAACATCAGGTTTACGATGACAAGTATCCACACAGGTAGTTTACTCTTAGACCGAGAGCTGGCAACAGACTTGTTCGTAAATGCACTTCTTCTTGAAAATGCTTCTACGTACTGGCAGACGAACGTATTTGTTATCTTATCACCTTTTTCAGGGCTACGAATGATATTAATATCGTTTGGTTTCCGTTCACGCCAAAAATCTGCTGCGAGCTCTTTAGTAACTTTTCAATTTAATTAGGGAAATAAAAAAATGTTCTTGAATTGAGGATTTTGTTTTTCTTTTCAGTGTATAATGGCATTAACGGAGCTTTAGCCATTTCTCATATTATAACAAACTTTAAACGCATAGAAAAAGAGATTAATTCGAAATTGATGATGAGACAAATAGGTTGGATTTGATGGTCTAGTCGTCCTTGTCTCTGAGCAGTAAATACTCCGTACTTAGGGGTCGCTGTTAACAGCTTTATAATTCCATATCGTTGTGTGTGCGTTTGCTTTTAAATTGCGATAAATGGGGATTTATTGAATATAATAATAAGATTTAGGAAAATGAATTTCTATTCGGTCGTCGCCGATTTATCATGATCCCACAAGGACTATGATGACGGAATCATCCAGCCATTTCATCATTGAGCCGAGCTAAAAAAAACTGCTTTAAAGCTATCAAATCTGTTCAGGTCTATTCACTTTCAGGACACACCATTGGGCGCACGAACAGAAGAAGAAGGATTTTCCGATTAGAAAATGGAAAAGTGATTCTCCAATTACGACAATGGCACATCAAAATAGGGAAATAAACTGATATTATGTGTAGGTATTATAGCAATAAAGTTGTTTTTATTACATCGTATTTTCTAGATAGGCTTCTATCCAATATCGATTCTGTGTGTCGAATAGGACTTCATTAATTCACAGGAATATTTTCCACGTCAGTGGAGAGTTGAATACTGATAGCATTTTGTATATAGTTTTGTATTTCCAGCTATTTGACATTGAAAATTTGGAGGAAATGCGAACTGTGCAAATGATGTTTAGCACAGATTATGATAGGTAGGTTGTAATATAATAAAATTGGATAGTTGATTTTTATAAGAAAACAACCGTCCCAAACAGACACTCAATAAGGAATGTAAGTTTTAGCGTTATGTGATTGTGATGTGTGACATTCACATTCACTTTCATGGATCATAGTGTTTGCTTCTGTTATTGATAGTGTTTGCAAAATGGAGAGCAAGAGCAGCATGTGATGTCTGCTTGCAATCTTTCGGCTCACGGGTGTGCGATAAACAGAGTAACCACTGGGATACAATTGTATCCCGGGGTATTCTTTTTTTTCGGCGGGATTCTGGGATACATTTTTTTTTAAAAAGGACACATTTTTACACAATCATTTTAACTCAAAGAAAGTTAAGTTTTTTTATGATATTTAAAACTTTATTGTATTCTATTACAATTTTTGTATGTTTATTAATGAAATAATATATTTAATTTTTGTTTTATAAAACAAAAAAATCTTTGATAATACTTAAAGTCGGACATTTTTAAAAGTTTTGCACTTAGTTTTCAAAAGGACTCATTTATTTTCAAAAGGACTCTTTTTTTCATTCAGAGGGATTCATTAATAATTTTGGTTGCGGTAGCACTGGCGATAACACTGAGAC
This sequence comes from Epistrophe grossulariae, assembly GCA_929447395.1. Taxonomy (NCBI): domain Eukaryota; kingdom Metazoa; phylum Arthropoda; class Insecta; order Diptera; family Syrphidae; genus Epistrophe; species Epistrophe grossulariae. The sequence goes on from OV839566.1 coordinate 676,402, forward strand.
AAATGCTTATAGCATTTACCATTGTACTTGCAGAAACCATGTGGGATAGAAAAATTAAAACAAAGTTCATATATGTGTCACATATTGTCACATTGAAATTCAAGAACTTGCCAATGGAACTTTGAATTTTTCAACAATGTTTTGTTTTCATTACTCATTATGGAGTTTTTCTTGCACTCAAGGCACTTCTGTCCGTGAAAACTGGCACCTGTCTGGCAATAGAACAAATGACCCAAAGAGAGACTTAAAATCCTTGGAACCCAAGAAGAGGGCCGCACCCAAGGGACTTATCTCTAAGAAATCAAAAGCCTGGAAGAGTGATGACAGATTTTGAATACAATTTTCCCAAAGTGATAAACGAAAATTCGCTTTTTACCCCACAGTTCTCCCAAAAAAAATATTCATTGTTATTCACTTTTCGTAAAAATTTGAACACTAAGTGCATGAATTTTATCACTTTCACGCAGTGAAAAGGAGTGGAGACATCTCCTATTATTTTGATAAAATTATCTATTTTGAACATCAAATAGCGTAGTATAGGTACCGCAGAACAACAAAAAAAAACAGAATGACAGTGATTTCAGTGATTCATGTAATTTTTTTATGGAATTTTTGTCAACTAGTCAACAACTACTTGTTTCAATATACGTGTTCAACAAGTGAAATTCAATTTTTTAACACAACAAAAGTTATAACAATTATTGTTAAAAAAATAAAATTTTCGTATAGATTTGTTGAACAAGATAATCTTACTTGTTGAGTCGTATAGTAAGCTAAATTGAATATTTGTACATTTGCACACGCATAAATTGTAGTTTAATAATTTCTTCAAATATTGGTATACAAAAATCAAATAGGTAATTAACGTCAATTTTTCTATACCTATATGCAAATAAAATACATAAAAATAAAAAAACAATTCGTAACTTGAAAAATACTCTGTGTAACGAAGTACTAATATGTAGTAAAAAATGTGAAGGCATTCGTATAAGATATACATAATTTCGACCCTCCCAATTTAACCCACCAATCTTTTGAGGTTAAAAGTTGTCCCAGCAACATTTAATAAAGGAGATGAAAACCCTTTTAAAATAAGTAGTTATAATTTTTGTTTTGTTTTTTAAGTAGCCGTTTAAAACAAAATTTTATATTGAAAATTAAATTGTTTTTATACATTTTGTATAATTTTCAGTGTAAACTATATTTATTATATATTATATAATATTATAAATAGCTAAACTCTATATAAAATAAACTTAATCCTTACTTGTTGACTTCTAACAAGTTTGAAATGGTCAGTTAGAATATATTAACTATTCAACAGTTAAACACTTGTTGTATCCAGTATTACAGAAACGTTTAATTTGTCAAATATCCCAATTGTTGAAAGATCTAAAAACAATTGTTATAATTTGAGAAGACTTGTTGTTACGTGTTACAAAAATTTTGAACACTTGTGGAATTTGGCTTGTTAAGCAAGTACTTGCTGTATTGTAGGCCCCTAGATGAGGATTTGACTTCTGCTGTGCTCAATCGTCAGTGATTATCCATATAAAATTATGTTCCAAATTTATTTACTTATTTTATTTTTTTTTTTATTTTATTTTATTTTGCTTTATTTTATTTTATTTTATTTTATTTTATTTTATTTTATTTTACTTTATTTTTTATTATTTTATTTTGATTTTATTTTATTTAAGCTGAGTGCTCTGCATTTTCAGCAAAAAAATTTAATTTCTGTTTTTTATTGAAGGTACATTATCAATACAAATACATTAATTTTCGAGTTAAATTTTGACAGATTCCGTAATTTTTGAAATTTGCTTTGTGAAACTAAAAAAAAGAAATGGAGGAATATTTCGGGATAAATAAAAGAATCCATTTTTGTTTATTAAATTCTCTGTAAATAATACGAATTACCCAAAGTAACCCTTGGCGAAATGGTTCGGTTAGTGTATAGAACTGTCACAAAGAATCCAAAAACAGAAATTATACTGCCACTTCCGGAGAATTCACAAATCCTCAAAAGTATCATTCGGATCCAGAAAAAAATGAAGGTCCCGTCCATTCCTGTGTTTTTCAGCTCTGGAATGGGTCTGGCTAGGGTTTGGTCTGGTTCTCCACACGAGCTGTCCTGGATACCGAATTAATATACTATTTAAATACAAATCACCCTGAATTGTACGTTTACAGTTTCAGAAAGACCGGTCTAAGCCTAGTCGAACATTTTATTATAACATTACATTTTATTATTATATTACAAAAAATTACATATACCTGCAGTTAAACCCGCTTAAGAGGAACTGCAAAATGTCACAGTCTTTCTTTTACTTAAGCGGGGTTTTCACTTAAACGAACCTCGCTTAAGTGAAAAAAAATTTCACTTAAGCGGAGTCCGGATAAGTGGAAAAAAATTTGCACGTAAGCGGATTTAAAAATTCCAAAAAGGGTTCTGATAATATATCATAAATTCAAATGTCATTTTCGTGATGAAAATTTGATGGAGGTGAAAAATAAAAAAAAAACTAAAAGCGTTCAGCAAATTTTTTGTTCTATTCTATTAAATTTTTTTTTTTCACTTAAGAGAGTTTTTTTCCATGAAAAATATTAAATTTAACTGAAAATATGTTTCAGGTATCCGGGTTTTTCATTTAAGCGAGTTTCACTTAAGCGGAGTGTTATAAAGGTAATTGGTCGACTAATACTCCGGGATGAAAAAAGTGTTTTAGATAAGCGGGTTTTATCTCTTAAGCGGGTGTCTCTTAAGCGGGTTTTACTGTATTTTTAACCGTTGGAATAAATGAACCTTAAACAATTGTATATACATATGTATGTATTAAATCGAACTAATATATTATCTGTGTTTAATTACCTTAAAAAAAATCCAGTCATTATACTGAAATCAAATAGACAACCTTGCTTACATAAATTTTCTTCTGACCTTAAATTTAACTAAAAAATTGTTGCAATAATTCTTATACCTTAAACTCAAAATAAATTAAATTTAGTTGGAAATAATAGCATTTGCATATAAGCTTGACTTTAAATGCTATTATGATTGGTAATTCGTCTAGTTTCAAGCCATAATAATATTCAATTGTACTTTCCTGTCAGCATCTTGTTCCAATTTTATTAACAAATTTCAAAAACACACAAAATCCCAATCCAGCAGCAACAATATTTAGGTGGGAATTTCCTTATATTATTTCAAGCAATAAGCCGGAGGTGTTTCTCAAACTTAAATACATGATGGACAACAACATCGACACAAACCATCATCCTTTGCTTATCATATATGGAATACGGATCACACAATTGAACACTCAGCAATCAGCCAGCAGCTTAATCCTATATATATTCCTCTCGTTACTATTGTCTTTAAACTTCCACTGACTACGAATGTAAAAGTGATGGCATGTCTTCGTTCTGTCCAGTCCATGCCTCTTCCAGACTAAACAATAAGTATACACTCTTGAAAATGTCCGTCCTTTCAATGTGAGATTTAAATAAATGTTAACTTTTGAGAAAAAGCATAAGTAATTCGAGTCCATTTCCATAAGGGGAAATTGAACGAGGTTCTCAATTCCTTTAACTTAGTCACAAAACTACGAATATATATAGATACTTTTAAAGGACAAGCCAGTAGATATCTTGCCTCTGCTTCTCCAGGGGTTTTCAGATGCCAATAGAAAAGACTATAGAAGAATCCTTTATGCAAATATCCGTACATTAAAGCAAAATCGTGTTTATGGAAATTGAATCCTGTCGAGTGTGTCATATTGAAATGACTAACTCCCACCATTACCCTCTCTTATACCTCGACTTCATTGCTTATGGTCAATTCAAATACGAAAGTCAATCTTTAGTTTATATTTTCATCGTCATGATGATGTCCCAGGTAAAAGCAACCCTGAGCTTTTGGCCAGAAATTTTAATATACAGCAATTGGAATCATATACTTGAGCGATTGGCGGAATGGGTGGTGAACAAATATACTGGAAGTTGGCCCTTTTTATTCACTTAATACGACCATAGAAGTCAGTTCAAATACAAGCATCAGGATATATAACTCGAGGACAGCTGACAGTCAGGAGAAAAATTTGTACATCACAAAAGGCAAAAACCAAAAATTTCCAAAACATTTCCCATAGCTGCCATATTTTTGAGGGAAAAGTTTATTATACCAACTTAACTGCGTATACGGCTGCATCATTGTACTCCAACAATATATAACAACGAGAACGACATAGGTACACCTAAATGCTTTTAACGAAGTTCCTGAGTCCTCCCGGTTGCCGGGCTCTTGGAATCATATCAGTCGCTCGGCTCTTTAGTTTTTGATGGGATTTTTGCATAAATTGTCCGGGAACGAAAACCCAAAATGAGCAGTTTTTGGTTTATTGCTAGACCGGAATTCCTCTCACAACTCCAAATCAGAAACACAATGGTAAAGTTTGGCAAACTTTTTAAGTGCTTCTCTTGTCGCCCATTCCCATAAATGGGATTTTGTGAGAGGGCCATGTCAACTGTTTCATGTACTTCCGCTAATTTTTAGATTTCCAAATGATATTGAAAATCCTTTCTGTTGGATTTGTATTTGGATTTAAGCAACAAACTGTCCCTCAGGAATCTGTTAGTGATTAAACCGCTTTTTGTTCAACGGGTCCGGTCCCGGATGTCAGCAGAACGAACACGTTTTTCATTTTTTGTTCTCCATCGAAACTGGGGAAACTGTCAAATATTTACTGCCCCGTCAACGCTATCCTTAGAGTATAAAAAAGGCGCCAGACGCGTCCGTCCGTCGGCGTCGGTCGTTAGAATATAGAAGTGAATTCCCTACTCTGAGAATGACGTCCGAAAAAATAAAAAATACATATATAAAAAAAAATATATTGAAACCAAACACGAAATAAGAAATTAATTCGCCATAAAGAAGTCAAGTCACGTAACTGAGTGCTGAGAAAAAGCTGCATATTTCTTAATTAGCTCTTCAATGACACGAATGAGCACCATAGCACTTTGCTTTTACAACATCGCTATCGCCCCGGGACCGGGACCGAGACTTTCGAGACCAGCATCGACAAGGATGTCTCCTCTTTGACTTTGTCAGAAGTCACATTCATCGCTCGTCTAAGAGGGTGTTGATGGTTTTGATGAAATGGATGGTACCCGAATTTCAAGTAACGTGCATACCAGAATTACTAATTAATGGAAGCTGCTACAATGATGAGTTAAGGTTTTTGAGTTTTTTTTGGAGAAAAAAAAAACACTCTTCAAACGTTGAAAAAGGCAAAAATTACAGGAATATCTTAGGCAATTAGTTAGATGAGAAATGAAAACAGTTTAAGCATTTAAAAAAGGAAACGAAATAATAAATGTTAGTGGGATCGTTATTTTTTTTTTGCACAGAATATTCTCACGAAGAAGAGTTAGATATAATTCGGATTCTCTTTTGTCATTTTTGTTCTTTTTTTAATGATTCGTTCAAATAAAAAGGAAAAACAATGAAACTTAAAGAGATTTTCCATTCATCAAAAGTATTTTGTTTATTATGTTCTTGGTTTAGATTACTGCACTTAAAACAATGCACTCACTTAAGCTGAGTTTTTGAGTGCGAAATCATCTAAGTTTCGTGGTTTAAAGTTTGTTATCTTCTGGAACATATGTTTCATGGAGTTACATCTTAATTAGCTCGAAGTAAAGCCCACTTATTTACTGTAAGCTCTTAGCGATGTTTAACTGAGGAAAAATTTTTGTTGTTTTTTGATGGCTTTATTTGTGTAAAATCTTCATCTTCTGCATTTGCAAATTTCAAGAAGAAAAGAGCGGGACAAATGTATGCCAAAAAACGAATGTGAAGAAGAGTATCTTTATGAAGATGAAAATGTCAATCGATAAAATGATAGATTTCAATTTGGTGGTTATAGAATTATTGAGGTATAAGGTCTTTTATTGAGTTTTATACCAAAATAAATTATTTTGATTTAAAAAAAAATAGATATTTGTATTATGGTTTCATTCAATCATGTCAAATTTCCAAAATACTTCAAGAATCTTTAAACTTATCATCTTAAAACACTTCAATTTGCACAGACAAATATTTCTATATAAATTTGCCAACATTTAAATCTCTTTATTATTTTGAAAAAATAAGTTTAAATTATATTTCATAGTATTGATTTTGTTGTAATCTAAAGAATCCAAAGAATCAATTAAAATATTATGTCTGTAATATAAGTTTAAGCCTCTTGCTGGATACTAAAATTTTCTGCCGAATCCGAACGACTAAGATGAGAAGCACTTTTTCATGAATCATTACAAGAGATACTCTTGGAGGATTTGTGCAAGAACCGATTAAAATAAATTGTTTAAAATAAAAACGTAAAAAAGGTTATATTAGGTAATGGAGAAACTTGGTAAGGATTCGCAGTTTTTAAGATCGTTTATGTTAACGTTTAAACGAGAAGCTTGCTTAAATCAAAGAACTATATTTTTTGTAATTTCACATAGGTATGTATCTCTGAGTAGATTGGTTACTATGAGGGAATTAATATATTTCATTAACTTACTTAATTGGTTATTGAAACCGAACAAACTAACGCAGAAGTAGTTTACTAAAATTTAGTACACTTTAACCGAATCAGTGTGTATATTTAAATAATTTTGTTTAATCGAGTTGTTTCGTTAATTCTTGAATTTTTCGTTAAACTGTGTTTTGTGAGCTTTGATATCGGTGTGTTAAAAGTTCCGGGGATAAGTTGCATATGGCGCCCTCTAATAACGAATCTATTGAAACCGTTGTTGCAGTTGGTAGGAAAAATTATAAAAAAGCTACTGCAGGTTAAATAAGAAAAAAAAAATGCTTATATCCTTCAATTTCATTTCAAAAACAGTTTCCAGGTATATATAACTTTTCAATTATTGCCTATTTTACCGATTTATCATTTTTTTGCTTAGTACCTATACGTACCACACTTTATAATCAGCAATATCTAAGTCAATGTGATTCTCATTTAATAATAGAAAATTCGATTTAACATATATAATTATTCATTACCCCTTTTGTCCTATAATGCCACAGAAACTGGCACTATACGTACATAGCTAGTAGGTACCGAGATCCCCATCAAGCTTCGGTTTGTAAAATAGATAAGTATCCATAAACCTATAATAAACGTAGGTATAGCAGCAAATCTAACCCCATCATTCAATTGAACACAATCAAAGTATACAATGAAGCCACCCTTTGAGCAATGCAATGTAAACGCAAATTTCTAATTATATGCGGAAGAACAGAATACACACATCATTACCTCCATCCAAAAGCAGACCTAATATCTATAGAATGTCCAGCAACCACCTTTATACTTCCATTTCCATTTTCATTGTCCTTATGGGAATTTCAGAACGCAACGATAATTCCCGATTAAAATACAGAGAGAGAGAGAGCGAGCGGTTCCACTTCTATATTAAACCTTCACTCCTATATGACGACGACACCCTGCATTGTGATATGTAAATGGAAATCGGAGTCAACTATAATTTTGGTATTTCCAAATTTACTTGGGCGGAACGATGACCAGCGGCAGAGTGTCGTTGCACATTGTGGTGCTGACGCTTTGTAATTTCATATATAGACCGATACAATTGGAGTTAACAACAATAATTTGTTTCTCCACACAATTGACATAACAATCACTAATTCACAACGTATGCAAAACAACAGGACTGTTTCCATATATCAGTCAGACATACATACACGCATACTCGTATACAACATACAAATACACATACACAATGGGTATATCAACCTAAATAGTGCGTTTTAAAAAGCCTGGAGAAACATCCATGTATCCTTAGCAGAGTCGGGATTTTGTTCCGCTGCACTGCATTATTCCACGAACGGGTGCAGGCAGATATTTGCACAACCAAGCAAATGCACCATTTTCAAATGTTCAACTTAAATCAATCAATGTCGGGCTACGAAGATAATGTGACCAGACTACATTTTTTGTTTAATAAAAATTTAATATTTAAAAATTTGGTTATCGTTCAAAATCAACTTAGAATAAATTGAATTGAATTGAATTGAATTGAATTGAATTGAATTAATTGAATTGAATTGAATTTAAATGAATTGAATTGAATCGAATTGAATTGAATTGAATTTAATTGTATTGAATTGAATTGAACGATCGAACTATCGTTTTCCAGATAGCTGTCTTTATTTTTACTGAAATGATATAATAGCAATGGTGAAAACAATATCGTCGTACGTACGTATGTATACGTGACGAGGCCCCAAAGCGAAACTAAAAAAAATGGAAATTTTAAATGCTGTTATCCCCAAATTTTAATGCAGTTACTATATGTATGTAATCGGTTTATGAAATTTTATCTACATATACATTAGATTATACAATTTTCACGGTTTCATTTAATTAGTTAGTATGGAGAGCTTTGAATTACCTTTAGCTTCAGAACCAATGGTCACACCTAGTTGTTGTATATGTATGTTTTTTTTTGGCTGAATGGATTATTTCTATTGAACACTTCTGTTCCTAACATCTCATCATGTCCAAGTTCAGGAAACACCATCACATAGTAAATCCAGTTCAACATTTTTGGAACAACAATGCCCATTAAGCTAATTACGCATACCGGGTAACGAAAATCCGATTTCACGTAATTACAAACGGAATGTGCGCATTGTAGTGGGAAACATGAAAAAAAAATTCTTGATTCAATCGCGAATTACTTCCAGCTAATTGCGCTGCGGTAATCAATTTGCAGATTAGGATCAAATGCTATACAGTACAAGGATATAATTTCCCTATGCATTGGGCGGGTCGGTGGTGGTTTTTCGGCTGATGGGCGTTTGGGGCCTGTAAGCTTGGTAAAGCTAGTGGCTAAGGCCTTCATTAATATAACATCTTTCTGCAGTAGAATGTAGTGTACATGTATATATGTATGTATATACTCTTTCATCGAATATGTGGTGCCAGGTAATTCGATTTTGATTGCGTGGTCATGTATGGATGTAAAAACGTAGAACCATATGAGGAGTGAGAATATATATCTACATATTATAGCAGAAAGTTTTGGTTGAAAAAATAACTAGAGGAAATAAGTCACATAGTTAAATTTATTAGTCATTCTGAGACTGGTCCAACGGATTGCATGCACAGAAATTTGATCAAAATTCTAAGTTTTAATCCAAATTTAATTTAGTTCAAATTTAAAAAATGTTTTCCCAAAAGGCACTCCTTTAATTATAATATTACAAATACAAAAAGAAGAGCCTAGTTCATTTACTTTGAAACTCTGTGCATTTCTGTGAATTTCTACACCAAAGTCTGTCAAAGTTCATATAAAACAAATTAAATGACGTAGAAATTCACACAAATGTACAGAGTTTTAAACTAAAGGAACACACCTAATATTTTAAATTGGATGCCATTGTTTGATTCCTACAAATAGTTGAACATTTTGAAAACTATTCAGCCCTTAAATAATTCTTTGGTGGGTAAGACTTAAATTAAGCATTCTAACAAAAAAAATTTAATTTTTAAAATTTGACCTGTGTTGTCTTAGATTTAGTCAGAACAATATACAAACAATAAAGCAAAGTTAATTCAAAGCAAATGTTTACAGACAAAAAAAAAACAGTGATTGTTTAAATAATTTGTTATTATTTAAAATTTTTACATTAAACAAAAATTGATTTGTTATTCTTTGTGTTTCCCTTTAAAAAACACATTTTTTGATCATTTTAAATTTAAAACCTATAAATAAAAAAGTTTGGTAGATATTGCGTTTATTTATTGAAATGTTTTTTTTTAAATAAATTTTTGCAAAGCAACAATTTCCCAAACGGCCACAATCATACTTGTTTAAGTACTTTCCGCTTATATTTGAAAGTAAAAAAAAAAAGCATTTGCATTTGAACGTTTGTACTCATTTCGTTTCAAGAATATGCAACTCTTAATGTGCTCTCAACTCACCACTCACAGATTCATTTAGCGCTAAGTGCTCCTAACCATCGCCCACATTTTTTGTTATTTAACATTCTCCATCTATTAACAACATCCTTTCAAAAAGATGCATCTCTGCTAGTATTTAGCTCTTGAGAAGCCATCAACGTCTCATCGTCGTCGGTGTACTCATCATTGTAGTTCTAAGTTTAGGTACTGTATACCTATACATAGAAGACTAAAAAGGCCCTATTTGATGGCGAGGTATCAAAATTGCCCATGGATTGTGTTATTTTCAAAATCAGTTGTATATTAAATCTCCGGCAAGACATAACTACATATATGTATATATGATTGCTAAAAGGGAGTTACGATGTGTGGTGAATCGTGCAATAACTACAGTTGTTCATAAATAATCGTGCTTATGACAGGGAATAGATGTTATGTTGTTCCATGTATGCATTTCTATGATCAGGAGGATATAATGATGATGTTCAGTTTGAGTCCAAATTCATATATACAATATGACATGAAACGGCATCAAAAATGATGGATGTCTATAAACATACATACATACATGAAGACTAAAATGAAATCGAGCACAAGGACTCCTTGGTCCTTGTCATTTGATCTAGTATGGTGGTGAAACCATTCCTGAGATTACAATGATGACAATAAGTTTATACGGAAGCATCCTTTTGTATACGCGATATGGATGTGAATGTTTGACGATATATACTGCAAGTTATGCTCTTTTCTATAGAAGGGATGCGATTTATTGAAAATTCTATGTGCATAGGTATAAACTCATATGAATGCTGCTTCAAATGTTTTGTGTTGAATAACAATAGTCAAGCGAAATAATGGCTATCAAACTAAGATGGAATTGATGGTTTTGAGTGCTAACCATTGATTTTTGCCGGGTAACAATTACTATTGGTTGTTGCTATAGGTGTTTTTTTTATTATTGTCAACTAAGAAATATCTACATATGTAGGTATGTATATTTAGAATAGTTTTATAGTGTATTGCTATAACGATTTATTATTGATGTATAAGTTACAACAAGCTTTTTTACTTTTAAAGTGTACAAGTTTAATTTTAAGAACGTTTTTTAAACAATAAATTTAAAACCTTTCAAAATGGATTTTATTTCCAGTTAAATCAAGATTATTAATTAAATTTTATTTGAATAAAATACATATTAAATTAAAAGTATTATTTTAAGTTAAAATGACGTTATACAGCTAAAGTGTTCAGCATATTTAGGACATGTAAAACCAATCCTTAAGTGAATGAATCATTAAAATTCAACAAATTGTTATTATAGTCCCATCGAAATGACTTCACTTAAATTGCAGAGGTGAAAGAAGGGTCGCCAAACTTCTCATTAGTCAAATGATCTCCATTAGAAGTAATTTGGCTTCCATTTAGTTGACTTCGATGCTATCAAATGAATTCCCATCAGAACAAGGAATCGTGTTTATATAAGTCATCAGCGACACGCAATTCTCTCATTTCTATGGCATAATGTTGATGTTGCACCATTATATATTAAATTCCCTGGTGCGACACTACATACATATATACTCCTATACCATACTATGGTCTAATGCAATATTTTTCCTTTTTTCTTGTTCATTAACAACTTCCATTTGTTATACAGCAATAATTTCATTTGTACTTTTTTTGTTTGTGTTTGTTTTCATTTGTGATGAGGCTTGAAGAATTAAATTATGTCAACGTTAAGTCATAGGACACATGTTACTTTTTAATTATAAAACATGCGTTAATTAGCATTTGGTATGAGTATAACCCAACTGATGATGATAAATAATTAATTTTTTAATGGTAGTTATGAGCTACATATTACAAAAGGAAACAAAGAATCATTTGATTACATAGATATGTACATATAAAATTGTCCAGAAATGAAGCGTGTTTTTAATGACAAAAGCTTTTATTTGTTATATCTGTTTCATTGCGTAAATGTCGAAGTCCTAAGCCTGAAGGTCATGTGTAACATATGGAGACCAATGCTCTGAATGAATCTTTTAGTCCATTTATTGAAGGATGTTTCATGAGAGAAAAACCGCGTCAAAACCTGATGAGCCAGAAGTTCCCAGTAAAATGGGTCAATATTCCCTATAATTTAAGAAAGACTCACTTCATAAGTCCACAGATATTTTCTCGATTTTTTTTTAATTACAGTCGACTCCCTCTTAGTCGAACTTCTTCTAAATCGAAATACCCTTTAAAATTTTTTGCAATATTTTGTCATGCCCATCAATTTTGCATACAAAATCATCAATAGCTGCATCTCATGATCTGATCTGGATCAGATTCTCATAACAGAATAAACAGAATCACAGTGACAGCCGGTGGTATTTAACTATCTCCTTTTCATGTGTTTGTTGCCTTTTTCTTTGCACTACAGTTTACACTACCATACCATAATAATAATAATAAAAAAGCCATCTACTTGCAAGAGAAGAACTAGTTTTTGGATCATTGAAATAAATTCAGATAAAATGCAGGATTACGTGTTATTTTTTTTATTTACGTTTTAAAAGTTGATCCGGGTCAGATCATGTGGATAATAAAATGCAAGCTATTCTTTCGATTCTTGGTTTTTCCCTAATCCCTTTAAGTCAAATTTGTATTCTTTTGCAGAACACACATTAATACAAAAAGTCACCCTTTGTGATTTTAGTTACCCTTAGAAGAAGTAACCGGTAAAATTAACATTGAAATTTGACTCAAAGGGAGTCGACTGTACCTACTTGTATTCAAAAAAATATTTTAAAAATTAAATTTTGCTTATAGCTATGTTTGTACAAAGTAATAAAAAAAAAAACTTGAGGTCCTTTTTGTTTGTAAAAAATTGGAACTTTTTAAAAATAACTTTTTGTATGTATTTATAAAAAGTAATTTAAAAAAAAATTACCCGTAGCGTTTTCTTGGACAACGATGCCTTGGGTGGCCCATCAATCTAGAGTGGTTATCTGGGATTTAAGATACAAAAATATTGTTAATTCAAATTCTTCAATTGAATTATGTTGGCCAGATCACAGTGCATACACTATGACTGGCGATGTTTCACAGTGTAACACTATGAGAACAATACTTCTGTCGGACAAAATATACTCACATGCAAAGTGCAACAAGTTGATGTTTGATAATTTCAAAATGAATGGTTACTCGCTGAAAGATTGTCTTAGTATGATATATTTTATTGCCTCAATCAATATTTATATAAAATTTGATCTTACGTACTATCAAAAAAAAATGTGAATAGAATAAACAAAAAACAAAAAAGTACAACAAAAAACAAAAAAGTACAACAAAAAAATTTACAGATTTCACTCATAGAGTAACTATGGGGACATTGAAAATGACTTGTGTTAGCTCGATAAAATAAAAACATGAATAATCTTTCTAATTTGTATCCTATAGTTGCACTAAAACTTCTGAAGCTGTCTAAGAAACCATTCTTCAGTCTGAAATTACAATATATAGTTAGATATTTTTAATGTAATCCCAATTGGCGGGTAAATTAATGTTGTTCAGTTCAGTTTATTTAATCACGGCGTTGATGTTGAAGAAAATCAAATATTTGCTCAAATTGATTTCCAAGTCTCTCAACGTATTGAACTATTTATATATAGGCAAGTTATTTGATTTACTGTCAAAGTGAACCCTTTTTAACGCGAGACCAAGTTTATAAATAATTTGATGTGTAGCTCAAACTCAATGCAAACCTGATTTACCTAATTGTTTTTAGGTATTCTATAATATTTTGCATTTTGAACTCATCTTTTAATAAATTTAATAAACTCGAGTCGTGTAATTTCTTAAGACAATATTAATGGTTTTGACAGTTAAGCAGTATTCTTTTATCTGAGCATATGAAAAGCAAAGCACCAATTAAGTTGACAGCTGAGTTGACAACCAAATTGAATCGTTTTTTTTTTTTTTTCATTTGAGGACCTTAAGGTAGAACTGTAATAGTCGGAAGATGTTGGAAGAAAATTCTCTCAGTTCACTTACGCATGGAGCGGTCTGTGAGCGCTCTTCACTTCCGAAAGCAAAAGTAAAAAATTGGTCGAAACGAAGCAAAACTCAATTATGATCACGTCATATGAATTCTTTGTATTCGTTTCGTTTCGTACGACCACTTAGGTCGGCATCCGACTATTATAGTTCTACCTTTGACCTTGAACATCTGAACATTAGAACCAAATCTATATAAGTTTATTAAAGAAGTTCAATTATGTTGCAGTACCTATGAATACTTATTCTAAGTTCAATAATCGCATTTACCTACGTCTAGGTAAAGTTTTGTAACATAAATTTATAGCCTGAGATTTTACTTGAATTCTAAGACCTTAACCTCAAAGATCCGAAAATTAGAACAGAAGATAAAAGCTTACCAAATAAACCCTTTTCGATATTTATATTTAAGTTGCTTAGGTAAGTTAATCCTACCTCTAGACTGATTAACGTTAACTTAAATACCTTAACCTTCAACAACCGGCCCTTAGGACTAATGTTGTAAGTTTATTAAAGAGAAACGCAAGTAGTTACCTTTGCATATTTCAGGCTCAAAAATAACACTGGTTTGGACGTAGGTCAAGTTCAAAAATCGCATTGGCTTAGACGTAAGTCAAGTTCCAAAATCGCATTGGTTTAGATGTTGGTCAAGCTTGTAAATCCCATTGGCTTAGACGTAGGTCAAGTTCAAAATCTCATTGGCTTAGACGTAGGTCAAGTTCCAAATTCGCATTGGCTTAGACGTTGGTCAAGCTCAAAAATCGAATTGGTTTAGACGTTCAGTTCAAGTTAAAAAATCACATTGGCTTAGACGTAGGTCAAGTTCAAAAGTCGCATTGGTTTAGACGTTGGTCAAGTTCAAAAATCCCATTGGTTTAGATGCTGTTTTGACATAAAATTTGTAGCCTGAGATTTTACCTTAATTCTAAGACATTAACCTCAAAGATCCGATAATTAGAACAGAAGATACAAAATAAAACTTTCCGATTAGGTATTATATTTAAGTTACTTCGCTAGGTTAATCCTACTTCTAGCCTGGTTAACCTTAATTTAAATACCTTAACCTTCAACTGGTCCTTATAGAACTAAAGTTATAAGTTATAATCAAAAAGGTTCAAGTATAGGTCTATGTGCATATTCTAGGTTCAACAATCGAATTGATTAAGAATGAAGTCAAGTTTTGTCACATAAATTTTGAAGCCTGACATTTAACTTATTTCAAAACCTTAATCTTTAAGATCTGATTATTAGTACAGAATTAAAAAGGCAACCTGACCAACTAAATCAATCCTTTTATATACATAAATGTACATACCTACATAATGTATGTACCTACATATATAGATACGTAGGTACCTATGTAAATGAATTTTGTTGGCGATGCTAACAAAGCCAATTTTTTTATTCAATTTTTTAATTTATGCAATTATTTATTTTGATAAATTAAACCTAAACGTTTTTCACCTACACTTTTATGTTATTTTTTAACTGAATAAATTAGTTTGATATTTTACCTTCATTTTAAGACCTTTATTTTAAATATCCGATAGTTAGAACAGAAGTTATATAAGCCAACCAAACCAACCTAATCGTACCATTACGAATAATATTTGCAAAATACCTACAACAATTTAATCAACATAACATTTTACAGACATACCTAACCTACTTAATAATGTAGCTATGTATGTATATCATTTTGGTTTCGATGTGAAGCCAATTTTGTTTGCCACCAGCGGCCATCCACAGTGCAGTGGTGGTTTTTTATTGCACACATTCCACTCCAACCAACGTCTTGCCAACACCCTTACAGCAATATATATTCTTTGCGGGTATGTTTTTTTCTTTTTGTTTTCTTGTTTCTCACGTCATTTGCCGTTATGAAATTAGTGCTCAAAAGCCAATCTTTCACGTTTTTAGTATGAAATTTTGTAAGCTTTTGCAAAAATTTTGATGCAGTTTTGTAGACTGTCATTTTATCTTTAATTATCTATCTTAATATTAAGCATCCGATAATTTTAATCTGAGTAAAAGGCTTCTAAGTGCGCTCAAATCGAGTGATTTTAAGATTTCACACAAATTCAACTATCCTCCACTGAAGCTCGTCGGTTGGCGACGATCAACGTGTAGGTACGATTCATCGATTGTGTATTTAGGTTCATTTTGGTATTTTCTTTGGTAACACCAACCAAAAATTCGATCCTGAGCCCCCTATACGCTAGAGTTCATTTCGTTCATCTGTTATATATTCATTTGTTCATTTAATCATTTTGGTAACACCATATTTTTCTCAAAACGACCCTATAAACATTTTCAATGTTAAAAAGATTTGAATATAACAGCATAGTTGAACATTTAATATTATTTTGCTGACAGTGCAGAAGGCACCGCAGGTCATTGATTCATACATTGAGTTGAAAGATAAAAGTATTAATTTACACCTGCTGATAATGTAGAAGGCACTGCAGGTCGTTGATTCATGCATTTAATTGAAAAATAAAAGTATTACATTACACCTGCTGATAGTGCAGAACGCACTGCAGGTCGTTGATGTTGATTCATGAATTGAATTTAATAAAAATGAATACAAACAAAAGACGAAAAGAATTAATAAAAAAAATATTTTGTTTAGAAACTAAACAAATATTATTCCCTTTTGCATTCTAAAAATGTATCTTAAGCTTAAAATATGTCAAATAAATGTTCTTTTTTTTTTCAATTAAAGAAAACTGAATTTTTTCGAAATCACTTGAGTTGATCACCAATCCACAATCGATGGGCCAAAACTCGACAAGAATTTCCTTCCGACCCAGTTATAAGTTGTCAAAAGTCTATTGTGGAGTATTGGCCCGTATACTTATGACCCTGTGAAGTTATTGTCATTTCGAAACCTAAATTTAAAGAAGGAATGAGAAAGACATACAATTTTCTACCGAAGCCGAACTGTCTTAATCGTTATACATATACCTATATTAGTTACAACTTATGGCAACTTATATTTTTTTTAATATTTTAATATAATTTGCCATTTTTCAAAGCTCATAAACTACCGTAAATGAACACCTTTTTATTTCAAAACGTTTTTCAAAATAAAATTTTTCCAACCAAAATAAAGGGAAGTATGTAGTTTCCTATGAAGGTATAAAATACGGTATCATATTGTGTATAGTTATACCCTACACTAAATTCTACACTAACACGATTTTATGCTTACCTATACATAAATATATCTAGCTATATTATATTAATTTCATATATTCCATTCACCATGCCCTTAAATTTTCTCCTGATTCATTATTTGCTTACTCATTTGACGTAGGGTGATGGTCGTTTTGTTTGTGTCACTATACATACATATGTAGGTATATACAAACAGAAAAGTGGTTATGTAGGCTAAAGCCAATTTAGAACAGAATGGTGTTATATAGCGCTCCCGGGAGAAGTCACGTCTAATAATGACATTAAACGAATCTCATCAGTGAGGAGAGATCCCTCTTCAGGGTCATGCTATGGAATTAAATTCTCTGCTTTCCACGTTCAGTATGTGTCTAATGGGAACTGGAGGAAGGACATCATCGCATAGAGTGGGTTGTATGAATTTGAAATTTCATACATGTTACCTGACCTGAAACACGTTAATAAAATGAAAAACGAACTTTTGGAATGAAGAATATCCAGAGACCAGGTTTTATAATATAAATATAAGGTGCACAGAGAAAAATTTTGGCAAGACAAAAAATTCAGGGAATATTTTATTTAAAAAATTAGTACTTGTATTTTATAATCTGTGTTAATTTTGAGTGTTTTGAATGCAGAATAAATAAGATATCAATATTATTTTTATCAAAAATTAGTTGAAACAAAAAGTGCACTGTCACTATTTACAAAAAACGTCTAGAATATAATTGCAGAGTGATAACTGCAGCTTTTCTCTAAATAAAGTATTTAAAAAAATCTTGAAAATTCCTATGAGTTTTACCCGATTATGCTACTAATATAGGGCAATACTCAGTAAGTTTGTAAATTTTTATCCAAGAATTTGAAACTCAATTTTGTATAAACATATATGTACATATATATAGCTTTTACTCGAGCCTATAAAAACTTGATGCAGTAGCTCACCCAATTGTTTATTGTTGCATTCAAACCTTTAATATTAAAAAAAAAACACTTCGAATTTGCTATACAAATTTTAGTAAAAATAATATTAATCAGATTAAATTTTCTCAGTGTATAAAGCTTAAACAAGACTACATGGTATCAGTGTACCCGGAACCTCGAATTACACATTAGAGATGTTAGACAGATTGGATGTGATATCTTCTTCGGGAAACGTTTTATACTATGTTGTGTCCTAGAACATATAGTAATGGGAGATAGATTCACATCATCATAGTTTCTCTTAAGACATGACGTTAAGGACTTTTTGTAATTTATTTAAATTGCTCTGAGATTTTTAAATATTTTAAAAGGTTTTGCTTGCAGCCATAATGAAAGCATTTTATATACACAATGTTAATGGACTCGTAGGCTGTAGCATTAACAGGTTTTTACTCTGAAATGAAAACAATTATAAAAAGGATTAGATGCTGATACATATTTGAAAACTTATATGTCCTAGTAATCACTATTTTAAGCTGCTTTGTAGCAAAGTTATTATTTTTGATTTAATAATTGAAAACAAAATTAAAAATTTTTAATTAAAAAATAATTATAGGTAAGCATAATGGTATAAGTTTTGAAGCTTTTGTTAAAAATTTTAATCAATCATGACTGAGTTAAGATTATTAAGTTTATATATATAATGTAAGTATAAAACAAGGATATATTATGTTATTGAATATGAACATACTATAAAGACATAAAATTAACTAAATTAATTAATTTAAACAAAATGCCGTCTGAATTTATTAAAAATAATGAATTTGTGCAATGAAAAATTCAAAAGGTATCTTAAGAGCAGTTTTATTAAAAAAAACATTTTAATAAATAATTCATTCAAATATTCTAAAAAGAGTTGAATTAGAACTTAAAATCTTAATAATATAACAATATAAGAAAATGTTGCTACCTACTTAATATTATTTTAATTTGGAAGGAGCTCTTGTATAAAAGGTTTGATAGAAATCGGTATAGAAGCCATGACAGAGAAAGTCGAAAATAAAAATAATGGTAGGTAGCGTCGGTATAAGTTTTTTGGTAAATTTCACCACAGAAAAATTGGATTATAACGGGGTTTCACAACCGTTCTCAATTCAAGACTTGCTATTGTGGTGATTAACAACTATAATGTAACTAAATATTAAAGAATATTAAAGATGCATCTTAATGGTTCAATAAGGAAATGTAATACTAACGAGAAAATTTTAAAAATTTGATTTGTTTTTCTGACTAGTTCTTTGTTTAAAGAAAATTTATTGATACTATAGTATTGTTGAAAATATTTATAAGCCCTAAATTGCTTAATTATAATAAAATTGGTCAAGCTATTAAAAAGTTATTAGTGCGGTATCTCAAAAATCAGGAAATTTTCTAAAAAAATGTTAATGTCCTATTGCCGGATATGGATTCTTTTGGCAAAATATCTGAAATGCAGTTTTCGTAAATAACTTTATTATTATAACAATTATTGATTACATAAAATATGCTTGGACCAAATTTGAACCAAATCAGTTTACCTTCCTGTTTAGGCCCATCTAAAATTATAATGGACGCACGTACACACATACGAACAGAAGAACAGCCGCACTTTATCGGTACACTATGGCGTATGCGTAACCTAAATTTGGCATTATTGTTCTTTCTCACATGAATTTGTCGTTTTTATTTTAAATAAATTAATATATTCTATAAATTTTTTTTTATGAAAGATTATAATAAAACAAGGTATAACTGTGATTAATGACTATCATTTAATTAATATTATTGTATATTTAATTAATGAGACAAGAAATCATTAATATATCGAAAATATTTTCATCGTCGTTTAAAAAAGAACGTCTTTGTCTAGGATTACCTTAAAATAAATAACAGTAAATTAAATAATAACATCATAGGTATAACCATTAAATAAACTCAAGGCTATAGTTAATTTTCTAGAAAAAACATTCAATTAATCAAATAACTCTGTCATCAGCGCAGGAGTCAAATGAGGCAAAACAAAATATTTGTATACAAAGTTTAAAGCAAACTTTCTAAGTAAATCGATTGTTTAAATTAACAATCCTCCTTCCCATGCAAATGAACAACTAAATCAAATTATCATCTTGACATCATCGTTATAAAATGACTGAGCTCAGTGAAGTTTTATTTCGATTAATTAAACTTAGCTGATTTGGCAAATTTGAAAATTTTTTTGTTAGCGGTCGTCTTATCTTCTTAACCTTCTGATTTTTACTTATAAATTTAATATAGAACACTCTGGCATTGAAAAGTTTGATTAAATTGAATTCTTTGTATGTATGTACCTATATATTAAATTGGTTTGTATACATTATTTTCTCTGACAGCTAAAAAAATTTTAAAATAAACAAGAATGAAGAATTAAAAAAATATTTTGATTAAATTATTTAAATAAATCAAAACAAAAATTTAAATCAATCAAGAAACAAAAATAAGAAAAAATATATACCAGCCATTGTGTTCTGTTTGTTAGATGGTCTAGCTTGCATAATAATTTAATACAATGCCTTATTATTTCTGTTTTTTGAATGAATCTCTTAGGGAGCGTATCAGAAGCCCGGTTTTTAAAATCCCGTTTTTCAAAAATCCCAAAAAAAAAGTTTTAAAATCCCGGCTACTGAAAGACTGTTGTATTTTTAAAATCCTTTCTTCTAAAATCCCGCTTTTTTAAATTCCTATCTTACGGAATCAAATCCCGTTTTCTACAATAGATACAATATGTGTGTTCAAAATTTGAAAATCCGAATTCAAAACAAAGTTGTGTGTTTTTGTAATACATTTTCGTTAGGAAATCAAATCTGGTTCGGATCTGGGAGAAAATAAAACACAGCTAACGTTGTTTGTATATTTAAACAAAAAAACATTACTCGGCTTTTAATAGATTCTAAACTGTAGTTTGAAAAGTTGGAAATATGCTTTATTTAATTAAATAAAATGTTACATTAGGCAAAGTCTAGACAACCGAGTCCATTATCTAGGTTAGATAGCTCTTAAACATCAAATAAAAATCGTTTATAAATACGACCGAATGAGTTTTTGATCTTCTTTATACACGTTTGTTTTTGCTCACTAAATCTTTATTATATTAATTTGTACATTGCAGTTAAATTAATTACAAATAATAAGTGTACACTCTTGTTGACTATTAAGATTATTTTTATATTTTCATAGAATTAGAAATTTTATTTGATATATTGTGAATTGTGATGTTTGTTATATACGTTCAAATCAATTGAATTTAAAAAATCATTCATTAATAAATTTGTTTTAAATTTCTTATCATCCCGCTTTTGCGTTTTAGCTTGATGAAATGGGTCCACTTTATTTAAACTTAGTTTTTTTGGGCATTTCCCCGATACGTTTTTAACATTAGAAATGTTTAAGCACAAGCATACCTACTAACAATGTGAAAAAATCAACAGAATTTCCAAAATAAGAAACTTCTTATTGACAGAGAAACATCAGGGGAATAGACAAAATTTTCATGCTTATAGTTCTTACTGGTCTGAGGAAACAGAATACGAAGAAGATGATAAAACCGACACCAAAAAAAAGGAGAAGTGTTCGTAGGCTTTCCAGATTTGCATGTGGAGAAGAGCAAATTAAAAAAAATAATACCGCTTGCTTTATTCAAAGTTTTAAAATACATAAATGCTTTTTTCATTTCTAATGTACCTCAACTATGCTGGAATGGAAAATCGGGAAAATTCTTTCCTTTTTTTTGTGGACCAAAAATAACAGTTTCGGCTATACAAAATTTCTAACATTTCTTAGGCTCTCTTTTAGTAAGAAGAATGTTCGAAAAATGGCTTTTAATAACACTTGAGCATAAGCTATTATTAGTAGGATTTACCATTTAACTTGAACAAATTTTGCATAAGGCCGTTATTAGCAAAATCTCTAAACCATTTTTTGATTTTCAACTATCTCATATCTCATGATCTGTCTTACCGACTTTGATCAATGCAAACGCTTCTTAAAGGTTTAAATAATATTTCATATAAAAATTTTCAAAAAAACTTGGTTTGGATTTCTTTTGATAAACTCCTTTATCAGGTATTTTCATTTTTAAAGTTTTTAAAAAAATTTTGGAAATCATTTCAAAAAGGTTTTCCTAAAAAAAAATTTATTTTTTATGTTTTTTTTTTGGCAAACTCATAAATAATACAAGGTATGCATAATAATCTTCGGATTCAGGTATAAATTATATCAGTTAGAATAAATTAATACATATAAGATTCATGGGTACGTACATAAAATATCTTACTATACATATTTCATTATACATATACCTGGTCAATGTTTTGAATACGTCATGTTTCCTTGGAAACTATATGTATGATGAAACTCATACGGAAACTTTTGAATATCTTTTCAAGCATGCAGTTTAGGTTTTAACTTTTTCTCCAAACGACAACTAACAAGCACTTTGAAAGTTTAAAGTTTTCTAAATGTGCCAATTACGATGCTAAAGAACTCATTCCCCTCTCTCTATCTTGGTCTATTTTTGTTCACTTAAAGGATTTCTTGTATGTGGAGATAACCCATCCCCTAATCCAGAAAATATGGGTTTTCGTTGGAACAAAATCCTTTTGTCCTACAGAGTAAGTACTTAGAAAAGCTAGTAACGAGACATGAACCCCTTTCCAACGAAACAACACCAAGAAACCCTAACAACCATACCACCATCTATTACCATTCATAAACTTTTATTAAATCCATCCATGTGCTATGAGGGCCAACTGGTCCTCTCGCTTCCTGCTCCCATATCACGCTCAAAACAAAATAGGATTTTAACTCAGCAGTGCGTCCCTGGCCGGGCCGACCCTACTCCCTATATCCCAACACACATAAAAGACCATAACAATGTTGGTTAAAAATTAGTAATTGGTTACCTACCTAAAAAGCCAAAAAAACAAAAAATCATACAGAAGAAAACCAACAAGCAAAAAGACTCAAAACTTGTTTCACTCAACGAGCAATTAAGACCGAAATTACTTTCCAGGTCATGGGTTGTAATTAAAAGTCAAACTTTTTGGGCATGTTGAAAATAATTTCGCCTCATGTATACTTAACGTATTCGAATCGAGTTTGAAGAAGGAATGGAAATGGATACAGAGGTGCTGGCGAAGTGCTTATGGGATCCCCGGAAGAGCTCAAAATCGGAAGAACAAACAAGAGCAGCAATATAAAGTTTTCAAGAGTGTGGCGGGTGCGTTCTTCCGCAGGTCCTTTTTTGCTTGTAATATGTGTGTGGATGTGAGGGGGTCTAGTATGTACTCGACTGTTGAGAAGGTAACGACTGATGTGGGGTTTAATTCTTCGTTAAATCCAAAATAAATTTTATAGCAGACATTCCGAGTGCGAAGAATCCCTTAAAAACAGCGAGCCCTAAATACTTGTTTTCAGTTTGTGTAAGTGT
The DNA here is from genome assembly GCA_929447395.1 of Epistrophe grossulariae. Lineage (NCBI taxonomy): Eukaryota > Metazoa > Arthropoda > Insecta > Diptera > Syrphidae > Epistrophe > Epistrophe grossulariae. The sequence continues at coordinate 700,033 of OV839566.1, forward strand.
ACAACCCTGTTCGTCATGTGTTATGACTTTTTGCGGTTGGGAAACTCTTGTTGAGCAAGTACCACACTTGCGGCGAGAAACAACATCTAAAACCAAAATCTGACCAAAGATTTGCGTCGGTCCCAATTTAAGGATTTCTTATTAAATGTTCCGCATCAGTGTACGATGATACCCTTTTAGCATCATCATCATCAGGGAGCCAGCTGGCGTAGATGTTTGAGATGTTTGTTAATCTGGTGAGGCATAACTGATTTGGAACCTCGAATTGGTTGGGAGAGCTCGTCATGTGTCTATTATGCTTTTCGACCACATTACGAGTTTATTTCTAAAAGCATAATGTTACAATATCGTGTACACAATATACATCAACCACCACTCCAAGCATCCTTGATCCATCGTACCCTAATCATAGGAGCATTAAATTAGATTTGAAGGGGGAAGCACTCTGTGATTGATTCGGATTGAAGTGTTTTAAATTGTGTTTTCATTCGTCTAGGAATCCAAAAATGTTAAGCCAAAAACAGAAAGGGAGACAAAATAAATAAAACAAATGTTTGGGGATTCAACTACAGCCCCAACTCCAACCCCGTACCCTAAAAAAATAAGAAGAAATCAAATTAAATTTAAGATTGACAAAAATGATTTTTCCTTCTTTAGCCGTCATTGCCATCATGGCTCCACCACAAGCATCGTCGTCGTCTTATCCTTGCAATTTGCAAATAAACTACTTTACATTTTCTTATTTAATCCCATCATTCGATCTATTCCTTGCGTCACTTCGCCTCCTGCTTCGAGAAGCCCCAATTTGAAGCCACACTTGTGCTTGGTCTAAATGTATGCGTGTGGGTTGGGTGTGTCGGATGGTCGTTACCGAACGAAAAATTGGTACCGTATCCGTATGTAGCGTAACAGTGGTAACATCAGTAGCAAAAGCAAAAGCAGGAGCAGTAGCAACACACCAGTCTAAGAAGATGTATCTCACAGGATTATGTGAAATTCAATTTGCAACTTTAATGTGTTTATTTTGTGTGAGAGAGGAAGGGAGGCCGTGTTCACTGTTCAGTGTACAAGGCTATACTCTTGGTTACTGTGGCTTTGGACTTTATATTGTGAATTCTGAGGATGGCTGTGGAGGATTTCTGTAAACGATGGTACGAAATTTATCAAAGTACCTACTCAATGTGTAAATAAAAGTTGAAAATTGAATTTAAACCTTCCATTCTAAGAGTTGCTGCACACATAAATAGAAAATCCTTTTTATCCTGTCATTTGCGCGATTTCTTATTATATATATGTATATTTTTTTTGTAACATAGCCCCTTTATACATACATACATACATACATATATGTTTTCGGAATTCTTTATTTTGGTTGGTTTCCTCTTGTTCTGCGCGCGACAGGGAACTTTGTGTGTAACTCGATTTGTATCAGTAGTTAAGCGCACTTATTACAAAAAGAATTACACTGAATTTCGTAGGATTTAAAATTACTCTAATCGTAATGATGATTTGGCAAGGATTTATATTTGGGTATAATTTTTTAGCACTATAAGAACCCTTTATGGATTTTTTTTTTTACAAAATTTAGGTAAAAGCATTTTTTGTAGTTAAAAGAGATTTAATCCTGTCTGGTGAACATTGTAATCGAAAGTCTTTATTTGTGCGTAGTACCAGTGTAAGTAAATTTATAAATACAAATAGCTATTAATTTTTCTAATGATCGATTCAAAGTCAAATATAAACCAAAATATGACTTAAAAACAAATCAAGTACTCACACTTTCATAAGTTTAGAAAACAAACACTGAGAGGTACTTATTTGAGGACCACGGTATGATTTCCCAGTTTTGAGGTAAAAATACTTAGCATTCAATTTTGTTTCAGTCATTTAGTTGCCCGAAATTTTATCACCTATTTCTGGGGTTAAATCGGAAAAATCCATTAGATTTATTTTTAAAATTATTTTCTTATTTGAATGGTCTAACTTAACTGTTAGCTTTTATGGCTTATTTTTTTTTTAATTTTGCAATTTAAATGGTAAAATGGAGTTGATGAAAAAATACTATTGGATTTTAAACATTCTTTTTACTTGCGATGTATGTATACACCAGGTAGGTAGTATATGGCAACAAAAATCGAACACGCGATTTGATCAAACTTGAAAAATCAAAATTAGATCTAGCAATTCTGTCCGTCTGTCTATCCTGTCCTTTTGGCTGCAGATTAAATGGGTGCGTCAATTTTCTTTAAAATTGGTGCCTGTCGTTTTTGGTCATTCCCCGACACGTTATTTTCATTTTTTTAAATATAACGTTAGGTACCTGCTGTTCGAGTTTTTTTTAGCAAATAATGAAAATCTTATTTTTGTCGAAAACATGCCTTGCAACTGTAAAAAACAATTTTGTTATTTCAATAATTTTGTTTACAAACAAGATACCATTTTATAAACAACATTTTTCAAAAATTGATATACCTATGGTACCTCCCATGTGTAGAATCATTTTTAGTATTTTCGATTTTCTCAAAAACGGTTGAACTGATTTTCAAATTTTTTTTTTTGTAGAACATAATTTTAGCAGTTTTTGAACATTACCTAGCAGATTTTAGAGGAAAATTATTCTTATAACCAAAAATAACGAAACCTGCCAAGTGTTTGAAAATCGGTAAGGAAAATCTCATTTTTCTCAAAAACGGCGCCTACGATTTTGATTAAAATTTTAAGGTGACCTAATATATCAGTACGATCTACCATATTATTTTTGAACCGATGTTAAATGAATTTTTTTACACGATACCTTCAAAACAGTCTGAAAAATATTGCATATCAAAATTTTCATAAAAAAAAAAATTGGATTTTTAAAAAAGATTTAAAAATTATTTTTTGAAATTCGATGTTTCGAAAATGGGTATTCATTTCTTTTCAAAATTAATTTCTTAACTTACTTAAAAATTGTGTACCGATTTTTGTTCTTAAAACTATGTACAAAATCCTTTATATAAATTAATTTAAAAAAACCGCTCCAGGATTTTTAATTTTTTTTTTTTTTTTCACAAAATGAGATTTGTTTAAAAAAACACGGTGCTATATTTTGCATATTTATGTAGGTACTCACATAATACTACTTTAAACTAAACTACGTTTTTGGAGAATGGCATAAAATATAGGGTCCCATAGCTAATTTATTTCTTTTAAAATCAGATCAGTAGATCTTTACTATTTGGACTTTAAAACCACAGTGTGATCGCACATAAGAGCAAGTTCGAGTATATTTGAAAGATTATGTGCATTAAGAGGATTTACTTCGATGATATTTCAAAAATTATTTGTAGGGTGAATTAGGGTAAAAAGTAGCATCCAATTTTAAATTTTCTTTCTCGGAAATCTGAGTTACATGAACAGGGGGCAGATTCTGTTATAAACGAAACGAAAGCGTTCGTTTTTCATAAACGAACATAAGCAAAAACGATTGTTCGCTTTTTCCATACAGAATGTCACCCCGGGATTCCTCAGCAAAATTTTTTAGTCTTGCTATCAAAATATTGAGAATTTAAAATTATGCTATTTATTGGGTGATACGGAGAAAAAAAAAATGGTATCCGACTTTAAAAAAACCTTTTGGGATACTCATGATATTTTTCAAAATTTAGTTAGATAAATATAAAGGTATAGTTAGGGTGAATTGGGGTAAAATGTATGCAATTTTAAAAAAATAGCTCTTCAAGAGGTGAAAACAACTTAATTAATTTTTTTTTTTCAAACTTTTGGGAAAGCTCATTTTAAATAAAAAAATTTACGTATGTTTTGTAACCTCTACCAGCGAATATGTATTGTATGAAAGTGCAAATTTCTTACACTTAATATATATGAGATTTTACTTTGTCATCTGCATAAACTAGCTTATTAGATCAACAATTGAAAGATATAAATATTTGTCTTTTTTACAACAGAAAAGTAAGTGTTTAATTTTGCCAACAGACAAGCATATATTAACGAAAATCAGCCCTGTTTCACAATATTATATTTAAAGCCAACTCAACCGCAAATCCATATATCATTAATTCTCTTAATAGCACTTCGATGTAGAATCTCACAAGCAGAAAATGTTCTTCTTAAAATATTAAAGAGAGTTTCGTTATTCGCTATCAAAGTTTTTTCATAATAATTTTTTTATAATCAAACAATGCTTTGTTCTGGCTGTTGAAATTGTGATTTATGTCCTCAGTCCTCACACACCTTTAAATCTTCAGTATTCTTTGTGTATTGTGTCCCTGTCATTTCTGGTGACCGAATGTCTTATTGTATAGGCTGGAAAATGAGCCTTCTCAGAAAATGGTGTGTTGGTAAGGGTACCTTACCTATATAAGAACGAAATGTCAAGTGAAAACATTAATATTGTCAAGCATGGGGCAAACACCCGCATTCCAAAACAACATTTATTGGTTTTAATTGAAAATTCATGTTCTCCGCTGAGTGTTGATGGCGTCAAAGACGAGGACGACACGGACGGAAGTAGTCGTTGCGACGCGACACAGTTAGGTTGATATTCACGCGGGTGATTTTAAAATTAATTGCCGATCATTGCTTCCTATATCCGGGAGAGAATGAATGAGATTGTATAAATAGACTAACAACGTCATATTAATCTTAAAGCTCTTCAAAGGAAATTCTACTTAAATTATATGGGGTCAGGGTGTGTCAGGACACATGGAGCCAAACAAAATGGAATATTGATGAATTCAAAATCATTGGGCAGGTACTATAGGTTTATAACTGCAGGAGAGTGCAGTGCATAGTTATTTGGTCAATTCAGACAGGAAAGCAATTATATAAATTTATTTACATGGCTAATTAACGGTCTAGAATGTCTGTAAATTTATTGATTCTATATATACTTTGTGTGCAGTCCCATATTATGTACATAACATCGGTATGTGTGTATGTACCTTTAGATGGATGCTCTGTTTGCAATATTTCAAATGTCAAATTGCAGTCATGCGGAGTATTTGTTTTTGGTCCGTGTTTAATTAGTTTAATGAGTATTTGCTTAAATGGACTCCCACAAAATTATAGGGTACAATGCACCAGATAGATATTGTATTTCCAAGAACTTCCTTTCCCATCTCAAGTTCGAGTCCATCTATCTAGTACCTAGGTATATATAGGTATACATTTCTCATTCCTAGAAATTATTATTTATCGATGTTTCAGATGAAGCAAGATGCTGTTGTGTATGGCTCATTCATATCGATTGGCATCATAAAGAAATTTGAAATTTCACCATCAATTCCAAGAACTCGAACCTTGCAAGCCGGATGATGATGTTCATACAAGCGTGAACGTATACATTCCCTTAAAAAGCATCAGCACAGCAGCGCACCTATCATCACTATTAATCCATGTCCTAAGCGACAACGACTAAAATAAAAGGACGTGCTGCGCGCCGCGAAGGAGCTATATATATACAAATTCCGCATGAATATTGCGTCACATCAGCAATTGTGTTGGGACTTTTCACTAAATTACTCGATATCAATCTTAATTGTCCTTCAGCATGAACAAGGAAATCGATGACATCAATGGAAGCACAACAAAGACTTGTCCTTGCCCATTGATGATGCTTCCTCCTCCACTCTGCATCATATAACATATAGTTATGCTGCCGACCATCTACATATATTTGTACACAGAAGTTGCACAAGTCCAAAATCGCAATACAACGAAAGCGAACGGACAAAACACAGAACTAGGAGATTAATGCCTTTTTGTTTCCTTGCAAATGTAGATTATACACAAAACAAGGAAAGCAGAGTGGTAAGGGAGGGGTTGGGCGATGATAATTTCAATCCATCATTTTGAATTATGAATGAAATGGATCTCGTTCATAGGGCTCTAATGAATTTTCGCAAGGTATTTAGCACAAGGAACAGGATCTACCTATCAGTTTGTGTCAGGGGAACGCATTATTTACAGGGATTCGTTTTGTTGTCTGCCTTTGGTATACATAGCAAGGTATATTCTCTCTTTCCGTTTTTGTGTTATTGTGTGGCAAGCGATTTGAAATATTAGCGTGATATTTGAGCGACAATGGTATTGTTAATTAAACAAGCCATTATGATTCTGTTGTAACATGATAAAGGTACAATATATAGATATAGAGTAATGTATAGGTTCTTTGGAAATGTGCGTATATAACAAACAATTTTTTTTTTTTTTTTTTTTCAAATAATCAGAAGTAATTGCTTTTGAAATGTTTTAACGTTTCCTCAGGCGACACTTTGTTAAAGCGCCGAAGTGTGAATTTAAAGCATTTATTCAAATTGCCTCGAGGATATTCGCGTAGGTATATAAAGAGTGTGAAATGCTCCCTCATAATAATTTTCAATCATTCTGCCAAATATATAAGTTTGGGTAGTGTTTTATTAAATTGATAGCAATTTTTGTACAAACAAATTGAAAATTCCTTGCAGTACAAAAGTTTTTTTGTTTGTTTTTGCAAAAATTTCAATATTTTACATATTTTGGTGGAGCTTAGTCAATCTATAATTAGGTATACTCAATGTTTAATTTTCGTTTGAGCAAAGAAGATAAAGGTATATGTAGTAATTTAAAGAATTATTCCTGGTCCTTCATTACTTATTCTAAATCTGAGTTGGGCGTGGTTTCTTTCAATTGGCTCGTAGTGAATTTATTTATTTATTAAAAAAAAACCTCGAATTTGTTAATTATTATTAACGAAACACAAGCTAAATCTTCAGTTAGAAATTATATAACAGTACTCTTCTTCATATTATCACACTTAAATAAATGAACTTCTAGGAACTGCTGTTTGTGTTTGCAATCAAATCTCTCTATAGGTACCCGTAGATCGTCAGTAATAAATTTCAAGTATGAAGGCATAGAATATTAAACCTCGAATCGTATATAAAAAATTACCTATCAAACTCACCACTCACTCTCTCTACCAATTCACGTTGGAATATTCAAATTGAATGAGTGAAATTTGTCAGCATGTCTGTCTATCCTGAATAAATTTACACTTCATAAAAAAATCGAAATGTTTTCATCATCGCGCATCAAAATTCGTTCGCCACATCTCAGTCATCACCTCACATCAAGAGAGTGTGTTGAAAAATGAATCTAAAATTTTCCATCAATTCTTGGACAGAACATCCTCAACGTCTCAATTTCCATCATCACAGATCAAACTCTGCCGCCACCGTCGCGCCGCGCCGCCGCCCGGTGGCACATACTGGTGCTGCATAAATTGTTGTCAGTCTTTGGCTGAACATTAAAATTCCCAACTTTGAAGTGTATCTATACATTCTACATAAATATATAGGACTGGATGGCAATACTTTGCTATAAAATCAAAGAAAATTCGTTGCAAACTTTATGGGGACACACCATCAGGACGTGAGAATTGCAGAAGCTGTTACCGCAGCGAATAAAAACACGATTTTCCACAGCTAGATATGAGAAGTGTACAAAAGCGGTACTAATTAGGCCATTAAAGAGCTGCTGTGGGATCCTTGAAATGATATCCCAATGTAATCAAAAATTAATACCCAAGATCCTATAAGAGTGCTCGTAAAAATATTGTCGCATTCGAAGAGATATATATTTATAATAATCTTGGAGGCATGCATGCAGAAATGTCAGCCAATAAAATGCTCTATGGGTCCATAAAGTGTTTCCATGAGGCACATACCGCAAGAAAGTAATAATTCGTTCTGAAGTTCAAACACTCTTCGGCTGCCATAATTGACACTCTCCCCCCAGTCAAAAATGTATATTCCTTTTTTAGATTATGCAAATGTAGCTCGAACACGCAAAGAGGACAAAATCATGCAGTCGTTATACTCTACCAGTAGTCATGGTTGCCATAGTTTTTTGCTCAAAACAAATTCTAATTTTTACTACTTGTACAAATGTATCGAAATTCATTAAAAAATCACAAACTTCAGGATGTCTTCTAATTTTTTTTTGGATTTTTTGATTAAATTTTGAAAAATTGAAAGATTTATAGTTCTACATACATATTATGTACACATATAGCAAATTATAGATCACTAGCAGCTGTTGCCCAAACGCTTCGAATTTGCCTTTTACAAAGTATTCTATGTCCTATTCTACATAATTGACATATTCGATATAATTGACTTATTTGCCAAATTTCATTACAATCCGTCCAGGGGCGGACTTGGAGAGCAACAAATGAATTTCAGGAATCCCACACAGCTGTGTTAGGAGCCCCCACATTTAGGATAAATCTATTGGGTCCCCACAAGATTATTTCAACGAAATCTATAGTTAAGCTGATGGGAGCTCCACAGTCTACACTTATTATTATCGGGCTATTGTAGGCGCAAGGGGGTCATACGGAGGCCCGACGCCCCCACGGTAGGTACTGCTAAATAATTTAAAGGGAAATCCTTTGTAAGCTCTAGGTGGTCTGTGTATATAACATTAGTAGTTTCAGTTTATTTAGAGGAAATCTATCTTCTGAAATTGGAATCCCGAGAGACCCCAATTAAACTTTTGAACCATTAAAGCAATCACTAGATACCCTGTAGGTACTGTAGGTATTGATGACTTTCAAAATAAATATTTGGCAATTTGAGGAACCCATTGCACTCTCGGACACTTTACGTAACTATAGTTAAGGCTGTCACTCTAAAAATTGAGCTATTAATAGTCCCATTAGTAACCTAAGAAGGCCCAAAATTACTATTACCAAATTTTAAATATTTCTATAGATTTTTAAAATACTTTCAGTTTATTTACAGTAAAGCTTTCACATAGAATTTCAGGGCCGCAGAAATAGAATAGAAAATAACTACATCGATATTTTATGAGTACTTTTCCACCTCCAAATGAACATGGTTAAAATAATATGGCAAAAACAATAGTGTTTTTTTAGTCATGTACATAAATCCAGCATAAGAATTGTAGAAAAAGAAAAAAAATACAAAATTTTAACTTTAAAAGTACTAAATTATATTTATTTTATTTTTACGAACAGTTTTTTAGTATTGACTAAACTCAGAATTTGTTAAACCTGTACATTCATTAATTATTATTTTGAATTACTATTTGAGCACCATGTCAAAACCTTGTCAATTAATCAGAGTAACTTTATTAAACTTATTGGGTTAACTTCATGTCATTTTGATGATTAAATTGATGAAAAACGTGTTTCAATATAATGAAATATTTTACATTTAAAATTTAAACTCAAATTTAGCACCCTTTAAATTGAGAAAAAAATATATATAAATATTATGGCAACCATGTCCATCAACAGTCATGAAAATGGATGCGTGCAGTGTTTCGAAGAAGTGTTGATTGTGTTTGTTAGGACATCTTCAAGGAATTGTTGAATAATAATGCATAATTGAAAAAAGTTCACTCCACCACCAATATTAAGGATGTTTAATATTGGATCTTGGCGTTGTGTGTCACGGTCTTTGTTTTTGATTGATGGATAGTCATTTATTCAATTTATTGCTCCCCAGACCACCTATGGCTATATGGCTACCCGCTGCTGGTCTGTCTGACTATATATGTGTAAACATCCGTCAATCAATGAATGGCGGGCAAATTTCAATCTTCCACAGATGAATGATGAGGGCTTTGGGGAAGTATAAGGATCGACTTGCCATATTGGCTGTCCATTAATAATATCGCTTTCTTGTCTTCAACTCTGGTCGGTCGTATATATGGAATTCTAGACGACAACGACGATGATGATGGCGGCGGCAATAAAGGGGGAAATGAATATACCCTAGAGATATACCTATGCCAATGCCATTCATTCGCCTTTGCTTCGACAATATGTTCGTCTGTTTTTAATTGCTCTCCTCTCGACTTCGCTCATTTCCTCTTGTTTTGTTGAATTTTTGAGAAGAATTTATGCTGCTCACATAACAGCGAAAACAAAGTACAGTGACAGCTCTGCAAAATTGCACACGATCAAATGACAGGCCATTTATAACAATGAACACCTAATTAAGAAATATAGAACATTGTTTGGCGTCAAGCGAAAAGCAAAGGGACATCCCGGGATACGTGACTTGGGTTTTGTACGTCTATATACTTCGGAAGCTTACCGTTCACGACCTTATAATTTTCTTGTGTTTGGTTGTTTTTTTCTCCTGATGGCTGCTGGTATATTGGCTCTGTTGTGCTTTGCACTTTTGACTTTTGTTCCAAGCTTTGTAGTATTTGTCCTTGAGTTACATAAGATATGATGATAGAGCACGGCGTTGAAGAATTACTTCGAAGAAATGAACTAGTGGCTGCTGTTCGTGTGTTTTGTTCTGCAAACAGTAAAGTTAGATGGATTATTATTTAATTAAAAAAGAGTGACAGACAAAAAAAAAAAAAACATCGTAATTTTTTTTAATTATTCGTATAGGTATACTTAACTTACATGAAATCAGCTTATACAAGAAGAGTATGGAAGTAGCTATCTATTTCATCATGTTTATTTTAGTTCGATTGTTGAAAGGGGAATATTGATAAAAATAAGAAACAAAATATTCATTTAAGAAATATATATATGTATTTATGAAGAAATCTACAGCAACTAGTTGAAGAGCTGGCGGTAAACTGCATCAAATGAATCACATTTCACAAATTATATCCTTAAGTCGCACTGGAGGCTGAATTTTTATAACAGAAGTTTCGAATGCGGCTGAAATGCCGAAAAATCAGTGAAAAACTATCGCTATATAGTGATTTCTCTTTTCTTCTGGGCCATAGCAGTGGAGAGTTTGAGTCATTGAGGAAGTTCCAAAATCCAGCTTTTTATCCATTTTTGTGGTGTTGAATCCATGTTTGAGTATATACCTTAGGGATATGATTCTTCTTAATGAAATTTAACTTAATCCATATGTGGCAGGCATATGGTGTCAAGTACTCAAATAAGTGATGCCAGATGAGATTTTTAAAATTTCACCTACACATTCGAAAAAAATCTGATCCAAGCAATAAAAATTGGCATTGAAATTATTATAAATATCACCAATGAGCCATAACTTATGTAAGTAAATAAAAAAAAATCACTTCACTTAATTAACTTCTTCGAATTCAGAATTTTAAGTAAGAACTTAATAAAATGTTTGTAGTATTAACACAAGAAGTAGTATGACTTCGAGTCAGACTTATAAGAGACAAAAAAATGAGTATGGTATGTTTCGCAAGAATTGTCTGGCAAACTAACGTTTCGCGGGGGTTTATTTCGCCGTTTTTCGTTCGGCATTTTGTTTGTTTAGCATTTTGTTATTTCGCATTTTACGTTTTGCAAATCACGTTTCGTTTTTTAAATGATTTGACAAATTATCACATCGCATTTTTCATTTCGCAATTTTCATTTAATTTTTAGTTCGATTGAATTTTTGAATTTCCGCAATTTTTTATTTGGCATTTTGTTGTTTTGCTTTTTTTATTTAGCAATAATTATTATTTCCCTTTTTTTATTTGGCATTTTGTTGTTTCGCTTTTTTTTATTTGGGATGTATAAACATTGAGGTAAGTATGGGGGACATGCTGCCCCACTGCAACACCCCTGCTTGGGCACACTATAGGATTTGGGGTAGGTGTGAGGTTGGGTGAAGTTAAAGTATTGGACAAAAACATTTGGCTTTATTTCTAAGTCAAATTCGGCCTTATTTCGTTTTCGAAATGAAATAAAGCCAATTTGTCCTTATTTCTATTTTCAAGACGAAATAAGGATTAATCTTAGATTTGGTCTTTTTTCGTTGGGCCTTATTCCACGTCAACGAATGAACGATTTTCCATATAAAAAAATTACTTCTCAAAACAACATTAATATTAATTATAAAAACAACTAAACGGCGAAATGATCTATTAGCGAAATAATAAAAAGGCGAAGCAATATTTTGCGAAATAATGAAACGGCGAAACGTTATTTCACAAAAAAAAACAATTGGCCAAATATCAAACAACGTAACAAAAAAAACGAAATAAAACAAATTGCTAAATGATTTTTGCGAAATGATTGAAAATATTTTTGAAAAAAAGCAAAATAAAAAAACGCCGAATGTTAATTGTGTATAATGATTGAAAAACTTAATGAATAAAAAACAAACGTAAATTGCCAATTGTTGATTGCGAATTAAATGAAATATTTACCGATTAAAGCGAAACAAAGAAATGCCAAATAAATTTTGCCAATCAATGGTGACCCCAAAAAAATAGCTATATATTTTTTTCTGGGATAATTTTCAAACTGTAAGTCATCAAAAAAAGCTAAAAATTTTACGGGGTTTAAAGGCACTCCAAAATCGTTTATCACGAATATCTCCAAAATGGTTAGCTGTACAGAAAAAATGTCCAACTCTATTTTTTAGCTTAGACAATTTCGTGCAAACATTCATACTTCTCTTTATAAAAATACAGTGGTGGTGCAGTATAACGAATGATATAATGTCCAGAGAAAATTCGTTATGTCAAATACATTTGTTTCATACAAATCTTTAGGTAAATAGAAAGTACAATAGTATTTTTCATTATTTTATTTTATACTTCACTTAAAAGAACAAAAAAAAAATATTTAACTTCATTTACATATACCTATACATGTCGGGAATAGACTTATTAATTTTGTTCAAATTATCAACATACATAAATAATAGGTACATACAGATATTTGTGCTCATAATTAAGAAACAAAATCGTCAATATACATTTGTTTTTTGGGCGTTGAATGTTATGATTGAATGCCTCTGCCCGTAAACTTCTTAGAACTAAGACTTTATAGTTTTCAATGCCATTTTGTTCTGCCCATTGGATGCAATTGTCAAAATTTCCGACAGGTTCGTAATGACTCACTCTTTGAACTTCAGTTTCTGAGCTAGCATTTTCATCGCTATCATTATCCACAATTTCGATTTCTTCAACATTGTTGCTATCAATATTTTCGGGTTGAAGTATTACTCCATCATGCATTATTCGGTTTGACAAGGTCTGCTCTCGATGAAAGCTATTCACCAGACTCTTTAAGAAGTCGAATTCCAAAGCACTTTTTAAATTTTGTTAGCCAACCACTGCTTGCTGTGAATTTACCGAGGTGATATGATTTTGGAAACTGCAATGCCTTGGCAGGAACGTGACTTTCACGTTGAGCATCTGTTTACATACACGAAGACGAATACGTAGGACATAAAAAGCAAGCGACAAAAAAAAACACTTGAGTACAATGGAAAATTGTGTATGTATCTTCCAATATTATCATAAACATACACATAAGTAGAAATTAACACATTTACAGTCAAGTTTCTTTCAAATTTGTTGTTTGAAATTTTTTTTTTTTTTTCATTTTCTGAAATTCGTTATTTGTTCGTTTTATAGAATACCTAATGGACTTGAAAAAAGTGTTCGTAATATCGAGCATTCGTTATATCGGCATTCGTTATACTGGACCACCACTGTACCTTGTTTGAAATAAACCAATCGGTAGAGTTTTCTTTATAGTGAGGCGGCTTAGTAAAATAAATATGCTTTTTGTGATAAAAGCATATATAGTTGTTTTCATTATTTGTACATTATATGATCATAGTTTGAAAATATTGGGCCACTTTATAACATCTTAAAGCCAGTGACTCATTCTTTTATTATATGTATTTCCAAATTCAATTATTTTAAAGCTTGGTTTTTGAAAAAACTGTTTTCAAACTCAAAATTTTGAAAATAAAAATCGAAACAAACTTATAACAATTTTTTTTTCAAAATTTAAAGTTACTATAAGTACTAAATTTGGTTATTATTTTCGATACTCTTATTAATTATTATTATTATTTTAAAAACCAGATGGCTATCTTGTAGTTTTTAAGAAAATTATATAAAACTACTTTTTTCTCAGAAACTCATTTTGATAGAAAAATAAAACCTATAACTCTGTTGATTATTTCCTATATTGGGCTGTTTTTATGTCTAATATGACTGGACTAAACGAAAAATTGTTCCTCTCTTTTTGTTAATAGGTTTTCATGTAGGGTGAGGCCAAATAATTTTATTTGAGTTATGAATGTGTTGTAAAAAAAGGAGGTGGTACAATTAGTATAGCGAGTATGGTAAAAATAATATTTTATCAACATGAAAACACATTTGAAATATTTTCCCACCTCATTATTATCTACCACTAAACACATTTTTTCCACCATTTTGGTTGCAAAAACCAAAAATCTGGGAAAATTGAATTCTATGTTTCAAACAAAGCCAATGATGGTGGAGAAGTTAAACAATTAAATTGGTTTTCATAATCCCGTATTACGCACAATTTTTTAAAGGTCAAATCCCATATCCTTACCTTAAATTTTCATTATTTATTTAGTTTCTTTAATATTAAAATTATTTTTTTTAAATTTAAGTCCAAAATACGACTTATAGTAATATTACAATTCCTCGTAAGAATAAAAAATCGTTTATTTTTCATTTACATATTATCTATTTTTTTTTTTGAATAATGTAAAATTCCAAATTTTTTTAAAAACCCCCTGAAAACAAACATTTTATAATTAAGTCTTTTCACAATATATACACATATACATTTTTAAATTTAACTGCTTTTCATCCTTTTTTATTCTTCATTTCGAGTGTACAAAATCATACATCTAATGTGCATACTTTCTTATAAATTTTCACGCAGAAAAACAAAATACAATTTATAACCTTTTGAGACAGCTTAAAACAGTGTTTTGGCAAGAAAAAGAAAACGTAAGTATAAAGCTTTTGCGAAGCAGCGTAAAAAAAATGAACTTGATTTCAATTTCCATAAAAGCAGTTCAGCTCATGATATAATGTCAGCTTCATATTAAGCTGATAAGTCATAAATTTGACAACAGAACCGCGACAACAACGTCTCTGTCCCTATATCCTGGGTCCTGGGTCCTGGTCTGTGTATATTGGTGTTCCTCTCAAGTCTGTGTATATAGTGGTATGCCGACAGTTTATAATGCGTAAAATCCACATGTCACTGCAAAGAGCCATCTCTCTCTTTATGCTCCATATCATCGGAAAGAAGATGAAAAAAAAAGGAGTTCCTTTTTTCAGGCCATGAATTCTGCTTGCGTGCATTCATCCTTGTTTCTTGTGCGACTTCGTTGTCACGGTTTTAATAGCGTGGTCGGAAGATAAGGAGAAAATAATGGTGAAATATTACACATGACATTTTGACATTGCACAAATGATATATGAAATGATAATCTATTCGCGGGTGGTATCGTACTCGTATGCGGCAGCCTCCTCCCCCACGCCCTTCATTCACATTTTCGAGTATAGGAATTCATTGCAGGCCATTAGGCAAACACTCTGGCAGATTAAGCTATAAGAGGTTTGGGGGATATGTGTTTAGTGTTTTTTTTTTTTTCTCAACACTCGACTAATTCGCAGTTTATTGATCACGTCACTGTTAGTGGTTGGCAAATATCAGTAATTGATTACCAAATTATTGGCACTGAAGTTTCAGATCACGTATATCCGAGTGGGTTGCTGTGGTCGCACATCAGGAGAAGCTCAAGGAGAACGGGAATTGGATTCAGCTACTAGCTGGGAATCTCCATTGAGACACCCATAAATAAAATATTTGTTTTTCTCTCGTCTCGTCTTGTCTTGGCTTGGTTCTTTATACATGGAATTCCTGGTCGTGTTTGCAGAGCAGGTAGCATCCATGGAATAATTTAATAAGGAGAGCCTTGCGTCTTAGAAGTGGTTGCTTGTTTTTCCCCAGAGTCAAGTTTTTCTTGGCACGATAACAAGGCGAAAATTATTTTTTGATTATTTATCAAGTGTGCGAAAGAAACCTTAAAGGAATGAGTTTAAGGGTCCTTGTTTCTTGGGTAAATATATCTTTCTGGGGTTGATTCTTATTGGTTAGTGATACACATTGTATACACGTTTCTGGTGGTGGTGCGAAATGATAAACTTGGTCCTTAGCCAAGAAAATGAAGCTTGAGTATTTTTCTTGGGATAGTGTAGGTATTGTACTCGTAGAGCGGATGCTCCATGTTCGACCAGAAACGGCATGTAATACAAAGATGTGTGTCGGTGCTTTGGATGCACTTGGGTGCATAATTTAAAAGTTTTTAACAGTTTGTGTCTTGCATATGTGTGCGTGGCAGCGATAGTTATACAAAGTTTTGTTCGTTTCATTATCTATACCCGGCCAGGATGCACTGGGGAGCTTTTGTTTGTAAACAAACGCTTTTGAATATTTGTGATATGTTGGGTATCTACTGTAAAAGTTTTGTTTTACTCCAAGATTATTTCATTTTGGTAAACACGTTTCATAGGACAAAGAAACAGGTTATACAGTACTACAAAATTTAGCTTTCTTTTATAATTTTCTTTTTACTCTCATAAATTTTGAAAAAGAAAAGAAAAGTTTTTCAACACAAAAATATACACTGTGATTTTGTTTTTTCCTGATAAATTTTAAGGGTTGAAAGTTAAGGCCATAACATGGGGCAACATTGCACAGTAATGGTTGCCAACTATATCTTTGTTTTCGATGATAATAATGGTCTATCCTGGGGAGCATTGATTCTGGATACATTGCGGCTTGCCTTATCACCAGTATGAGTACATTGACAAAAAAATCGTTTATAATATCAATAAAGACCGTTTATCAACTGTTTTTTCGTTGTCTCCATAAGTTTTTTGTTGATTATACGAACATTTTCTGTTTTAAAAAATTTTACTCAATAAACTATTTGTTGGGTCAGTTAAACTCCGTTTATTGTTATTTTTACTTTCATATTTTCAGAAGAGTTAATAAATAATAGGGGTATTCATGCAACGTCGGAAACTTTACAATGTCGTAAAATCTTAAAGTTTCCGGCACACGTTTCATGAACGCATTTAAAACATTTTACGTAAATGTGGTAAGCGATATGGCAAACAAATCAGCTGTTCGTTAAACGGCGAACAGCTTAAAGCATTTAATTTAATTTTTAACATTCGTAAAATTTGTCATCCGCAATTTGAAAATGTTCAAAATAAGCCAAAAAAGTGAATTTATACAATTGTATGAACAAATTGCTTACAATGATCTATTAATTCTTGAGTTATTTGGAGAAAATAATGGTAAGAATGTGTACTGTTCTGATCAAAACATAAGTGCATGTGTGAATGCATTTGTGTTTGAAAAAAGCCTCACTTTTTCCTCGATATGTTCGTTCCTCTATTTCTTCTTCTATATAAGGTTACAAGAGTTTACCATGTTTACGATGTTTACCATTTTCGTTTAACACACAAATTTGTGTTGGAAAGTTTAAGATTTGTTGGAAAAGATTTCCCATACAAATTTTGACAGTTCGCTTACGACGCACGTCGTAAACTTTAAGACGTTCACCACGTTTATTCTGCATGAATATAAGAAAAAGTGAGTAGTAAAGGAAAGCTGGAATGCAAATGGTAAGCAAATGTTTCCAATTAAATAAATTATTTCACTGGCTCACCAAATAAGTGGGCCTGAATTAACGAAATAATTGATTGGTACAACAAACGAAATTGGTCAATTCAATAAACTATTTCATTATCCTATCAAATTCGTTCTTTCAAACAACAAAAATTTATTAATTTTGTAAAAGATAAATAAATTAATAAACAGGATCAATAAACTTTTCCTTGTATATCAATAAAAGTTTATTGGACTAAAATTGTTAAAAATATTACTGTCCCAATAAAATGTTTTATAATTGTATCTACGTACCTATTTGGTTCAGTGGCGTTGTAAGTCCCCCCATTACCATTTAGGAAAAGGGGCTGTAAAAAGTTTTCGAATATATCTTGAGAACCATTAGTCTCACAAAATCGATAAAAAAGCTAAAGCGATGTAATAGGGGGAAAGCGCCAAGATTTTGATTTACTCCTCAGTCGTAAGAAAAACAAGAACTAATCTGTTTCCTTGAATTTTGTTTGCCTCCAAAAATAACTCTACGTGATATAAATTTCGATTTAAATTTTGGTAAAAAACAATTTTTCCGAAAACTCAATTGTTAATGGTAGATGCTTGGCATAGAATTATTTTTTTATTTTTGAATTTGCCTAACATATTTTTATAGAATTTTTTTGTACAGTAAATCCTTTTAAATCAGAATAACATTTCATATAAAAAATATTTTTTTGCAATAAAAAAAAAACAGAATTGTTTTCTAAAAATTCAATATTTCAAAAATGCGTCCTCAAAGACCGATTAAATAACTTCACACTAACAATAAATAACTAAAAATTTGCGGATGTACCAATCTTTTTTCTTAAAAATGTCATTATTTTTTTTTTAACAGCTTCAAATTTGTTTAAAAATATTTTTCTCATAAATTTTGTATTTGTAAAAATAAAATAAAATGGTGTACATTGCGTTGATGTCGAAACAATTGCAAAAGTATTGTTTAATAATTTATTTATAATAATTTTTATAATTTTTTGTATGATATTTTAAGTAAAAAAAAAGTATTTTGAATGATGAATGAGTACCTACCACGTATTCATAGGTACCTATGTAATAGAAAATATTTTATTTTTAATTACGAATAATTTTTGTGGTAAATATTCTCTGTTTTATATGTGGCATGTATAAATAAAGAGAACAGAAATTACATACATATAATATTTAACTTGAGTTAAATTAATTTAATCAATTGTCTCCACAGAAAACAACTAAAACAGTTGCTTAATTTGAACACGGTTTGCTTTTAACATTGTTTGCAGCCATAATTCGATGTCATCTTCACCCGAATAATAAACTTTATCTCCGACTTTTGTTCCGTCATTTTCCATTTGCAAAACAAAAGCATCTGCATCTGCATCTACACCTCCAGCTGAAGATACATTTATGCAAATTTCAAACACTCCGGCAACTACTCTACATACAAACATACATACGTACTAGATATAGGTACTCCATTGCATCTTCTATAACACCCACATGACATTTAAACATGTGCTTAATTGCACAGTAATGGTTCCTGTTGACAGGAAGAATGCATCACAGCCTTAAATTAGCATAAAACCATTCATCCACACACACACAAACACACAACCTTTTCGCTCTTGGTCGGTGTTCATCTGCCACTTTGCAGATAGAAAAGGAGTCAGTCGTGTATTCAGGATTGTTTTCATCATCACATCGTAGATCTTTTGCTATAAAGGATCCAACAACAAAAACGAAAGTACAAAAATATATAGAATGACGCATCGGTTGTCTTCATATTTTTCACATTAATGGAACATTATGATTGTAATTTTATTTGGTTAATTTATTAGCTTTTGATAACACTCAATCATTTTTGAAATTTAATACAGGGTAATTCACACAAGATGCGACTAAACTTAAAGGCATGTATATAATGTATAAGTTGGGTCAAGAGTCAATACTTAAGACAAAAATTGTATTAAAGGGGTCTGTTTCCTCCTTTTAAGCGGGAGGGGTG
This sequence comes from Epistrophe grossulariae, assembly GCA_929447395.1. NCBI lineage: Eukaryota > Metazoa > Arthropoda > Insecta > Diptera > Syrphidae > Epistrophe > Epistrophe grossulariae. Next base: position 719,487 of record OV839566.1, read on the forward strand.
ACATTCGATAAAAATGACTTGGAAAGAAAAAAATAAAAAAAAAAAGTGTTATTATAATGGCCCACTGATAAAACTTAGAATTCCAACAAAAGATTTCGTTGTAAAGGGTGTTTTTTTTGGATAGGACAGAAAAGTGTGGGATTGTTAACAAAACACTTGTTACAAGAATGGTTGACATAACTTGGCAAAAATGTTTAATTTGTCTTGCGAAACAAGAATCAAAAGAGTTGAAACAAAATAAAATTTCAGTCAGTTTTTTCGATTCATGAAAAAAAACCCTTTCATAATAATATTCAGCGTGTCCAATAATTATTAATTAAGCACAAACTGAAACTGGTGACGGGCCAGTTCATGAACCTCTCAGAATTTAGTAAGTAACTTCTCCATTTTGAATCTCGGATTTTTTTTATTCCGAAAAGGAGCTGTGTTAACTTGGGCCAAAATAGTGATTTTTTTGTTTCTTTTATTTTTTGTTAAAGATTACCAAATAAATGACCATATTTGACCACCCCTTAAATTATATTTATATTATCAGAGCGCAATTATACTAACTAGAATAATTGATAAGTATTGAGTTGTTACTTGTTACTTAACTTAAATCATTAATTATCTTTTGTAAAATGTCTAAAGTTTTCGTGCCTTTACATAGGGCAGTATAGTTTTATAAAATTATTATGTATAAAGAGAAAACAAGCTCTTTGCACATATAAACACTCAATTGAGATTTTTTCAACGAGAACCATCCTCATCAATGGTCTATATAATCTCATTTGTAGCTGCTGTGTCACGTCTGATTGAAACCAATCATGATGATGATGTCCTTATACTCAGGCCTAATGCATGCTACAGATGGGTTATTGGCGTATGGCTATATTATCGGATAAACTGATGAAAGTATATTTCACTCATTTTCATCTAAATAGATCAAGTTTATAAGGAATCATAAAATGCAAAATGGAACAGAGATTGAAAGAAAGAAGGATTGAGGAACATATAAAGGGATAACATAAATGTCGTTGAGCTAACAAAGAATTTTTGTCGGATTGAAATGGAAGAAATATAACAAATCTTCATCATCTCTAATAAGCAAGGAATTATTTTTGTTGGAAATTTTTACTTGTGATATATAGGTAATCGAAGTCGAGATTTTGATCAAACTTGACAAAACGATGATAGCGAAGGCAAAAAAGTGGTTCTCGCAATACTGTCTGCCCTTTCGGCTGCAGCCTAAACGGGTGGGTCGTTTATCTTTAAACTCGGTGCATAGTGTTTTTTTTGAGCATTTCCCCGACAATACTAAAAAAAATTTGTGTGACCAAAAACAACAGTAGGTACCTGTCGTCCATTTTTTTTTTAGCAAAAAATGAAAATCTTAAATTTCTCAAAAAAAGTGCCTACAACTTTTTTTTTAAAAAGAAATCAATATATATTTTTTTAAACGGTTACCATAAAGAAAATTATTTGGAAAATGGTTAAAAATGGTACCTCACATAGAACCATTTTTTTTTATTTTCGATTTTCTCAAAAACGATTTAACTGATTTTGACCAATTTTTTTGTGGAGAATGTTGAAAAAGTTTCAAAAGTATTGTTTATCAAAATTTTGAAATAGGTACTTGTTTTTGGAGTTTTAAAAAAGTTTTAGAATTTTTTTTTTGAGAACTTAATAGTTAATACGTATTCGAAAACGACTTGATCAATTTTTATTAAATTTAGCACCTAGCAATTTTTTAATATTGTCTAGCAGATTTTTAGTAAAAACTTTTCTTATAACAAAAAATAACGGTATCTCCCATACCAGTATTTAAAAAACCGGTAAAGAAAATCTAATTTTCTCAAAAAAGACTCCTACGATTTTGATAAAATTATAATATAAGTAGGATCTACCATATTATTGGAAAACAATTTGAATCTATATTTTAGTAACAGTATCTCTCATAGAAACATTTTTTTGGTTTTCGAGTATCTCATAACCAAGAGCTTCTAATAAGTTTGAATAATATTTTATCCAAAAAACAACCAAATTATGGATTAAAAAAAAATCGATATTTCGAAAATAAGTTGATGATTTTTTTTTATTTATTTTTTAATTCCACATTAATAAACACTAAAAAATATCGTAACAATTTTATTTCTTAAAAGTGTTTTCAAAATTTTATACATAAATACAAAATTAATTAAAAAGAAACCGCTCCAACAATTTTTGAAATTTTGTTCTCATAAATTAGGATTTATTTAAAAAATCAGATGCCGTACATAACATTAATGTCAAAATAATTGCAGAGGTTGTTTATAATTATTTTATTTCTAATTATATAATAATTTCTTATCAATTTTTTATTACATTAATTTTCATGTATTCTCACATAATACTAGGAACCTTATACTAAAATACGTTTTTAGAAGGTGACATAAAATACAACCTTCCATAACTAATGTATTTCTTTTATAATCTGACATAATAGATGTTAATTATTCAGACTTTAAAACCACAGTGTAATAGCACATAAGAGCAAGTTTTTGCGACCCAGTCATGCATTTTATTATTTTTATAACTCGGTTTTACGATTGGAAAGAAGTTTTGTTCATATATACGATTGAGGATATAAATTTAGCACTTATTCTGAAAATCCGATTATTTTGTCCCTAATTTTTGACTATAATATGATAAAAACGATTAGTCCGGTTAGTTCCGAACCTCATAAGTCGACAAATTTTACAAAAATATTAATGATGCAAAATAATCAGAAAAATCAGGGCCACCTTTAGGCAATCCCAGCATAACAATTTTACTCTGAACTGCATTTTACAGAAAAAGACAGAATTAAAAATCTCTTACTATAGATCGTCATACAAAATTTGGCAGATTTATTTTGATTACTGAGGGCCAGTTGTACAATAGTGGTTCAGCCTCGGTTCAAGATTTTAACTCACCGATTTCGGAGGATTAACTAAGGTTCAACGCTGGTTCAAGTATGTAATTGGTTATTATCACACACTTGAAGAGTAAAACACTGTTGAAACTCAATTAATCCGCCGGAATCGGTGGATAAAAATTGCTGAACCACGGTTTTAATATTTGTACAACTGGCCCTGAAAAACATGCAAAAACAACCCGCGAGGTTCTGCACTTGAACCGTAGATATAATATGTATTCTTGTGGATCGATATTGTTCATAGCTTGACCGATGTTGTTATAATTTAGCAAGGGACCTACAAATAGTTTAAACAATATGTATTGAATTTATAAAATTTGTAAAATTTTAAACAAAAAATGTTTCTTAAAGGAATATCATTATACATTATTTGACCATTGAAATACACAATAATGTGTAACCAGGTATGTACAATAAGAGCAAGTTTGTGGTATTTTATCTAAAATATGAAGTAAAAACAAAAAAAATGCGAATTTCCTTCTTCTTCAGACATTCACCACGCCACAAGTTCTCCTTTAAAATATAATTTTTTTTTACAAAAAATGATAACTGTTTTAAACTGGAGCAAAACCCCCAAAATCGTTTACGTATCCAGTGAACCAAAAACTGTTCAAAGACATATCACATTACCCCACACTTCGTATATAGCAAAGTTCGAGCAGATCAACCACATAAGAATTGTTCACACAATTACCCCATGAAATGTTTCACGTATGTGCCACCTCATTTGACATGTGTTCTAATCCTTCCTATACTCTTTGATTCTTGGCTCCAGATCCAGCTCCATCTCTAGCGACGTGTCAAGACTCAGCTCGTTCCTCCCACATGAATAATGTAGACGACCATCCCATTGCTCCGTATATAAACTCGTATATAGATGATATTCTGGCACTCGTACCGATTGTTTAACATAAATTTCGAACTCGATTGAGCATTGCGAAGAATATGCACTCGTTCGAATGTAATTCTTTTTGTTTCGTAAATGTTGTTTCTATTTTATTTATAACTCTTCTCCCCTAGGGGGCGCATTCAATTGCATTCCACCATCATTTTCCTCCACAGTTCCATCACGAAAAACCCAAACGGGGAGATGTGATGTGGTGTGTGTTTATATACAATTTTTAACAATGTAATAGCAGAGTCGAAGTGTTGCCCCGGCACTCTTGCATTTGAGCTAAACAGCAGAAATATAGAATCTTTCGGTCCTTTTGTATCCTTGTTGTTGGATGTGCTGTGCTCCCTCCCCATAAAATGCTTCAACCCATCCAGGAAGTAACTCGGGGGTATGTGAATTGAGGTTTTTTTTGGCTCATATTATTGTATTTTTCGATGGATATTTGTGTATTTGTATTTGCTTTTATCATTGTCAAATATTTTGCTGTGAGAAAAATATCCTTATACAAAATATATATACACAACTTCACGTGTAATTTACACTTTGTATTTGCAGACGAACCAAAAGATAAACACAATTTGTAATATGTGACATTCAATTGAGAGGAAAATTGAATTTACGAGATTGCAATACACACATATATTTTTTTTTTGTAGAAAAATTTGAAATGGGCATACAATCAGTATGATGGCAAAGTGAAAGGATTGTATAGAATCCTTGTATAATGTGCTGGGAGTTTTCTATATGTACAAAGAAGACGTTCTTTGTTTATTCTTATAAAGCTAGATTTCATATTTTATTAAAATTTAGCTTGATGGTGTTTTGTGAAGTGTAAGCTCACATCTCTTTTAAATTTTTAACTATGTTTTCCTTAAAAAAACATGAAAACTTTGTTGGGTAGTGGTTTTTCATATAAATAGTTCATCGTATTTTCGATATTCTATAAAGCTTGTTCCAGTATTTTTTGCTGCAAATATGAATCATTGAGTTGATGAGTCACTCATCCCTTTTGTCGCATTTTCAATTTGATAAATGTTCATTATTGTAGCATCGATGACACTTCCACCAATATTTTGTTTTGTATATTGTACCGTATATGTATATGTTACCTATACCTGTGTATGGATTCCTATAGATTTAACATCTCAACCTCAATATAGTGATAATATTTACATTCAAACTCACTTCAATCATTTAAAGTTGAAAGAAGACAGAATCATCACTTAAACGTCGCATTGTCACCTGCGTTCTCCTACCGCCCCCATCAGATATTTATATAAATTTTACGGGCTCATCAATTTTTGTTGACCTTATTTTTTTCTTCCTGTAAAGAATGTGTTATGTGAGGGTAAAATGTAGACGGAAGGAAAATTATTTAAAATCAAGATACACAGAAGCAGGTAAACCAACGAAACATATTTCACAGTTAAGTTATGCATCATCCTGACTGGAGGCATATATAAGACAATCAATCTTGCTTGATTGAAGGAATCAATTGTGAGGTATTATGACAGTTTAATTGAAAAGAAAATGTTAAACCATTTAACAGTTCAGAAATGTAATAAATTGTGAAGAGGGTATATTTTTAATCATTTTATTCGAATTTATAATGATATGTGTTTTATGGCGACTTGAATAAAGTCCGACAAAAAAATTTAACGCAGAGTATGAAAAGTAAGAAAAATAAAATTCACGACTATATGGTTTTACAAACTTGTTCTTGTGATTTAAAGTTAAAATGTGGCTAGACATTGAAGATGATATAAGAGGTATCTAATTTGTCAATAATATAAAACTAGAAACTGTGACGAAAAGTCAAAAGTACGCACTATATTAAAAATAGATTTTCTCTGTGATTGTTTTTTTATGTAACATTTCGATTTGTAAAATTATAAAAAAACTTGGTTTCACCATTAAAAAGGTTAAACTATCAAAAAGGTTAAACCCAAAAATAAGGGAACTTACTAAAAAACGTTTAAAGCCTTGGTCGCTTCATATCAGACAAAGGTTTAATGTTTTTTTTTTTTTAAATTTTGCACTGCAGTTTTGAATCTATAATGCTTTACATTTTAGAAGCTACGCACACAAAACTTATGATGATATCTTCTAAACGATAAGTCGGTGGAAGAAAGGTATCAGAAGGTTTTTGTAGGAAAAGAGGTAGACTTGATCTCACTTATAGTTTTTGTATCATTACCCCCCCCCCCCCCCCCACTCTGGGAAACTTGATCCCTAGGTTGAATTCGCCTTATATTTCAATTTCCCTAAGTAAAAATATATTTATTTTTTTTAACGAGTAAATAATTTATTAATTCAACGAAAGAACAAAAAAAAAAATACATAAATGACGAATTCATTTGATAAAAAAGAAAAAGTAATTCAAATATGAACTTAAAAATAAAGCATGGATATCAATTTTTAAAGCTATTTGAATCGCAGTGATTTTGGGACAAAAATATTAAAGTTAGACACTTTTTTAATGACATTAAGTTGAGACACTTCGCTGGATATCTCGGGATCAAGTCTCCCATGATCAAGGGAATTATAAGTCTCCCAGTTTGGGTAAATTGGAAAAAAAAAATTATCACAATTTTTGGCAAATTATTAAACTTTATAATTGCACAAAAATCTTCACAAAAGAATTGGGAACATACTAAAATAACTTGCGGTACATACAACACAAAACAACAGCCTAGACAAAATCGAAAAAACCGCAAAATATAATGTACGAACATAATAAAAAACTATAGATATTTTCACGTGCTCTGTCTTTATAATGAGTTGAATTATGAATGGTAGAAAGGCATTGATATGATTTTAGAGGTATATACTTGTTAATGGGGCCAAATGAGTATTTTTAACTCTCTTGGATCTGGAGATATAGGGAGTGAATAAGTCTCCCAGTGGATCAAGTCTCCCTCTTCTCCCCTATACTTAGAACTTTTAAATATCGTTAAAATTTTTAAAAGTAATATGATAAAAATCGATATTAACAAGATATGACCTTGAATAACTTTTTATGCAAATTCATAAGACGAAACCTTCCACGAACAGTTTCCACAAATTTGGCTGAAATTTGTTGATGCCGCGATTTAATGGAATACAACTCCTGAACATTAGCGCAGTTTAATCAATTCATTGTTTTGTACTTTTTAAATATTATTGTATTTTTTTTTATATTGAAATTATTCAACTTATTCAACTTCAACTTCAACTTGCTTGGTTCGCAATAGTAAATTTAGAAATAAAAGTAACGGACATTTTACTCACCCGGATTTGATTCGTTCACATCGAGTTAATTTTATGCGCCATGAGTCACATATTATAATGTCTACATTTGAATGAGTGAAGCGAACTTTGAGAAATTTTGCGAGTTTCGATAATAGCACTATAATTTACAACCAAAATTTACTTACAATAACACTTTTTTTAAAAATATATTTTAGTCTCTTAGACTCGATGATAGGAATAATTACTAATATGGTTGCATTGAATATTATTAAATTGCCAATTAAGATCACATCTATTTATTCTGATTATTTAAGAGGTTCTACTGAACCATAAGACTTAAGCTCTTTTTTAGCTTATGCCCTCGTTCAATTCACAAGACAGTAATGGACTCGCGAATTGACAAAAATTTAATTCATAAGCTAGTTGGGATTTTTTAATCGAAAAAAAAAAATTAATTCATACAAGCTAGTTGGGATTTGTGATTTGAAAAAAATCAATTCATAAGCTAGTTGGGATTCAAAGATCAATAATTCAAAAATCAAAAACAGCTCATGGCTTAGTGTTTTTTAATTCATAAACTCATAAACTTCCTTAAAATTGATAAAATCATTGAATATCAAAAAAAATAATAGGATGTACATCATGCTTAATAATGTATATTTTAAACAAAAAATTAATATTAATTTTATTTTTGTTTATAAAATAAAATCTATTTAAAATTTATTTTTTATTTACAGAACACTGAGCTTGAAAATAAATATCTTTGAAACTCAAAACAAATTGAATTTAAAAGAAAAGCATGAAACTAAAGATTGCTGCTTCGAAAGTTTAGGAGAGAAGCTATGGATACATTGAAAAGATTTTTCAAAACTTTAAAAAAGCATTGTGATAGGGCGTGAAGTTTTCTAGACGTGCGATGTTTATATTTTTTGTTTTTTTTTTGGTTAACATTTTCTTTCATCAAAAATGGCTAATTTTAAATTTTTTTTTGTTTAGGAGAAAATCCTCGCCACAAAAATTGTTGTATGAACAAAATAAAATATCACGTGACATGCGGTAGCGCAGTGCGTAGTGCATAAGTTTTCTAAATAAAATTGAACAAATAGAGACCAAGTGCCACAAAAAGGAGTCTGATAATCGGTGCGCCCGGTGCGACGTGGCAATCGTAACATAGCTATAATCCCGCAGCCTAAAAAAACTTGGTGGTATAGCTCAGACTCAACCAAGTGTTGTTGTTCAATTCAAAACCTTCAAAATAAAATATGTTATAAAAAGAATGGCTAAATCTACAAGCGTGATGTTTTGTTTTTTTTGCATCTGTTAACATTTTGTAGGATGATATAACTGACTAATTTAAAACAAAACTTTAAACCCTTACAACTCGGAAATGAAAAATGATAGGCTTACAAGAAAGATAGTAATATTTCGGGATTAAAACAAAAAAAAATTATAAACAAATAAATATGTTCTTACACTAAATAACTTGGGAAGTGATGGTTTTATATTGAAGCTTCTGTCTGCTTATGACTATTTCATAGAATAGACAAATGCAAAAATTTATTTCCCGTAAATTACAATTTTTACAATTTTATTTTAATTTACAATTTTTTTATTGTGGTCTTTGAGTTAAGTGGTGTCAAATATGTAGTATCAAAAAAAGTAGCGGTGCTTATAGTGTCCATATACATTTTAGTGCCCATACATTTTATTTTTTGTTCACCTGAATGAGAATATTTATATAAATAATAAATTTGCAATCATTGTTAATCTTTTTTTATAATAATACTAAAATGATGTACAAAATTTATGAAGTATAATGAATAATGATGCTTTTTTTTACGCTCTGAAAATAAATGAACTTAAGATTCCTCGATTTTAAAAGTCCCTACTCAGGAAAGCCCTCATTCCAGATACATGCAAATGCGAGAAAACAGGCCTTAATTATGGGTTCGATTTCATCAAAGTTTCATTTTGTAACACTTACATATGTAGCTATACCTGTAGGCTATAGTATATGTCTTTATATTGAATAAAGAACACAAGTGATTATACTTCAATTATTTCCTTGTTGTTCACTTTTCAATAAACACTTTCCTAAATACATATATATACGTATATATGTATATAATAACAGTTTGGGTTTGATCGGATCTTTCGCTGTTGCCTTTCAAAGTCAAAGAAAAATCGAACAGCTCTGAAGGAAATCGTATTTTGGATAGATACAAACATATATTTGATACATACATTTATGTATAGACAATCGTTACATCTGTGTACATCCGTATATATAGGAAGTAAAATTTAGATTGCAAATCCAATCCACCCCTATAAATTTCAATCCCTGAGGCTAGATGTCATGGTATCCTATGGACTTGTTAAATATTCATTTGGGTATCGTCGTCTTATTGGTTTTCCAGGATTCAATTTTCTTCGAGGACAATTTATTTATGACCACCTGTGTGGAAAAGTGTGTTTGGAGAGTGATTTTCTGAACATCACAATGTCAATGCTTACCTAGGCAACTAGATTAGGACATGCCCCAAGAGCATCATAAGGTCATATCTTAAAGGTGTTTGCCAAAGGAATATAAATCGTATTTATTATGAATCTTGATGGTCACCTAAGAGTAAATACTTCACCTTTGTTTTGTTTTTGGATCAATGTGCTTTGAATTGAAAAAGAAAATACGCATAATACATATATGTATATTGATATCATGTGAATCTCATTTCTGGACCAAAGTCACAAAAACATATGAATTTGGAATAAATTCATTATATAGGTATACTCGTATATATAGTTAGTGAAGACTTTTTCTTCTGAAGATTTTATTTATTCCGTAGCTCTTTGTAGTTTTCGGATGTAAATATTTAGAAATTTTAGAAATATAACTATATTATCTTACAAACGATTGCTCGTACGAAAAAAAAGAAAAGATTTTTGTAGACACTTTTATAATCTAAAAACTGAGCTGGATTTGATTTTTGACAACATCAACCAAGAATGTAACGTTAAAATATTATTCAATTCAATTCAATTATTTCTTTATTTTTATTAATTTAATTTAA